>CM059569.1:58439626-59039626 GCA_030386875.1 Morinoia aosen | reverse complement strand
AGACCTGCCTGTCCACGGCAGCTCGGCAAAACCGGAAGACGCTCGAGCTGAAGTTTCGCTAGAGTCTTTTTATCACCACACTGAAAGTGAATGATAAAAAATGATTTGAATTAAGGCGGTTTCTGTGCCGTTGTACAGTTAGAGGCATTTGATTTTGATTGTCTTAACTCCCCTGAAAGTATACATTTTGTAATGTCACAAGTTTTGAATGTGAAACGAAGTTTCTACACTTTAATGCATGCACTTCACTTCGTTTAGGAAACAAAAGTTTTCCATCACTGGTTAGGAAAGAATTCTGCATCATGTATATTTTCCTTGTACTCTCAAATATTATACTTCCATTATAGAAGATTTCCCCATATACATACATAAACCAAGCGTGAATAGAACACTACTCAATTGAACAGTAAGAATGAAGAAAAAACGAAGCATGCTCGTAATTTTTAACGATTCGAGTTGCAAACATAAAACAACTCTCTTTAGCGAGAAATCAACCCCATCTTTTAATAAAAATAAAATGAAGCTAAATTTCAGACACCTTTCACACAGCGAGAGTACATGAACAATCCTTTTGTATCTGCCCCGAAACGTTTGCCCATGCTAATTTGCATTTACAAGAGAATCCTTCATTGGAGGAAGGGAGCATCTCCACACAAACGTATAAATGATACTGCAATTTGCGCACGTAAAACATAAACGCTGAATTAAGGCAATAATACACCACAATGTGCCTGCAAAATTAAGGTTATAACTCACCAAGTTTGGGGACAGGCAGACTTACATTCCAATGATCCATTTTTCTCAGATGTTTTTCCCTGTTCTTGAGGCAGTACCTGTTTCCTAAATATGATTGGGATAATACGATTTAAACATTTCAAAACTGTACTCAGTCAAATGATATCTTATTGCACGATCGCTTTGCAGAGAGCTCCCAATTACAAATTGGAATACATCAATTATTACACTTCTTGAACCCAATTATTAGCCGGCCAATTTACTTGCTCGATTACCGATTACAGATATTAGCTTTTGAAAAATGAAACTAAACGACTGTAGTACACTTCAATCGCATCAATATTATTGCAGTATGCGTTAGCACAGAAGAAAAATCCATTTTGAAAACCAGGCGCGCAATGATTGTATGCAATATGCAATGTTTTTAACTTTAATGACACGTAGGATGCACATTCTGTTCATTTATAATTCCGGCTTCGTTTCTCAAATTTTACTACAAGAAGATAAATTTTTTGACGAGGTTTCTTTCACAACAACGATATTAAAAGCAAAGGCAAGTAAAGGAGATACATCATATGACCCTACCTTCTACCTGTTAGTAAGACTGTATTTTATTAACTATCTTCTGATTTTTTCAATGGCAGATATATAAGAGTCTTTATTTTATTTTTCTCTTACGCGATATTTCAGACTGGCAGACTGAAAATCTTCATTATTCAGAAGAGTTTCAAGTTATTTAACATTATAGGGATGATGTTTATTCAGAGAAGTCCACACATCTCACCTGGCGCATGTAAGCACTGTAGATTTTCCGACATTACTTCAGCAGAAAAGTCGCGATATTTTAGCGTGCCATGACGTATCTGTTAAGAAAATGACACTCTAGCAAGCTTCCTATATTTTTTACCTATAATCAATATGCATTTACTTATTTCATTGATGGCAAATCTATTTACCCGTACTTATGAACTTTACACATCAATAATTTGATCGATTTTCGTTATTGATATTCTTATTTCAACTGCATCATTAATAGATGAACGTTGAATGACGTTTCTACTTACCACGTATCTTCTCACCACGTAGTATATTTTATATTATTTTTTTTCTTATACACTTTTGCATGACGAAATTTCATTATCGTATGCACGTGCATTTGTGACCCTCTTTTTCAAGAGGTTTCGCGTAAACTACCCTCATATCTTGAATAATTTCCATACAAAATTTTGGCTCATTATTATAATTAAGATAGAACCCTTTGAGCACCTCTCCTATTTGGTCAATTTTTTTCCGCTTGTTCCACATGTGTAGATGGACAACATTATTTCTATTGAATTTTTTATTCTGGGGATATTTTATCGGCATAAGATGTTACCCAAGCCGTAGCGACGCAAACAGTGCATCGACCCTCCCTCCCTTGCTTCGCCGACTCTTGTGAAACTAAACCTCCTTACCTAGCGCTCATCGCAGTGATTGCTACAGCTTTTTTACAAAAAAGCATTTCTATTGCTTATACTAGTGTTTTTTATTTCATCATATTCTTACATCATCTTACCTTTTCTTGTTATTCGCAAGATTATTTTAACACATTTAATGAAGAAAGTCGACCTTGCGACTGGGTCTGCTCACTTCTCTCTCGCTTGCGAGCACTTCAACAAAACTTAGAGAACTTGTTTGCTATTCTCAAGGGTGCTCTAGTGTTCGTTATACTTAAAAACATAGAAATAAAGTTTTGTTCACAATTTTTTCCACAACTCTTATAGTTGCTCCCGTCCCGTCCGTTTCGCACCTGGTGATGCTATTTTATTTTTAAATCGCTTTCTACGCAGTACAAAATAAAGAAATGTGTTTTTAGTGCACCGTGGACGTGAACATTTTTAGTATCCCGAATTTTGTATCCATTGCTCAGCTCCACACCCCCAGAACATTTTCAGTTTACCTTCTCTACTAGAGTAACATATTCCAGAAACATATTTTCTTGGCATTCTAGCTCTTTATGAGTGTTCTCCAACTATATTTTTCGAGGCATTAAGTCACCTAAAGTGGTTGCTTATCATTGAAGCTCGCGATAACAAGCCCCTCGAGTCTCGGAAGAAGGTCCTGCGTTGCTGGCAAACCGAGGAGCCAAGCATGCCCTTGTTTTTTCAAATTAGAACATTTTCTTAACGTACAACCTTGCCTTTGTTTCAACACGAAGACTCGTTTTTATTTGTGCTGAAATGGCTGTGTAATGAAGTGAATTTTCTGCAATGTTTGCGCTGTTACTATTTGTTTGAGAAATGAATTTGGGTACTGCAACTCATTTTTTATTGGAGTGATGGAATTCTCTTTAAGAAAAAGAATGGCAAACGAAAAACTAGTTACGTTGCAAATATATGTAGGTGCCTCCAATTCTGTCTAAAAAATATAAATAATGGTATACCTCAATTACGAAAATTTTTGCTCAAGGTATTACTGGTCGATAGCACTTGGTGAGGAGCTCTCGATCGTATTTCTGTCACTGAACACCAAATGACTAAAATGAAGCATCGATTACATATTGAAGAAAGCTAAGAGAATTTCCCAAATACTACAATCACCTGAAAAAACTTGCAGCAACGAATGTACATTAATTCGAACAAATGTCACTTAAATACATGAAAAAGTCGAACAAATGAAATTTTTGTTCAAAATTTCAAGTAAGTCGAAATATACTAGATTTATTTAATGTTAAGCGAAACTAGGTTTAAGTGAAATAGGTTAAACATTTTTGTACACCCTAAAATAACGTGATGGTAGGATGCCCTAGAAGTCGCTGAACTTGTTCGGGCCCACAGGTAGCTATACTCAAATTTGACCATTGTACTAGACTTAAGAAAAATTCTACCTCTGTATCACCTGTGGTAAATTAATTGTTTTAAATTGTTTAAAAATGAGCTCACCATCAGTTGTATAAAATTTCAGCAAAGGCTAGTGTGAAGTTGGTCTACGTTACACAGGTCGCCAGCAAAATGTAAATGTTATGCGGCGTCTGAATAAAACGATTCGAGCTCGAGTAAATAATCTATTCATTCTATTCCATTTAAATTGTATAGGCCGCTTAAAAAGTCAAACTTGAAACTCGAACTACTATATTAGTTCAGTTAGCCCTAAAAGAACTCTTAATATTTAGTTTTTCATTATCTGGATAGTCTGCCTTCGCATCAAAAATTTGTGGAATCGAGGAAATTTTTGTTGTCGTATAAATGACGTTATGGTAATATTGAAATAAACAGAAAGACTGAAACTCGATAATATAACATAGAAAATATTACTCGATGCCCTTGTAAAATAACTACATATTAAGGTATAAAATAATTTTAGAATGAATCCCAAAGCAACAATTATTGAATGATCTCTGGTGAAAGTCGTGTTTTACCGAGTTGATTATTATTATTTTCATTTATTTCATAACATCAGTAATCTTATCAACTTTTTTAGATATCTGATATTAAAATATTTCCTGTTGAGAGACTAAGCTCAGCATTTAAATATTTCTATGTTAAGGTCGAAAGTTAGCAAAGTCATCAAATCCGATGGTGTTTCCGATGGTGATCGTTGGTATATTGCTCTGTTGAGTTCAACGCAAATGAATAATATTTATTAAAGTCTTTTTTTGCAGCAAACGTTCCTGGGGTCATCCAATTTTAGGTTAAAATATTTGTAAAATCAACCAAATTTTAAATCTCATGCGCTCAACGGTATGCTGCGAAGTTTAAAGATTTTAGGAATGGAAAACTGTCAAATTAATCTGACAGTCGCCATCGCTCTGGTAACGTCGTGGGGAAGCTGAAACTGCTCCGCAGCTGCTTTAAATTCATTGCAAATGGTAGCGCCGCCTGCTTTGGTTGCAGTACATTTAGTTGAAACGGTCACATATTCTATCTATATTTAAGAGAAATTACGCGGGCTTTCAAAAATCCATTTATCACTGAGCAAAAACTTTCCATCCAATTTTTTTAAACGAGTCGCGAACAATTTCATCTCACTGTATATATAATTCTGCTCTTCACATGAAAACACCCCATTTGTTCCATGAATTAAAAGGTCATCAGCACTGAAATAACTATGGGTAAAACTCCATTCTCCCCGAGTAACTTCCTCTGCTTTCGTCACACCATCACAACACTTCTGTATTGAAAGAGGTGACCGATACCCACTTGAAGATCCTCCGCTCACCGATCGGTCGCAAGCCCCTTTGTCTCGTGCCCCAGCGAGGGCTCGCTCAGCAATGCTATCAATGATGCGATCAACGGGATTGGCCCGCAGATGGTTTCGAACAGCCATTATCCCATTGGGAGTCAATGCGATGTAAAGGCAGCTGCGACACTACACCTCATTCCACTCGAGCTCATGGCAAAGAAATACATGGATTTCGGCTCCCGGCAGTTGAGGAGAGTCTGTGGTTGAGATCAACTGGTGAACACGCTTAATGAAGTTCGGTTTAGTGGCAGGTAGAAGTTGCTCAAAGCTGAATAATGAGAAATAGCGCACATTTTTTCCTACTCTTTGAATGGTTGTGTACGGATATGCGCAATGATAAAATGCAGAAGAAAGGTCACAGAATTTAAAATTGGGTTGTATGTATGGGTAGTTTCACAGTAGGGGTAGAATAGACCTTTGCTCACGTAAAATAGTTCAAAGATCTGAATTTAATGTAGTTTTGAATGACAAATGTTGTAAGCATTGGATGGCTTGAAAAACTGATAAAATTATTCTAATTAAGTACATGAAATAGCGATGATTACAAATATGACGCACAATTTATATGTTCTACAAAGCATTCGCGCTGAAGAAAATAAAAAATTTAGGGTACTAATAAAATCCTGCGAAAAAGTCACTGGTTTGTGAACGAGAAAACGTAAACACCCAGCTCATGCTTATATGTGAGGGCTGATCGATATCAAATCTAAATCTAACAACAGGATAAAGCAAAAATATCGACAACAGAAATTTCTGGCTGTACTGCTTATGAATAGTTTGAACCTTCACCCTGCATTGCCTAGATTTTTGTACTATCATGTATACTGGGGTTCACCTAGAATAAGAGTCCTGAATGCTAGATCTTATCTAAAACAGATTTTCACTCAAAAGAAACGAACCATATCCCTATATTTCTTAAGTATATGTGTATTTTAAAAAACTGTTGTAGAAAAAAAATATTACTGGCATTTAATTCCTGTTCAGCTGCAGCCTGTGGAATTTCCACGAGAATTTGTGAATTTCCTGTACATTCGTTGTATTTTCTATTTAAAACGGGAGAGGAATGAACTTTGAGAGGAGGAGAACGAGTGAAATTTTTGACGGTTCACGGCCTGACCAAAAGAATCGCGGGCTCCAGTTTTTAAATACGTGTTTTTTTCTTCTGGACGGCAAATGTTTTTGCTAAAAAATTGTTTACTTTGTAGGGGTTTACCATCATTTGAAGAATTTGTGCTTGCTTGTTGTTTTTAGAATACTGGAAAAGAATGGAAAAAGTACTTCGAAGAACAGTGTATATTTGTATTTCCATTCCAGAATAACAAACTAGTAATAAACATTTGAAGGCTGAATACGACTTGTGTTTTGTGTTTGCAGAACAAGAACAAAAAAAGAATCAAGCTTCCATCATAAATTTGAAGGTAACACAACTTCTAAACCAGTAAGTTTTCATTATGGGGAAATATTTGTAATGCTGGAAACATTTATGCTCTCAACACTATTTTTAACGTACTTTAGTAGCAATTTTTTATAAGGACAGATTTAAAAAAAATATTTTTACCTAACAGATAATAAGATAATTTAAGAGCTAAAAGTTCCTTGAAGGATTATCGTGAAAATATCACACACACTCAAAGTTATTTATTCTAATCTCAGATATCTTGTTATTAATGCTCGTATTTGAATTCGATTTTATCTTAATGGTGCATACATTCTAATCTCATTCCGCTTCACTTTGAATTCGTTTCAAATAATGATAAATGTACCAAAATACAAACCTGCAATAGTGATTTCAATGACATACTCGTAATGAATTCAGTGTCATTACGCTTGTTTAAAATACAGGTCGGTGAAAACTCTCAGGGGATCTTTTACTCTGAAAAAAGTAACAGCTATTCTGAGGCATTACCTTGAATTTTTTCTTTGGAAAGACAATCTCTGCGCTTTTTTCTGTTTATCTGCAGTTCCACTTAACTGTGGTACAATCCACAAATCGTTACAGTACTTCGCTATTTCGAAGCCTCATTTCTTGTTGCTTTTTTATAAGCATTCTACGGATTGCATATTTTTATTTATATTCCACACATTGCCGTTTTTTTCATACACAAAATCATGTAGTCTAATTAAAATACTGATTTGTTTCAAACAATGTAGAGCCCACTGTTTTACTGTATGAAACGATTGATCTTTTGAATAAAAAAAAGCCATAGCTACAATGGGTATCTAGGTAACGCTTTTGAGAGCGACCGACATGATTTCAATAATGTTGAATAATATTCGTACTCCTGCACGAATAGCATCCAAAAAATTAATTGAATTTCCAAAATAACTCGCGGAGTTAGAGAACTGAGGCATTCTGTGCAGCTTTCGTAACATGAAACCTTTAGAATGCTTCCATGAGTAAACTATAAAATTCTCTTCACTGTCGACGAAACTATTTCCAGTTGTGCTTACCACGGTGTTCCAAGCACGCGAGAACTTCTGTGATCCAAGGAAAATAGAAATTGAATGAACATGTCGTTTTTTGACGTAGAACTGAGAAATGGTGTACATATTTCAATTTTAAAATGTAATTGTCAATTTTCACTGTTCTTTTTCATATGGAAGAAAAAAATTATCACAGTTTGTCTGGCGTTAATTCCACGTGCATGAACCAATGTTCTAAATGTTTTAAATAAAAGGCTAAATAAATAGGAAGAGATATGTATCCAATAAATTGTCAATAAAAGCACTCTCTTTTTCCCTCATTATTCTGGAATTAATTTTTGAGATTTTTCTATAATGAACAGTTCCTGGCAAGTTCCCTGATTTCGGAACAATCACTTAAAAGCCCTTATTTTAGCATGAGAAATATATACGCTAAACGTGATGATGAGCAACGATTTTCTCAAGCTCGACATTGAATTTATGATTTAACACTGCCTGTAATTTGCGTCGCCGGCCGGGCGCTCGAATTTTTACGACAGCAGTTCATTGCTACGAAATGGCCACTTGGAGTAACCCTTGGTGATGGATGTCGGGAACGTCGCTCGGGATGAACTCCGTAATCTTTCTCAAAATATTCCTGAACTTATAATGCTGGTATGCCCCTATTTCAGGAAAAAAAGGAGAACTAGCGTGGCTAAGAATATTATAATAAAAAGCAAGCGTTTCTATTTCGACAACAAAAAACGATGTATTCGTTCCACACATGATAGCAGATGTGTTGCAGGAAGAAGAATATTATACTGAGGTGAGGAGAAGTTTTTCAGTTCCCTTGACTTCGAAGTACTGTTGATTCAATATTTAAAATAAACTTCTCGTTTCTGCTTTCAAACCGACGTAGATGAATAAATTTCCCCTCGCAATTTAGGTCTGTATCAGGGCACATAAAGAATTTGATGTGTTATTATGAGTTGACAAAAACTGGGAAAAATCGTCTAAATTAAATTTCATAATCTTTCTGCTCCATGCTGCACACTTGTTGCATTCAATAAATTTTCATGTCAAAACTCGTACACTTCAGAATCCTTGAAAAATGTTTTCTTTCACATTTTTTTCACAGTAAAATTTTTGAATCGTACATTGTAACTTAAATCAGACTTTGATCAGAACAAATTCTGTTCCACACCAAATGCTGCGCATTGCGGAGAAAACCATCGTAAAATATACGACAGTTAAAAAATAAGAAAATTGTATAAGTGACTTTTTAATGACAAATTAAAACATGAGTCAGGTGAACCAAGATCACTCCCTAGATTGAAATTGAATTCTACCAGCAAACTTCCCTCTGTTCCCCGTACATCGACACTGAGTCTAATTCATCCTCGACTCTCTCCATACACTCCCCTATCATTTCGAACTACAATATTTTTTGTGTCACTTCCAAGTTTCAGGAAGACAGCGGCCGTTGAAGCCAATAAAATGAGAACTTTTCGGTCGTCAATTCAATGCTCATGAAGCACTGAATATTTTCCAGAAACGAAGGAACACCTTATTGCTTCAGACGTGTTCTCAGAATATAGGCGTTTCTCATTCGAATGCTATAAATTCAAAGTTTTAACCTCTAAAGATTTGCAATATGGGTTCAAAGATTGCATCACCACAGGATTAATCTATAAAAAACAAAGCAAACTTTGAAATCGGCGTTGATACTGTTTTCACCGCTATTCCAAATTACTAATGATGTATCTTGAATCGTAGTTCATAAGAAAATGTTTTGAATGATTCAGCAGATAACATTGCCTGGATGCGTTATCACACATCATTCTTCAGCGAAAATTAAAATTATTAATCAATCTGATGACGACCAGCTTTCATTTACAATGTCTTTAATTTTGGCAGCTTGTAAAAAGATCGCTCAATTTTATGTGGAAGTTACTACTTGGAGAAGCAGAGTTGGTTGGAAAAGAAAGAGCGTTTTTCACGTCGGAGCTGCCGGAACCCACGCCATTAAAACTTAGCGTGTTGCATTCGTGGTGAATATAATCTGAACATTTGTGAGCTACGGTGCTTTTTTAGAGAAGGTGCTATTTATTAACAGAGGGGGTATGTTTGTACAGGGTTGCATGAGAAGGTTCTGGACGCGTGGGTTCTAAAGCATTTAGATGTGTAAGTTGCAAAGGCCACTGTATGTGGTCGGTTGTAAAGGATCTAAGCGAGGGGACAGATAAAGGCCTGAACACGTCGGTTGTGAAGGCTGTGTACGTGCCGGTTGTGAAGGCTGTGTACGTGTCAGTTGTGAAGGCTGTTTACGTATCAGTTGTGAAGGCTGTGTACGTGTCGGTTGTGAAGGCTGTGTACGTGTCGGTTGTGAAGGCTGTGTACATGTCGGTTGTGAAGGCTGTGTACGGATCAGTTGTGAAGGCTGTGTACGTGTCAGTTGTGAAGGCTGTTTACGAATCGGTTGTGAAGGCTGTGTACGTATCAGTTGTGAAGGCTGTGTACGTGTCGGTTGTGAAGGCTGTGTACGTATCAGATGTGAAGGCTGTGTACGTGTCAGTTGTGAAGGCTGTGTACGTGTCGGTTGTGAAGGCTGTGTACGGATCAGTTGTGAAGAGTGAGCACGTATCAGTTGTGAAGACTGTATACATGGCGGTTTTGAAGGCTGTGTACATGGCGGTTGTGACGGCTGTGTACATGGCGGTTGTGAAGGCTGTGTACATGGCGGTTGTGAAGGCTGTGTACATGGCGGTTGTGACGGCTGTGTACATGGCGGTTGTGAAGGCTGTGTACATGGCGGTTGTGAAGGCTGTGTACATGGCGGTTGTGACGGCTGTGTACATGGCGGTTGTGAAGGCTGTGTACATGGCGGTTGTGAAGGCTGTGTACATGGCGGTTGTGAAGGCTGTGTACATGGCGGTTGTGAAGGCTGTGTACATGGCGGTTGTGAAGGCTGTGTACATGGCGGTTGTGAAGGCTGTGTACATGGCGGTTTTGAAGGCTGTGTACATGGCGGTTGTGAAGGCTGTGTACATGGCGGTTGTGAAGGCTGTGTACATGGCGGTAGAGAAGGATCGGAACGGGGGTTGAAAAGGACTTGAACGATAATGCTGCAAAGGATTTAAGCATTTGTGTTGTAAAGGATCTGGACTTGCGAACGGAAGAGGATCTGGCCCATATTTCGTGTATTTAACACATTCTCACTCTACTAGTGTACACAACCCCTCAAAAATGATGGGATTCAATATTTTCATCAGATAAATCATCCAAATTATGGATCACAAACAAATACAATATATCGATCCTAATTATGCCCGCGACTAAAATACCCTCGCATCCGAGCACTGGTGGAATTGGTATCACAGATACAATCACTAAGCATTCATAAGCGGCACCTTCTCTCCTGCTTAATTTTTACACATTCCAGATTGAGTCTTGTTCTTAGCGTTCACGCTACTTCTCTATTCCACACCACCAAACCAGTAAACTATTTTCGCCAAAATAAGTGTTGGCTATGTGTTCGAAAACTTGAAATTAATGTAATTCCTATGAGGTATGAAATTGAAATCCTTCATATATAGAGGCTCCTGATGTTGCTTTTTCTTTTACCTGGGATTTACTTGAAATAAACTCGCTTACTCAAATAAGCAGAGTTCCATGCATTAGTTTCACAGCGTGTTTCTCTAATATTTTAGCCACAAAACTATTTAACTCCTGGACTTTCACCGGCGCTTTAAAATGAGGTATACAGAACTAAAGTAATCTGTAGTCGAGTTCATCATAAAACTACGTTGAGTGAAAACTATTCAAGTTAGGTACGAAGTGATTAAAGAAACCGCATAAATTCTAGCGGCCATTTCGTATTCACCTAGCAAGAGAGTTAAATATAAACCATGAACTACCTGCGTATCTCGCAGAATTTAAAACATCATCACAACCCGCGACATTTTTAGTACAAAAACCAGGATGTCCTTCGCGGCAGCTGCTTGTTGACATCTCCTTCCTGCAGTTAATATGCGTCGGTTTTTGTTGCCGTTACCTGCCTCAGCTGCAGCGCCATGGTAGAGGAAACAAGGTAGGGTCATTTCTATGGGAGAAAATACACCTCCTATTGTTCGGCTAGCCAATAGAAAGGCGTTATTTCAAAAAACTTTATGACGTCCCCAAAACGCAATGCCTTTAGGCCAATGGTTGAGCCAAATTTGTAGGTAGCAGTGCTACCAGATGCAATATGAGCGCTGCTATTCGTTCGTTGCCGTGACGTCAGCAAAACCAGACCGTCAACGAAAAAAAGACTGATTTGAACCTACCTTGTTTCCTCTACCTTGTGCAGCGCTATGCCTACCTCGCGTTCTGGCGCAGCTTTACCTCAACACGACGTTGACCGACATGGGTTACAGCAAAGTTCACGATTCAACTCTAATTTAAAGTCAGTTATGGTGAAGAACTTTGACATTAACAAATTAACTGGTTCGTGCCTTAATTTGGCTTTGATTAAGTATTTATGAAAATTGAGTTTGTGACTATTGGTCGGTCAGCGGCATCATGAAAATTCCCTCTAGGTGGCTCACATGGCGGTTAGCGTGTTAAAACTGCGTGTTGTAGCTGTGATACCATAATACACATAGGAACACAAACATTTTCTTTGCTGAAGATTGGAGAAAATTGTGTTTTAGAGAAACTTTTGTTAATGGTCATCGGCTTTAGGTGCGTCTGACAAGTTTTGTAGATGGATCTCATGTGGGTATTCACGTGTTGAAATGTAGGGCCTATCGCTTTTGCGAGGAAAGTTGTTGCTTAAACTTGATAAGCTCAAAATGCTCAAGTTCCGCCCACCCCTGCGACTGGTGAATAACAGAGCGGCATTAATATAAATTTATGTGGAAAGATGGTAGTCGATGTCCTCTAAATTTAATTATATTATACATATACATATGAATGTTCCATCAATTTCATCAATTAGTTTCCTTCATGTAAAAAGCGAAATGAAATCCAATACATATGAGAGAATTTCTTACTTTCACCTGTTAGAATTCAGTAAAAATTTCACTTGTCATCAATTGAGTGTAGGGTAAATCAAAACCGTAAGATTAGCTACTTTTCTTAAATTTGTAATCTCTTTGTCAGTATTTCTGATCGGAGACTGATATAATATACCCCCTTATTGTGTGCTGCATCTCAACGCTTATACTGCGGCGGGTGAAACTGAAGTTCAACACTGAACTGAAATTTAAATTCAACTGTTGTAAGTGATGTTGAAAAAAGCAAACATTAACTATATCGTGCCTACATTTAGTCTTGATAAAATATTTGTTGAAATTAAGTTTGTGACTGCTGGTCGGTCAGCCGCATTATGAAAATGCCCTCCGTGTACCACCGGTGGTTCACGTAGCAGTCAACGTATTAGATATGCATGCGGCATATGAAAACACTTTTAATTCACTTAAAATATCATCATAATAATTATTCGTCTCAGTTTATCCTTGAATTCAATCCGACCCGTAAAATTAACTTCTTCTTCTTCATTATTGATTGTCTGTCAAGTCCAAAGCCAATGAATTTCAAACTTTTCTTCAAACGCAGCCCTAAATTGATGTAATGGAGCTTCATTTCAGGAAGTAAATGGCGGCACGGTTCAGAATGGTTCACGTAGGACTACGCTTAACGGTATGGGTCATTTAATGGACTCTCCTGGTGCCTTTGCATCGGCCAGCTCATCTGTTATAAGAGGCTGGGTCTGACAGTGGCCACAAAGGAGCATTGATTCACCACATTCACTCCCAGAGGCAGGAAAAATTCCATCATGGCTTGGTGGTCGATCGCGCTTTCGCTCCGTTTTGTCTCTCGCTTACTGATTGAAGTGGCTTTAATGAGGAGCTAACGGGGGAATCTTATGGCCAGAATAGCAATATTGATAATGTAAGAAACGAAGTGCTTTTACAACTGTAATGTCACTGTGAGAAGCCACTTGATCAGATTTTCTTAGGTATTTTGGAGATCCTCAGTGGACATATTCTTAACTAGGTGAGTCGACGGGTGATGAAAAATAAAAGCAGATGACGAAACTTCTATTCAATCTGCAACTTCGTAGCTGCCTCAAATCCCCCAGGCCTTGGAAATCGATAGATCTTTTGTTGCGGTCATTCTTTGTCTCTCGCTAATTGAAGCGAATGCGCTGAGGATTTAACAATCAAAATCTTAAAACAAGTGATTTTTCACTTGAAATTCTCTTGCAGCGCTGATGTGAGTAATAAACATTTCTACTTCAATATTCTTCACTTCATCATTAAATGTTATCACTTTACTATAGTTGTTGCCGATGCAAAAAATAATTAATATTGCAATAAATGGGTGGATAATGCTTATAATTGTTTTCACACAGCTACAGTAGGGCACCACATATAGCGGCCAGGCGCTGCTTGGTCCCTCTTCTACAAAATTTATTAATTTAATCATGTAGTACAAACATCGCCTGAGAAAATTCTTGAAATCCCATGCGAAATGCTATCAATCATCGATAACGTATGGAACAAAGGCTAGAGAAACGGTAATGAAGTCCGTCTAACTTGGAGGGCTAAGGAATAAAAAAAAAGAACTTCGGTAATTTTCTCACGTCAGGTGAAACATGTGTTTCGACCTGGATATTTTCAATCAATTGTTCTTTCCATGGTGGGCAAAAGGTTTCTTAAGTGTTTTGTTAAATATTTTTGTGAAAGCTTCTCGCATTCGTGTGAACTTGGAGCACTTCATCATGGTGTTCCGTCCTGAGAATTAATCCCGCAAGCGAACTCGCACATGCAGCCCGCTTATTAGGCATGGAGTTTTCATTAACGGGGCGGAAGAAAATTGTCCAAAGCAATATTTATTTCCATCCCCCTTCGATATCTTCATTGATTGATGTCAGCCATTGTTTATTGCTGGCAAAGCTGTTGGAGAATTATTGAACCAGCATTTCTTTGTTCTTAATGTACGTTTGAAGTTTTAATGAGTCGAACTGGCGTATGATCGGTGTTCAATTGTAAAGTTTGTTCGTAAGGTTAGAACCAAATTCAGTATGAAGAAAAGAAAATTTAGATTACGTTCTGTTACTCATATTCAATGTTTTTGAAGGACGATATATATGTATGATGCCTAATTTTATTATTGTTAATAATTTTATGTGTGGATATTGCCAATTTTCTTTTTTAATTAGGAATAAGATAGCCTTTTGCACTGAACTTCATCATGATGCTCCTTCTCAGCTAAGGAGTTCAATTTCACGTCTGTAATTGGAGTTTATAAGCCTGTGCATGTGCCCGGCCGTGTTTTTGAAGTACTTATCAGCGTGAGTGAATTAATTAAATACATACTTGTGAACAGGAATATAATTGGTTTATTCAGATTTTCACCAGGATGTAACAAGTGTTCGTGAAGTTTCTGTTGTAGTTGAATTAATTAGGACAACATGAGCGCCTAATTTCAATGAATATTTCCATGTCACTTGACCCGTTTTACATAATTTCGTGTTTTCAAACGCCCTGATTGCGATAGGCTTAGTCTGAAGTACGACGTTTATTTACGAGTAATGACGTTTACTATATTAGTAATAAACCAAAGCATCACTGTTCCGAGTACTTTTATTTTTCTATATTCTTCTGAGACTCGTCCATCTTGCGCAGCAACGTCCTTGTGTTGGTTCTGATGTGAACCTTGTGTGCTTAGCTTTCACGACCCTCCGTTGCTTCTGTGCGGCCTTCCTCGCACGGCCAGAAGTTCGACACCTCCTCTACAATGACAGATCGTCCTCTTCGGTTCAGTCCATCCTTTACGGCTCTTTCCTTCAGCGGAAACTGAGATGCGCGGCATGCAAGCTGGCCCCGCATTTTAGTGATGGATTCTCGCATGCAATAGATCATTTATACAGACTTACCTTGAATAGATTGTCTCGAATATAAGGTACGGTCCTCGAGAAAAAACACCACGTGAGTTTCAGTATATTGTTTACCCACCGGTGACTTTAACCTACCGAAAATATTTCTCAGCTGTTGAAGAAACTGACTTGAAGTTGTATTATCTCGTGTAGAAAAGGTAGAAATTTTCCATCGCACCATTTCTTCTCTAAAACTGTTGGCGTTGAGCACGTTTAAATGAGGAAAAATCCTAACCAGTTCGCTCTTTTGTAGCTACAAATTTATTCAGTTTCATCGTTAATGCATCTGTAGCACTTTTTCTAATTAAGAAATTATCGTCTTTCAGGTCAAGTATGACCATTTTCTTGAACAGCCGAAATTGCCGCACCGCAATCAAGACCCAACTCTTAAAAAGAATTATTGCTCTCCATAGCATCCAGTAATGAGAGCTACACATTGTTTATGACCCAATATTAGTGAAATTATTGGTTACGGTTAATGTGTACATTATCTGGGTAATCTTTGGGACTTTCAGTAGAGAAAAGAACAGAGTACTAACGATAGAAGTTAGAAATGTTGAGTATAACTCTCTTTTACTTCCATTTATTTTCAGAGTTGAGCATTTTTCGAACCATTTTTTTGTTGTTATTTGCAATTTGCGTGTTATTGAGCATTAAGTGTCTTTGTCCCTTATTATTAGGTATTATTACCATTAGGTATTATTGTCATTAGGTATTAATGCCGCAATTAGTATTCCTACCCTTTGTTATTGCACTTTATTATAATTTGCGCTTTGGAAAAACAACTTTGACAAATTTCACGTTTAAGGATTGCTGCCATCGTTTTGAGGTTCGCCGACGACGGCCGACCTACATCGTAATCACGAAATTTACTTATCGATGACTACCCGGGCTTTTACTGATTTTTTTAGGAGTTTTAAGCTTACAACAATTCAGATCAGGTGAAAATTAATTACGTTACTTTAGGTATTTTTGGTTCACTTAATGAAAAATTTGTTTTACTAGTTTTCGCTTAGCTGAAAGTTGAGAATTGAGAATAAACTTATAATATAATTAACGTGAGTGTTGTAACAAAGTCTTAGATGGATTTATGTCGGCCGAAGTTCGGTTGGATTGTAAGGTATCGGTATAGCTAGTGAAGTAATTGAGCATCGCTTGGAAAAATTGCAGAAATTGATAGGGTAATATGTGTTTCGTGTTGTGATTAATATTATTACTGTTATTGTAGTTAGTTATGAGTTTAAAGCATTTGTACTGAAGACTTCTTTTCTGGGAAACAGTGGGGCCAGTTATTGTGATAACTGAGCATTCTATTCTATAAAAATTATGAATAAAATACTTTGTAAATGTGCACAGTGCTCCACTAATAGAACAAACATAACCTTTCCCATAGTTTTTTTCAGCCAGCTATAGATAGAATTTTTTCTCAATTAAAGTCACACATGTATTTAATATTTTGACAATATACATGGAGGCATTTTTTGTCTGAAATGCATTCACCTCAGCGTACGTCTTCCTCTACAACCCTAATTAAATTTAACAATAGAGTTAAATGGGCGCTTTTTCTCTGTCATCGAAAAAATTTGCATTATTAATTGACAGTAATCTTCGTATGAACTGGGTTACTTAACAGCATTTGCACTCTTTCCATTTAGTTCATTGTAATTCAGAGCCTACAGGAAAAAAGTCCTGCTGCTTGCTAATTGAAAATGAAGCCTAGTTTTTATTTCCTAACTTCGGTTGGCTGGTCATTATGACTGCCTATGTAATATTTCAGAAGGTTCGGATCTCTCCTGATTAGAGGGTCTCAACACTTACAGATAAAGTAGTGGGTAATGTAAATGGGCTTCAAGTGTGCGTGCGATTTCAACTTTTCCGAGATTAAAAAACTAACGCACTGTTATTATGTTGTTCATTGCTCAAGGGTTCAATCTCTATCGCATCGTCTCAGATGTTACCCATATCCTGTCACAAATGCGAATCTTCGGACTCAATGCAAGAAGCAACAATGCAAATGAAAAAACCATTATTTTTTTTGAAGGAAACGAACACATAAGCTTTTGATGGTTTTTTTGAAGACTGACAGCGTGTACATGTCCGTCACTGTATCGAAGGTTTTGAAATAGTACTTTATTTCTAAAAAATTCTATTCCAGTGTTCTCTTGGAGGCTGTTTAATCTGCTGACTTGAATTCCAGTCTCGCTTTTTTGCCAAGGTATCTATGATTTTAGCCGTCCGAGTATAGATTCTGAACAAGGCTGCTAAAACTGTAGATCCGGCGGCGGAAAAAGTACCTGAAGTCAAATCTAGTCATCATTTTATTGTTTTATTTTCCCCAAATTTTCTTGAATTTTTATTTCTCAAACTGGAAGCAGTTTCTCATTCTGGAATCAATGCAATGTAATCAGCCTTTTATATTAAACTCTTCCTCAAGCGTCGCTATTTTAAACCTTACAACTTTTCAATTTATTTTCATGTTGCCACTTGTCCTAACGCATATGATGCTTCTCGAGTGCTGCTAAATCTGTCCAGGTGCTACTAGACTCACTTGAAGGGTGCGACAAACTAAACGCATGCTACTTGGGTTAGATGTAATGCTATTTGTAGCGCTAGGTAAATTGTTGGGACAGTTCATTTAGATCATGCTTCTACGAGTAAGGATTCGAATGTGTAGGTTTTCATTGATATTCATTCAACCGTGCTTATACGACATTTACTGGTACAAAACCCCCGATTCTACTACGAATCGATCATACGTCACGCTTGCTGTGAAGATGCAATGTTAGCGAAGTCAAAAGCAAGGATAACGAAAAGATCATTGTTAAAAATTTAACTCATTGCTAAAAAAATAAAACATAGTATAGGAAGAATAACTTACTTGATTTTTAACTTTGCAAAATTGATTCCACAATTTCTTTTGAGCTTGACATCTTTGCCAGAGTCAATTGAATAAGGGTAAATAAGAAAGAAAGTGGCATGTTCGTTTGATACGGCATGTTCTTTTGATAAAAAATGGTTGAAACTTCCATTTTCAACTTGATCTTAACTTTGTATACACATGCTCAACCCCAGATGCTATTGATAAATGAGTAAGAGTCAAATCAGAAACTTCTAAGATCACAAAGGCGTTTTCGATACAAACTTCATCGTTGTTCACAACTGCTGATATTAGGCTTCGAAAAAGCAGGTAGTATCGAGAAACTCCGTTATTAGACGTGGAGCTTTTTTGATCACAAACCTTGTAGGTTTACTCTGCGTCGTACTGGGAAACAAGATCGACATCACAAGCCGCCTGTTGAGTACTTCTTGAGCAGCCTGCAGCTAAAAAAGTTTCCAGCGGTGGTCACAACTTTCAATGATATTGGCTTGTAGAGGCTACGGACGGCGTTGTTCCTATATTTCAGGAAGGACTATAAAAGAAATGATTTCCTCGGCAAGGAAACAACACATCTACTCTTGGAACGGATGAGTTGCTGCTGTGTTTGTTCGATGACGTGGAAAAGTATTCGCGTGACTCTCGACGGAAAACACTTGTTCCTTGGTAAATAAATGCGAAAACACTGCGCGTATTTCTCTTTGAGGTAGCACATGTTTCTCAGCCCTAGTATGTTTTTTCATTAAAAAACATGTCTTTTATTGAAAAAACTCTTGTTTCTGGGAGAAAAACGAGTAACTCTCGGTTAAAAACACGAATCTCTTGTTGAGGAAAGTTATGATTTTAGTGAGAAAATTTATGTCTCTTGGTGAAAGTACGCATCTCTTGGCGAGAAAACTCGTGATTCTCAGTGTGGAAACAAGTGTTTAGGTGTTGAAGCACTGAAGTAATACAGAAATTTAGTTTATTTACTTCAAATTCTCACCAAGAGACAGAACGCAATTATTTCACTTCAGTGACTGAAAGAGGGGCCTGACTACTTTTTGCTTATGTTCTTGATGCAGTCATTTTGCTTTGGCTTTTTTTCCGTGAACTTATAAAAACCTTTCGATGGTTTGACTGAAAAATCGTCTGTTAATGAGGTACTGCATTTCATTCTTTCCTCCGTTTATAATTCGATAATATTTTACTTTTTTGTTCATATGCTAGGTGTCTCTTTAGCACAAATAACAATTACGAGTCCAAAGAAATTTGCAAAATAGTGTTTTCAATGTTTATAAAAAATTGTTTTTCGGCATACCTACAATGTTGTGCATTTAGCAGAAAACCCAAATGACACGGTATTTTTTAATGGCGATATGTAATTACGAGCAGTCGACTTATTCTTCTAAAAAATGCATGAGAATTCTCTTCATGAGAGTGACACATTCATTTCAGCGTTTGCTCAGCAAATTCAATCGCGTACAACTTTCGATCCCGGGAGCGGCACTTCAGTGTTGTTTTTCGAGTGCAACGCAAGCCCGTGTCTCAATTGCTGGAACAAGCGGCTGCCGATCACGTTTCTCGTGTCCTCGTCTGAGAGCTTCTCTGGATAAGAAAAAAGAAGCAGCAATCGGAACTTGTGAGAATCGCACCACTCAATTCTACGCCCGGCCGCCAAGTCTCTTTTACAACTGACCAGGCGATTGTAAAATGTAGTTGTACTCTGCCTGACATGGCGATCTCCTTGCCTTCGGACCCGATTTTTGTGCTTGGTGAATGTTACAAGATGCTTAGTGACTGTGTTACAGGGTGCTTGGTGACTGTGTTACAGGACGCTTGGTGACTGGGTTACAGGGTGCTTGGTGACTGTGTTACAAGACGCTTGGTAGTTACCACAGAGTGCTTGGAGACAGTTACAATGTGTTTAGTGACTGTGTTACAGGGCGCTTGGTGGTTGTGTTACAGGACGCTTGGGGACTGGGTTACAGGGAGCTTGGTGCTGTGTTACTGGTGACTGTGTTACAGGGAGCTTGGTGCTGTGTTACTGGTGACTGTGTTACAGGACGCTTGGTAGCTACTACAGGGTGCTTGGAGAGTTAGAGTGTGTTTAGTGACTGGGTTACAGGGCGCTTGGTGATTGTGTTACAGGGCGCTTGGTGACTGTGTTATCGGGTGCTATGTAGCTGTTACAAGGTGTTTGACGAATGTGTTGCGGGAACTTGGTGACTGTGGTACATAGTATTTGATTACTGTTACTAGGGGCTTGGTGACTGAGTCACAGCGCTTTTGGTTCCTGTTACGAGGTGTTACAATGCATTTCGTTACTGTAACGAGTTTCTGGTAAATGCGGTGTATATGCACTGCCTTGGGACAGGTAGTGCGTGGTGATACGGAATGTGATGAAGTGAAAACGAGAAAACTATTCATGAATCGTTTAAAAAGCCCTGTCCCATTCAGTTGCGATCCATCTGAGATTATGAAGGAATATTAGCGCTCACTAACGGAATGATCAAACAGCTCTTGCTCTTTGGTTCAAGTACCTCGATGATCTTTCAAAAAAATTACTCCCGATCGCTTCTGATGGCTCAAATATCCGTGCGCTGGTAATGAAATCAGCGTATTTTTTCTCTGAACTTGAATGCGATCTCCGAGCTTGTAACCAGCACAACGCCTTGCATGCGTTAATTTCGATCAAATGTGGGACTGAGGTCAGAAAACTAAATCGAAGGAAAATGTATTCATCGAGGAAACTTTCAAGAGGTCCGTCGGTGAAATTTTTGTCGAAATCCTGGACTGTTCGCGTGAAATCGTAGAAGGTCACATCGGGGAAATACATATATTCTCATGTGGAATTTGAAAGTTAATTAAAATATTATTCATAAAGGTTTTGCGAAAAGATTTTTCTTGTTTCTTTTTTGTAGTTTTTCATCGTTCCTGAGTGATTTTCTATTCTATTTCACAGTGTTGACAAGCAAGGACACTGTGTAAATCTAAATGAATTCTCCTCATGGTTTCATGTCGTGCAGTCGTTATTGTCGGTAATGATTGCTTGTCGCGCAAGAATTAGTTTGCCCTCCACGTTGTTTGTTTTTGAAGAGTCCACCCACGTCGACTCTGCTTCACAGATTTCAAACGGAAAAGATGTGTTTCCAACTTCTGCATAAAAAGCGTAGCAGTGACGTTCAACATAAAGCATGACGTTTGGAAATTTATTCGATATTTGTTAAGTTTTTCTCTCTTTAAGAGTTTTTCTCTTTAAGTTTCTCTTTCAAACAATTTGTAATTTTTCAGTATTCAACGGGTTATGTTTGTGTTGTTTTCAATATTATTTTCATTTTGTTCTCTTAGTGAAAGAATAAATGTTAGGTAAACTTTTTCACTTGTGGATGTTTTCAACCAGGGGCACTAATTTTTTTGATTGCACCATCCTTTTTAAAGAAAAACCTTTCTGAACTAATTACAGAGTTGCATTGTCAGCTATTTTCAAATCTCCCATCAGCGCGCTCATCAAAGGGTTCATTAACCATGTAAGCCGATGTATTTCCTCCTGGGTAAATACTATTTGTTTTTTTGCTGGCTTCGAATATTGGAATATTGGGCTCTCTTTCTACTGATTTGGGCGCCAATATATTTCTAACTTTATTAAAGCAAGGGTTGAAGCAACGTTGAACTCGTACGAGGCCCAGTTTGTTAGAAATACATTATAAATGATCAAGCTTTAATGCCACGTTCAAAGCATTTTCGGTTGAACGTATACTATAGTATTGTAATAATAATTAATAATTGTTTCGTACCTTTATTATTTTAGTATTCATATTAACTCGCTTGTTCCACCAACTTTGTTTTTCTTTTCTCGCTTTAACAGTAACAATGCATGACTCACGGAGCGGAAGACAAATTATATAGTCCATTGATAGACATCTTGTTTATTTACGTGGGGAGATTGCGGAGTGAAGCATTATGTGCACTTTTACAGCGTTGGGTCACGTTAAAATATAAATTTGATACTCTATCATAAACTTGAATCTATTAATAATGTGCTTCCCAAAATGATATACTTAAAGATATGCTTTCAAACGTCTGCATCTGAGTCATGAATGTCGTTTAACCTTTTTTGGAATAGTGATATCTATTAGGAATCTTTTTCCTCTCACTGAATGGATGCCTTAATTGTACTGAAACTTCAAATGCCGTTTGCCAGAATAATTTGTGTGAGGACACTGTTATCCATACTAGTTTTCGTTAACATTTTTTGGGCTTCTCTGGGTAAAATAGTTATTTTAAGATTTTTTTTAATGAATATCCAGACCGAGGAGTTTCTGCTGGTGATTAAAGAAAACCTTTACCTCATGTGGTCAGAAAAAAAAACACAAGCGCCAACTAACCCAAGCATCGGTAGCAGTGTCCTTTTTACAACGTTTTAAAAAAATATTTTATGCAAAGAAGTCAAGTCGAAACATTAGACCGTTTTATGACGAGCTGAAGTGGTCAAGCTAGAACATTTAAGCCTTCCAACTACAACTATGATTAATAATCCATCGTATGGAAACTATAGTAATTGAAGTCTTTCACAATTATAGTTATCAAAAGCTTTAATTAAAAGAAAATAAAACCTGTGGATATTTTCACATATTTTGCATGCATTTGCACAATGTTAGCAATTTTTTACTTGACATTTACTCTCTCCCCACTTTCAACAGCGGTAGCTGATCAGTAACAGCCCTAACGGCACTGGGAGTTAGAACTCCCAAATCGGAAGTCGTTGTATCTAATGACGGCATGATGCCGAGTATGTGTTTCTCTGAGCCTCTCTCGAAAATTGGTGGGCAGCAAAAGACGCGCCTCAGCAGTTCAGTGCAGCGCTCCGCAGCCTCACTTCGCTGTCTAATTGGACGGCGAGTGGAGCTCACGAGCACCCTCAGCGGGCTCTCGGTGCTCTTGTTAGCTTACTCTACTTGGTCAGTGATACTATACTTTACTTCCGCGCTCTAACCTCTCAAATAACAAAAGGGTATTCTTGAAACCGTGTTTTATGCAAATTAAGTTGAGACATTTCATCTTGTATGTTGTGCTCTCATGGTTGGTTATTAATGGTTGTTTTGATGTGTAAGCACGAAAATGTAGTTTCGAAATTCTGCCATATCAGACTTTTAGTTTTGGATGCAGAATTATTTACTCCCCCCATTCTACTTTCAAGCTTATTCCCTGCTATCAGGAGCTTGAGCTCATTTCAATGTAAATGGATACATTTGAAATCATTTTTCATCGATATATCCCTATCTGTTTTTGCTTGTATTTAGAATCATTGCCAAACTTAAAATAACTCAACTTTGAAAACACTTTTCAAGTTTTTCTCGCAAACTTTAGTTCAACTTTTGACATGACTAGTGCGATACACATTTACGTTTACCACTAATTAAGGATCTTTGTGTTAAGACATTAAAAACAAATTGTCGTATTTGTTGTTGTTTTAACTTTATTAAAAATAACCTGTCATATTTGTCTCGTGATTTTCTAAAATGTCGCACAATCAAATTCCACACGTCATCACGGGTACTCTTGGTCTAGTCAATACATATTTTAAACACCAGGATCAAAAGGGAATTATGGCTACATTTTTCCATTCCCAATGGGAGAAACATGAGACTAGTATTGCCTAGTATAGAACCAACGGCGTTTTGCGTGAAGTTACAGCAAGCGCCTAGTGAAGTACGTTATCAACGTTGACCAAATAACTATTTTAGGGACCAAACCTAGAGAGAAATTGGGTAAACAAGCTTCCTTACATTCTTGCGTTCGGAATATGCTCTGGCGATATCATCCAAATATCTGAATAACAACACTTCATTTCCACAAAATTTACGCTTTTGTCCGCCTGCCTTTCTCCCTCAAACTAGCAGATGAAGATGACTCCATAGCTAACTTAACGCGTTGTCCGTGAAGGGTCAAATTGAAGTTCATTATTCAACTCAAACTTAAAGAGCAATCGTAGTGAGCTGTTTTGAAAGTATCAAACATTAACTGGATCGCACTTCATTTAATTTGGATTCAGAATTAACAAAAGTAGAATTAGTGACTACTTGTCGGTCAGTAGCATTGTGAAAATTGCACATCACGGCTCACACCACGTCCATCGAATCGAACTACAATGTGGATGCGCTCATGTATTTCCTCCATCCGTTTGAGCTTCTTTAGATGCTACAGTAGTCTCATTTACCATGTCATAGTGGGTGTATGTGATGGCCGATAATATTATGAGTTGTTAGGGCACCAAATTTGTTATTATTCTACAGTATAGTGGTGATAGTGTTACTAGACGAGTGCCAGAAGTGCATTTTTCCATTTTTGCTGTCAAAATACCTCGTTTTCAGATGATGTAAATCTGAAATTTGCATCTGGTAATACACACTAATGTTTTTATCTAAAGTGAAATTTTCTCTAATGTGGAAAAATTAGTCCTTTTATGAAATGCAGTGCTATGAAGTTCTATTTTATTAAATATTATGTTTTGGAAGCGGTCTAGAAGTGTCATTTGTTGAGCGTGCAGATGTCTTTTAATTTACAATATCTTCACGGCGTCGATGTGATGGTAGCATTCAGAACCTAAATTTCTCATAAAACCAGATCAAAGAGGAAATCGTGAGATACTTGCTTCTTAGTCTTCCACGTTATGTGCAATATTTGTGAAGCAGGTGAGTTTGATGCGCCGTTGTTGGGCTTCGTAAATCTCGTTATTGTAACTTTTGTCTGGAGGCAGTTTTCATCCCCGTAGTTTCAAGTTTTTTCTTTGTGACGTACAAATATTCATGCTATTTTGTTTTCTCTAATCATGTAGTTATTTCGTTTCCTGTGATTCTGATCCATGAAATATTTTCGTACAGCCCGTGAGCCTTAGAATCTTTTTTAAAAATTTAGCTTATAAACGAGGGAGTTGTCTTTAGTTCTTCTGACTGTTATGAACACTACTTACTAATATTAGAGATATTTGACAATACTTTAAGCTCTTTTGTCGCTTGTGGCACGAGGTGCTTGTTTTTCCACGCAGTCAAAATTAGGATTAGGAAATATTAGACTGGTACGGCCAGTTGGGGCTGTTTGTGGTCCAGAAGTAGCGAGCAATGAGCGTTCTCTGCAGAATGCCGAGGTCGTTACTCTCTATTATGACTGTTGATGGCCTACCCAAGTTCCATACTAAATGCTAATGGAAGGAAGGATCGTCTTTATCAGTGGTCGTGCTATCTTTGCACTGCAACTCGCTGCGCACTCAACTACTCGCTTCAACATTTGATGGGAGGAGCTTGATTGTCCTCCAGACACTTCCCAAGATTTCCATCGCTGGCGGTAAAGCTGTGAATGTAGATCATGTTCTTGGCTAGAAAGGTAAATGGCCTTCTTTTATCGTGCACTTCACTTCAAGTGTGAGCATTGTCCACGATGCCTGTTTTGGTTATGCCCACGGTGTCCCTTGGGTGGGCAATATTGGGCTGAGGTCTTGTTTTCCCTAAATTGATTGCAAACTTAGTACTGTAACTCTCATAACTGTACACCCTCACTATAAAGTCTTCGAAAGTTAGATGGTTATTGAAAATCAACGTGATGATTTTCACTTTGTGTATCAACTTCTCGTAACTTTGTAGGTCTCTTTTTGTTGTCTATCGTAGAGTAACGTCAGACTCACTCAAAGTTTACTGTAGCTGGGTATCGTTCAGACGTAACCTTTTGTACGGGCTGAGTGGCCTTTAAAACTGATCCAATCTTCAGAAACTTGCGCTACAGAAAATGTAGTTATTTAATACTTGAAGCACAGACGGGAAATGTGTCAGAGAGTAAAAATATATCCTCCTCCAGCTTGTTTTTTCCAAACAGCTGCATATGTGGTGTCCCGAAGGTCAGATTGGTAGTGAGGCGTGTAGCCAATAAATAGCCAATCACATCACCATGTCGTGAGTAGGCAGTAAAATGTTGACTAGGTTGGCAGGAATTAACACAGCGTAAACATAAAATTATAGAAAATAGAGCAACGCCAAATACGAACCACTGTAAATTTTTACTTTACGAACAGTTACATCATTGTGACGAAAATACAGAAGCTTTATTGCAGCGCCGAATTTTACTTCAATATTGATAGTGAAATTACACAATTCAAAATATGGTTTTGACTATTAACTTGCAACGTTGAATTATAGGATAGAATCTAAATTTTTCATTGTCGACTTTTTTCTCTGAGGAAAAACACCGCTGCATTTGGATCAACAATCCAGAAATGAATTATGTTATGTTTTCTTCATGGAAAAACGCAAACTTGAGCTGATAAATAGTTATTAGAGAAGAAGTTGAGTACGTTGTGTAACCTTGCTTTGAATGATGTGCCTATATAATGTTATCGATGTTCCATTCAAACTGCTCACGATTTTTTCGGGGTGAAACATCAGTTAGGATTTTTTATTTGAAACATGTCTGCTTTCGAAGTTATATGCTTCATATGATCGCACGAATCATTTGTGTCCAAAACGATAGTTTATGTAAGCTGTTTTATAATAATAATAATGTCTTTTCTAATTTCTCGACTTTGCGAAACAGTTGAAGTTCATCACGTGATAAAGTTCGAAGAAATTCACTCAACATTTTTATTCGAACACTGTCAATCGTTAAAAAGTACTACCTATGAAACCTATAAAGAAGCGGTGATCAATTTTTCTGTACATTTTCAGCCTGATGATGATGTTTGTACATCGAAACGTTGCGTTTTATAGGTTTCATAGGTAGTACTTTTTAACGATTGACAGTGTTCCAATAAAAATGTTGAGTGAATTTCTTCGAACTTTATCACGTGATGAACTTCAATAATAATAATGATAAAAATGTCTAAAACACCCATGATTCTTAAGGACTGTTTTATTGATTGCAATTGACTGAACTTCACAATTAAAGTTAAAAGGGAAGCGTCGAAATGGATTTCTCTTTGAATCGCGTAAAAGTTCAAGTAAAAAATTTTTCTGCTCTCAAACATGCTCACGTTAGTATTTTCACATTTCATTTGAGCATTTTTACTCTTTCGCCGTTACTTTCAAGCCATTTCAAAGTTGTTATGTGTGGTATTTTGAGATTCAACTTTACTGGAAAGATTTTTTTTAGAGCAAACATCGGTCACTCCATCATTTTCATTTCATACTCTAATTTGATCATTGCTTTTCAAACGGCAGTATTATTCCCATTTTTTTAAACGCTTAAATCATTTTGAGAAGTTCAGCGCAATCCTCAGCGCCATTTCTCTCGTATCTCCCAATACCCACTTAGCTGGACATCGCATGCTTCTTCAAAAGGGTAATCAGAGAAAAATTTTGCCGGCTCAGTAAAATATTTCCTTTGAAATCTGATTTGGCCAAAGAGCAAGAGCGCCGCGGGCTGTAATCCGTCTCAAGTTAGGTCGACGTTAACTATGCGGAGCCATCGGTTCTGGAAGTTGTATGGGTTTTATGGGGCACACTAAAGTTGTGTCACTTCACTCTTGCTTTGCTTTCCCGCAAATTTTGCTTATTTTCTTTAGATTTAGATCCTACGAAAGCTTAACGGAGCATTACTTTGCCTTTTCATAGTGTTTGAAGATCACACGTAAATTTTGTTCGAAAGTTTCCTCTACTTCTACTTTTTGCCGGTCCTATTCTTCTGCTCGGAAAACAAATAAACGTTGCCCCATGGCAGCCACGGGTTTGGTAAGTTTCTATTGTATTTTTGGAAGAATTCACGAAAGAGCACTCAACTACTTATTTCTTTCCCGTCTTCTTTCCGTAGCAGTAAACCTCTTGGTTGTCGGTGCAAAGCTCTTACCAGCGGAGCGCAAGTCTTCCGTCTTCGTAACGTCATTCTTTAATGCCACAACTTGAGAAAGAACCACAAGAACTAGACACTGACTCAATCATCGTGTACCGAGAGTCTGACATGAGTTGGACTCAAGTGAGAAACCGGACTTCAATTTTCCAGAAGACCGGCTTTTGGCTCAAATAAAGACGCTCCCAAACACGCAATTGAATATATGGGCTCCTCTCGGAGCGAATAGAGGTGTTTGGCTCATGGAAACTTTCCAAGGTTCCAAATTTTACATATTCAGCCACTCAAGGAAGGAAAATAACTTGGTCAGTTATTCCAATGCAATATGCTTTAAATAAAAGTTTCATGCTAGAGATATAGTCGTGTAATTGGTTCATATTGTGTGAATGTTGATTAGAAGCTACAATGTTTGTCTTCTGTCCTTAAATGTACATTTTTCTACTGTTAAACTGTTTAAACTGTTTGAGAATATATTTTTCAATGAGCGATAACGGGAACAACTTTCCCGCATGAAACCAATTTAGAATACGCTATTCGAACCGGGATCAAATTCTGACATTTGCAGACAGCGTTATTTGAGCAAGAATTTCGAAGACTCGGAGCCTGCACGAAAAAGACCTAAACCTCTTCCTGGAAACCACCGATAAGAGAGTATCTGACATATATTTTTACAGCAGCGTCAGCTAGCCTAAAGTCCACGGGGAGTTGATGCCAAAGTTCATCGGTGTGTTTGTTGGAACCGACCCAACTGCAATATGCTTCAGCCACTCGCTCCACTCTAGCACTGATACGAGCACAGCCGTCACAAGGCTCTGGCCTTTAATGAAATTGTTATACACTGAACAAGAATGTGTCCGAATTGCATCGCAATCAATCCGCATTCAAATAAACTCCATCGCTCACCGTAAAGCCAGTGCCCATGTTTTAAAGTATTTAATTATTAGATATTATTGTCTCGTTTGATGTCGCTCCTCAAATGTTTTCCTGAACGCTTGTTTTCATAGTACCGTTTCTTTTTAATTTTTAAATTGCACTGCGAATAATTTTCAGTGACTCAAGATAGCTTTCTGTGGCCGTATTTTATCTGATTAATTGTTTCTCTTGTGTAATTCCTCAGCGTTCACTTCTGATGGCGATAATTCTTCAGAATTTCAGTCGTTCATGCTTACTCTCTGGCAAAATTGTGTTTAAGTTTTAATCAACATGTTGAGTGAAACACCTTGGTCGAAATACTCGTACAACCTTCAGAACTTACTCGCCGATTTTGACCCGGCGCTAATACACGTTCAAATTCATGTCACATTGTCAGAATTTTAGTGGCTCTGTATCTTGTTTCAGTGAATGCGCCTTTGTAGCTGGACCGCCTAAATTACTGTGCGAATGTCCTAACTCTCAGGAAGTGCATAACTTCCATGGGGCACCGACATTCTCATCTCAATTTCCACCGCAGTCCGCACACATTGTTACTTATTTTCCCTCGTTTTCTTTAAACAGATCCTTGCCGGGACCGTTTTGGCTCAGCATTTGACGTTTATATTCAATAATTAGAGCACACTCCTGACCTTTTACGGGGTTTCCAAGCGTCTTCAGGCGCTACTGTAATTGCGTCTCCGCCATTGTTGGTGTAGTTTTACCCAGTGAGAGCAAATGGTCCTCTTATATATGATGGGCGTAACTGTCAGCAGGGCTCAATTTTACGACTAGGAAAGGGATAGCTGCCTCAGAACTTCGGGAGCCGCGAGGGTAATTGCAAGCCTAGGAATCACGACGACTTGTGCCCGCCAAGCTCTTCCGGAATTGAACTGAAAAATCCAATAACCTTTGGGAACGAACAGGGGCAACCAGGGTGTCTCCGGGTGAAGAAAAGACGCTTTTGAAGAATGACTTCAATTCCCGAGAAAGATTTTATTGGAAACTCAACACCATTATAACTTGAAATTCCCTCTGAATTGAACCCATACTGTTCAAAAAGTCAGAATTTTCATAAAAGCTGATGGAGCATTTGAGGTATATAGGGTGTTTCGCTAAAAACGCAACCCAAAATGAAAATAAAATAATTCCAAAGTTATTTAACGTATTTTTATTGTTTCGATTAAATTCTTCATTAGACGTTTTTTAACAAAATGCTGTACGTTTTGATAAAATGTCTTCGAAATTTTTACTTTGTAATTACTCTACCGAAGGCTCTTAGAAACATGTTTGCGAGGAAAGTCAATCAATGAAATTCACACGCCATCATTAAATTCTATTTTAAGTTGTAGACAAAAGTCCTAGCAATACCTCGTAGTAAATTATTTAATAAAAATATTGTGAACATGTTTTAAGCTTCAATTCTTTCCACATGTCGTCCATTTCTGTCCACGCACTTTTGAGCTCATGATTGACTCAATGAAACAGCCGTCAAAACAACAAAATAGCAAAAGACAGATTCAGGGCTCATGACTGTCTGTCTCCGAGTATATTTCAAACTTGGCCTGCGGATGGCAATTATCAAGCTGCCTTTTTTTGTCAGGGTCTGCATGCGCCAATATTTTTTTCCTTTTGTTTGGTTCTTCCTTAAGTTGAGATTTTTTCTTAGACAATGTAGCTGCGCAATACAGAAGAAATAAAAATTTCATTCGCTGGTCAATATAACACTAAATTGATATTTTTTCTCATAATAACGATAAAATTAAGTATTGGTATCGACTCTCATGCACATTCATCATTTGTTTGGCTCTGAATTGAATGATATTAGGCCACCTCCTTTGCTGAAAGTACGAAGTAAATGATGGCTTGTCGCTCAAGATTTTTCTTCTAAACATCGACATGGATATGCAAATATGTATTTTCTTAAGGATTTTATCTGGACATAGACACCAATGAGACATAAAATAATGGTACATGTATTTTTCTGAATTTTTTTTAACTCGAAGTCATAAACTAAACTATTGATGGCAAGAGCATAGTAACTGTAGTAATTTCTTCGTCCACTTTAAGTCAATTAATATTTTCTGTACAGAATCCGCAATGTAAAAGTTTTTATGCGTCTAACCTGCCATCGAAAGCTCGCAGCTTCGTCTGCATATATGTTTTTAATATTTTCTAGCTTTCATAACGCACCGTTCAGAGCGTTTATATTCAAGCTCTTCAACATTAATTAATTATTTAGAACGAAATCACCAAAAGGAAAGTTGTGGCTATATGCAGAGATAAATGCCAAATCAATTCAAGTTATTTACTTTGTATTCAAGTGGAACTCTTTTGAGTCCCTCACACAATTCAGTCGTAGCTTTTGAGAGTTCTGTTCAAAAATTTCTGATCGTTCTAATTCGTATGCTGTAAAGGAACAAATAAATAGTGTTAACGTTCATGTAACGATGATTCATAAACTGATGTTTGTGGAGATACTTGAAGGAATTCTGCTTAACTTATTTCTTATAATGCCTGAGACAGTTTGCCAGAGCAAGGGGCTGCTCTGATTACCAAATGATCTACAACTCTTGAGCCAGTGAGCAAATACATAATCTACAACTCCTCAATTCATTCAAGATTTTTTATTCGCTCCTATCCTTATTTTATTTATGGTATTGACGAGAACATTAAGTACAATATCAGACGCTTTCTTTTCCCGTAGGTAATGCTGCATGGTTTTGTACTTAACTTGTTTTTTTTTCATTTATCGTTTTCGTCCGTGGTGTTCTGAAGATGATCGAAGGCCTCCAACAGAACATGAATTATATTCACTATTTGTGATTAAGTGGTACTCCAATCGCGCGTAGTTGAGTTTTCAGAGCTCGTAAACATGCAGTTTTATTCACAAAAACTTTGGGCAATACTGATTCGAAGTTTACGTGTGGCTTACGAGCGTTATGAGGCGAGTCGCAGAGTGTGACGCACGATTACGTTGAGTGACTTCCTGGTAAGAGATTAATAACGCTTTAGTGTGGGATTTTTAATTCATATAATCGTGATTGCAGCCTCCATCATTAAACTTGACCTAAAGTCAGGTTGTCACCGACATCAGAATAAGGTATAGCAACTGCCACTCAGCAGTGAGCGTCAAAGAAATATATTTCAGGGACAAAATCGAGTTTTAATAAAATTATTCACAGATGCTTAAAAAGGAGAATTCGAAATTCATTTAAGGGCGTTAAAAAATTGAGAAATGGTGCAAAAAATGGATGAAATCTTCCCAAAATTAGTGTCTAGACAAGCAGTTTTCTTAGGGATGACTAAACTCATATCTGTACGCACTCAGGTATATCGGTATGTTTTTATGACTCATCACTTCTACAAGTTTTTATTTTCGACACGCAGAATGTTACGTTTGGCGTGTGAACAATTGATCGGGCCAGACACTGTAGTTGTGTTCCAGAGTACTGAAAAACTTTTTCGAGAGACTTTTGTTCTTGTTCTCAGTTATACTGCAACCAAAAAAAGTAAGCAGGGGCCTAACTTTTTCTTAGTCACTCATGAGTATTTTTTTTGTTTGTTAAACTGTTGAGCCTCAACGTAAATGGTTTTGGTTTCGCTTTTCAAACTTGAAATGTTTCCATATTTTCTCGTTTTGTCTCCGAAACTAACTCTTCAATGGATTTACGAAACCAGCGCATGTTATTTCTTTACGTTGCAGGGAATAATATATGTTTCATTGTTTTCACTTTCCGTCTTTTTTCTGTTTACATTTCTTCATCGCTCTCTCTGAATTTTTCTTTTCTCATCTTTCCTAACTTGCTGATTTTATGAGTCTTTTCCGTAAGAATACATGTTTTAATAGGTTTTTTGGTTTCTAAAATTTGCATTAAATACTCCTTTCTTTTCGCCCACTTAAATCGCTTTTGTTGTAGCACACTTAGTAACAACAATCATGATAATAATATGATGTTAATTTTTGGTTGAAGTTTCACGAAAATATTTGAAATTCTCCTCGGAAAATTAAAATCCGTGTAATTGCGGAACTACACCGAAATAGATCTCGACGCATTAAGCGATTAATGAAGTAAAACTTTTATGGTATTACCTCATTAGTTGTCATAATATATTTTCGAAATCAAGCCTTCCAAAATCAAATCAAGTTCTTTCTTGCACATCGCTCTAATATTTTCACCTTTATTTTTTAAACCCTGAAAGTCATCGTCAATCTTCAATCCCAAGAGATCAGGAAGATCCAGAACTTTCCAGCTCTTCTTTTTACAGCTCGAGCAGCTGGAGAGGATGTAGACTTTAAATAATTGTGAGTGTAAGTTCTTCATAAAACACACTTGGCTTAGGAAACTGAGAGCGTGAATTTGCTCAGAGGACAAGAATTCTTCAGTTTTGATTTCAGTCTAATTAATTTAAAGTTTAATTGATTTATGCCGCACACCTACGTAGGAAACCCGCACATTAGTTTTATGTTATTTGTTAAAGGATGCACACATGCTTTTTCCTTTCGTACAACTTTATGAGTTTTTGTTACGAGTGAAGCAAGAACAAGCTATGAAGTTAGGATTTCTAAGACGAACAAACCATTCCGGAGAATGATCCTTATCATATTGAAATTCACAAATAATATATAATAAAGATATATTGTTTTAGTGATGTACCGATGTATCGGAATCGGTATCGGCAGTATCGGCCATTTTCAGTGGTATCGGTATCGGTATCGGTATCGGCAAAATCCGGCCGATACTTTACCGATACTTTCCAATATTATGTATTTTATCATCAAAATTAAGGTCTTAAATTATGAAAGTAAAAGTTTGTGACCTAATAATACCCGTTGTGTTTTTATTTACGATTTGGTGTCCGCTTGTTAATAAACATAGGTTGTGTGAGTTTGCGGTATCATGGATACCGAATTCCTCAGTGTAACATGAAAAGATGGCGTTTCCATGCATTTAAATATTTGAAATTTTATCAGGATAGGTTTTGTTAGGATAGGTTAGGTTAGCTTAGATTAGGATAGGCTAGGTTAGCACAGGTTAGGTAATACTGACAGAATTTTTTCTCGGGTCCACCTAGCTTAACAATGACATTTTCCATGGAATTTCCACGGGTCCTGCTACTATCTAATAATACCTTTGGTTTATTTGGATTCCGCTTCTTCCATTTTTTTTGTCACGCTCATAAGGAGAGTTATAGTGACCGTATCTGTGATACGAGTTTCACCAGCGCGCAAGTACAAGAATATTTTTCATTACGGGTGCTGTTAGGATGGATACATTCGTTGGGCACCACATCTGGAATATTTTTTAAAGAAAGTTAGTGAATCCCGTCATTTTTGACGAGCTGTACGTACTTGTAATCAAATAAAGAGCCTATTCATACCTAGTAAATTAGTTAGCTAACTGTTGAATTATGGCATTTAATCAGGCCCGCTAACTGAATTCACTACTTTGAATTCCCGATGAGTCACGTACGGTCATAACTGAAAGCTATGTAGCATGAATAGCTATACCCTGTAGCGACATATAATTATTATACTTTTACGACTAAAACCTAAATAGTTTGACCTAATATCCACTTCTTAAAGTATGTGACAGGCTAACAAAACCGAACCAATTCAATAAAGTTGAAGGTGCATTTGAAAGTTTTTGTGAATTTAATATAAAAGTAGCTTGGCTTGTAAATCGTTATATATTCCGAAGCTAAGAATTTATGTTAATTTAGCAAGTATATCGCCGTTCATAACGAATCTTGTATTTTTCTTCGATGTTAAGATGTTTAAAACATCCACGAACAATCTTATAGTTGAATACATCTGAACGGGTCAGTTGATTGCTTTAATCTCAACTTGATGAGGAATTTAAAAACGAGGAAAATTCCAAGGAACTTGATCATATTTACTGGGAATACGTTTTGGAGTCCAGATCCATCATCAGTTCGTAAAAGTGAAATTCATTATGACTACAATAAAAGAAAATGTTGGGTACAGTCACTAAAGGAAATCACGAAAACAAAACATAAATCAAAACATGTCCCAGAGAAAATAAAATCGACAAGATTTACTTACAATTTGCAATGGGTAGGAACTGTCAGAATTGTTGAGGGCCGGTTTTCGTTCAACAATATGTAGCGACTCTAAAATTCCGAGGTCACTTGTAGTTTAAGCCGAATCTAAGATTTTGAAGTCCGCAGAGGATATCGGTACGTTGCATTTTACTGCGTGATTACGTACGAATTGTGGGAATTGGTTCCCCGTGCGGCAGCTCCAACCCCGATGTTCTGCCATTTTGATATAAAATTTTGTGCCGTCATGCCGACGTACGATGATGTGCACTGCATACCACTGTACAACCGTATGAATAAATCAGAAAGGCTCGCTTCTCTATCAAAAGCGTATCCTTGTCTTGTACTGGAATTGTATAATTTTAAGGTTGCTTCTTTTTTCCGGTACAAGGATACGCTTTCGATGGAGATGCGAGCCTCTCTGCTTTATTGTTAACAGTTGTACAGTTGTGTGCAGTGCACATCATCGTACGTCGGCATGACGTCACGATATTTTTATAACAGAATGGGTGAACATCGGGGTCGAAGCTTTCGCGCGGGGAACTAATTAGCTTACTCCTCACACTCCGCAGTACGTAATCACGCAGCTAAATATAACGAACCAATATCCTCTGCGGACTTCAAAATCTTATATTCGGCTTCAACTGCATGTGAACTCAGAATTTTAGAATCGTTAAATATTTTTAAACGTAAACCGGCCCTCAACAGTTCTGATAGTTCCTACCCATTACAAATTGTAACTAAATAATAGTTTTGTCGATTTTAGTTTTTCTGTGACATGTTTTAATTTTATTTTTATTTTCTTGATTTCGTTTAATGACTGTATCCAACATTTTGTTTTTTCTTCTATTGCAGACATAATTATTTGTACATTTACGAACTGATGATGGATCTGGACTCCGAAACGTATTCCTAATAAATATGATCAAGTACCTTGAAATTTTCGTTTTTAAATTCCTCATCTTATAGATGGTTGCGTGTTTGCGGATATTTTCGGTTTCGGGGCTTATCGAATTTTACTATTTTTTTTTCTTCACCAAAGTATGTACTCGTATTTGGTGTGAATAACACGAAAATGACAACCCTTTTTTGGAGAAATTATTGTTTTGGTCAACTTTTGGAGCCAGTTGCTATTGTAGCTAGTCTACATTACGTTGCAATACGATTAGAAACGCATATCTATTGAATGGATTTCATTCTGTTATTTTTCTCAACAATATAGTTAACATAGCATGGGCAGTTTTATTAATCATAATCGGAAACTGCGATTCTTGTAGGCCCTACACAACTAATGCGTTGTCCACTGTTGCCGATACGTAGAACGGAAAGTCGGGTATAGGTTTAAAATTTTAATGCCGAGCACATATGTACAAGAACACACAAAGCTCTCTTGACTCGGAGTTCCCCTCCAGTGACAAATCACCATAACTCAAAAACGATTACTTCGGGCACAGCTATTCTCAAAATTACTATATTTAATTTAATGTCTTTTAATTATTCAATATGGCCTGAAAGCTGCACAAAAGCGACATGGTTAGGAAAAATGGGCAAATTACGGCGATCACAACAACTTATCCAATACTACTAACCTATCCTGATAAAATTTCAAACTTATCAGTGCATGTAGAGACGATCTTTCAATGTTACACTGAGGAATTCGGTATCCATGATACCGCAAACTCAGACATCCTATGTTTCTTAAGAAGCGGACACCGAACAATACATAAACAAACATACAACGAAATACGTATTATTAGGTTAGATGATTGTAAAAGTATCGGTATCGGTAGTAGTATCGGTCAAAGTATCGGTATTTTCAAGTATCGGAGTATCGGTATCGGTATCGGCCAAAAAATGGGTATCGGTATCGGTATCGGTATCGGCCAAAAAAATGGTATCGGTACATCACTATATTGTTTACATGTGTGTGCAAATTTTAGGCAAAGTGTGGTACCGACCACGGAGACATATCCTAGGACTTCCTACGAACACTGCCACTTGATTAGCTCTCTTTGTTTTCTTTCAGATCATTTATAAATCTCACTTTGTATCAATGGTACAACGAGCATCACACACACACAGGGAACCCAAGACTGTTTTCTTGACTCCTGAATATTTTATGTTAACATATCAACGGTCACCATCGATTCTTAAGGTGCTAGATAGTGAGATGGTTTCAGCTGTACCGCGCTTGGGAAGTTGCAAAAGTCACAACCAAAATAGAACAAATAAACATTGCGGCGTCGTAGGGCGCTTGGCGCCGCTCTGGTAAAGTGGTGCGTTAACTTCAATTTCCGCTAAAAAACAAAAGCAAATAGCAACACGTGGTGGTTTTGCATTCCTCGGCTGACTTGCAACGCTGACAACCTTGAACAACTTAAAAAGAGAGTAAAAAAGGGTTCGCTTTATTGATGTTTCATCTCTGATGGAACTTTTCACGCGTTACACCACCTATTTATGCAGAGATGATATTCATCCATCTGTTACTGTTTTAAAATAAATTTACAATAATTAATCTAGTTTTTTTTAAAAATGTGAAGGCGTAGAATGTCGCTACACACTTGTCATCAATTGAGGTGTCCATATTCCAGTGTATGAATGTTTAAGATCAGTGAAAGTAATTAACATTGCGTAGAGCATAATGAGTTTTGCTCAACAGATGTCCAAGAAGAAAGTCTCCAATAATGCTTCCTCTTTAGTGTATATGCGTTGTGATGAAATTTTAATTCAAATACGCGTTGCGTATTCACGCTAAGCTGAGTTTAAGTGTATATCAGTACACCAAACGTTTTTCTTGATCTATAAGCTGCACGCATAAGGCTTCAAGGGAACATAATTAGAAAGCAGGTTTCAAAACTGCACCAAATTCTACACATGCCCTAAAAATTAGCATAGATAAAATAACGAGTGTTAGCATTGTTTAATAAGATGGTGTCACTATGTATTCATATCTGGAATGTATGGGCACCCTGTTCGCGTATCTATGAGTCCAGTCCTAAGTTATCGTTGAGAAATTGAATAGTTCATTCCTCGCCATTCATTGGATTGGAATTATTTAACCTTCAATCTGGAGTAATCTGGACCATCAATAACAATTCTGTATTTTTGACCTCTTTTTAAAATAAGTACAAATACATGTCTAATTCTGAACAGAATAAATGACGATTTCCCGTACCGTTCCGAATAGACTTCCCTTGATAGTATTTATAACTCATTGCATGACCAATAAATCAAAGAAACATTAAAATTGAAAATGATGTCCACAATTACCCGTTCTGTAAAATTGTTTCTCTTTTTTAAAAACAACGTTGGTATTATTCAATCCTCGGGAAAATTCGCTGCTCGATACATATTTTTAGACAATATTTTTAACGAATAACTCGAAATACTTCTTGGTTATTTATGAAGTTTGTTCGCTTGACCTTTTAACATATATTTCGTGATTAGTACACTTTGTCAACCTCTCATTCAATCTTTTGCAGCGGTAAAAACGAAAAAATTCATCCTCTGGCTTTACTTGAATGAGATACATTACCGAAACAGTATGCTCTTAGCCTTGCAATTTTTTCTAATCGATGCATGATAAATAGATGCATGATTGATTAATGCTCATCAATCGATATCATCTTTCACGTCGTTAACCACATTAGATGAAAGAACCTTCATGTTAGGAAATTTTCTACAAAAAATGAGTGGATTTTTTGTTTACATTATTTAGAAAGATAGTGGAAAGACACCTAACGGATGAAGTAGGGTGTCAATCAGTGGCGAACAGTTGAAACATATTTTTTGTTCGATGTTGGTTTGAGGTTTTCTCCATTACTACTGACAGGCCAGAAATGTTTTCAACATTCCAATATCAAAATAATTTTTTCTTCAAGTTCACTTATTATATAAATTCACAATCAGTCCATTACTATTTAAATTATAGCGTGATAATGAAAAGAATGTTTCTAACCAAAACCTCGTTCAAGAAAATCAAAACAAAATCCCTTTGGCATTTGAGTTATCTCACGAAAGGCTCACAAGACACCCACGGTTCTCCTTCTCGGCAAAGAACCATTCCAGTTCTCTCGAGTTTCTTCGGAGATGATCTGCCGGGGTCGAAATTCCTGCGATAATCCGTTGAATGCAGCCTCAGTATCGCATTACAGGCTTCGTCGGATAAATCTTTGCCGGAACGAACGTCTCGACACGAGTCGAAAGTCCGCGTCTTGACCACAATGCTCCATCCGGCGATGCTCTCTTCGCCGTCTTCTGTTTATTTCCATGTTATTCGGTTAACTTTTCCGGCGAAAACATCGCCATGATTCCAAACTAGGTTCAAAGTTTTTCCAGCTATGGATATAACTGAACCGGTTGTTCAGTTGAACTATAACATCTACAGCATTTCTTGTTGTTCATGAAAAGGTAAGTAAACACTGACAAAGTTTTTATTAATAATGAACTCGATACGGAGTTTTACTATGAATTTCATGTAAGTAGACCTTTCAAAGAACAGATTCAATAATTAAGTTCACCAGGGTTTGGTGAGCTGATGTAAAGATACATTGAATTTGAAATTCAAGGTTTGCAATTTTATTACATTTTCCAATAGGATATTAAAATTGACTAAACTATGAAAATTCAACGCGAGACACCTAAAATATCTTGAAATAAAAGTTTTTGAAATTTGAGGAATAAAGTAGGTAGTAGGACAAGGTACAGGAAGATGGCAGGTGGATTGCAACTTTAATTGTCTAAAGGCAACTGTCAAGTATCGTGTCTAGCTGACAATTTGTATCGCATTTCCATCATTGTCTATTTCATGGACAAATTAGATGGTGTATGTGATCAGATTTATTTGCTCACGCTGTACTTCCCTACGTGTACTTTCACGTATTTGTACAGCCACGTATTTGTACTTCCGCGTATTTGTACTTCCACGTATTTGTACTTCCACGTATTTGTACTGACACGTATTTGTACTTCCGCGTATTTGTACTTCCACGTATTTGTACTTCCACGTTTTAGTACTTCCACGTATTTGTACTTCCACGTATTTGTACTTCCACGTATTTGTACTTCCACGTATTTGTACTTCTAAGTATTTGTACTTCCACGCATTTGTACATCCACGTATTTGAACTTCCACGTATTTGTACTTCCACGTGTTTGTACTTCCACGTATTTGTACTGACACGTATTTGTACTTCCACGTATTTGTACTTCCACGTATTTGTACTTCCACGTATTTGTACTTCCACGTACGAGTGTTTGTACTTCCATGTATTTACCTACGCTGTACCTCCCTAGAGCAAAACTCACTTAAAATAGAATAGAAAAGAAACGTGTTGTCTATATTTTAATATAAAACTTATTGTGGGGAGAATGAGAACGAATCCTTATCTAATAAGCTACTGCTTTTTCTTTCTTTCAGGTAGGACGAATGTTCCATCTGACTGTTCTTCAAATGAGGTAAAGTAATAAACGCTTCCAATATTATTTCGAACAAAGCTTTCATTCAGATCATAAGAGTTCCTTTTATTTAAAAGTTTTCTTTATTTTCTCATAAAACTCCCCATGAGTTAGATGAGCCTTTCCTATTCTACTCTGAGTGATGACGTACTTATTCATCTGTATTCGACTTGATTATTATTCCCTGTGTATTCAAGCATGTTTACTACTTGATGAAAATAACACTTTTAACATTGGAAAACTTATTCTTTTATGTATCAAAACCTAACAGCTGCGTGCTATTTGTGCGTTTTAAATTGCCTCACATGAGAAAAATTCTCTGCTTGAGTCAGTGTTACACTCCCAGACTAACAAAGATCACAATTTCGACTCAGCTTCCGACTGTTTCGAGTAGTTTGTGGTATCACCGCGAGTAAGCTTCTATCTATTTATTATAGCAAAGCTAACGAAAAAATATTCGAAGATATCTTCCTAGTTTCAATAGCATGAATTTAGTAGGCATTGGATAATTCCGGTGCTGTCACGTAGGTTAAAGCTGTCGAAAGTTTTGAAGTTCCGGTCGTTTTCTGTGAATTTATTGTCCGTGGCAAAAATAAACATTTCTGATTCATGTTTAGTCGCGTGCCAATAGACATTAGATGCGGATGTTATATCTACCAGGTTCATCCTCCTCGCTTTTTGTCATGAACTTTCAAGTGACGGGGTTTGATCATACTTTTTATTTCAAATGTTATTTAAGTACTATGCGTCATTGTTTTTTATCAGAATTAAGTTACTTGGCATGTTAGGGATGCAGCTTTTTAGTCATTGCGTTTGAAAGACAGTCTTGGAAGATTCTCTTCTGAATTCACACATGCTATACTGGCGATGGAATGTTATTTACACACGCAGACAGAAATTGACTCTTGTTCGAAATAACCATGGATACGTCTTATGAAAATTTCTCTTGCTCCAAATCTAGATAAAACTGCAACCTTTGAATACCTGCAACTAAAGTGTTTCGGAAATTTAACGTTATGTTTGTTGCGTACTAAAACTATCTTGCGTCCAATTCCCAAAGTGGGATACTTTCAGAAAAGTGTGATTAAATTCAAGTGTAGTACTTTAGTAAAAATATATTTCATTTTACTGAACACGTCTGAAATATGATAACACAAAAATCACTCATTGGAAATCACTGACTTAACTGAAAATAAAATAGTATTTACGTATTGAGGGAACAATTTGCACCTGATCATAAGGAAATGTTTTGTAGTACAGTCTAACATAAAATAAAAAATTGCTCGTTATAATTGCTCATCAAGGGATAAAGTTCTGCTGTGCTTGGTGTTTGCAATGGCGGGAAACAAGTTGTGCGTTGAATTCTCGGAATTTTACACCTGAGCTGGAAATTGAAAGTTCATCTAACGGTCGGATGCACACATACTGTCTGCTTTTATAGAACGTCAATTAAATCAGAAATTTAAATTTAAACTTGTAGAACAATCCCTGTCGATTCCAATAAAAATCATATTGTTTATCACGCTTAAAAAAAGCCTCGCTTACACAACTTTTTCTCGGTATTCATGCTACCGTTCCTCTCACTTCTGAGGCGTGAAATACATTCAACAATCTTTTCTTAGGCGCCGCAGTCGCGTCGTAAATGCAATTTTTATCTCTTCGATCGCACCTTTGATATTTTCTTAAAGAAAAATGGCCTCACCAACCTCTGTTGTCGGCCTCGAGCCCGTATCTTCACGCGGTTTCGGTGACGCGTGCCTCTGTGCCCAAAAATAATTCCTTCTCGATAATTTACGTGTGGAAACTTTAGAAATATTCTGTTGTATGCGTTTTTGGGCTTCATTTATTTAAGGGGTATTCGTCATTTAGTGATTCTTATAAATCTGACTGTAGAATGGGAGAATTTGAAAAACTTTTGCTCTGTGTCGTTCGTAACGAAGTAACTGTGTTACCGATAAACTTATTTTTTTTAGCCTGCATCCCCCATGTTGTTGATGCAGCTTTCTTGAAGGAACATGCGCAGCGAGGGGAGAATTATTATTACTTAAAAGAAAAACCATGCTTGCAAATTAGCTTAAGTGACGCTGAAAATGAACTCTAAAACTCTTGAACGAAATCGTACCCCAGTCATTATGCATGTTACGTTATCGTGTCCTATGTATAATTTTAATGTTTAAAAAAAATGCATTAATACTCTTGTGAATTTTGCAGCCTTTAATAAGGGTTTTTATTATAGATGTTTACTCTCTGAAAATTCAAAGTGTAATTTCCGCTTTGATATTTGTGGTCGGGAAATTCGTATACGCGTTGCGAAGAAAATATTGTTTGGGACAGCGACATGAACTTTGCCAAACGCTAACTTGATTTTCAGTTTACTCGGAGGAATTATTTTCAGCATGTGTGTGGGTATTTAGAAGTAGAAGAACGTAAAAATAAAAATTGAGATGCTCTATGTTAAGTTCATAGAGTCCGATTTTATATGTTGGATTTATGTTATTCAATCGTGGTTTAAAAATATACGAACTGCATGACATATAGCTTCTTTGAAATATTTATTCATAAGTCACATGAAGTTTCTGCTCGTACTCACCACATAAGCCACGATGTATTCATCAGTGTACTCCATGACTGGACTCTCAACTAAGCTGCAGCTGAGCCTTACTTAGAAACAAATTTCTTCTACACTATACCTTGGAATATTTTCTCAATTCATTATAAACCATCTGCATTTCGGGATAAAGAATTCATTGCTGCCTTAGAGATCAAATGATATCTAGTCATTCTTTGAAAAGTAATTTTTAAATTCATAAAACTCATGCTCCTAAGCTAATGTTCTAAGCTCTTCGTTGAATCACCTGCGTATTTTGAGGAGTAATGGGTGCAATTTTCCCGAAAAAATAGCTCCAAATTTTTTTGAATTTGCTGTTCAGTTTTTCGCTCAAGAATGATTTCAACATTCACGTCAATACGCAGTCAATGTTTATTCCGTATGTTCAGAAAGCTTATTTTTTTATTAAAGCAAAAGGTAACATTACAAGAATCCTGTCCTCCCATTTGACTAAAGTACGAATGAATTTACCTAATTATAAAATTTCAAGGCACATCATTCGAACAAATTTGGATGAGGAAAATACATTAAGTTAATGGGAATAATTTTTTGCTCATATCTTCCAATGCAGTTGCAAAGGCTCTGGACGAATTTGAAGATTTATTTCCCTAATTTGAGCATCGCTTTGCGAAGCGTGGGCCGTGTTGCCTGAATAAAAAACCTTGATGATTGAATAAAGAGCGGCAGAGTTTACCTCATCTAATTAAATGAGAAGTTTTAATCCGATGATGGCAAGTTTGCCAATAACAGGTTTACGATTATTTGAGTAGGACATTAATTGGAGGCAGGTCGCAGAAGGGCCGACTGCAGCAATTAGAAACAAAATTATGCTGAGGAAGAAGTTTTATTCATAGATTTTATTAGAGGAAATTAACATTTTTGCAAAATAACACACAAGTATAATTTTGAACATAACCTTGTAGTCGGATTAAATGGAAGTCAGATGAGGTCTGTAGATTTTGTTTGATGAATTCGGATGAAATTCAAGTTGGATGCAGTCAAAGGGAATTTAAGGCGGACGTACTCACATAGAATTTAGAGCAGATGAAACCATTTAATTTTAAAGTCCGATAAATTCTGCTAAAGTTAAATTCGTGTGAAGGTAGATATAATTGAGTCAGATGAAGGCGAAAAAATTGAAGAAAATTAAAATCAGACGAATTATTCTATCTGTATCCAAATAAGCTAAATTTTAATGGGGTCAGGTAACATTCGAGTCATGTGAAGAAATAATAAATCAAGTCTTCGAGAAGTGACACAATGAGATATAATTTGAAGTAAGTACAGAGTTCTTCATTGAAGGCAAATGTAAAGTCAATTGAAATTCGTCATCATGGTTTATGCAGTGTTATTTGAGACGCGCGATGTTTTTTCATGAAATTCAAGACAATACATATAATTTACGTGGTCAGTATATTTCTGGAACAGAAATTCGCATCGGCAATAGATTATGTGTGTATGCTTAAAGTATGACAATTTTTTTGGTCTGAGTGTGTTGGAAGACAATAATAAAAGTTATTTGATTTATTATTGTCAATGATAAAAAAATGTCTCTATACATTGATTGTTGATATGTTACTGTTTGTATGATCATAGTCCATGCAATAATACCTCAGTGCTTATTTTTTATTTTTCGTTCAAACAAGGAAACGAAATGAGCGAGACATTTAGGTTAATATTTTTTGTGAATCGTAAATTCATGACTTCGAATGAGCAAGAGAAATGCAAATTAAAAATTGGACTAAAATGTATTCACAACTAGCAATATTAATAAGTTACCGACATTAGATAAAATACTTTATATGATGTACAAAATACTTTTCTGATAATTTTGGTGACAAGTAACGTGTCTCAAGCGTAATATGTAAGTGAACCTACACACTAATTATAGAACAATGTTATTATTATAGAACATTGTTATTATTATAGAACATTATTATTATTATAGAACATTGAAATTTTTAGTATGTTTTCTATGAGGAACATCTTTAGCAATAAGCCTTCCCTTCACAAATTTACGCATCAATCTAATATTACTTTCGCCTGAGAATTCACATGCGTGAAAACAAAGGTTCGCTGACCTCACCGAGTGATTGTAGGCAATTGCAAAAATTCTCATTAATTCCCGATAATGAGTTGCCAGACTTAAATCTTGATTGTCATTTTTCTACCTTTTCATGAAGGAAGTTTTCAACTTTACTTGATTGTTTGGGCTTCGTCGACGAGCAAAGTTTTAGTGAGTTTTCTAATTCTTTCGACCGTTAAAGGTTACCAAAAAATCGCACTTTATTAAGCTCGAAAATACTGGGTTATCCTTTCAACGAGTGGATTGTAATTGGCCGGTCGCTAAAGAAATATTCTCGTGTGCGAACAAGATTGTTTTTTTAGAAAACATTATTAGAATTTTGCAAGGCTGCAAATTCTCAGTACATATGAGCTGAAGTGATTTAATTTATGCTTTATTCGATCATCTTGCAAGAAAATTGACAGGTCCGCACGAGAGTTTATCGAGCGAATTTGTTCTTCTTGCAAATACGTTTGCACTTCATAGATTTAGAAGAAATATCGCTCGAGTTCTAAAATGATCAGAATGATTTTGAATTCCCACAATTTTACCTTCGGGAGTTGCTGATTTATCATTCTTAAAATACAATTCCGGTCCAGTATCGGACTCATTTATCGTGAGGAACTTGTTGATCACATTTTTGGCAAATTCAAAGCGGGAGCTTCTGGCTTTGGCGAAAGTCATTATCCGTGAAAATTTTGAGTATTTGGAGCTGACTCATACAATGGTGTGGCATGGACAATATTTTTGAATATATGTACCAGGTGTTGGGTAATTCGATAAACATATTTTAACCATATACAGAAAAACTCAAAATAAAACAATTTTCATGAGAGACAAAAACCTCAAAACTCCTTCGTTTTCGAAATTGGATGATCTGAAATAATTTTAATTCCCGTAGGAATAGCCTAAAGCGCGCACCAACAACATGCCCAAGAATTTAGATTTTACTCGTTGGCTGTATGGTAAGCCTATTCCTACGGGAATTTAAAATTATTTCAGGTCATCATTTCTCGAACACGAAGTTTTAGAGTTTCTGTCACTCCTGAAAATAGTTTTATGTTGCGTTTTTCTGTATATGGTTAAAATATGTCCATCGAATTTCACTACACCCTGTATAAGAATAATTTGTATCCGTGCAAAAATTCTTATGATCAGTTATGTTAAAATTATACCATTTAGGGAAATATTCACTAACACCACTTTTTAATTTAAATTTCCCTCTGTAAATAACGATCTGTTTTTGTTTTCCAAAGAAAGGTTGTGTGTTTAGAAGTTCAAAATTGTTTATAAATGGCAGAAGTTCTCACGACAACATTCTCGAGAATCACTAAGGCTAAATCCAACAATCATTCAATTATGTTCATGATGCATTTCTTTCGTACATCATTCCAAAGCTAATTAAACATTTTATAAAAAAGTCAAATCTCGTGTAAAATGTCGGCATTTGAATCTATGGCAAGCCATGAGCTCAACCATAGTATAGCATTTTTAAGCTCCGTAGTTGTTGCTCGTTTGACGTACATTTTGTTCATCATTGAATTAAAAAACAAGTAAATAGAACACTAGCGACCTATAAAGCAGAGCATTTGAATGGAGAGTAGACCTAAAGAAAGCATGGAAGAATTCCCCCATTGTCTAGCGCAGGAACCTTAATGCTATAAACGAACAATGTGCCTCTGGTAACAGAATAAATTCATTACCTTGAGTGCTTTTCTGTAGGACGCACTGCAAGGCCAGCTGTTGTTTAATGCTCCCCGTAATTGAGAAACTTTTCCGGACTAGAGCTGGATTTTATGTACTGGACTGTAGTTATAATAATCCCTATTTGGTACAAGAACAAGCAGTATTATCACGTACGAAATGGTAACGTACGAAGGCGTGTCCGTTATTACGTCCCCATTTTTTGTGTTTTCTCATCCGAGGGAAATTGATGGTTTTGTTAATGTGTGCCTGCCACCACGTTCTTCCGTGCTCGCGTGTGTGCAGGGATAGTGGGACATATTTTTCACTTGGGTGATACCAAGTTTTCAGGAAAAGTGTAAACTATTTTTACAAGTAACATAAGTTCATGAGATGGAAACGTTTTGGAGTTTCAGAAAAAAGTAATGTGAGGAATTAAAACTTCACTAGTGGAATGTGTCAATTCTTTAATGAATTTCAGTATGCTTGCCAGGGGAACTAGCTCAATAGTCCTTCCTCTTTTTATTTCGAACTCACTTTCCTGGAACTGCAGTCACGCTAACGTGGCCGTATTGAGTCATAACGTTTACCCATGGTGTCAAAAATTTTCGCAGAAGCATGCATGCTTTTCGCTGCCTAGGCAATTTAATTACTTGGGCGGCGAAAAACAAGCATGCAGGCGGGGAAAAAAGTTAGACTGGGTAGTTAATCATTTACTGAATTAATGATGCTTGATAAATCATTCGCAATCTTGAATTTAGGTACATATACGGTCGTCTAATTATTTTAAGTACCGATTTCTTTTATTTGATTTGTGACTTTTAGACGTATGGACATTTTTCAGGGATTCATTGTTTTATTTCGTTTTGTTAATGAATAAGACATTTGTATAGTGTGTGACAAACTATTCAAAAATTCATTACCAAGCCGCTCGGTAAGCATAACAGCTAGAAGAGGATTCTCTTCATCAAGGATGCAACGAGAAGCAACTTTTCACGTCATGTTAGCACGTACACGTGGATTGTCGTTTCAAGTGTAATAAAGTATATGCAAAGCAAATGATTATTTCATTATAACCTCCAGCGCATTGTAGAGCAGGTGCGTGCCGGAGTACCCCGGAACCAGCTAGTTTGTTTAAAGTTGAAAATAGTGTATTCGAGCTCCAGAAGCGCTCAGGTGGCGACTTCGCGTACACACGCGACTTTAAAAGTTGCCTTAGCTCGAAAGGGTGAACTACCGCAATAGTGACTGTCGAAATAGTGTTTCTTGCTTGACAAATGGTGATAGGCTTATCCTTTTATTACCGTTGTAAATTAAGAAATTAGGTGAATAAATAAAATCTCAATTTTTGAAAAAATTGTAAAGGTAATTGAATCTCTGGAAAAGCATCCCGTTTGTCGGGATTGTTAATGTAGTATTTACTTTTGTTAGTGTCTTAATTTGTTAGCATCCTAGAATCAGTCGACTATTAGAGGAAATCCTTTTGAATAATAATTTTTTTGTTATTGATTGTGAGAAACAATAAACGTCAAGTATTCTTTTTTTAGATAATTTTCCCTCAATTTCACCATTCATTAATTTGAAAAGATGATCAAGTTTTCAGATACCCATTTTTACTTAACGAAAATTTTTTAATTCATTTTTAAATTTAATCTTTCTGCAACCACATATTTTCGTGCATGACACGCACAGAACGAGCATTTCAGGTTATTTTATGAGCGTTAAATTCCTTATTGAACACTTCGCTCTCTCTGCTAGGGGGATTTTCTTCCAAAAGATTGGTGATCAGCAAGCAATACGTTGTTTTTATTAACATTTAATACTTTTTTCACATAGAAACAAGCATATTGTGAATTTAAGTATACACTCAGTTAATATTTCTAAAAACTCATTTTATGTTGATGAAGAATTTTACTTTGAATGTATTATCGGAAAAATCACGCTTCTACAGATCCATTACGAAAAATGTTTTGCATTATCTACAAAATCATAGTCAATATCCCGAGTTATAAAAATAACTTTTTCAAATAGGAACTGATGTCCCCATTCTCAAGAAAACAATTAATGAATTTGTTAGGGATGCATTTGGTGATGGGTACAAAATGCTTGACGCGCGGCACAACTTAGATTCACCTCATCCATAAAACAGTCATTGAAATAAATAACCTTCAGAGCAAAGGCATTTTAAACGTCTTTTTTAGGTAAAGAATTGACGTTTTGTTATTCCGAATGACGACTTACGGGTTATAACACCGTTTTCTTTCGCGCGCTTGATTTATTCGTTCATGGTTGCACTTTGAATTCCAAAACTGCTCTCAGACAGACCCCATAAGAAGTCACCACCCACTCGATGAGTTGCTAAAGTCATCGACGAGCACACGAATGCGAAGTTAGAGCGCTTATCTGCCAAGTTTGGGTGAGCGTCCTGCAACTCTTGTAGCTCGGAAGCCCCTTCAGCGTTGCAGAGAGCGTGCCCTGCAAGCGAGTTATCACGTAATGAGGCCCCTGATGTAACTACGACCATCATAACTCTCTCGCAATGCACGTCACGAACATGTAAACGCTGCATTTAAATGTGTCCTTTCACGCAACCCGGGCGTCCTGCCAAATCCTGTGACTTTCCTCCATGACAGTTTTCGACGTTTTCATCCCTGGAAGGTTACTGGAGCCCAAGAAATGTCCAACAACCCTGCGATTTATGTCTTTACTCTGTGTAACACAATAATTTTTACAAATGACCTCTAAAACATCCATTTTAGCCAGTCTCTCGCTGAGAATTTAAAGTCAAGTGTAGCACACCACCTTGTTTGGTAAGTGTGACATATTCCCGCGTGCTCCATGTCCACTTCCATGCACTGAGCACCTTGAAATTTAGTGATGGTTTGTACCTTGACAAATGAGGAAGCAGAGCCTGGTTGAAGTACTGGGATGCATTACTAGAAGACGGATATGGAATCAATTTGATTCAACTTCATAATCTGCTGTATCTTCTTTTTCAAGTTCGGGAACTCACAGGCAGTCCAGTTCGCCTGACGTTCAGACGCTGCAAGACTAGTTTTACATGATAAGAACTGTGCCATAGTTCTGTGGTGAAAAAGCTTCGTCAGCACATTTGATGGCTGAGTTGTAGAGAGAGGTGGTTTTTGTGCCAAATCAGGGAACTCGAGAGTGTGTTTTTCATTTAAGCTTTTCCTGTTGAGGTAAACAATGATATTTCAGGATAACGCACACAAGAATGTTTTACTTCCCATGTATTGTTTGTATTCAACTATTTCACGTTGAAAGGTAAACTATAACCGCATGTTTACTCGCGAAACGTGAGCGAATTGTTAAGAAAAAATTTTTTTGTGACTCGATTTCATTGCACAACGTAAACCTAGCTAGAATGTGTATTTAAAAAGTGAATAAATCGTCTGAATTGCACCTGAGAGGGAGCAGAAAATTTCTCAGAGTACCTTAGGGACGAATAAAACTCTTAAGCCTGGCAACTACTTTGGAATAATTCCGTCTCTTCAACCAAAATAATTTTGGGTGAGATGGCTGACGACCAAATCCGATAGTCCAATTGCTTTGAAAATCACCAAATGCATACACTAACACAAACGTCGATTTTTCATATAAAAAAAAGATTAATAAAGAGTCGCCTATTATAAAACTGAAAAGATACTGAAAGTTAGCCACTTCTCCTTTTCAGATAGAATTAAAGTAAGCATTATTTGGTTTACATGAAGGATTTACGTCGTTCAATGCACCTTCTGTGTGCATCAAATTGTATGAAATCAACCACAGGCGCGTTTGGAGTACAAAGCTTGGACACTCTTGCGTGAGTGGCTGTTCCTGCCATGCTTCTACATAATTATTCTAATCTTCCGCTGTGTAATTACGTGCCATCAGAGTAATAATAGCCCAGACCTGAAAAATATACTACTATGGCTCCAGCCTGACCTTCAGAGCTCATTCAACGTATTCCATACATATTTTCTCACGTTTTTTATTTGATAGAGAGCGAGCTAACGAAGTTGCAACTCGGGATAAGGCCGTTGGAGTATTAAATCATATTGCCTTTGAATTACATTGGAGTATAAACCTATTTTTCCTTCTTTTTGCACAAAAAGCTGCTGCAGTGCGTTGTAATTTATTTCGGACGAGACAAACTAAATATTTTTATGCATCCGAATGCCAAAGAGTTCATTTAAACCCTAAACGTCGAAAATTCGTGCTAACTTAGATGTTGATATCATCAGTATGACATCACAACAAATAAAAAATTGAGTAGTTCTTGAGTGTGAAAGATACTCTATTTTTTCCATAAACGCTGAGTGAGTTTTGGAATTTATCGCATCGAATGATATTCATCGAATCATGATATTAGATGATGAAATTTATGATGAGTGATGTTGTAAGGCAATGATGTAGACAGGCAATGTTATTGAAAAACCAATATTAATAAACAAATTGATTTCAGAAAGCCATTAATGACGAAGTCCATGATGCTTGAGGTCTATGATATTGGAAAACAATAACATTGAAAGCAAACATATTTATAAACAAAAATGCAAAAATGCGACGACATCAGAACGAAATGACGTTCAAGTTCATGATGCTGAAGGGATATGGTATTGAAAATAAAAAAGTTCTTATGCAGTGAAGGCAGGAATATGAAGCTGTCGGACGAACAACTAACTCCTTCGAGCTTCGAGTTCTGGTGAGGCAAGAGAAGCATTTCTCCCACACGTCGGCAGCTGATGAGGCTGCATTTCGATCGTAGGAACTGAACGCATATTTAAACCTAGTTTCCCTTCCAATCGAAATATTTTTCTCAGCAGCTTTCAATCAGTAGGAACTGAACGCAAATCCTAGTTTGTTTCCATTCGAATGAGTTCAGACAACAAACTGAAACCTCTACAACTTGTGGAATCTCAACGCGCTGATTCAAAGTTTATTCAAAATTTTTTGATAAATGATTCTCGTAAAATTTTCCTGATTCCCCGAATAAATGTGACTTGCATAGCAAACACTAGTTATTAAGGGAATAATTTTCTTAGAAACAATGAGCTGGAACGTTCGATGAACTCTGACTGTGAGCTTTCTTGAGTACCGCAAAAAATTACCTACCTTATCAAATTACACTACATAGCTACGTAAAAATCCTTAAATCTAGTTGTAAGCCAAAAGTTTTTGCCCAAAATTGGTGCTACCATAGTAACTCTACGCAAACGTTCTATGAAATGCAGTTTACATAACAGAGATAGAGTTACCGCATTGTTTGTGTGATGTAGAAGTGCTACTTCTCAATTGAAAAGTCAGCTTCGAAGCATAAACTACGTTTCTTCTACCCATGCTGCAAATTATATCAAATGTCATTTACAAACTGCTTAGCTTCGCAGTTGCAGTTGCTCCTAATCACTCGCTCCAGAATGAAGCAGAATGAAGCCGAGCTCATGCAGGTTATTCCAAAAATTCCCGTTGCAAGGGCAAATTCATTCCAAGAAGCAGTTATTGGAGCGAGTCCACGCCAATTAATCACAAGGCCAGCCTGCAGAGCCAGCCTGCATGCAGGTTCTTTGGCCTCTGCCCCAATCTCCAGCACTAAAACACCCCAAACTGGAACCCAAATTAAATCACCATAGTAAAGTTTGTGAAATATGTCCCATGAGGGACTCAAAAACTTTCATTAATTCTTTGAAAGGGTCAGAGAGACGAGGGCTGACGTTGCTCTTCATCATTTCCACGTCACTTAAAAAGTTTGTGATCGCCGTAAAAAGGCACGGGATCTGCTCCTCAAAAATGAATTGAAAGGGAACTTGACTGCTGACACCTTCTTGGAAGCAAAGCCGAAGTCTAAGTGCAAAGTCGAGCTTGAGGAAGCAAAACGGAGGTTTTTGAAGCGGGTGGTCACACGCGCGATTTCACGCAAATATACCTTGAAAACTGATTCTTTCTTCCACAGTCTGGCTTCTCCATTCTTCATTCAAGTCCCGGTAGAGTATTTTTCACTTCAGTTCCTTTTCAGCCAATGGTAAAGCAAGAAAGTTTATGGCTTCTAGGAGTTAACTGTATATACGAATACAGTTTGTGTATTCTTTTCCTAATGGATTTCACTCAAGTTAAATTTTTCTTTTCCTTCAGTCGAAATTCATATGCTTTATTTTATGGCATGGAAGATCACTCATTTTGAAACACGCAACCAACTTGATCTTAAGTGCCAACGTGCGCACACTTCCAGTGGTGTTCAGACCTGATACGCGGACCTGAGTACTTTGGATCGATATCAATAAACTTTTCAGCGACGCAAATGTCACCAGCCCGAGTGCAGGGCTTGTGTACATATGAATTGCACCGGATACTTTCCTTAAGTTTGCGAGTCAATAAGACCCGAAAATTCCTAGAATATCTGCTCGAACTGTCTTGCCGAACCTGATATGGGCCTTCAAGTATCGAGTTGGGAGCTCTCAGGCTCCGAATGTAGCATGCAAAGCAGGAGGAGGGTACAAAGTTAGCATCGGTAATGCGGCCCTAATGTGTAACATTAAGCCACTGTCCAGACAATGTGCCATCTTGACGTGGATATTGGATTAGGATGTTGAGCTCTAAATGTGAACTCCTCCCGCGCAAAAGAATGTGTTCTCGTCCGGATATTACACGAGCCGAAACATCGTGTTTTTTGGGGAATTTTTACGGTGCCGATGCGACAAGGCACTCAAGCCTCTTAAGGGACGCTATTTGAATTTTTGAGAGCAGGTCTTTATAATACAGAGCTCTCTCTTTGATCTTTCCTTAGAGATATTCCACAGTGCCTGACGATGCGTGTCATATGCTACAAGGGATTCCTTTACAGCAGGGGCGTCCTCCTAGAAAAACAAGGCATGGGTTACAGAAGCGTTGCCGGAACTTTTCGGGGTACACTTTCCATGGCAGTGGTGGAATATTGAGTCCATGCAAATTAACCTTAGAGGCAAATATCAATAATATTAGTTCATTAATAGTGTTTACACATTCAAAAATACATAAGACTTGTCACACCTTTTGAAAAAATGATGTTATTAAACATAAATGATAATCATATCATCATTCGCGTATTTTTTCCAATTTTTTTACTGACTTTCTTCAAATCACCTAGTTCAGTGCGAGTGATCTCGGTTTATGTTGTATCGGAAACTAGAGTATATTCTTAAAATATTAATACAATTTGAACTGAAAATTTGTTGATATTTTTTCAGCTCGATGTATACATGAAGAAAGAGCTTGCGTTTTATAATTGTTTGAAAACGAAATTTTGTTTTTCAATACGTGCCTCAACACAAAAAATAACTAATGCGCTCACATCTGCCTCGCGATCCCAAACTGTGAACCTTGCTTTTGAACAGTGTGTGATGGCTCCTCTTCGGCTCTCTTGTTTTGTTTTTCGTTTAGGTAGTTCCGTATAAGTTCAAAAAAATGCGTTTCTAATTCGAACAGTTTCATAGCAAATGTTGAAAACCTTCTCTGTTTCGTGAAAACTATGTGATCCATCAGATGATTAATTTCTATCTCATAGCACTATTTTATGCCTGAGAACAAGAATGTGTAAAACGCAAATCATTCTGAAGAGAAAAAACATCATGCAATTATGTATTTTATGGGAATAAAATTCACGTCGGAATTTCAATGCAAACTTGAAATGAGCGAACCATGGGTATGATGAAAAATCAATTACAGTGAAGTATCTTAGGGAAAATATTGGCAGCATACCGAGTATACAGTATTTATGAAACCTACTCATACACGAGACTCCGGGGATTAAAAATCGAGTAATGACCTTAGAACAATTATCTCACGAACGCCAGTCGTAAAGCACTTCGTATATTCCAGTACAGAGAGCATAATTTCAGATCATGCAAAAGCAAATCTAATCAAGCGTGCTCCCCTAACGTTGGTTGTGAGGGAACAGTTGTCAACACCACCCCAACTCTCTTGTTCAATGTACTTTATAGACGCTTAGCACTGAATCTAATTTCCTTCATTATGATGGGCAGTATTAATGACTACAACGTGTACGCTTGCTTTTGTTTGTTAAAACTCACCATCACGCGTTTCCCCAAGTGGAGATTCAGCCGTGTGAAACAAATCCTTCGGTGAAGAAATACTTGTTAAGAGGTAAAAGTCGGATTATCTGATATTTCCTTAAAATATGTTAAGTTAAACGAGCTAAGTGTGTGTAGCTTTGAAAATAATAGAATAAAGTGCTCTGAGTGCTGTTGTAGTGGTCAATTTTTTGAAGGAGACGGTCCTGAATGCAAGAGTTTGGTTCAAGGTGCTTTGAAAATGATGGGACTGGGAAAATTTTTCCTGTTTTTTGATAAAAATTAAATGTACCGCAAACGGTCGAAATTATCATGAAGTTAAAATGCATAACATCGAATACGATATCCAAAATATCCCAATTAAAGCAGAGTAAGATTTGCGTGAAATACTCTGCAAATGACAAAAAGCAATAGTTCCCGTACCCAATGTAGCACAGTGAAGTGAACAGTTTTTTCACTTCCTTTGAAAAAACTGTGGCAGCCTCACAAACGAAATGAATGCTCGTAAGAAGCCTGCTACCGAGCACATACATTTGAGACCAAAATATTCGGCGAAATCATTTTTAAGGCTGCCTGTGTGTGGGTGAGAGCGGCACTCAGGGTTAGTGAAGACACCTGAACCTCGTGAGGCGGAGTAGCCATTAAAGAAATAGCGCACAATTTGTCGTACGGTGTGAACACTGAGGGCGTGGTCCGGCCCTGCTCCGCTGGAGATTTGCTTTGACCTACTGTGTCTGTCTCGAGCTCTTAATATATCCCTGCTCGTACGTCGTCCTCTGGGTTTGTGTCAGTCGTGTTGCGCTGACCTCGTATATGCGTCCTGTACAGCAGGTAACACGTGGACTGCGCATTGGGACGTATGTAGACCACTTGGTAAAGTGCTCATTTACGTACCGGTGTAAACGAATAGCATTTAAACTAATTCACTGCCTATTTTGAAATAAATTTTACCGAATAAGGTGAAATATTTTCGTGCAATACCATTTTTCACATTTCTAAGAAAGGTTAAAAGTGTATTCGACCTCTAAAGCCGGTTTTTCAATACGTCTTTTTCCAACTTACAACGAAACCGACCACCGTAACCGCGCAAACGTAGTTAACGTGTTAAATAAGTGATGGTTGTATATAGAGGAAGAATGAGAGTGAAGAGTAGATAAGATGAGACGGAATCTATATATGATTCGTGTTATGAGTTTGCACCAAGTTAAAGAAGTGTACATGGGATTATTTGAATCGTGTACATTTACAGCAAAAAAAGATGTTTATTAATATGTAGTATAAATGTAAGAGTTTATAAGTGCGCATCAGGTATTATTTCATTCGTGCTACTTAATGCTAGAAGAAATGTATCTGTCTATTTGTGGGGAACTGTAAAGATACTCGTAGTGAAAATATCTGATATAAATTAACTGTGGCCACTTGCTCCTTATAAAGGAGGGAACGTGTTTGTAGTTGTATTGATTTTTTCCAATTTCTGATCTTGATCTACTGTGAGTCTGAAGATGTAAATTTAGCGTAAATTCTTTTTTAAGAGATAACGCTAGAATAATAAGTAATTAGTATGAGTTTGGAATACTCGTGTATTTTGTGCTGGAGAACACCTTCATGATCGTCATGTTTTTTTTCGTTTCTCACAAGCCGTGTTTGAAATGTCCCTAATTTTATTTATGAATTACCAGCCGAAACCATCTAGGATGCGCTCTCAAGACAGTAACGAATCACATAAATTAAGATTTGAAACTTTTTCCTGTTAATGAATAAGGCCCATAAAATCTATTCGTCTCAAAGTCCATTTTCCCGAGTATACAGAAATTTGCAGATTATCAGAGCACAAAGTACAAAAAATGTGCTGCCTTCACAATTTTATGCTCAACTAATGAGCCTCTAGTATCAAATCCCTGATGTTTTTTAGTTTGCTCTTTGCGCTTTCAACAACTTGTGTTCTGTCATTTGCTCTCAAGCGTACTTAATCTGACAACCTCTCCTTCATTAACCTACACAATTTCATCGTTATAGAGTCTCATTAATGCCTGTCCGTCTTTATCTTCCGCCTTTGTGTTCGAGATCTTGTACTAAACAAGTCCTCTACGAGCAACACCAGCTAGAAGCGCCTTTATTGACTTAATTAAATGTTCGCACTTAGGTATTCAAACTTGCTTCGACCGTATGATGACCACTTAACGTAAAAATGGCTGAGATATGAAGTAAACGTAGATAAATTAACAATGAATTTCAAAATTTTATTTTGTGATTTTCCAGCTGTGAAGAAAACACACGTGCACGTCGAGAGCTCCATGCAGATTGTAGCCAATTTCAAGAGAATGAAACAAATGGGTATTAATTATTATATCCAAGGTGGTATCAGAAAGTCACCCAAATAAAATGATTTTAGTTGTTTTACTCGACTTCAAAAAGCGGCGTTTGCCTGTGTTCGATTACGTATTATATAATGAGTCTATGAGCTGTGTTTTCTGGCATTGTGAGGTTGTGTTCGGTCTACGAGTTGTGCTTCGGAATCGGGTGTAAACGTTCATTTCTGAATTTTTTGATGGGCGGGAAATTTTAGCATAGGAGCTTGCTGTAAGTATCGTTTTAAGCTACGTAAATCGCCCACCGAAAATGTTCCTCGGCTTCAAGAAGCATGACTTAAGTTCCAGAAGCAGATTGTAAACACATGAATGAAAATGCCTAAATAATTGTTGGCTGAACCACGACAATGCATCTGCGCACGCATCGATGAAACAATTCAATGTTTAGCCGTCCCACTATCTCTGTATTGTCTTGGTTCAGCCTACCGTGACTTTGCTTTGTGCACGAAAATGAAAACTTCCGTTAAAATGAACCGTTACGATATTGTGGAAGACAATTAAAGGAAACTATAATAGGCGCTTCTCATTAATCAAGATAATTATTTTTAGGCATTCCGCATGCATGAATAAACGCTGGGCTTGTTGTATCGATGGGCCGGGAGACTGACTATCCTGATTAGAATGAATGCCATTGGTGGTCAATCAAAACCAGTTAAGTAATTATATCTAGTCCGAGAACTCTATGATCCTAGTGCTTTGCGAAAGAGAGTGCCATTTATATTTTGAGCTTACAGCTTTAATTTTTCATAACGATGGGTATTCACTGTTCTCTCTCATTATATAACGTTACATGAGATGATATCATTACGTCAGATATCTCATTTGTCTAGCATAATGTCATTCCTCAAAGTTTTGTGATTCGTCTCTGACGTGTCTAATTTTCTCCTATTTGAAATACAGTGTATAACTGAATGATACATACTTCGAGCAAAACTCCTTTTAAAGAAGATGTAGCTTCTTGATTGGAATCCACGTGATAGTGTTTTCACATAACTGCAAGTCTTGTAGAATTTCAAAATGTGATTTGAAAATATTTTCATTTGGCAGAGCAAATTAAATACGCACAACAGATCATTGAGGAACGTGGTTTATCTGCAGCCGTCCACGACAACTTGCTGCCTTTCTTGAGCGAACAGCACCAGGTATGGCGTTGTTCAGCTATAGCCAAAAACTATTACTCATATCTTACCCCTGTACTTTATTCTGCTTTTACAATGAACGATAAACTCTGACAAGTCCATAAATTTGAATTTGTAATGATCTACACACTCATCCATGGTCTCTAAAATTATTAATCAAGTCTGTACTACACAAGCATGAGTTATAAAGTAACCATAGAACTACAGTTGGACAAAATGAACTTAATTTGCATGGAATAGCTCTGCGTTACTGCTGAATTCAGTGACCAGTTTCGACAAAGAAATTTTAAAACAGTTGCAGAAGCTCATCAATTTTGTGTCGCTGTTTAATAACATGACACGAGTTTTTTAATTTTTTGTCTCATGTAGCTTTGTGGCTGTACGACACAAGTACGTGAAATAACCGGAACCAAAATGGTACATTTTCTACGGAGAAGCAATAATATTGTTCCGAGTCAAGTTGTGACGCAATCAGCCCGCAATAACTATGAAATTTAGAAAAATTTGCCCACATTTCAGTGGCTAACTTCATGCGTCATGCTGTGGTCGCCAGCTGTTCGCTTTGTACGTGTTGAGGTCGATGAGGCTTGGTCGGGTGACAGAGACAGCACATAAATCTCCTTCCTTCACTTGAAACTTGCAATGATGTTTAAATATTTCATGAACTTTTTGACAATGGGTCGCTTGATACATGCTTAAAGAAGTGTAAGGTTGTACTTTGATTGATTTACTGGGAAACATGAAGGCAGCTTGAAGACGTTATACATAGGTTTCGTGTGTGTTATTTTGGTACGTGCTATTATTTCGTGCTTTTTACATGCTCATTTGGTGCGATAAATGATGACAAACCCTTATATGGAAGCTCTCCGAAAGCATTCAATAGTCAAATTTGTTCTTATTTTTCCCAAAATATACTGCAATCTATTTCACAAAAATGAGGATAAGTGCACCCTATATTTATTTGGAAATAAACTTTGTCATACCCGAAATAACAAGCAGTTTTTCTCGAAATTAAATTAAGTAGTTTTCTTTCTTTGACGCATAGTTGCTCATAAATTCCCTCACGAATTTTCTCTTCGTATCAACAAAATAACGTTTTTTATCATTTTACAATTTTGAATTCTTTATATTTGTGATTCAAAATACAAAATTTACTGTGTGAGAGTAATCATATCTGGAGCCCTTTATTTTTGAATCTTAAAATCCCATCAAATCATTTCCTGTTTTAACGAAACATTTTTCTAGGCTTTAAGAAAATATTAATACTTTATATTTCCGTGGAAATTTCAAGTTATTGCCAGTAAAACTGTATTTTTTCATCGCTATATTGAGCCTCCAGGAAAGGATATTACCGTTGAGAGGGTTCATTAAGTTAAGACATGCGCAACAAATTCAGAGAAAATAACACTTAAAACAAAATACTGCTCTGAGTTCACTGTTTAATTTTGTATCGGTTTCCAAGAACAAAGCAGGTCGCGAAGACGTTTCAAAACAAATATCTTCTTGGTCGTCGTTCTCTGGCGCCCTTTGAGTCTCATTCTCCTCCTCCTTTCACATTGACGACGCTAATTACAGATCCCCTCTCAATATCATGCGAGTTCTGAGCAAAAAGTTCAAAGGAAGCCTTAGAAACAAATATTCTCTAATGAGATCGAGTGATAATGGCGAAAGAGGCAAAAAATATGCGGTGGAATTGGAAATCATCAAAATTAAAATTATTTCTAGTGAAACTGTTGGTTCCGACATCTCTTTTGATGTAATAAAATATCGGCAACGATATTGCTGAATGAAAAACAGCGATTGATTGAGGCGTTGTTTGTGCATAAATGTTTTTGCGATGTATCATTTATAAAGCAATCACTGAGAGTTCCATTCTGTATGTCAGTTTTTATGGTGAATGTAATGGCGGTCGAACCTTAGAGCATATTTTCATTATCGGAAAAAAATCCATCTCGTGGTTAAAAATAATGAAAAGAAATGCTATAATACAACGTCAATTATCTGCTGCGTGTTCTATCTAACATCGGTGGAGCGAGCAGTCACTTTATTATGCCTGTAATTATATTCTTATCTTTGGTTTTGTACAGTAAAGCAATTCAACTGGAATCATTTCTGGTTCCAGTGCACTGATTCACGAGGAGTGGCTGCAGTTCATTAAACGCTCATGAATAACCTTTTCATGGACGAAGCTTTATTTTATATGAGAATTGCATGCCTAAAAACACTTCATTTTGAATTGCTAATCACCAGTAACTAGAAGTATAAAATACTTGCAGCAGTGTAAAACTCAGGGAAGGAATTAAGACGTGTTGATTAAACTGCTGATTTTTTACACAAATAATGTAAGCTGAATGAAATTTTCTCTATGTATTGAAGGACCAAATTTTATGGGATTGCTTTCTATGCAATAATGTACATTCACCTCTCCAGTGTAATTTTCTTTTCATTAATGAAATTGGAATTGTTCCGACTAATGCGTGGCAAAAAAGTATTTGAACAGGAAAATATTATTTAAATTCATTTAAATGTGTGTATAGTGTTGTCGAATGAATCGTTAATCCCACTTTCGTTCCAAAATAGTTGACTAAGTACAAATTTCAATTTGTTTCAAAGCTCTCTTTGTGGGCTAAATATTTTAAACTCGCCTCCATCGGAATTTATTAAATAATTTCCTAATAAAATGATCAATGCTGATGAGGATGTAAATAAAATTAGTTTCTCGATCTTGTTGGTGTTTTTTGTTGTCGTTAGGACAATCATTTTAAACAACATAAAAATTGTTTCATGAAAACTGTTATGCAACTATAAGAGTAAATATTTTCAATTCGCACGATAGGAACATGTGCCGTTAGAAAGCCGCAAGCTCACCGATAATTGAATGCGTTACCGGTGCACAAAATTCAATCGGCAATTTGAAAACAATTCAGCCTGAAAAAAGTTTGAGAGTTTATATGTGTGGCGGTCGAGCAAATTAATCCATTACAAAAATGATCGGCACAAAATCATTCAGTTTTATCCCAGTTTCTTTGGACGGAAGTCATTTGGTGCATCCAGTCATTTTGAGGAGTGTTACATGACTTCAACTTCATTTGACACTTTCAACAACGATAAAAAATAATATGCTCAAATAAACTACCTACCTAAACTACCTAATATTGTGCATAAGCTGAAGCAGTTCCTTTAAAATTATAAAATATCTGAAGTGAATAGGAATAAAACAGTTCGAGAGTTCAAAGAATTTCCAAAGCGTTTTATTGCTTCTGGGGAACTGCGTTCAAATATCCTGAGACCATAAGCTGTAACCAATTAATTAACTATATAGAGACTTTGTTTATTCAGAAATTGAACAGCTCCGTAAGTGAAATGAAACTTTAATCGTTCCCTTGCTGCCTCAGCAAGTGTCTTGGTCAGGATCATGCAAAAATTGGGGGTCGATGGAACAGCAGAAACTGGGGGTCGATGGAACAGCAGAAACCGGGGGTCGATGGAACAGCAGAAACTGGGGGTCGATGGAACAGCAGAAACTGGGGGTCGATGGAACAGCAGAAACTGGGGGTCGATGGAACAGCAGAAACTGGGGGTCGATGGAACAGCAGAAACTGGGGGTCGACGGAACAGCAGAAACTGGGGGTCGATGGAACAGCAGAAGCTGCGGGTCGACGAAGCAGCAAAAACTGGGGGTCGACGGAACAGCAGAAACGGGGGGTCGACAAAACAGCAGAAGCTGGGTGTCGACTAAACAGCAGAAACTATGTTCATAATTTAAATAAGTGAAAATTATGGTAAGTGTCTGTCTCCTGCAATTAAAGACGATGCTAGTTTACGAATTAACCAAAGCTTTTTGTATCATTCAAAGGGGGTTTGCTTATAAAATAGAGCGCTCATTGTTTTTATTATAAAAGCTGTGACTTATTTATATCATTTATGTTGATAAATAGTTTTGCAGACATTATAGTTCTATCAAAGCTTGTTCATAAGTGTGTTTGTTCATTTGGATGTTATATTAGAAGCCCGGTTTAAATTCGCTGCGTTTTATTTTCAAATAACACTGTACGAGAACGCTTCACTGCGCGAAAGTGATTTCGCTTCATGAACCATCCATACTTGGACAGTTTTGTATAAATTGTACTTTTGCTCACTGTTGTCATTTTTTCTTGTTTAAACTATCCGTAAACGTATAATTTACTTCAGAAATAAATTACCCAAGAGTTTTTAGTTAACTATCTTGTATTCGTAACTCATGAAGCAGCTCGTACAATACCCGTTGATCCTATGGGGAAAATGAAACTTCTACAGTTAAGCTAAAGAATATGATGCATTTATTATTTTACTTTAAATTTAATGCTTGTCCGATGTAATTAACTTCTCCCCGACTTTATTTATAAAACAAAATTATTTCAGTGCTACGACCGGATGTAGTTTATCATGTGGAGTGATGCGCATTTTACTGAAAAGATTCCCTTGTTTTCTTGCCGTCAGCCCTTTTCCTTACCATAGTCTAGGCTGGGATTCTTTCAGATCATTAAAATCCCACATTATTTTATTATTTTCGAGCGCGGCAATAATTTTGTTGTTGCAGTGACGAGGCTGGCATGCCTTTACGACACCACCGGTGCTAGCAAATCGATCTGACAGACCGTGCAATCAGGCCAGGTCGAACAAAACAACTTTTCCACCTTCGACTTTTTGCTGTGAGACTCTCGGTTGTTTCTTCACCTGTGCTTCAGGGCCGAAGTTTCTGTTTGACTTGGTTATGTTAGAACAGGGCATTAGAGGTCAATCACTGCTGACTTTTTAGGGTATGAACAGAAGGCTGTCTAACATATAGTGTTGATACTCCCTGTTAATCAGTCATGAGTTTTTTATTTTTCGATGCGATCTTCAACTTTCTGCTGAACTGGAGTTTGGATGGATAGAATATCGATGAGATTCATTCAACTGAATACCACTCGGTGGATAGTTAGAACCTCGGCGTTTTTTACTTGTGGTATTTTTCTGATTTGTGCTATGCATTTTGAAGTTAAAAAATGAGACCTTACAACCTTGACAACATCGTCTATCATTTTATACAGAATAATTTGAGTGCACTCTTCGAAAATTATTGAATTTGTTTTGAATTTAAGATCCACTGCACAACCATAAATTTCGTTTGCCTTTGATGTTGTGCCAGAGTTCTACGATCAAAATAACTCGGTGGTTAAGAATTTTCTCAGAAATATTTGGATGGGCTAGTGTCAAAGAATTCACACATTTCTTTCGTAACAAAATGTTCACTTGATTTTCCGGTCTCAGTTATTCTGGGTCTAAAGTTTTGTTGAGACAACCCCAGCTCCGCTGAATAAATTACACGTCTTTAACACACTTCTTTTCCGTAGGTGTATAACTTTGTGCATGGATACGCTCGGTTCGAAATTATGTAAATAACCTCCTTCACCCCGTAACCCGCATTTCATTTGCATGATACAATGAGTCCTACTTGCATAAAAATGAATAGCTTGTTTCGAAATACATACTAAGCCTAAGGAACTTAAGACTAAATCTAAAAACCTATTCCCAACATTTTTGCTCCATTGGAAGAATAATTATTGATTTCATTCATTTGAAGTAATTTTAGAGCGTTACAACAGATGTGATGAACGAACTAAGCTTTGAAATATGTCGTGTTTGGAAAAAAAAATCAGAGACATCACAAAGTGCATGCCTTTTTCGTTTATCCGTTCGATAGGAGAAGTTTCGTATTAGAGTACCATTGTTTTTGAAATATTGGCCGAGAAGGCTCATATCCCTATTCTTGAAAAACTGTATAAGTTTTTGCCCTACATTGGTTTGAGGTGTGAGCTGAACGAGATTACTTGAGAATTTCTTGGGTCTTCTAGAGCTGGAAGGTCATTGGCTTCAAAATGTTTAAGACAATTCTTTAAAAGAGCAATTCTAGATCTTCTAATGGCACGCCTGGGGCGAACTCCTCCACCAGAGAATTCTTCGGTACAAGCTGCGGTAAAAATTTCTGTAAATCCATTGGTAACTAGGAACGGTGTGTAAGGATGTGAGGTGAATAATGAAAATATCGAGTATTTTCCTTCTTTTTCTATGACAAAACTCAAGGCTGATATTTTTTCTGGGAAATCCTCATCCACACAGAGTAAAGATGCTTGCAAAGCGACACGAAGGATGCTTTTGAATGCGTTTGGTTTGATATGAAACAGTATATGCTGAAACTCCCATCGTGGAATAGCCCGGCTGACAAAAATTTTTTTTAGAATTTTAACACATGTGCGTGTGTTTAATATTGTAATGTATAACATAATATAACTTCTCCAGATAATGAAAAACGAGAAAATTTCCTACTGAGTGAACAGAGAAATTTAAAAAAATGGAAATGCAACTAATTGTTCATTCCAGATTTGGGGATACAATTATGGGTATTGTTTGATATTTTTGATCAAGCATCAAACACGATTAGACAATTTTCCTTGCTCAGCTATAAACGCACAACATTACAATAATTTTGAATGCTCTAATTTACTGCTATGGCAACCCCACGAACGGTATTTTGCTAACCGGTAAACGCTCCCTTATTTGCTCTGTTGACGATATTCAATACAGAACATTAGGATACAAGATATTTACTGATATGTTTCCGCTCCATTCTCACTTTCTTTATCTGGCAGCGTTTACACCAGTGCATTAGACAGCAAGCACAAACAAGTGCGGAGAAGGCCGCCGCTCTCTTTACTCAGAGTTCTAAATCTCATTTCGCGTTGTGAGCTTCTTCCTTAAGGCGGGCTGGAAGAACATCTACGAGGGAACGAACTTAAGGCAACTTGTTCTGCGTGCTCCAGGCTCAGCAAAATCTGTGCAATGCACTGAATTTTTCCCCTTATTCAACATAATCATTTCTGATCCTCCTCAAAGGTAATGTGCAGACAATCAACGAAATGTGTAAAGGTTTCAACCCAAAATTAAAAAAAAATCTTTTGTTATAATTGATGTGCAATTTTGGAGTTGTACATCCATTTCTACGTCGTTCATCCTGGACGGCCGTGCACATTAAGACCCTATGTGTTTTTTTTTTTTCGAGCAGTGATAACACAGATTTGAAAGCAGATATGCGCTCCCTAGGTAAATAAATTAAGAGACATCATCTTATTGATAAGAATTCACGCGTTCTATCTTTCGGATGTAATCCTATAGGACAGCATTGAAAATCGACTTACGGAATTTTGTATATTAGAACTCTCTGGTGAAAGTGAAATCAGTTCACAATGAAAATGAAGGTTTGCCATTAGGCTAAATTCAAAAATTTTCCAAAATAACAAAAACAAATTGATGTATGTATATAATTACCAGCAAATACTAGACGGAATTTAAGAGTATCAGTAGTTCGAGGTTATCGAAACAATGAAGCAAATTAACCATAGTCATTTGACCGAAAGCAAACTCACGGATAAATTTTGTTCATATTAGTTTAGATATACAGTATAGGCGTAATTACTGGTTGACAACAAAGTCACAAGACATAAATTTGGGGTAAAGCCTACCAAGCTAAATTTTAGCCTCTTGCATAACTGAAAGATTTAAAAAAATATGATTTTGCTAGCTTCGTAATAAATGCTACCCGAAAAATGGACACAAGAACTAGCTCCATTGGAATAGTGTGCAACAAATCCGAACATCAATTGAGATATTTGCGTGTAACTAATTTATGTCAAAAACAAGGCTGGGAACAAGTATCCCATTGCACAGTGCAGCTTGTTACTTCCATTTAATTGTTTTGCTCCATTGATTGTCTTCAGCTAAGACAGACATAGTTTAAATTATCACAACGGATTTGGAAGACACAACCGCTGCATGAGCGAGCGGAGGTATCGCAGGCTGGGGGCGCAACCTGTGTTAAAGAAATAAACCAAACCTTCGATTGAGAAATCGACTCCCGACCGGCACATTGGGAATTTTTCTTGTTTCTTTGGAAGATTGTTATGGAGGAAAAGAGAGAATTTTCGTTTCTCTACATGTGGACTAAAATTTCAAACGCAATGGAAAAATTCTGAGAAAATGCACCCTCGCGAGAATCATGGCATACCTTTAGCAGATATATTTACTTTTGTAAGTGAATGTTAATGCTAAGGCTGTAGTGTAGTTTACGTCACTGCACCGTGAGAGAAAAATATGCAACACTTTTATCCTAGTATTCATACGAGGTATAAGACTCACTAAGTTATGCTATACTAATATCTAACTTCTAAATGTGTCTGAGTGGAGTGTACTCATTACGAAACTCTACACAGCGCTGACTTCAATGACACGTTGAAACATTTGTCACAGCGGCAAGGAAAGTTGACAAACGCTACAACGATTTGACCAGAGAAGTATTTTTTTGTAAGAACATGCCACGAAAACAAGCCTTCTGAATATACCAAGTTGTCTCAGTATATTGCATAACTCGGAGCTCCAACTGAAGATTTCCAAAGCGATGTCCGCACGAGGAAATATTGCATGCGCCGCTCAATTACGGCGGCTGAGCATTGTGCTCGGGCCGCGGCGAGAGAGATCACAGCGAGGCCGTCGCGAACAGCTTTTGTTTCAGCGCTCTGCTGGCGTCAAATTCCAGACAAGGAACGTCTTCCAGTGTACACGAAAATATCTCAGAATTTTATTTCGCGTCGTATTATTCAACTGAACTTTATGGATGGAAATATTCATTAAGCTTGTTTGTGCTGGTCTTATGAACGTGGTACATACGAATGATAAATTGTCAAACAGATACCTCAAAAATTGCAAGCAAGCTGCCTAACTGTTTTTTCGAACAATTGAGAAAATTGAAGTGAATGACTCTAGACTCTAACCTTCAATTAGTGAAGATTAGTTTTAATAATACTTTTCAAGTTTGCTATTGGTAAACTTTCTAAAGTGGAAGCATAGAAAATGTATTTAAGACTAAGTAAAAAGTACTGTGATCACGTTATCAAAAGTCTCACGGTATGACATGCACAAAATATGCTTAGGAATTTTTTTCTCTTGTTGCTTCGGTACGTATACGGCACCTCTTGAACTATTGATTCAGTAGAAGGTGAAAACTTTCTTTGTGTTTTTGATCCCGTTTCTTGCTTTCAATAACGCAGTTCGTAATTTTGTTAGAGTTTCCAACATCAAACTTGCTCGCAATTCGCGATGTGAAATGCCAACCGTTAACGATTTGTTCTAACTGGGGAGTTTTGAATAGAAGAACAGTATATGAAATTGCAATAACAATTTATTTCTCAAAATTCTGATTATTATATTTGACATTCTCTCCAAAAAAACACAATTCATTTTACCTGAAATAGTGAATGTTATATACAGATTAAAAACAGTGCATTAAATAAAATGTCAAGAAATTGATCGGTGTCATTTTTCTACATTCACAAAAATACTATTTCCTTCATCGCGAATTATAATTCATAAGAAAAGAAGTTTGGAAGATACATATATCTATATATATAAATATATAGATATGTATCAACATGCATATATATATATATATATATATATATATATATATATATATATATGTACATATCAATAGTTCTACTTGCCATCAACATGCGTTTCACAACGACAAGCTTGAGTTCGAACCCCGGTCTTGTTGTTTGGAGGATTAAATTAGAAATAATTCCGGAAAAATGCTAACTATCACAAATTGTTGTTCTCCGATAGTTGTCAGGTGCATAGATGGATCTGAGTTTGAGAATTCACAGCTTGTCTTTTATATGATCTCAATTGCCATTAACGTGATATTAACCGAAAATTTGAAAGCTTCCTATAATGGTCAACTGTTTTCTGTAAAAAATATCACTCCAAAATGAAAATTATTTTCAGAATTTTGTTTCTTTTGAATGAATTATTGGCCGTTCATAGACTTGACTAAAAAGTAAAAATAATCACATCTTTACGTCGGTGGTATTTCTCGAGTTATTAAGCAATTTTTATTTGATATGGGTTTGGTTTCAAGGTCAATGGCTCATTAAATCTTGTGGCGGTAGCAATAGACAACGCATTTCAATTGGTTTCAAGCATAAAGGCCTGCCTTGAAAGCAGATTGAAAATTTTTACCTTAAAGTTGATGATAGAATATCAATAAGATAAAAAAAGTCGATTCATGCTATAAAAGATGATTGATGTTCATGACCAAAATTAAGCCCTAAGCGAAAAAATATTTAATATAAACATTTTTAAGGTATTTCATGATTGTAATCCAAGTTATGAATGGAGATATCCAGGTATAGTCTGCGAGTATTACCGATTTTATTACTTGCTCTGCTATCGTATATCTAATCAAAATTATGAAAACAGACTTCAACTTTTTCATCGCAGTTTGAAATAATGTATATTTATTTTATTCCTCCCCTTTACGAATAAAATTTAAATGTTCGTGATTTTTGTAAAAGTTTTCTTCCTCCTGTGGAGAAGAGGGTGAAAAATTTTAATGTTTCGTAGATACGTATTTTGAAGAAATAAAATTTATAGTAAATTCTCCATTACATTCGAAAAAAGAAGCAATCCATCTCAAACCCTGGGCCAAATTGAAGATTTATATCAAATAATATAAAATTGGATGAGAAGCCAGTACATCTGGCATGGAACGTCGTTCGTGTTGCTAAAAACCTGTTTCTCTATTGTTCAGCAGCCCAATCCTGTTTCTCGTCATCGATCTGATCACCTGTACTGTGCATCTATCTCTCTCCTTTTTTGGTTGTCCAAATTAACTCACAGCGAAGACGTATTTCTGAAGGGATGTAATTTTCTCTCGTCCAAATCGCGGGTAATTTAAGCACTAGAAAAACACAAGATTTTTTTTCGGGGTAAATAAAGCGAAAAAGTTTTATCTTTCTTTTAAGTTTTCTTCAAATTTGATGAAGTGCAATACTCACATATGGTTGAAAAAGTTTAAATGATTAGGAAATGGAACAAAAATAAAGTGTTCAAAATATCCCTTGATATATGATTTTTTTGGCGGAAAGATAGTATTGTAAACATCTTAATTCACTCGTTATGGCAATGCATAGCTTTCTACTTCTCAATTGTTAAAACTTCATTAAAAGCTCCTTCAGATTTATGTTTACGCAAGCTCTTCATTGGCTGGCTCGGAAAAATATACAAAACTATATTTGATTCCTCGTAATTAACTTTTAAAGCATATCAACTTTTTTACATCCAAATTCAGCACCTCAGTAACTCAATAAACACAGTCATTTTAAAGAGCTAAGTTCAATGATCCCTTTTATCTGATTATCATTAATAGAATTAAATTTGAGGTTTCAATTGTTTCACTGTTCAACCAATTTGAAGGGGGGTTTTGGAACAACCTATCTGTGTCCAGTAGGATATGTGTTATTCATTAAATGTAGACAGCGTTGCCGCTCCTGCCGCCAGTGATATTGTCAACCAGGTCTACGTACGGTCGATGCAGGTACCATTGCAGCTTGCTCTATTAAGCTCCAGAGGAATGTGATTTGTACCACAAACGCTACACAGATGTCAATCAAATCAAATTCAGCTTTTTCCTATGCAATGCAGATTGTTTTAATTCACTTGAGATATTAGCTTGGCCTCTGTATTTAATTGACTCGACACTACGCCGTGGTCAAGCCGAAGCTCTGACTTTCTTGAAAGTTGATATTTATGTATGCAATTACTTCCAACCGATTACAATGTTGGAATTTCATTAGAGTTGCAGGCAGCGAGTGAGGCTACGTGCGTAAATTGCTGGAGACTTGATCGAATGTGCAAATTTTACAGTGAACTCTTCTGTAGCCTTACCGAAATAAAGATGATAAAGCGCTCAAATGAATGTAAGCTGGAGACGGTGATAAATTTAATGGTTTTGTTGATGCTTCACTGGAATAAAGCTTCACTAGATGCTTGATGATGTTTTCCAACTGAGTTATTTTATGTTAAATTCCTTTTCAAGCAAACCGTTTCAGAGGCTTCTGTGATTCTGTGTGGAAAGGGGATGGGATCTCTAAAAGTTCAATGAGAAAGCCATCAAGACGCGAAAAGTCAATGGGCTCATAACTATGGGAAAGAGAATTTGTGCAACCATTTAAACGACCATTCCTAAAAAAATGTCATAGAGGTTTATATCCGAGAAAAGGACTATATAGTTCATTCAATTTATTTGGGTAAACAGCTGATAGAAGTCATCACTCGTCTTCACTGATATTTTATTAATTTTTGATCATCACTGCCCAGAAAAAATCATTGCATTGAGGAGTTAAAATGTTTCCGGTATTCAGCCCATTGGCTGATGTATATTTGTATCTTTTAGTTATGCACTGCGTTAATTATTCCCTGTATTTTAGCCATTACAACGACAGCTAAAGTTCATAGGGAATCCAACCTCAGAAATTGAAATTGGTATATGAATAACTTTGAAATATATTTGTACAATAATGAAACTCTAAAAAAGTGTAATGGTATCGGGGTCATAATGAAATCAAATAATGACTTACAGGCAATCTTCCAAGCGTGTTTCGCTGAGATATTTACATACGTAGGAAGCAAGGCTACAGATTGATTTTGAGAGCTTCAAACTGAAACATTATTTTTTACTATAGAAAAACGCAATGGTTCAAGAACAAGCAAATAATTTCAAAATCAAGCGCGACTATCTAGTCTATAAATATTGCGTTCATTTTAGTTCCAGGTTAAATTTGAGTTTTGCTCATATTTTGGAGCAATTTTAGGGCTTCATACTTGACTGACTGATGATGACAGAATTTGTGCGAGTAGAAATCGTTTGGTACGAATTGAATTCCTCTCACGCTATGCATCCAGTTTAAGATCGCGTCTTTCTCAATGTTATTGCATAATACGTCTTCCTCCCCAGCTCTGGGCAACAGAACATTGAAGCTCATGAGGAATACCTAGTTCAAGTATGATAAGTTATCTTTGATTAGGTTTTAATAGGCTAGCTGATATAGTATTGGGTTTGATTATGTTAGATTAGGATTGGTGTAATTAGAATTGATTAGAGATAGTATGCTTCGTTATCAATTTGTTTTTCATTTCAGTGAGGCAATCTAATTTATTAACATAATTATTTTGGATTGTTAGGTTAGGTTAGATTATGTTAAGAACTATATCCCAAACAAAAAATTTTCTTGTTACAGCTCGCTAAATTAAGTAGGACTTTGTCATTTTCAAAGAGGCAATTCTTAACGAGTATGTGATTCAATCATGATATTTCAAAATCACTTAATTTAACTATCATTGTTTGGTAATTATTCCTCAAGTGTTCCTTGAAAAACATTCCCTTTTCCTTTTGCCCCAAGCAACTTTGGAGTTGATGGAAAATCTTCATTTATTTATTATCCAATCAAGCATAAAGAGAAGGGGCTACTGTCATGCTGTTTCAAAATTTTGCTCAAAATTACAATGATGTCAGTGTGAAATGCGATTACATTTTTTCCATCCGTTGTTCATACAAACGAATGCTGAATTTCGTGTATTTTAGGTCTCTCATTGAAATTTTTTTAAACTTAGATTTTCAGGATAATTTTCTCTTTCTCTTGCTGCGGCACCAAAATCTCATCTTAATGAACATTGTGCGCGCCCTGCGTTGAGGCTGACAAGGCATGCTACCGAGGATCACTCATTAATGTTTCCTCGAAAAAACAAGGACTTATTTTCAAAATAAATTTGCGTAGCCTGCATGTTGACAGAACCAGGCCGTAGCTACGGCCAAAAATGATGATAACGTCAACCGAAGTAAGTCTTTAGGGACATTTTTACTGCGGCCCTGAAAGACTGAATGATCGATTTTCCTCTCAGCCGCAGGGCCCCGCTTGTCAACAATGTTTAGGAACTGATTAATGTTTAATGTGGTGAAAATACATGCATTTGAAACTTGGATTAAGCTAAATATTCGATTTTAAGACAATGAAAATACTATGTTCTAGTTAATAACCAAACATCGAATAAAGGAGATGGCGCTGAATATTCTATTTAGATTTGCCTGGCGAGGCGCAGAGATTGGCTCGTTTCAAATGATGTTTGAGTCTGCCTTGCAGTGTTCTTTTTCAGTTGTGATTTTTTGCCTTAACGTTATGTTTTCAATTTCTCATTTGATTAACATTTAATAACAGAAAAGCGGATACATGGTTGTTACTTTCCGCCAACGCCAACTCTTCCCAAAAATAATCGGTGGCAACTTTACCGCATAAAGTCAAGCTCAAAAACAAGATTTATTGTTCTTGCTTGAAATTCAAAGTGTCAACTATTGGGGCTTTGTCTCTCCTATAAATTATATCAGAAATTTAAATTATTTTCGTCTAACGAAACGTCTGTCATGTATTGTATTTGTACACGTTTAATTAATAGACCTAAAAAAATTCCACTCGTGTGATTCCATATGTGAAATTATCCGACTACTATTGATGTTTGCGTAAATTAGTTTTTTTTTCATGTTATATGAAATAACAGTCATATATCACCACAATTATAATCTTATTCACAAAATATTCGATAGGTTTTCGAAGATGTTACAAATTTTTCTGATATTTTTTTCAGGCTGCAAATTAGCTCTCCAGATCAAAAATTAGTCCCCTGCAACTAATATGGTGAAGAACTTAAACGAGCTCAAATAATGGCGGCATTTCTGTATTACATCAAGACTACAAGTACCCTAATGTAGCCCTACTTGATTCTAAGCTACTCCTGCATTAATATTGATCTGTGACCACAGTACTTGGTCGATCTTCTCGCCATCTAACTCGTCATTCAAGGTGGTGCCACGAATTTGTACTGGGTTCTTGTTTGAGGATCCAGCTGGCCAATCTAAATTTCTGGCATGTTCTGATTCACTCTAATGTCCATTAATGGCAGTTCTGATCTTGATATACCCTGCAGTTGTCATTATATGAAAGAGAGGAAAGGCAACAAACCTTTCTTCACTCAGATTTTACGCAAATGACAAACTGCAGAAATTTAGCGATCAGTTTTTCTATTCTGGCCCATTCTGACATATTTCAGCTAAAGGATCCACTTCTGTGTAGTTAAAACATCCCCAGAAATGACAGATCCTGCTCCTCCTTGTATCGCTTCTTGCTCACAAGCTTTGTTGAAGGCTTCATGAGGTCTGTGATGAACCTGACTACGGGCACCATGGCTATATAGACAAAATCGTGTTTTATCTGATCACATAATACGTCTCCAGTCCTCTGCAGTCCAGTAGTCGTGAGCTTCGGTCCAATTAAAACGAGTGGTCTTGTAGACAGGAGTTGACATCGGCTGTTTACGAGTCACTCTGCTATATATCCATTACACAAAGTTTCTTATGAAAGGTTCGTTCAGAAACAGCAAAAGGGGTATCATTAACGTTTTGCAGTAGTTCCAGTCTTGAACCAAAGTGATCCAAGGAACAATCTGGGGCCCAAGGCGTAGATCCCTATCAGTTAGAATTTTCTTCCGCCGACTATATTATTTTACCTTAAATTGCCGTATGCACCGGATTATTTCCATTATTGATGCACCCGCACAGCTGTAGGGCAAGAAACAACAACGAATTTTGCTGCTTTCTTCACTGGATTTCCGTTTGCCTGACCTAATTCAATAGCCCCTTTTTGTCATTTCGAAATGTATTTCCATCCCATTGTGTGGAGCAACTAAAAAACAAATCTATACCCTGCCAGTTCTAAATGACAACTTATACATGTTCAGTACTTCACTGCAATCTAAACTTCGGTCACAGCTTTGAACACCGATTGGTGACCGCAGTAATAACTAGAGCCCGGAAAACAATAGGTGACTAATTTTTCGTTCTCACAGCTGTCATTCGGGACTTTTACGATTATTTATTAACAGGCGGATCATCCGAAATTCTGCGTGTCCCAAAAATGACCCCCACACAAATTTAAAATAAAATTTCCCTGCCTGAGGACATTTAAACTTTCACTAAGTGCCATGTAAAATGATCACGAAGTGATTATTTCATTTGTGGGAGTTGAATTTTTTTAAGTGTGAATTTTAAGGAATTGTTAATGGAACTATTCTGTTATGTTAAATAATATGTTAAAAAATTCATTGGCTTGTGACCCTAAACATGGAATCTTAGCTATTCTATTCCCATTAATGCTGCATTTCTCAGTAAATAAGTTTACCGAGGCTGCATAAGTACATACATTTTTTTCAACGTTTATGTTACTCTGATCAGTGTACAAGGCATTTGATGAGTCAGTTCGGAGCTTTAAGTACGTAAAGGTGCTCACGATCAAATAAACGTGAGTTTCAGTAGCAATTGACTTATCTTTAGACGCTATTTTTCATTTTCCAGTCAGTTCTGGTTCTTTGTTTTCTGCTCCAAAAAAGTAATATACATGAAATAAACTCTGTTTCGTGACTAATTTTGAGGACAAAGTTTAGTAAGTAAAAAGAAATAACAATGAATCGAAGTTATTATTTTTTTGCCTTAGAGCAAACATTCAACTTGATTTTCGATGTAATTTCCTGCTTTTAATCCGAGCTAAAAAATAAGGAAGTGAGTTTCATATCTCTATATAAGAAACATGCTTTGATGTACGAAAAAAAAACTTGTATATTGTTCTGGATATTTGAGGATTGTTTATTGCTGTTTCAACCGCTTCAAGACACAAAATTTAAAATTCAAATACTGACATAAACATGAGGACCCACAGATGTAATTTCGTTTCTGCTGAGGAATGTTATGGTTTTCATTTTCGGACAGGGACATTTCCTAGTTGTTGTACCTTTCATTGAGTGTTTCAGAAAATGACGCTGACGTACTAAGAGAATTCTATACAATCCTTATCTGTATACATTCACTTCAACCCTGTATCTTCCAAATATTTTTCTCATGCAGTCAATACAAAGTTCTGAAAAAATGACATCACAAGCTTAAATAAAAGTCTTTAATTTTTTCTCGTTGAACAACTGTGTATTACTGACGCATGTATGAAGAAAATAATACAATAATTTCAGTGTTGTTACTGTTATTTTCCAGCCTCTAAGTAACATCGTTCCACTCGGGTGCAAAATAATACAATAATTTCAGTGTTGTTACTGTTATTTTCCAGCCTCTAAGTAACATCGTTCCACTCGGGTGCAAAATAATACAATAATATCAGTGTTGTTACTGTTATTTTCCAGCCTCTAAGTAACATCGTTCCACTCGGGTGCAAGAGAAATCAACTTGAAGCTTCATGGTGCAAAAAATTCATCTTACAAAGCTGAAAGTTTCTTTGTGATTACTTTCCTACAAAGAATGTAATTTTTTCCCTTTAGTTCGGGAATACAGAAGCTCGTTGAGACAAAATCTTCTTTTATTTCGAGCCATCGCTCGTGTTTAATTAAGTGCAAGCGACCGAGAAAACAAAGATCCTTTTACGAAGCAAGTTGAGTGCAGAGCACCTGCGTAACCCAATTATGATGAACAATGCTATGACTGCGAGGAGGGCGTCGCAATGGAACAGTGTCAACCTGCATTATCTTCGTAGGGTGAACTAAGGCTGGGAGACGTGTAGGCTCTCAAGGACGGAAGCGGTGAAACGCTCTTCCCATTATACTGTCCCGCTACGTGACAACTGCCTGATAAATTGATTTGCATGAGCTCGTAAAGCTGACAACAGAATTCCAGTGACAAATATGGAGGCTTAATGTTGGCTCACTTGTGTTGCTACTTCGTCACGGAGCGTCATCGATGGATGGCTGAGTGGACCGAATTTTTCCAATTAGGCACTTTCCTGGCCAGCAACTGACGGCATGTTCGCTTTATTGATGTAGGAATGACTAAACGCAGTGCAGCAAAAATATTTCATGCATTTGTTAAAACATTCAACCTATTCTAAACGATTGTGAATTTTAAAAGTATTCGCAGATTTGAGACGCGCAAACTTCTCCTCAGGAGCAAGATGCCTGATGTGTCAACTGCGTACCCTGAGTTCACTTTCAGTGTATTTTATGACCTATTTTCTGCTTACACTGAATACTTAACATTCGTGATCGCCCAGAGCTTCAATGAACCAAGTAAACCTGGAGGAATAGCCAATCGAAATGAACCCAACAGAATTTGGCTGCTCGTTAATCAGGGGAAAATAGTTAACCATTTAACGTCCGAGAGGACTCCACGGTCCTCTTTCGAAAATGGCCTCAAAATATTGTATTTCTTGTTAAATTAGTTCCCTAATGTGTTCTTTGGAGTTCACTGGTGAGTGGCAGTTCCTTCCTCATCCTGATATCGGTGACAGTCTGATGCCGGCACCATTTTAGTGACCGTGGTTGTGAAAACGGTAAAATGAGTACAAAAATCCCAACGTTAAAGGTTTAATCGTAAGTAATATGCTCGCACGGTTATTGAATGTTAGAGATAATCTAAAATAATTTTGCGTATGCCATTTAACTTTTCTGATATGAAGCGATTACTTTTCTCAGATTTACATCGTAGCTCGTATCGCTCCTGGCTGTCATTCCTACACTGTGATAATTTTCCGCGTGCGATTCATCCTCATCCTAACTTTACATGTCTGATTTGAATCGAGTTGCTCAAGCTTCGTCTTGAATGAACCGTAATTTATTTACTGTACTTTCAAGCTTGAAGTTTTTTAAGAATTATGCCAAAGACAACGTTACAATGACTTTTTCATTTGTATTTAAATGAGTTATTTCGGGTGACTGCAGAGTTTGCCAAACTTGTGACTTTACTAGGCATGTTCCGTCATAAAATCTGGGCATAAACGAGCTTGCGGTCGTCACCACAAGAGCTTCATTCTTAAGGCTTTGGGACAGAAAACGTCCGCTGTGGGTCATCAAAAGTGAGGTTGACAAAGTACGGTGATCGATACTACAATTTGTTTTCCAAGTATGGACGTCGTTTGCGATGTCTTATTACACACTCCGTGATGAATGAAAGCTAAAATGAAATGAAGAACGGCAAATTAAAAACACAGTTCTTTACTCAATACTTGAATGCTGTTTTAAAATTTGAATTATTTTCTAATCAAAAAAGAAAACTATTTTTGAATGTCGTATGATCATTTTTAATATTTTTACTCATTTTTGTACGCATTTTTAGTCGTTTTAAAGAATATAAGTGAACTTTACCAAAGCGAACGTCTGTGGAAATATGGTTCATATCTCATTGTTTATACTCACCATTGCAACACGTCTTCAACTTTCCCCCATTTAAAATTTCAGCCACACAAAGAAATTGTAAAATCTTATTCTAAAGTTTTAACCTAGACACCTGGACACCTAAGATTTCGGTGAACATTAACCTCCATGTCGGAACAATAACATATCAATCATGCTACTTCAACAAGTCTGTGACAAATACATTTCCGCTAATAATGTGGCTCGAAACATTTTACTGCAACGAACTCTCCCTCAAGAATAATTTCACGCAAGCAGCACGTGAAGTACAGAGGGCAATAAATATTGCACTTCTTACCGCTGATGTTCAAATATCCCTTATTTTCTCTGGCTCGTGATTTATGGGGGTCTGTTTGTCCGCGTCTAACTGATGGGGTCTACTGTATATGGATACCTAAAAGTATTTCACGCAAACATTGCTATAAACGATGAGGTAACGATTTCCACACTTGGCACGATCCGAACTGAAATGTAGATCACACAGGTGTCCATGTGACACATGTTAGTATACGTTTAATAAACTCCACATACTAACCATCCTTCATCTGATTCTAATTTCATATTATTTCTTCGGTTTTGTGATGACTGTGTTCTCAGTGAGCTATATTTACTACGCACCATCACAGAACTAGCCTTAGCTCACTTTATCGTCATCAGTTTTCGAGATATTTAAATGTACCGACCGCCTTAGTTCGCGTTCAGCTGATTTATTGCACATACCACAAGTGCTGCTCTATTTTCAGTCGGAGGAAATAATTTTCTTTAATTATTGTGGCTAAGTTTTGGCCTCCAGGGAGGAGAGAAATGTAATTTTTTTGAGACATTAAGTGAACTTTCGTGCATTTTAGAGTAGTACTTAAAGTTTTTATGACAAACATTTAGATCAAATATAAGTTACAGAAGCAGTCAGAGCTCAAACGGTTTATTTTGTTGGTATTTTCCTAAGAAACTAGCGAGAGTTAAAACAATTTTGATTGCAAAGTTTTAAACAGTACACATGAATCACTATTACAGTCCATATCGTGACGTCGCGTGGAAGAAGTACAGTAAGTCAAAACGAGAAGTTTCTCCGGCTTCTCGCGTCGGGTATCTAACAAATGATGGCATCAAAGCGTGAGACCCGAATGTGTCTCGAATTATCCGTTGGAGTACTGTGGAACTTCTTCTGAACTGCCGAGCTGAGGTTGTTTTGAACGTCCTGTGAGTTTTGCATGCAAGTCGGCCCCTATCCAAGAGGCAAGAAGGAATTGTAGAATAAATTTTTCCGTCATTTCAAAGGGAAAATTTAATCTAGTATAAACCGAGATCGCGTGCCATACTGAGGAAAACAATATTTTTTGATTTTTCTAGCTGTAATACGACCGATGAATTTCCCAATACATAGATTAAATTTTATTCGTTAGATCCTTACTCTGTTTTGAATAGTAAATTTTGCGTCAAATGTTTTGGAAATGCTGCTTCCCTTCTTTATTTCTGATTTCCATTGGTAAATATTTGAACAAATGGGTTAATAATACAAAAGTTTGAAAATATATTTTATAGTTTCTCTAGTCTACAAATGTTTAGTTTTTGTATTCTGAGCACATTCACATTGCTATAACATTTCAGTCGATGTATTCAGCGTACTTGAGCAACTTTACAGACACAAAAGTTGCGACGCTGATCCATTGCTCACTGCTAAAAATTTAGTCATTAATTTTACCCCCTATTCCCTTGGATTGACGTTTTTTAACAAAACTGGGCAGAGAACGAGAATTAACAATATTGAGTTATTTAATAGCGGCTCGTTAGTCATGGAGCTACCAATATAGAAATTTCCCAGTCGCAATAGAAAAATAAATTCTTAACGATAGAGTTAAGCATTTGAAACTCTAGCAATGTTTTCTGATAAAGGTATTTCTGTTTCCGGTCTTCTAGATCTGAGGCAGAAATTTTTTTTCGCATTTCCATATTTATCCAAGATAGCATGGGTTGAGTGAGCTCTAGTGTGAGTCTTATTTTTTCACTTATTCATGGTTGTTTATGCTTCAAAGTTGCTTATTCACAATATCTGATTGAAGCTTTGATAGTCTTAGATTTCTTAGTCAGTACAAAGAATTGAAACTTCACCCTCACTTCGTTCAATTTCAGCTGTAGCTACCGTAAAAAAGTTCACCATTTTGACACAATATTTTCTATCAGTGAGTGAAACTTTTTGTGCTAAAATATTTTTCGGTCATTTGCAAACAAATCAACGAATGTCACGATACCGAAATTTGATTTTACTCGTAGATCTAGATTTGGAAGAAAATCTTCGTTTTGAAATATGAGCCTTTACTCGTTCTGGATTTGCTGAAAGCGTCAAATAAAAATTTCTCAATCAGAGGCAGATGACCAGCCTTTTACTTGAAAGTCTGAACATGATTTGGTCCCTTCAATTCATCAATACCTTACCCGAATTTTGAGTAAAATTTCCAAATCTTTCAGAGAAGCAAACACGAATAATTTTTTCTGAGCACATGCAAATGTACTTTTGATGCTAAAGTGACACCGTACTTGTTAGAGGAATATTTTTTTTATGAAATTCAGTTAAAATCAGCCTCATTAAATCACCTTCCTTAAATTTTTGTGAAACTCTTTTTATTTCCTCATATTTAGAATTTAAAACTTCAGTGGCTTATCATGACAGGTCGTCGATTTGTCCTGTTGAGCTTATAAAAAGAAAAGTTGACATCGAGCTTGGCTAATTTGACTTCCATCGATAATCCTGAGCTTAACTCGATTCCATGATTGAGGTGACGAACTCAAATTTGTTGAAACATTCTTTGAAACATTCTTATAGTGCAATAACTCGTCGACGATCGTCGGAAAAACGGGAAGCTCATATGCATAAACATGGCTGCCAAAGCGAGCTGTTTACAGGTGCCAGAGGTAAATAGCGAAAAGTCGCCAATTTTGCGGTGAAGTATGTCTCATTCATTCAGTTTTTGTTTTGAAATTACGAATCCGTGTCAAAACATGTTTTTTATTTAGGAATTTAATAAAAAAAAATTGCCATGAAATTCGTTAAATACCGTGCAAGTGACCAGATATCTAGCACTATAGAACCTCCAGAGTAAATCCGTAGTCAATTCTTGCGAACTAACGAAACTAAATTTCGCAATTTTGGAAACCATTACAGCTCCATTTCACGCTGCTGGTTACTAAGCGCAGTCGCATCGTAGTTCTCAAACGAGCAACAAATGTCTCTCGCTTAATTAGAGCTCATTGCACGAATCAAGATCATTTCGGTAGCCAGTGAGGGAATAACGACGTGACAGATGACTTACTCAAGATTCGTGGCGGCTTGTTGGCTTATTATAATTGTGATAGTTCATAAGCTATGATCTCTTTTACGATTCATGTAGGTATCTAAATTTTATCGATTGCTCTTCATCAGATACACAAGTAGAATATTCGTTCACACTTATTACAGGTAGTTTAAAATGAGTTATTCTATTTGCCTGCTATTAGACCTGATATGCTCCCAATATGTTTGTGAAACTGTAAGAAATATTCCGCGTCATTCATTTTCAATATTTCATGATGATAAACTCCTCGAACGTTCTAAGAACGCAATGTCCAATGGCGATCCTTTCACTAAGAAAATTATGCTCCCTAAAGCAATTTTTGAACCAAGCTAATGACCTGTTGGTGAGTACAAGTTGTTTAATGGACCCAACATCGTTTACACAGACAAGGAAACAGTTTACATTGACTGCGAAATTTGTGGGACCGCAAAACTGAGATAGGTATTGGGAGAAGAAGATTGGAGTCTAGTCGCAATGGGCACTATTCTCTTGAACAGCAATGACTTCTGTGGCGAATTAGTAAGCAAATTGCCTCCTTAGTGGCCCTCATTTGGGCTAACGGTGGCGATCATGGCTGATCGGAACTGCTGCATCGGTATCAGTATCCCAAAGACGGGCCGCGGCCCTCAGTATTTGAGGGCTGAGGCCCCGCTCCTCACAGTGCCCTCGGGAACCATTGACACAACTTGATCTATTGCCCCAAACAGCCCCAGCTTCAGCCTGAATTCAAATTTCTCCCAGCCCTACGTACGTGCGTGGGCTGTAAAGTAGCATAACTTAAGTTCCAATTTCTGGACAAATTCGTTGAATAAAAACACGATACTCGTTGGTTTAATCGAGTGATAAATTTTTTGTGTTCAAGCTATGTTCCAAATCTGAAGCTAAAATGAATTTGTGCCTCAGTGAAGTAATAACCCGAAATTGAAATCAAATCTTGAGTAATCCTGGATAACTTCACGGATATCTGTTGCTTCACAACAAGCTTACTTAGTGATTATTTCAATTTGCACTATTTTTGTACGTATTTTTGTTGCATCTAAATAATTCGATATAACATGGTGTAAGCATGGCCGCTATTCCCACGCACATAACTTCTTGTTACCTTGTAAGGGAACATTTGATCAAGAAAACTCTCGGCTTCAAAGTCTAAATCAGTAAAAGCGTTGTGTACGAGTAAATGCGATGTTGTTTCAAAGTTCAGAACTTCAACCATCAGGCTTCTCGCTTCTAAAGTTTGAGGAGAAAATGTAGCTGCGATTGCTGTCGGCGAGGCAGTCTGGGCCCTCACAATTAACATGGAAAACTTACGCAACTCATCTTCATTGGAGGAGTTCGGTTCTCTCAATCAACAAGGACTGAAATGCCCTTCATGAGCTGTTTTGGTGGAGTTGGTGGGCAACAGCAAACTGAATTTGTTTGCCATCGGCGATGTTTGCTGACGCACTAGGATTTATGACGGGCTCGCTTTCTCGCATTGCCGCAGTGAAGAATTATTGGGCGCGCTCTGACGTTGTGTTTTCTTTGCGACATTATGATACATTCATCTCTGATGAGCCTTGGTGGTCGGTGTCGTGAGGCTAGAATGAAGAAAGTTACAGTAAATTACTGAGTATGAAGTCGAAAACACTGATCAACTAATAAAAACAATGATGATCAACAGCTGTAGTTTGATTGTTTTGGATTTTACTGAAATAACAAGTTTTTAGAGCAGTGCGATTTGTAAGTGTATAATTTGATTATTTTTCAAGTTTTTCTCACGGTAACGCTGATCAAGCAAGCGCTTTTTAGCTTACATAATTTTTTGAGAGCCAGGGCCATGATGAGCTAGCATAGCTAAATTCCTCCCTAATTACCATCTCCAAGATTGTGTTTCATGGACGCTCTCATATTTTGTTCCGAATTTGGTGAAAATATTATGTCCTCTTCAGAAAATTGCACATTTTCTCACATGCGTTAAGAATGTGAAGAGGACAACTAATGCTCTATAGTATAATTGACACCTATCAAGTTGACTTTCTGATTCGAAAGTTTAAGTTTTGATTTATCACACAATGATCAGTGTAAAATTGTTCGCTGAATTTTCATTTCTACCCTTAAAGGAAATAAAAGTCATAATTCTTCTGAAATGTGTGCTGTAGTTGACATGTTATTTAATTTAAGTCGTGCATAGGAATGAGCAGTTATGAATCTGTGGCACAATAGCTGAAATAGCTTTTATCTCCTCAGAGATTTTTGTTGCGTTTGCACCATTACATTAGTTATACGTTTTCAAGTCATTCACCGCATGAAATTGTTTTTCCCCATCAATGAACATCTCGAAAGTATATAATAAAACTTGTTACTTGCTTAGTGACGTGAGCTTATTTTCTATAACAAATGCATATTTTCTTCAATTTATTATATATATATATATACATACCAGAGTGTAAAATTTTTCGGTCAGAATGATGATTTACACATAACAACTTAATTAGTGACATGAGGGCCTTACATTTGTTGATCTTTGCTAACAAATGCCCTTAGACGCTTGTTTGCTGAATATCTAGCTAAAGTTGAATCTCGCAATGCTTACTCAGTACTTGAGAAGCTTTACTTTTTTCTGCGACGTATTTCGCGTTCCCCTTCTCACAGCTCTCCATATTTGCTTCCCTATTCTCCAGGCAGTAAACACTCATGGCTGCCTAAATTAAAATCTGGAGTCGGAGAATTCTGAACCTCCTTCGTATTGTGTCGTCCTCTTCTGCTTTGCTTGTTTCTGAAAGAGGCCATCGCTTGCGAAAGGCATTTTCGTTGTCGAAGTTATGAACCGCTGCTGCCAAGAAGTTGGGACTACTCGTGTGCGCGAATATTTTGAGGTATCAGACACTAAATTTCCTCCATTCGCTAACAAACTGAGCACTGGTAAGAGCATTGCTTCAATAACGTTTTTCATCCCCTGCGTTTCAGGGAAAACATTATTTCATTAGATGTCGTCTTGTCCTCTGCTACGAAGCTCTAGGAATTTTTCCCCCACAGAATACTGATGATAATTCTTGCCCTAGAGAACCTGAGCACTCCAGGACTCTTGATTCATTGAGGCAGCTGTTGCAATATTCAACAAATCTCTTGGGTCGTATACGTTGACACCACAAATTTACACAGACTCTGTTGCTCAGATTAGCGGCCTCCGGGGGGCAACAGAACAAGACAATGTCCCTTGCATTCACAAGGCACTGCCCCCAACGCAGGCTACAGTTCTTGTACTCGACTCTAAACGAGGCATCTCTACATTCAAGATCGTACTGCTTCATATTAATTCCAGCGTTTGATGAAGAACTCTGTAGCAGGTGCTCCTCGAATTTATTGCAACTGCTCCTGCTGCTGCCAATGCAATTGCCTCGAGTGTCTCGTTACACTTGCAGGCTCAGATTTGTTGCGCGCCAAGTTTGGGGGCTGATCTAAATGCTGTCGTATTTTGGCTACCAAGTTTTCACTCACGATTTCTAAACGTAGCACTTCGGCGTTTCTAGCGGGATGGTGCTGCACTCGCGCTGTGGAAATGTTCGTTTATTTTTCATTCCTAACATATCAGCATGTCATTCCTTGCGCTCCCAGACATAGGTTACGAAATTGTACTCACTGTCCTGTAATAAGGAACTCCGAAATTGTACTGTAACGGAGTTCCTTATTTCGATTTAGGGAGTGCAAATGTTCTTTCTATAGCTAGTTAACGCTTCTTGAATTTCCAAAAATTGCTGCGATAATTCCTAACTCATCCTGTTTAGGAATTTAATATTAGTTAATGTAATAAAAAAACCGTAGGTGTAGCACCAATTTCAAGTTGAAATGAATTGGACTGAGGTATAATATTCTTGACAGATTTATTTTGATTTCATTTATATAATTAGAGTAGAAAATATTGCGTTCAAATTTTTCCTGTGCCGATTTGTCGGCAAAATTTGGCGCATTAGGTAAAATTGATTGTAAATACCTCAAATTCAGTAGTACTTTATTTTTGGTTTAATGGAAACAGTTAAAATTAGCATACTTATAGTCATAACTGAAAAATTTTCAGTGTATATATAATATATGTTACTATATTACTATCGGAAAAAATATGAGTGTAACTAAATCTCAATTTACATACCATTTAGGCACGTCGTTTCCGATCATAAAATAATGATGCCTCTCTTGAGTGATCGGAAAATATTTCTTCAACGCAATTAGCCAACATCTACAGGTCGTGAAAATGTACCTCCTCTTGCAGCATTAATTCACCTATATTTCCATGATGTACAGAAGCAAGCAAATTACGCATTCAGCGTCTGGGATACGTGAAGCAATTGTTCTCACTGGGAACGCGCAGACGCATAAAAATGGTTCCGAGTTGTGCGAACGTTCTATTTTGTAGATCTTGAAAAAAATTACACCGGTCACGCAAGCCCGGTGAAATTAGATAGGCTTTAATTCATTTGATCTCCAACATAAAATGAAAACTTGAATGTTTTTGTAAGATCATAACATGAGACTTAGAACTCTCACGCGATCATTTCGAAATTGAAGACAAAATGATCTTTTGTGCGATCCAGATTAAGGATCTCCTTTTTCACGTTTCTTGTCCGGTAAGAGTCTTGGAGGAGCTCGTTGGTTCGCTGGATTCCATAAAGGTCGTTCGCCAATATCTTATTGGTTTGCAGGTGCCCCGGCCAGATTTATGGATGATATTTAGTCGTCCGCCGTAGCACCGAAAGAGGACGCTTCGTGCTCCTACTGTTCGGTGATAGGGCCTCCTAATGTTAGCCTTCCGACAAATTGAGACAAATAGGCGTAATTTGAAAATACATGGGGGTTTCCTTTGGGGTGGTTTTATTATCGGTTGTTGAGAAAAACTGTTCTAAACCAAGCGAGAAAATCGAGTTTTGGACAATCGTGGAAAATTTTTATTTCGTTCATTTATATACTTTTTGCCTTTTAATTTAAGGTTATTCATACGCACCCTTAAAATGAGAATTTCTGAAACATGGATTGTTCAAGGTTCTGTACCCATTCGTTCAAAAAAACTTGCACAGATGAAATACATCCTCTGTTGTTTCTTGAATTTGACTTTTTCTAGTCGTAGAATTCCACTAGAAAGCTTTCTCCGTTCACTAAGATTAGACACTTCAAAAACATTTTTGACGTTCTTGAGAGAGAGGAAGCATCCATAAATCACCATCTTTGGGTAATATTTTGTCACTAATATTCAGCAAATAATCTGCTGCCGTATGATAAAAAGGGAACTAGTGAAATATATGGTACTAATGATTTTATTAGTTAAAGAGATATTTCATTCAATGTTGTCGACAATTTAAATCATCATGAACGTTAACATAATCTAAACATCACTTTAATTGAAAGGTGTAAACTTCCTTACCTCAAAAATTTGTATTTCAAGCTAAAGCACCACACTCGTTACTTCATGTAGTATGATGTTAAGACAGGCATGGAGAGAGATGGGTATCTCATTTGCAGGTGACTATACTGAGGTACCTTTTTATGGATAAAAGACCTACTGAAAAGGTCATTACACGTCTCTTTAAGCCTTTACTAATGACCTACGTTTGGAAGGCTATAAAAGTAGTCTGTGTAGAAGAGTCTAGAGTTGGTCGGATCTGGCTGATTAATTATTTGAATAGAGTGCAGAGTGCATAATCTCGAAACGAAATGCAGAGTGCATACCCTCTGAAAATAGTCAACCGATAAATTATTATTATTATTTTTTGCTTGTATGTTTCTTTTTTCGTGCCTATATTCTGTGCTTCTGTAATTTTGGGTGTACTGACTTGTTTATTATTTCATTTGCAGACTTTTTGTTGAGAATGAGCCTAGGCTTGAAACGTTCAGAGTACTGTAAATGTTTTTAAAGTACTTCTTCTCTATTTCTTTCATTGTGAATTTGCTTCGCAAAATAGATTTTCCTTTGTTATTTGAATAGTTTGTGTTTAACGAGAGAAAGTAGAAGTAGTTTCTTGTGAATTGTTGTAGTTTGGACTTACTGAGTGGCAGAATGAGCCGTATACGGCTTCAATCTGTAACATATAAATGCGATATAATATATAATATAATGTGTAAATGTGATAGAACAGACGGGGTTATAATAAACCGAGTGTTGAAGACTGAATGGAACAAGAAGTGAACTGGAAAACGATATCAGTTACAAAATTTATGAAGGGTTAAAATGATATCGTGCGAGATATCTAAACGGGCTAAACTTTCATACGGCTTTGGATGCTTCAATGTAGACAGAACCGCGGTGTCGGAGCACATGACGGATATTGAAAATAAGAGAGGAGGACAAGAGAGAGAGATAGGAAGAGAAAGAGAGATAGAAAGAGAGAGAGATAGGAAGAGAAAGAGAGATAGGAAGAGAAAGAGAGATAGGAAAAGAGAGAGAGAGCGAGAAATAGAAAGAGAGACATAAGGGATAGAAAGACGTAGGGACAGTGAGGCACAGCTAGCAGATTGCCTAGAGGGTCTGTTTACGTTTTCTTTTTGTTTTTTTTAGAGAGCAAAGCAATTGAATAACTTCGGAAATACCCATAAAAAATTAGGCCGGTGTTCCTAAAATGGAAGTATTATCATTCGAATCTATTTCGAGGAAATCCATTATGCCAAACCTTTCAGCGGTGAAATTAGCACCCGGGTTAGGTGATCAACTAAAATAACATACTGCGAGCGCAAATTTATGTGCATTAAAGGTTAACTAGGCCTGTACCTAGATTTAATTTTACGTTTTGTTTGTCAAAGAAAACATTTGAGAGATGAAATGGTTTCTGGTGTTTCAAATTGGATCCGTTTGGTTTCGTTTTTTGAAAAAAATTCGGTTTAGAGGTTAACCCCAAGGGTAAGATTGATGTTAACGTCGATGTAGAGAATGAATTTTAGATTAATTCATTTGAAATAAAATTACAAATTATCTTACCATTAAGAAAAAAAATAGTTTAAAAAATCGTACTGATTGTTATCCTAGACATAAAGAGAAATAGTTATATTGATTATTACTACTATTTACGTATGTTCATATCATTCATTCTCCCCTTTCTGAGCTCATTTATTTGCACAAGCGCTGACTTCAAGAATGTACATGTGTGTCCTAACATGGTGACAACTCCTCTGCCACATCTGTCTCCACTTCACATGTGTCATCGCTAATGAGAGCCTGTGTTTACTAGGGTACATGAATCATGGTAATAATTAGAAGGGAAATATACCCTCACAAATTATGTTGTCATTAGCTTTGATGTACGAGAAGAGAGAGACTCTTTTGTGGGCAAAGAGCTGAATAAATTGCCCCTGCTGCCGTTCGCGTTAAAATTAAATAAATTTACGAGTCAGCAGTAGTGCAGAATGCATTTCATTCGTTTTGTTTGGTCATTTGTGTTGAGACATTTGAGGTTATGTTAGACTTCCTAGAGTTTTGCTATTGTACAAAAAATATCACTGCGTATTCATAACGAGGAAAGTCTGTAGTATACGAAAGGTTTCAGCGGTACGAGAACAGCGTAAAAACTAAATATATATAATAATTTTCAACTAATAAAATTTTAGTGAAATGAGGGAAAAGGAATTGAGGAAAAGAAAGCAATTATGAAGGAATTACTAATTTGATCAGTCCGGGGGAATTGAGAATTCCGTCACTGCTTTACGGTCATGGCTCTTTGATTTTCCTTGTTTTGATCTGTTTTTCTTTGTTTTACGTCATTGTAACTATTTATCCACGGTTCATATCACACTGTAATATGTAGCGATAGACGTTGATGGTGACGTATACGAAGTTGTGATGGAAGCATTCAAGTTGTGAACTCCAACTGTTTTGTTGAAATCAAACTATTGCCGTAAAACAAATTTGAACATTGTAGTAAACAAATTCATTTTCACAAACTCAAATTTCTTTGAATTAAGATTCTTGAACTCTTGCATGAATGAGTGGGGTGGTGAAATAAATTCATTTTCGTAATATTTTGCCAGATCAAAGTTAGGGTTTTTTGGGGGACGATATCTTATGTTTAAAAGTTTCAGTAAATTATGTAGTATTTCTCATCCGGAAAATTTTTTTCGCTCTGACCAATCTTTATGGGACTTGAATTTTTTCGCTTCTGACAGTTATTATCGCATGGTTACATATTGATATTACAACATTTACTCTCATTTTCAGAGTGTGAATTCTATTCATAAATTAAGAACACATTAGAATTCATAGGCTGTTGACAGTAAATACCGCAGAAAAAATAAATTAAACAGAAGATTCGTTTTATTAAACCTACCGGGAAAAATTTGGCGTTTGGCTCATTAAAAAGAACGCTTCATCAACTGTTGCTGTGATTACACCAAGAGTCTGCAAACTAATTTTGTATCAAGAATAATGCTACTAAAACTGTCATGGGAGAAACTTTCCTACATCGAATGAGATTTTTATGACCGATTAATTATTTTTCTGTTCGATGTTACCAGAAATGATCAAGAAATCTTCTCCGAACTTTGATAAATTTCCAGAATTATGTCAGAGTTATTAAATAAGACTATAACATACATCATATCGTTTTAGCTTTCGAGGACTATGGCCGTTTTCAGGAGAGGGATTAAGAGGTTGGTCACTTTAAGTGGTGCCATTTTTGGAACTTTGGAACGTAGCTTAGTGTCGCTTATAAAGGGAAGCCAATGATGGTCGTTGCAAGGGGTCAAGATGTATAAACAGAAAGACAAAATAAATGTGTGAGTACATTCTATTACAATGCTCTAATATATTTCACGGTGACTTTTTCACTGATTTTCTTTGCTTAAGTAATTTAGTATCATCCAAATCACTCATTTTCAAAATAAAATAGTAGTATTCTATTTCGGTCTATGATTTCTCGTACCTTACTTCTTCTTAAACTCAACATTAAACTTCGAACTTATACTTTTTGTGAATGACAGCGCATTATGTGTGAATTTTATTCCGAAACAGTGTAAAAATTGTCAACCAAATGTAGTATGCCAGGAACTAAAGAGTGTTTCTCTCTGGTTAAATTCAAGGCTAGTATAACCAGTGTAAAGGTCATGTACACTAAATGCATACTCTTCTTCAGTCAAAGAAACCATAACTATCTACCTTTAAGAGAAAGGATGACAAAATTCAAGAGATTGACAGAGTCCAATTTTTTAGGATGATGCCAGATAAAAGTTAGACTTTCTCAAACCATATTAATCATTTACTTAAGAACCTACAGCAATACTAAACACTCACACCACCTGGAAAGACAGCGTTTATATGTTTCATTGCTGTTGTTGGATTGCTACCTTTGGGGAATTCATACAGCATGTACTGACGCATATATTTCACTGTAAAACTTTTTTCTTCCATAGTCTAAAGACGTGTTTAAAATATCAACTGCATGAAGTAGATTCAACTGAATGTGAACTTTAACTGTATATCTGACATCAGATCTGACTTTGAAAACAGATGTTTGACATTATTCATGTTTTTTAAAGATTGGCTAAAGAAAGAAGACAAAATTTTCCCTAATGTATGTTATTTTCCCCCTAATGTATTAAAAAATGCACATTTAGCAGAAACAAGTAAATGAGGGCCCTACTTTAGGAATTATAAGCCCAAAGTTTATTTACATATGCTATACATCTGATGAAAAATATTATCCAGACTCGCTAAATTCATTTTTTCTCAGTTCGGGATGTAACCTGTTTGGTTTTAGGGGCTTAACTTATTGCAAGTTAAATTCATAATATTACTAATTGTTACGCACGTAACTTCAGAATGTGTACATTTCATGATAGGTTTTCATAGAATCATCGTTGCCTATTTTTCTATAATTACTAATATTGCTGGCTATTAGAAATGAGATTCTTGCGTATTTTTTTAACAATATACATTCTTGAGGTATACAAATCCTTCCTACATGAAAAATTCAAAGCGCATATGTCACTCATTACAATCTTTAATTGACTCTTTGGAAACATTTATCCATCATGTATTAGTCAAAAGTCTACACGGGATGGTGAATTATCTCACAAAATTATCAGCACGCGCCTAATAGACTCGCAGCAGAGTAAATTTTGGCCCATGAGACAGACTTACGGTGAGAAAAGAGTTGCGAACGCACTTACTCAAACGTTTCCAATTCAGTTCTTGGTAGGAATGGCCATCTTTAAGCGTAGTTCATTTCTCGCACGGGTTCACACGTACTTGCATGACTCGAAGCAAATGTTAATTTTCATTTTGAAAATGATCTCTTTTGAAACACAAGAGTCTCATTAACGAACGTTTGTTCTATCATTAATTGGCGTCGTGTTTCAACTAAACTGACTCCAACTTTGAAAATTAACAAAATGTTGCTGTTCCTGCTCAAAAACATCCCTGATCAAGAGACTTTGCACCCACTTAGCACGCCGGCTACAATATGTATGTCCCCGTCGCTGCATTTACTTTTTATTTCAAACTTTTATTCCGCGAAGAAATAACTAGATGAACAAGAGTTCCCCGAGAGTCTCTTTTGTTGTGAAGGGCACAACTGAACTTGTACACTCACAGCCTCGCGTTACTTTCAAGTGTTATCGTTTGAAAGTTTTCTGTTGAGAACTGGAGGCTTACGAAGTTTCAGAGGTGGAGAGTCTTCGAATGAATAAGGAATGAGGATCTTCTTGCTCGTCGACGCAAAACTCAATGGAAAAATTCAAATAGGAGTGCGATTTAATTTGTGATGTATATTTCGCCTTTTGGGAAATCTTTTGAAGAATCTAGGGTGAGCATCGATCGTTCCCTGTGGATGTATTTTCGCGGTGATTCCAGGCAAGACTAATGTGTTTCGCGGAAGCCGAAAAGTGCTTACACTCTTAGGTTGCTTCTTGAGCAGTGAACTGTTCTCCCTTTCTTTCCGTGAAATTGGTTGCCGCTAAGAGTGATCAATTTTCTACTGGCGCTATCACCTCCTTCCATGGTCTGGCAGGACACTGAAGGTCCTAGCCATAATTTATTTTGTGTAATATTTTGGCTTTAGCTTTGGCTTTTCAGTACTCTGTTTGTGTTCTTTCCGTGACAGGAACCACTTCAAATTATGGAGTATTTCGTATCGTATGGCTCTAAGATTTACGCGGTGTCGTTCAGATATGCATCGCACAACACACAAACAATGATACAAAATTTGTATCCAAAAAAATTCATCTCGAATTCAGCCGATAATTTGGGAGAATAAACAATTTTTTTAAAACTCTGAATGTTTAGCGGAGTGTGATTGTTTTTATGCATTGTAATTACCTTCAATCGAGATAATAACCTTTTTCACAGGAAAATTCCTCGTTATTAGCGGATGAGTAAAACTTGAAATAAAAAATAATTCACTTTTTATACGAACGCTCACTTACTAATGAATAGATTCTCCTGTGGAATCACTACTATCCAGAAATAAATGCCAAAACGAACTACTTTATTTTTAGTGTGCGTTTATAAAAACCCGTAAAATAATGCAAGTCTCTCGCCTATTTAATTGGCGACCATTTAATTGCATTAAACAATAACCAGAGCATCGCCACTACGAGCTGCTGGCCAAAATGTTTGTATTTTGTGATTTTATTCCCCCGGAAGCGGGAACTGAAAATGAGACTCGGCTGCAATTTTGCTCTCCTGGGAACTCGGAACATAATTTTGCTCTCCTGGGAACTGGGATTATAATTTTGCTCTCCTGGGAACTGGGAATATAATTTTGCTCTCCTGGGAACTGGGAATATAATTTTGCTCTTCTGGTAACTGAGAATATAATTTTGCTCTCCTGGGAACTGGGAATATAATTTTGCTCTCCTGAGAACTGGGAATTTAATTATGCTCTCCTGGGAACTGGGGATATAATTTTGCTCTCCTGGGAACTGGGAATATAATTTTGCTCTCCTGGAAACTGGGAATTTAATTTTGCTCTCCTGGAAACTGGGAATATAATTTTGTTCTCCTGGGAACTGGGAATATGATTTTGCTCTCCTGGGAACTGGGAATACAATTTTGCTCTCCTGGGAACTGGGAATATAATTTTGCTCTCCTGGGAACAGGGACTGTTATTTCTCTCTTCTGAGAACTAAGAATGAAATTTTACTCTCCTGGGAACTAAGATTAGAATTCAGCTTTCTTAGAACTAGACTGTAACATAAATTTAGGTGCAATTTTGCCGTCCTGAAATTACATCTCATCATTGTGATAATGGTCTGCTTTAATAAATGAAGAAAATAACGTGTCCAGTTTAATTTATTTACATATTTAAGCTAATGTACTGAAGTCCTATATATTTAATTTATTTCACACGTTACCATAAAAAATCATTCGTAGCTCACATAAAAGACTGAAGCTAAATTTAAATTCAAATAAGAACTCTTGCTCAAAAAATTTCCTTGATTTTTGCTCATAGTTTCAGTGTCACTGCCAAGAACAGCTGTAGCTGCTGCTGCTCCGTTCATCGTTCCGTTTTCAGAATCGCTGTGAAAAATTTTCAATCACTTCTTAAAATGGATGTGAACGTTTCAGACATTGCAGTATAAGTGAGAAATCACGCCTGTTAAATTTTCGAAAACAATGTCCAAAGACTAAGAAAATTCATTCATTTCAGACTAACGGTAATTTCTCTCGCAATATTTTAGTCAGAGATTGACTACTTTCACATGCACGCAAAAATCAACCAACTCTGAAATCGACAAATAAAATTTCTCAAATCGACAAACAGTAACTTTTGCCACGTCCAGAGGTGATGCTGAGGGAAAGGATTTGCACGCTTGTGAAACAGTCTTCTTCCATAAATGTAAGTCCTCTTTCTGAAGACTTGTAGCAGAGAGAGTTTTCATGGTTTAAATTAGGTATAGTGAGTATTTAGACGACAGAACAGTTCCATGCAAAAAGATGGAGAGATATTTTTCCACTAACGGAAAGCACAAACCTTGTCGTAGGGGACCTAGTTTTTAGAAGAGGATAGTGCATTAGTGCTCTCATGAAAGTTCAATAATAACACTCTGCATATAGGTACACAAATTTTACTGAGCTTAGGGAACAGTTAGAGTCTGACAGGGTGCAAGAGGTCTGAGAATCCCCTCTCTTATGCGAAATATTCTCTTGGTTTAAATGCTATTCAATCAAGATGATATGCCACGTCAATGCATTACTGCAGTAGTTATGCTATCAGTGTTTTAACCTTGACACGTTGAAAGCGATGGCTTAAACTGAAGGTCACTATTCAACTCAAATTTAAAGTCAATTGCAGCATACACCTTTGAAAATAGCAAATATTTACTGGATTGTATTTTCGTTTAGTTTTGATTAAGTATTTATAAAAATTCAGTTGTGACTACTGATCGGTAAGCAGCATTATCAAAAGTCCCTCCGTCTACACCGGCATGCAGCTCGCATTGCAACCTACGTAGGAAATATTACATATAACATTTTCAGCACCGATGAGATTTTTTCTTGTGGAAATATATCTACAGATATAAGTATCAGTGATTTTTGGTCAAGATATAAAAGAAAGTGGATTTTTGACCTGTTATGTAGACTCCAGATGATCTCCAGATGATCTCTTCCTAAAGCGTCTTTTTGGGAGTGAAAAGCGCAACACAAATCATGCCACATAAAATTCAACTTGGGGAACAGACTTGGGTTAGTTTACTTTCCCTGAATGCATAGGTATGTTCCAGCAAGTGCTACTAATGTTACGTTTAAGGAGAACTAGTTGTTTTGTTGTGCTTTAGGAATAAGTAAGGTCTGTGCAGCTCTTGTTTACTCACGTTTGTACGCCAGCTCAGAGTACCGGTGACAAAGATCATGAATTTCAAGCGAGGAAACTTTTGCAGTGATTCGCTATGCATGTTTTCTGAACGCACTCTAAAAAAAAGCTATCTTGTCCTACATTGCATATAACGTACAAACGTACAACTTACAAACGTACAACGTACAAACGTACAACGTACAAACGTACAAACGTACAAATATAACGTACAACGTACGTACGTTTATTTAACGTTTTGGTCGATCTGTAATCAGCAAAAATTAAATGGAAAAGCCATTGAGACTCTAAAGTTTAGCATTCACTCACATCCACTAATGGGTAGGGAATCAGCTCATTAAAGGTTTCATGTAGATGTATACGATGTATATTCAGTGTGTTTATCATGGGTTTTCGCAGGATGAATATTAATAAACCAAAATGAAATGAAAATGCATACTTAAAGAGCGTTCGTTGCAAAAATTCCAATCATACTAATAAAAAACGCTCTCATGCAGGTATTTGTTCTAAATTGTCGTGTCGAGTTCCCATATCAATTTTTAAATTGTATGAAAACGAACCTGAAACTTTCAATGGGTTTATTCTGGCAAATACTTCACACCGCTTGGCTGCAACCGGAAACAAACGTCAGTGGAAAAAATCATTACCTCGTTTCCTGGTCATACGCTGAAACGCATCTTGTTTCTCGGTGAGCTTCACTATATAGAAAGAAATGGCAAAAATAGCGAGTCAGAGAGGCAAAAAGGCGGCTGTTAATTGGGTGCTCTGCAGCGTCCTCGACCGCTGGGCAGTTCATTTGTCAGAGGCTTTCCTAGTTTGGAGAAGTCATTCGTAGAGGCAGTTGTAACTTTCGTCATTTGGAGATCGAGTCGAGTCGTCGACTTCGAAATACTCTGCCTTACCGATCCAACTCAAAAAAGGACTTTGTAAGCAACGAGAGATCGTGAAAGAAGATGTGCTTCCGAAACTGCGAATGCAGGCCAGATGCTCTGCAAACGAAAGAACGAAAGGATGAATAGTCTGTGAAGAAGAGTCGATTTTTGTAAGGAACAGCAGGTTTTTTGCCCGACGAGGCAATTAGGCAGTGATTTTATGCTACAAAAATGTTCACTGGATGCGTTGCTTCATCGCGTGTTCAATAGAATTTTATTTATGTATCTTTCCTTAAAAATGTATGTGAGTAGAAACTACTGGACAATATTGAGAAATGTAAAATACAGGGAACTCGCTATCATCTGTGTGCGTCAACTGCTAAGTCTCTTCTGCAAAATTTTTATTAGGGAGTGGTAGTTTTTTCAACAAAAGAAACCACTTGTCTGATTCGTTGTACTTTAATATTCTGGTATATGTACAAGTTCTTGAACTACTTTATATTTTCTATTAGCGCTGCAATTTACTGAAGATCTCTCAGCTGATTTGGAAATCTTTACAGGGATGCATATATGCAGTTAATGAAATAAGCAAATTCATTTTTTATTACCATAGAGTGAATAACACATAGTAATGGTTGAAGTTTTGCTTAAAACCATTCAAAAATTTTCAACGCATAACTATTGTAAAATTCTCGTTAGTCTGTTTACTGGAGTCGGTGTTATTGCTTTCATCGACAATACTTGAACCTTCATGAGTAATAGTATTCTGTTCGTAAAAATATGGACATCACTTTTTGTTTAAAATAATGTTTGACTGGAAATGTACGTCATCGATAGCAGCTCCAGCAAAAGGTCGAGTTCATGCAGTTCCAGGCAAAATTGTGCCGGCGTGACGACAAACGCTTCCATTCCAGGCAGCGCCGCGAGTTCAAAAATATGTTCAACTTCTGACTGAAATTTTCCTTTGTTCAGATTCTCAAAAATCACAAAAAGGCCGCAAACGAGGTTTTAAAATCCATGCATGAGCGTTTTCATCAAGTCGGATGTTTGCAAACTTCAACATCAAAGGTGCACTTGGAGCTTGTCAAAGATGACTTTTCAGTTTCGTTGCTCAGTTGATTCATTCATGGTTTCCGTTCCCATCACGTTAGCCAAACAATCGGCTCCTTGTACGTAAAAATCAGCCTTGCGTTTGGCAGTTCGCTATCGACACTTGAACAGCCACAGCAGTTGATAGCACTCGGGTAGAGTTTTTTCTTTTTTGAGCAAGGCAACGCGGAACAGTTTCCAGCAGCGGAACAAGAAGGCGAGTTGGTCAGGCTATTCCAGGAAAGACCATGACTACAAATGGTTTCAATTCGCCCTGATATCGTACATAAAATTGAGGAAATTCTCTGTTTGTCCTGCAAAAATGAAGGGTTGGAATTACGCCCTGTGCTCTTTTTATTCTCGAGTCGTTTTCAAATTAAATAAACGGTGTTGTCACTCTTTGAGTTCTGTATTCACGTACTTTATTTGTCCGTTTTTCCATCACACGATTGAAATAATTTTTTTTTTATAAAAATAACACAATGAAATTTAACTATCTTGCTTACTTTCTGAAAATGTTTTAAAATGAAAATATAAGTACTTTTATGTTCCTAAAGTGATACAATAAATCCTTTAAAAACGCGTAACGCTCTCAACAGAATTCATCTCATACCTTCCTTTTCAAGGTCAACTTAAGTTAATCCTTCTTTCTGCCCAAGTTTGGTCTTTCCTCACGCTTCTATCATTCGCAAAAAATGCGCGTTTCATTTGTTAACGTCGATTTGTCAAGAGGAGGAAAAAAACCCTCAGTCTCATGCTGGAGAAAACCGAGAACGATTGGAAGCCGATATGTCTGGCAATATGACCCCGGAGTGTCGCAGCTTCACGCAAGCACCGTCTTAACGCACTCTTTTGGAGGACGCTCTTGAAGCGGTATCAAGAAATTACACGTCCCTTTTGAGCTGCATCTTGGTAATGGAAGGGATTGGCAAAGATACGTTTCGATGTCTCCTGTTATGTAGATTTAATGAACTCAGCTGCAAGGATGAATATTGAAGATTTTCAAGTTACGAAAATTTCGAATAAAATTGCATTACATTACTCGTATGTGGTCTGTACACAATATTTACCTGGATCGGTTTATATGCTCTGAGCTGGAAAATATTAGAAAAATTTATTGAATTTTTCCTGTTGCAATTAACGCGTATCTCACCCAGTTTTTCAGGAGCCGACTTGTTTTTACAAATTGGTAACGAAGATATTAATTTCCTTTTGTTTTTATGTCATAGAATATTGTTTACAGATATTTCGCAGCACAGAGGGGATGATGACACTTCTATTACGTGTTTGTTATGCTGATGCACTCTTAATTGATCTATTTTGCCTAATTTCAATGTTTCTTCATTATTTTCAAACACTTGTTCCTCGACGGAAATTTGTATATGTAAATGAAAAAAATAATATTCCTCCTTATGTATGTATATGCAATCTGCTATTGAAACGTTTTACGAGATATTAATAAAAGTAATACAGTATTATAATATTGTATTGTATTTTCATCAGTGATTTTTGCTCGCCTATTTTCATTGAAATATTCTAATATACATGACATCATAATTCCATAAGAATGATTTTTCAATAAAGTTCATATTACCTTGAAATTAATGCACTCGTTTAGGTATCATAACATACAAAAATAGTGTCCAAATAACTGAATGGTAATATAGAAATAATAGAGAAAAAGTTCACGTCCAGTGGAAAAAACTCTTTCAATTTTCCGTTTCCGGAAAAGTTTGTACCACCATCCAGACACTGAATAATTTGAGGCCAAAGTTTTTCGGATGATATTTGGATATTGGTTTTGGATATTATTTGGATATTGTAGCTGATATTGATATTATTTGGATATATTTGGATATTGGTTTAGGCCAAAGTATTTCGGATGATATTTGAGACCAAAGTATTTCGGATGATATCATGGCTTAAAGACCGATATCCTGTTCACTGTTCTGCATGCATACGTTGCTATGCACCATGAAGACACGTTTTCATGTTATGTCTTACTTGATCACTGTAATTTTCCGTATTCAGCAACTTTGTACCAAAGAATACCAACGAGACACAGGTTTTACCAGAACTTGTGCCACTGAAATTTTTTATTACTTAAATTTTCATTTTCTCCACCTAAATAACGATACTAATATTATACGTCGTATCCTACGTCAGTTTGTGACCAGAACCTGCTTTGTTTTGCTAGCAATTTTTCGTTTCAGAATAACTTGGATGCGCATCTCCGGCAACTCAGTGGAATAGGGAAAATAATTTCAACGTTATGTTTCACAATACTCAAATGCTTAAATTTTCCTCATTCTCGTTCGCCGTTCGATTCGTTTTTATTTCGATGCTCTCCTTCAGCATTGTGTAGGAATAAATAGTGTTGGGATAACGAGCTCTTCGTGCTTTTGCTGTTGAACCGAAACAAACCGGAGGCAAACTGGGCAAAAGTTCGGGCAGTGGCACCGACGTATTGAAACTTTAGAGACCGAACTTTGAAAACATTTCTAGGTAATCCGATTTGGACTGTGATTTCATATAACTTGGGGTTATCGCCCACAGTTCTTCGCTAGGACAAATATCGCAAAAGGTCCATGGAGTTGCAACTAGCCCTACCAATATTTTTGAAAACTCTTGAGTAACGATCAATCGCTCATACGCTTGGCTCATGTTAAAAGTCAATCAATTTTCTAGACACGTACCTTCATATTAGAACAACTTGTGTGGTGCGCTACTGTAAAAAAGCTGTTTTGTTTTTTCCTCGAGTATGACTTTGTAAAAACAAAATAGCAGTGTAATTTTGCAGCCTCATTAATATAGTACGGCAAATTTTCTCCCAATGAATTATGAAGTGATTTTCTAACATCTAACGTCCAAGTATTTCCTAACATACAAATAATAAATTTGAATTATTTCCAGAATTTTTGTTTCATTCTCATTGCATAATTTGCATACCAGGTTCAGGAAATTCCAACACTCATAACATAGATACACATTGCGTATCACTCATGGTTGCTGGTTTGCAGCGCACGTTAGTGTGTTATATAGCGAATACATCCCATACCTTCGAGTTTGAAAATCTGCACTGCAGTATTCACGGCATGGAAAAATTCAGACAGCGCCGCATCTCCTGCTCTCCGTATTTGCTCTGGAGACGAGGCATTCCATGCCATCAATCTATATATCTTGGTCCCCCCAGAATGCCTGACCAACATCGGTTGGCTGTAAAGATCTATAACCTCGGACCGCAGAGAGCCGAAGCCAGGTAGCAACAATAGGAAACTAAGCCTATTTGACGGGATACGGCACCCAGGCGCAGCCAATTGCCATTGTTTACAGGACAAGCGTACACTGATCCTTCGCAATATCCTGTTGACCTAACTGGTCATCAAATGAAAGGTTGTTGAGAGGCACTGGTCGTTACAATTTGTCGTGAGGCTCCCCCTGGGCTATGGTCATGTGTTAATGTGAGATCGTCTGATCTCGTACAGTTTGGCGGAAAAAATTCATGCCAATGCAGTGTGCTTATTGTTGCTAAATGCAAGTGAAATTGTTTCGTAACTGGGTAAATTGAATCGATGTTTATTTGATTTAAGTTGGATGCTCGCTATGTTTCCACGATAGGCTAACGTAAAAGCGTAACAAAATACGTGTGAAATAAAAGAAAATATGACAAGCTACTAGCCTTTTTTGAAGTACGTTTAAAATTATTTCGTAACCAACGCCTTTTCTACATCTGAGTGGTATTTATGTGTTTATAATTTATTTCACTCTTTAGTTGTTTTTTGTCAGCACTTTGTAATTTAATTCCCTTTGCATTCAATATAGAAGGTTGTTTGTACAATAAACAAGAATGTGAACCATTTACTTTATTTACCCGAACCTTATCAGCTGTATATTAACATTCAAGAACATATCGAACTCAAGAATCTAAATTACAAGGCGCTAACTAAAAATCAACAAGTAACTTGACTTTCTTGAAGTTTAACTCACCGAGTATTATGATAAATTTACTCACGAAATTTTGTTTATCACGTTGAACTTTGTTACGATGTTGTCGCGAAAATTTGATGTTTCGACATGAATAAAATTTCAGACTTTGATGCTAATTATTTCAAGATGTTTTAAAACGTGACGGTTTTCAGTGGACGAGGACGTGTGGTCTTCCAGTGAAATGGAACAGCAATATTGAAAAGCGTCAAATCACTCAATTTTAAGGTACAAAATAAAAGCTGTTAATGGAAATTTACCAATTAAATATCCTAATACTTCTTTTTGAGTAAGAGAATGGGACGTGAGTAATTTCATGGTTGAAATAGTGCTGAGAGAAATATAATGCTAGCAAACTACTACTAAATAAATAAAATGTCAATATATCACATACTATTACAGACATCTTTATACTTACTTATGAAACAAATATTGTTAGGTATACCACAATCTATATTCCCACCAGATAGACGCTGAAGCTTGTTCAGTCATTATATAGTTTGCTAACTGTTTAGAAGCCAAGGCTATCTTACGCGTTCACCACTGACTGAGTTTCATCTGCTCATATGAAAGCCGTAGTTTTCAACATGTAGTTTAATTTCAACAAGTTGAGCCTGGCGCTGTATTCCAACTGCATTCCTTATCAACTAACCACGTGTGTAATAACGCATGTTATTACTATGCTTCGATCATCATTTGACTTTGATCAGGCGTTATTTTTGAAGCGATCAGAGTTAGATGAAAAATAAAATTTGGACCTTTAGTTTTAAAAATGCACATTCTGTGAAGTTAACGACTATTCTCTTTACCTTCCCTAATGCCAAAACTGCACGTTGACGTACCTGCAGAGTCGTACCAGCTATGAAATACAATGTGAAGCATGGGAATAAACTCTTTGAGTGAACTTAGTTTCGCTGAGAAAGGTCGGGGCATAGAAAGAAATTTTCAGGATGTATAATCTTGTAAGGTACAAAATTCAATTCGAACAAAGATCAAATTTAAAATTCAAATTAGATGGTGATAGTGTTGTTTAACATTGAAAAGAATAGGTACATTTTTTTGCAATTAGTTATTTACAGAAAAAAATCTCGTCGTTTACTCATGCATTGTCATGGGTTTCAATCGTCAATATTTTCTTTCTTTCTGCTCATGAACTGGTTCCGGAGCAACGCTCTTTAAAGTCGATTTAGGACGGTGTCCTGGGTGAAAAAATTATCATTTTATGCTAACTGGTTGAGCTGTTAAGGCTTATTTATAAGATCTTAACTGTAAGTTCAGCTCATGGTATAATAACATGTAATTTGTATACCTTTTGAAGCACAGCGCGCGTTAAACTTGCTAGCCTATTTCGTCGGATCGTAAGATTGCGATCATAAATAATGGCTGCGGATGCTGGTAGGATGTTAGAAAAGCGGCTGTTAGCACACCGGCTACGACACCCCATAATTTCCTCCACATCAGCATCGCACAATTCAACGTCATTAATTTTATTTATATCCCGCATGAGAAGCATCCACGCAACTCCGCCTCCTCCCAAACCCGCAATTTCCATAACACATGAATGCAAAAGGCATTACAATCGAGTCGCATCTACCTCGAAAAAAATTGGCCCTGACGACCCGCTAGTACTTAACTCAATAATCGCGATCTCGTTTCTTTTTTGTTCGTCTCTTTTCTCACCACGAGCAAACAATGGCGTCTGACAACCAGCCTCCTATACCTGCGGACCGAGAGCACGATAAGGTCAATCCCAATGAAACTTATTGCCTTCAATAGCCGTTGATAAAGTTGGTTGATTTGAGAGTTCGGCTTGTGTCTGTAATTATTATGTTCTTTGCACTTTTTTGCGGACCAATAGTGTGAAAACGCATTCCAATTCGAAGTGCTTACATTCCTGTTCGAAAAAGTTATTGGTAAGAATAAACTAGTTTTATAGGAACTAATATTGAAATGAATGTTGCTTGTAGCTTAATTTTAATACATTGTATTTGCTTGACATCGATTTCTTTTGAGATTTCTAGTTTGACCCTTTTTACATCCTCTCTTTGGCATCATTTTTCATCGGTTTAATCTCGTTTGTTAAAATCTGTTGAATAAGTTATTTTTGAGAATCTATTCTATATTGTGGCTGGTTATTCTGTGAGCATTTGAAAAATTTACGTAAAAGCGTTGGTTTGATAGAAAATTGAGAACGTCCTATAAACTCAAATGGTTGTTATAAAAACATCACCATAAATTATTCCGCAACTATTTAATTCTAAAATCTCATACATATCAGTTCATTCAGTACGAACTCCGGACTTGTTCCGCAATTAATTCAACTTCAACAATCAATCGTATAAATATATAACCAACCGCGACAAATTATTATTAACAACATGATTCGTTAACTCATAAACTCTAATTATGATGCGACGGAAATCAATTACTGTATACGGACAAATCGCTCCTTCCAAACATTTCAGCGTGAAATGCAAGCTTGGCTTCGAAAATTCAAGTATTGTATCTCCGTAACGCACCCTCGATTTCATTCATGTTGATTGGTATGACCTGCCACTTGTGATCAACTTTGTCTCTTGCTTAATCAATTTTATTCGCAATCAACGCACTGGCAATATCAGGTCTGACACGCACTTTAGATGGCGCTCATCACACACCACTAATCTTGCTCATTATAAAAACGCTGAGTCACGCCAATTTTGACCGTATAATCCGCTAGTTGACATCCTCACAAACTCTCTGGTAATGATGAAGCATAGCAGAAGAAAACGGAAGAAAGACATAAATCGGTCTTCTGCTGATCAACTGTGCAAACGTAATTGATCGAAGGATTTTTTGGCAACAGTTTATCATATTCTCTCACACCTTTTAATATTGAGTGGTAATACATGTTTGTTGATTTTTAATACATGTTTTCATGCGCACTACCAAAACGTAGATTCTTCTCTTAAACCATCCATTTTTTTAAAATGTAACGTTCTTGGTAAAAAAATTAAAAAACCTATACAGCTATCAAGTTTGCCTCAAGATTTCAAATAGTAAATTTTTCTTCACTTTTCGTGAAAAAGTAGATTACATGATAAAACTATAATTTCTTCTACAAAGAACTAGCGGAGCTTCATTTTTGGCAGTACGAGCTTCAACTTTGATACAAATTCCCCAGTAGTTAGACCACGAGCACGGCAACACAAAATTTATGGTCTTCATGAAAGGCTTCGCAAGTGAATTTCTGGGCGGTGTTTCGTGAGAAAATCGCAGCACGTTCCGAGGCAGCGGTGTCGCAGTAGCTCACACGGTGCGTTCTCGCTTATGGCGGGCCAGAAGAGAGCTCCGAGTTAAGGTCCGCTTGTTGATTGGTAAAAGCAGCTCCATTTGTTGACGTCTTGTTACTGCCAAGACCAGATTCATTACGCGCAGATTAATGGACACCGAAGGGGACACCCCATAAAACTGCGGCGCTCTCACTCTGTCCAGAAAGGCTCGTTTGCCAGGATGTTGTACACAGTGACCGTGAAAATTTCGTTTCTGGCGGTACAGTATTGGTTGCAGGCGACGAATTTTGTACGGATATCAGGCTAGGATACTCCAACGAAATTTCCAATAGGTGCGCACTGCTTGCTAAAATTTCATGGGTATTTTAAGTATCATAGCTGTAACTCCAGTTAGGCGATGAAAGAACGATAGTTGTATAACTGTATTCAAAAACTCTCATAAAGTACACGTATCAGTGAGATTATTTCACCTAATTACGTTTTCTTTTTTACTCACGGCTATTCAATAACTTCGCATCACTTTTACCTTATTCCACAACCGAAATTGAATGTCTTCAAGTCGAATGCAAAGTTTTCTCTCGGTCGCATGCATCACATTTATCAATGAAAGATTACTAAATGCTTACCAACGACACGTTTCGTCTGATGATAAAAATTAAAAATTACAAATAGATCACGCTTAATGACATAGTTGATTTGAATTAGGTATTTACATAATCATGCATAAAACTGAATGCGTTCGGACGAGGAAGTTGTGATGTTAATTTTTTCATCTGCTAGAGATAATTTACAGGCAAAATATTGTATCTGAATTTATTTTGATCATTTGTTCTCGTCACCTAGCATTCTAGCACCCGAGATACTACAACACACTGAAGATCGCTTTTGCACAGTTCAAACGAAACTTGCGTAACGTCCCTATGTTGTACATTTTACATATAAATAGATTTTCCTTGCATAAAGTTCCCTGCGTTGTGGGATAAAATGACTTCACGCCAAAACCTCCGCAGGACGGACATGACAAGAGATTGCCTTGCTCGCACAGAATCCATGCTCGATCGCCTTGACTGCTCATGTAATGGTCTCTTATGCAGCGTGAGAGCGTGCCAGCCATGAAACGGGACCGCGATTGCCTGGTATCATTGGGTTACCCGTGAGGTTCCTCGCTATCCTGCTCTGATGATGTCTCCGAACGAGATCTAAGAGAAGCCCGTCATTTTCCAGCGTAATGCTCTGCTTTCTCGAGCTTGTATGATGGCTAACGATATCCGCGGTGGCCTGCCCTTGATAATGCTGATGCTGCCTTAACTCGCGAAATTATGATGTCGTAAACCTTAGGGCACTAAAACTCGTTGCTGTGGACCGTGCCACACAATGCCCGCTCGGCAGGGTCGACAACTGCCTCGTTAACTGCGAGCTCCTAACGGATATACGCGAGCAGGGTGCATAAACAGACTTATGTTCAGTGTTGGGATGGTATTCGTGCTACATCAAAGTTCCATGACATGTTGCCTGAGCGAATAATCGTACGGTAATGCGTCCCGCCATTGGAACGCTGTGATGTAAACGACGTGCCGGAAAACGTAATGCCGTAACGGTACTGTAGAGAAGCATATCTGCAAACCTTATTTTGCTGAAAAAAAAGACCAGTTTTATATTTTTTCACATGCGTTGCGAACGCACGATCTGTTTGGCCCCATTGAATGTATGAGAGTAGAATCTTTCCTCAGTCATTTCGAGCACAAGATTGCTCATTTCTTTAGGAAAATTCAAGGTAGCTAAAAATTATCACGGAATTAAATACGCATACTCTGTAAATACGCATACTCGGTTTTGAGACTGTGAGCATATACATTCCATGTTTTTACCCCAAGACCCCAAGGGATAAAGCTGTGCCATATAATGCTTCATTTCAGCATACTTAGCTGTCCAAGTGTAACCATATTTTATTAAAGTCTTGAAGTATCACTGAGATGATTATACTCCCACTAAGAACTGTGAAAATGCGCATAATCACGACCCAAATTACTATGTCGAAAAAACGTAGTATACAAACTATTCGATTTTCATTGCCAAATTTTACGATGTGTTTTCAAAGTTACTGGTAGAAACCTCTACAATTTTTAATATAAGACTTTATTTTGAGTGCACAGTTTTTTAGAATTAGACAGATCACGACATTGCTCTTGCACATGACTTTCCCACAGAACACGATAATCCCCAGACAGATAACCCTTACCATGCTCCAGCCAAAGGGCGACTATACCTCGGACGCATAACGCGACTTCTGAAGCTAGAGAGGGTGATGCCCTTAACGCATATCCCTACTTCAAAAGTCATCTTTCAAAGTTGATGATGATGGTGCCGAGCTCCAAAAGAGTGCAGAATAACGACCCACAAACCCTAACAACTTGGCTACTTGGCATTTGTATCACCAAGGCCTGACTTTCAAGTCCTTCATAAACTTCCCGCGGCCAGAAAATCCAGAAACGATTTCGCAAATTGCTAAACTTTGCGTACGAGAAGAAACAAGAAATTCCCCTTTTCAAATTGCAGTACTACACCTCTGAGCGAAATCTTTCCAAATTACATCAGTAGTGTAACTTTTTCATGTAACAGGAAAAGAAGCGACGGTTCTATCTTATTTGCAAACACTATTTTTTCAAAGTAAATATTCTCTATATCGCATCGTAACTGAGGCCTTTTTCACCGCCGTAACGGAGCAATTTAGATGTAATATTTCATTCCCAAGCTTCGTTAATCCTTCCGTTCGCAGGTATACATATATAGTGGAAATTTTCTTCGTTTTCCAGGGGCGTTGATAGCTGAATTCAGACGAACGCTTTGGGTTCAAATAAGTTCAGTGATGCATTTCAAGAGAAGCAATTTAGGAGGCCGGCATCCAAAGCGGGATTGATTTAATGGTCCAGCAGGAAATCCACACCGCCGCTTCAGCAACGACCTTAATCGAGAGGATCCGAAGAGCTCCGGCTTCAGAATATTTTAGTTTATTATTCATATTTACAAGGAAGGCAACGATTATTAAAGAATATCTAATAAAAGATATGCCAATGTTCATGAATTTTTCTGCCTAGCCATCGTACGACTATCTACATGTTGGACTTATCACAAAAATATTATTCTTATTTCATTTACAAGTCTATTGCAATAAAACAACTCTGAATGAATAAAAGTCGTGGAAGAGCATGTGCCATGTTTCTCAAATGTAGTATTCAATTATTTGTGTGTCGGCCCACCTTGTACAAACCAAAAAAACAATTTTGTAGCCTTTGAAATCATAAAGAAAAGTTTTTATGTCCCATAAACCTGCATTTACTTCTTGATAAACTGAAAACAAATGTAAATGAGGCGTAATTGGGAGCATTCCAGATCACATATCGCAGACTGAAGCTCATTTCGACATTCGTACGCAAAGCACTAGAGATTTGACTGCGATTCAGAATTCCTCGAAAGATATTTCGTTCCGTATATCAGCTGATAGTTGATCATGTTCTTCAAGATCATGCTCCTCATTTTTATTATGCATAAGCTAATATAAAAAATATAAACGAACGTTCCCATTTTCTTCACTGGAGGTACACGGAGTACAGCATATTTATTCACTGGTGTGACATTTTTGTAGCGATATGAGAAACAAATTGTCACTGTCCGGAACACAGTAACGGCTTTCTAGACGTTAGGCAATTGTCCCTTTTAGACATCAGTCCAGATGTGAATGTTATTGGTCACCTGACTGATTTATTATACCTAGGTATGGATGAAAAAAATTATACATGCTTTCAACAACGCATTCTTGGAATGATCTAGAGAGAAAATCCCGTTTTAATAATATTGTACGAAAACGTGAATTTATCTTCATGTTCTTGTTATTTTTAACTGAAATAGTTTATTCGGATCCATTTCAAATTTTGCCTTGAAAATCAGATGAATTTTGCCGCATGATTTTTCTTTTTTTAGGTTGTGAATTTATTGGCTGAAATCTATCATCTATAGCACCAATCTTCCTGTTCCTTCTTTCCTTCATTCCGATTTCTCTTTAGTTATTAAATAGAAACAAATTATTTTACCTATAAAATTGATTAATTTCATTTGATTATTGACGAAGGGGGATATTTCTTTTAAATGCAATCAATTGTTTGAGCACACACGCGACCGTTTTGGAAGTGGAACCAGCAATGGAACTAAAATGCTGAGTCTTGCAATAACTCCAAATCAGAATTTACTGCTCGCATTGCTCAGTCGTACATTTCTTTTCATTTGGTTGCGACTTCTTTCTTTTTATTTTTGCCTTTGCTAGAAACAGTAATGGGATAACATTAATATTGCAACCAGGCCTCTTTCTCTTATTCAGGAAAGTAGCCGCTATGCTTACACCGTGCGCTTCATAACTTAAAATATCTGGAGTATATTTAATATGAGAACTTTTTTTTAAACCTTATTTAAAACATTTTAAACATACCTGCTACTTAAATTTGATCAGAGCTGCCTAACTGAAAATTTCAAAAATGTGAAAATTAAAGACATTCGAATCTAAAAAGTTCTAATTATCGTGGTGTGTTAGTGATGCAATCTTAACATGCAAAAATCTCTTTTCCTTGCAGTTTAATTGGAAGAAGTACTCTCCAATGCTACAATACTTGTCATAAACTTATCGAATATTTTCCGATGACAAACGCAAGCATTAAGGCATTTTTGCATTAAATTCTAGCCTCATATCTCTGAAGAAATTTGAAGTCTTGGTCACTCGCCCTTTTTTGTTTCCAACAATATTTTTGGGGCAATTTCTGAGATCACAGATGAATTTATATTCTTTTATTCTACTAATTTAATGGCCGAAAGTCTTGTCTCATCTCAGAAATCATTCAACACATTATTTATTTCGTGGAACATCCCGTGGTTTATTCCTAAAGAAATAATCCACTATCCCTATTTAATTATTTTATCATCATTAATGCAAAAAACATTCACTAAATATATACATCAGAAATTTCGTTGCAGTTATCGATTTGTGTTTTCAGATTATCCTAAACCAATAATAACGGGGAATCAACTAAGAATATAATGAGTTAGTTGATCTATGCTAATATAAGAAAGTTTGATTTACATAATTTAAAGGATTGAAACAAAAATGCACTTAACACGAATATGAAATAGGTCTGAAATTCCATAATGACAACAATCGTTAAACTAAGAAATATTGCATTTCATTCATCGAATTCAAATTTGCTCTTTGTTTGTGATATTGATTTATATTTTCGTCGAATAAAGCGTGGTGCTTTTCTTTACATCGGCTTAAAACTCTAGGAGAACGCAGTTTAAAAAATCAATCAACGCAAACGATTTTATATTTGTTAGGTAAATTGAGTGGAAACTTGTAAAAACTTGGTTAACGCAGGGAAGTAATAGAAACAATGCAAGTACATTTGATAACAATTATGAGTTTTAGCAGCAGTAAATCTTCATGTACTAATTTTTCGTTTCCTAATGGACAGAACTGAACATGAAGTGATTTCCTGTTAAACTTAAAAAAATATATATTTATATACAGTATTTATGAAATACTGCATTCATACCCATGAATGACATGAATGCGAATGCTTTGCAGAGTGTTTTTGTTCGATTTCGTTATGATTAATGTTCTATGCCATACGTTTATTTGTACGCTAAAGTAGACTTTGCCTAATATTTCAATTCAGGTAGAAGTTATTTCCTCAAAATTTAAAAAAAAAATGATGTCCATCAGAATGAAAACTCTGTAGGTACACTCTAACCAACCTTACTTGAATTGAGATGTATTTGAAAAAACTCTCTAGGGATTTGAACGTAGTTCATTCGTGAAAATTATATCTCTGTACAATAATACGAAACGTGGGAAAAAGGTAAGTTATTTTCATGTCAAATTGCAAAATAAAACATTAGTGATCTAATGTTTAACCTTCGCCTTCCAAAATTAGAACGTCAAGATTTATTTCGAAGTCTTTTGAAACTCAATCAACTTTCTGATGCATTCAGAAGTCATCACTTGTCTGAAAAAACTGAGCATGGTGTTTTAAAAGCGCATGTCATTTTTTTAGAGGTACCAGCTTTGCTGAACCTCGAGCACTTCCTGTTTAAATTAAGATGAGTCATCTGAGAGCCCTTGTCAGGGATGATCTCCGCAGGCTTGGAGTTCGGGGCAGACCGCCAACCCACATCTTGCCGCACAAAACCTCATGACGCCCGGCTTTGTCTTCCATTTCCTTGTTAAGATAAAGAACTTTCTCGGAAGCATCCCGGATCTGACGTTGTGTTCCTGAAGGAAGGCTTGTAGTTGCTATGTTCCTCTAAAATTGCGCTTGATCCTTCTTTGTCTTCAGCTCTTGATGTACTCGCTACTCAAAGCGGCCTCTGGAAACGAAAGATATTCTTGAGGCGTGCGTAGAGTGCTGGCATGAGCACACAGAATCCCAGAACTCTAATTAGGGCTTAGGAATGCCCATGGAATACGTAATTATCATTCAATATTCTGTCTTCTGGCGCATTTTATTCGTGAAAGTGACTTTTTGATGTAACGCTACAAAGACGGGGCGATGAAATGTTGGTTTTTCATCGAAGTAAGACGAGAGAAAGCTCTATTTGTGTCGTGCAATGTTTTCTTTAGCGAGGGAATTGGGATCTTCGTACAAAATATGTAGATTTACAAACGATTTTTCTATTATTCTCTAACGCAGCTTCACTAATTTTCAATATTTCATTGTAATTAGCCTGCTTTGTGCATTTTAGCATTCAAGAAGGTAGTGCGACATTATATGAAATCAAAACAACATCGAAACATCAAAAATGGCGTACATCAAGGCTTAATTCTGACAAAATCTGTTCCTTTGCATCAAAAAAACCAAGGCACCATCTACCGCTCCCGTTCCAATCGTGCTGCTGTGATGAGGATCGGAGCATCGACTGACAAACGCAATCATGTTAGTATTTCGCACTTGCCGTCGAATTCTTCGGGTGTGTCTCGCGGCATTCTACTCGTCATCTGCTGCTGGCGTTCAGATGAAGATCTGGCCCATCTTCTGATAAATGTACGTGGTTTCTGTCTGGGATCAGGAAGGGGATCGAGTTGGATCAGAGAGCCTCCATTACCTCGATAGCTGCTGTTGTCGGACGCTCGTCTAAAGCGCACTTACTCTAAGACCATGCGGCCCTGCGCCAAAGTCTATCTATTCTGGCAGACGTAACTCAACAAATCGAATGCTTTGCATGGGTTAAAATGTATTAAGAGGGAAAATGAGAAGTTAGGTATACGCGTTAGTGAAGCAGCTTGTAGTTCAGAGGTTTAATTTTAGTATCACATGACAACAGATGATGAATTGCTGGGAAATCGTACATATATACTGTGTGGTAGAAAAATAAATTTGAAATGCTTGCCACACCTTAACTGCTTCGATACATTCGAAGTTTAGCTTAGATTGGAGCATACAGTGCATTTCCAGAGAAGTGTATGACATTTCTATGTTGGCAGCTCATGAAGCTTAGTGTTTTAGTGAAAATAAATTTAATCACAGGCCTCATTTGCTATTTCACCACCAACACATCATTCAGTGCTGTAAAAATTTAAAAATTATCAGCGCAATAAAACTCATAATGAAAGAATTAAAGCTTCCACAGTATTATCAAGTCAACGAAGAGAACAACCGAAGTAAAATTCTGAGTTCATTTCGTGTTCTGCATTGCGACTAAGATGCGTTACGAGTAAGATATACAGTAAGTAAGATTCTTCCTTCAAAATTTCTATTTCTGTTTTCTCAACAAGTACTGGTTTACCCCCCTTCCTTTGAGTGTCACAATCAATTTGATGTAATTACTTCAATATACATTTGTAGCTTCAAATCCTATGAGCCTGCTTCTAAAACCAAAAACCTATTTTAATATTGAAATAACCGCTCATTGACTCATGATTATCCTTGCATACATGTTAATTATGAACCTCATACTTGTGTTTCGGATAGAGGAATATTACTCATAATTGTAAAACGTAAAACGAATTGAACGTAAAATGAAATAAAAATATTACACTTCACCAACGGCGAAAAAAGTGAATAATCTAATGAACCATCCCCTTAGAACTCGCCCACTCTTCCAATACGTCTGACTTAGTCACACCGTCTTATTTTTGCGTTTTATAATCAAGTAGATTTGACAAGCCTCAGCACGCTTACGGTCGCTCGACTGAAATCATGAGTAGACAAATAATTCATCTGTGTATCGGAATGTCTTAAAAAATAATTCTTGTATTCCCTCATTTGGAATGAAATATTTCCTGCTGGTCTCACTAACATTGAATATTGAGTCACAATCCGTTTTTATCTTCTGACCCCCTGCTAACTTCTCTTCAAGGCCAACATGTGACAACAATTTCTGAATGCTATTTATTGAATGATTTTGGAGTAAACTAGATGTTTCAAGTTAATTTCTGACAATATTTGCGTGAAATTTACTAAATCATTGGAGTATTTACCGTAAAATAATCATAGATCTAACCACACTAGGGACATATTGAAGCCCACCTGATGTTTAGCTGATGCATGTTAGTTGATCTTCTTATTCTGAGGTGGGTGAATAAAGCAGGTATGATAACACTTTATCTAAATACAAGAATCGAATCTACATTTCTGCTGGAACAAAATATCTGATATAGGTTATACTTGCATTACTCATGGATTTTTAATTCAAAATGCAGTAACATTACAACTATATTTCTTCAGTAGTAACATTAACTCTGTAATTTATGCTAATCAATAATATTTTGTTTCTGCATTCTGTAATGAAACCTTTATATTAAAAAAATATACTAGCGCAATTACGAATAACGTGCATCATTTTAGACTATCCGAGCTCATCACGCGGTCACTGAAGCTTGTTCGTCCTAATTTGGATTTGTAAATTAAACAGTTGTAATGTATAACGCATAAATCAGTAGACAATCGAAAGGTACGGTAAATGAAAGTTAAATATATCCTTGAAAATTTTCCAGGAAACTTATAGCTATGTTATTCATTATACCAATAAAAATTTTATTTTTTCCCACAAAAGTATTTCTAAGCGCAGTCTGAGTCTTTTTCATCTAACCTATCATAATTGGAATGGATGAATGTTTTCGATGCATAATAAGTAATGACCGTTAAGGTACACACCTTTAAAATGTATTTAGAAGTCATTACGCCATGATCACAGAAATCTGCTATAATCTCATCTACATATCGACTCGTTTCCTTTTAAAGCTACTTCTTTTTTTCTTCGCAAGACCTCATTTGAATTCAGTGAACGCAAGCGTGCAAGAATGATTTAATTTCACTCGTAGCAGAAGCTAATGATGCTATTGTCCGCAAAATCTGGCTAGTTTGGCTCTACTCGAATAGAACGCAATTTGCTAAAGCCTCCATAACTCAGGGAATGGCTGCCTCTGCGAAAAAAAATCTGTTCCGAAATTGTGGCATGAGCGTGGCAGAGATAAGCCAAATGGGAGACGGACGGACGATGCGATATGGAGCCCTGCAACCTCTTTATTCATTTATGAATACAAGGGTCGCCTAGATTCCTGAGATTGGTGCCTTCGTGCAATCAATGGAGCTCTGGTTTCATGAATTTTCCACACGACAATTTACTTTCTTTGTGATGCTGATAGAATAATGCCTCTGTCTATAAATCATTTTGTGCACTGACTTTTTCGGGTCCAGTTTTAGCTAGAAAAGACGGATACGTGCGTGTGTGTGTGCGTGCGTGACTCTATTTGTTCACACGAAGAATGGTTTCGTCAATTTTCTTCTTTTGCATACGCATCAACACACAAAATTTCAGTTATCATTTTTTTCTCGAGAACCATTCAAGGACACTTGAACTGGCAGGGAAACGCGTGGTTAAGAACTTCGCAACATTCTTGTATTCAAATTGGAGAAACATTTTTTATAATGTAACTTTTGATTTAATTGTAGCGTGCAGAGGGATTTCGGCTGGCAACTCGCAACTTTACCAGACAAAAACAAGAGGATGCAGTCTTCATATCATGACTTAGGCCCTCAATTCATCGGTCAAAACTCGACCATTTTCTATGGAAGTAATCAGAAGACCCTCGCTCGGGTCGACAATCTTTCAGGGAGTGACACTGACGAATGCCTCCTTGCCAGACCGATTACCTCAGTCTGAACGGTCCTCTCGATGTCTTCAGAAATGATCTTCTTAAAACGAGCCTTGTTCACTCATTTCTCTTCTTTTTGTGAGCAATTGAAATTTTGATACCAAATGCTCGGCTATTCAATCATCTCTTGATTCCAATGAATATTTTTCCTATTCTTGAAAGAAAGCATGGTTGTATATCAAGTTAATTTTAGTTTTGGGGTTTATTGATTCTTTCATCGCAGAGTGAGTAGCTTCACTTAGATCGCTTATAAATTCTGGTTGCAAATATTTGCATTCGTGTTCTACCGTTTCATTTTCCTTACTGAAATCTTAGCTGTATAACTTTCCGCAACGAATACAGTCTTCTCTTTTTGTACGGGCACATTTGATCAAAGTTACATTTAGCTGTTGGCTGCCGTAAAAGCAAGTTTTCTCCATGTTATTTTGTAAACGAAGCGAAGTACGGCAGTTCATATAACTATGAGAAGTACAAAACACTAGTCCTAATTAGTTTCAAAATAGGTAAAATGGACATTCAAAATTTCGAAATTATTTCAAGAGAATCCTTATTTCTATAATTTTGCATTTAATATTTTCGGTCAGAAAAAAAGAATTTAGCGAACAGCATATTCATTTCAGAGCCCTACAGTTGTTCGGGCATCTCTTAATTTATCATTCTTGGCAATTTGACGCAGCTGAATTCGTCTAAGCTCCAGCGAAAAACCTGCACTGTTACTGCATTGGAAGTTTCGTATGCACTGTATATATGAAGTCCATTAGACAAGCCATCTTCAACGCGAAAAAATCCCTCTTATGATGCGTGTACTCGTGTAAGGAATCACACAATACGACGCTTAAATAATTCCTAAGACATAAATTTGAAAGTGCAATCGAAGACACTCACCTGCATTATGGAACTTGGTAGAAACATTGATCAGAGCCGACAGTGCAGCACACTCCACAATTCGCCGAAGGACTTACAGAGTCATTGCCAGTCACAGCGAACACATATGGGGTCTATTGCAATGCCTTGCAACTTTTCTAATTCCAACAGTCAGCATTGTGCTCGTACGTGCTATACACAAAATGGTTATGCTGGTAGTTTGATAATAAAAAGGAGGAAATGACATAGGGCAGGACAAAACTTCATAACGCAGGATTGGACGCTTGCTGCCGCTGGTGTTCCAGCAGGCCAATATTTATGGGCATTTTATGTCGTGCATTTGACCTTCTATTCCCAGCACACGGTGGATGGTTTCCTAATTTATTTTGCATGTTCGGGGCTTACGTTGAGTGGTTGTTTTATTGAGAGGAGGAAAAATTATAATATTAACTTATTTTCCAAGACTGAACCCTTAAAGTGGACATTCAAGTGAATTACCAAGGGTGATGGTGGTGGGATATGACAATGCACTTCACTCAACGTATTCTACGACTATTCATCAAGGTCTGTTCATATGTATTGATAATAAATTACAGCTTTATTAGTTTCAACTTCATGAGCGCTTGAAAATAAACATTCGATGCGTTTCCAAGATTCTATGATGCTTCATCAAGGAATTACTTCGCTGGAAGAATATTTGTGATGGAATCGGGACATGTATTTCAAACGAATTCATCAATAATATTATTATAATCAAGAATACCGAGATATGATTTGCAACAGGGAAAAAGAGTAGGATAAAAAAAATTTGAAATTGCGATCTCGTCATTCGCCTCTTCGTCACTATAACGTTCAGTAAAACCAATCTACGACATGAAATCTTTATTCAAATTTCATAGTTTTAGCAGCACAATTTTTCACCCATCAAATGGGTTTCGGATGCATCCCTAAAATTATTTTAGAACACTTTTTTCACAACTCTATTTTGTGATGGGCTTGAATTCGACGCGTCATCATTACTTTAATACGTACATACCCGATCGGAAACCCTTAATATTTCCCGAAGGTAATTTCAGTATCATTTAAATGATGCCAAAGCTTCTGAAAAAATTTGATACAAAATTTATCCATCATTTCATCATCCATACTCCAACTCGAAATCTCGTCGAAACATGAATGTTTGGAACCGAATAAAGTGAGTACCTTCAGCACAAGATTCCCTTCTGTACACAACTCGAGGGACAAAGTAAGTGAGTGGTACTGAAGTTCTTTCTGTAGGATATAACTATTCAACGTTTGAGTGTCATTTACATTCACGCTCCTACCTTAACCGAGATTGGTAACTCATTCATATTCAAATTCATCCATTGGAATAAATTCAAACGCTTCTTGCCTCAAAAATGGATAAGCTACAATAAAACATTTTTGTTCTTCTGTCTGAAGTGAACATTTTTTTACATTCCTTTATACTAATTAATTTAGCATAGATATACGAAGTCATTTTACGAAAAGAAATTCAACGCCAGGTCCAATAAATCTACGGAACTCGTCTCACCGAACCTCGCGCGAGTCTTTCAACATTCAACTGAGACAAGTTTATGCAGTTGTTGAACGCACTCCTCCACTCCACGAGCGCGCCTTCATCGCAGCTATTTTGGCGCTGATATAAATCAAGGGGAGCTGCATTATACCTCAAGGAAATGCTCAGCAGCGGGTGTTTCAAAGCTCGTAACGCTCGCGGAGACCCCCTGTGCATACGAAAAGCTGCGAGGTGATCTTGATAAACCCGGTGTTCTAGGCGCTCTCAGAGAATTTCCGGCGCGGTTTGCGCCATTGAAAGTTGATTCGATATTCTGAACTTCAGAGTGGGTTACTGGAGACCTCGGTGTTTTACCTCGCTTCATGCAATGGCGTATCAGAGAAAAATTTTTTGTGATACAGGAAAAAGATATCGATGCAATGATATTCAGGTACCTATCGTAAAAGTTAGCAACGAAATGAAGGTGTAAATAATGAGAAGCCTTTAACATCATCCCAAAGCACATGACTGACAAAATTCCCAATTATGAAAACAGCAAGTTCGGCTACAAAATATTATTTTTAATTGTTGCTACATTAAACAAAGACGGCAAAAGACATTTCTGTTGGAGTTCAGAAATATCAGATCTAAGCGATGATAATTTTGCTTCTAAAATCTCGTGACAACTCCCACGAAGAATGCTTGAACCACGTTCATGATGCTCACTCGTGCACTTTGAATTTCTTTTGAAGTTGGCGTCCAATTTTCATTATTAATCCATATAACGGTGATCCAGTTGCATTTCGTGTTTGAATAAAGTTGTAAAGGAAAACAATTTACATTGAGTTTCAGTCACCACTGCCACATGAGAAAGAATTAACCCACTGAGAAACTGTTCAGTATTTTTGCACTCCACTCTCGAGGTTGCTTCCAAAAAATGCATGAAAAAGTAAAAAAACGAACAACCGAAAATTGAATTTTTCGTCGCAACCGACTTGATAAATGTAAAACACGTGGTAATATGATATACAAAAAATTAAATATTTCAGTTTAGGTGTACCTATGTGCCCTCAAACTTTCATCTTATCTCAAACACACATTGAAAATTTGCTTGAATAAAAATCCTTTCGACGACGTCGACTTTCTTTATTGGCATTTAATCATTAATTCGGGCATCTGTACAATAAAAAGCAAGGCAACATTTCTGCGCAGACGCCCCAAAAGTGCAGCTCCAGTCACGCATAGCTCATAATTCAAATGCTCTCCACGTTTCAGGTACTGATGTGGAATTTGAATGAAGATCATTTTATTCTTTTTATGAAGCAGAAGTACCCTTCAAATTACTGAGTTACCGAGATGCAGAAGCCCAGGGATCACATCAAACATCATAGATGTGAATTTGAAACTTCTGTTGAGCAAAACTTTTTTGTCTTACTATAGTGATGCGTTAAATAAAGCTCCATATGAAAACTACTTGGAATCATCAAAACTGTTTTTGTGTTTCCACTTTTTCCTCATTTGAAAAATTTAAATCAGGTCTAATCTTCAAATACATACAAACGTGAACGGATTTCCATTCCTACTGAATAAGCAATCAATGAATATCTTTTTCTTGCATGCAACAACCTGGAAAGGCGAGCGAGTCGTAACCTCACTTCAATGGATCGGTATGAGCGAACAGTCTCTCAGAGCTATTTTTAATGTACGGTATAATCTAATTCGACGGCTCTTATTCAATCTTGCAAAAAATATTCGTACACTACTGAGAATCGTAAAAAAAATTAGTTTCTCAGTGGCTTCTGCTGTTATATTTTACAATTAAGTTCATTTCCTTGTTATTTTTCAATAAACTACAATGAAAACGATCATAAATTTCATCCCAATAAGGAAACTCTATTTGACAGCCATTCTGAAATCCTAAGAATTTTTTGATCGCCCCCAAGGAATTTAAAAAAAATTCAAGATCATCTTCATAGTGCTCCTGGAGTCCGTGCTTCGGGTTGAAGTTCGATGAAATCATAGACATACTCAGATAATGCGCCTATCAAACGCTTATGAGGTCTCGTTTGGTTATGAGTGTACCTCAAGGATCTTGTATAGGTTCTTTTTTGCAAATCATTTGTCATTTTTAGACGTCGTTCATACTGCCACTGTCCAGCCAGAGAACGACGTTAAATACACTCTCTTCTATGGCATTTTTTAGGCAGAAAGGAAGTACTTCGTATTTTTTTAATCATTTTTGTATTTATATCAAGAAAAACGTTTATGAATTTCTCAGAATAACATAAGAGTCTTCATACTAACAAACTTAACGTCTAGCTTAATTCGAGTGACTTGAGATTAGTTTATGATAATTTTAGCAACGATTATGCCCAGTGCAGTTGCATGGTTTCATGGACTTGCGTCTGCTAGTGACTGGTGCAATAGACATGGCAAAGCGCTTTTGTACTCACTGCAATCGTAACGTACGAGCAATTATTCAGGAGCTAGAATCCAAGACACTCATTCCAGATTATCACGCAAGTCGAACACTGCTCACCGGAAGGTCACATTGAAGAATGGGGCTTTGCAAGTCGCGTTTTGCAGTAATTCTTCACCCTCGATTAATTTCCAATGAACCACGCCGGTGTAGTTGGCTCATAACTGAGTCCAAAGCACTTTAAGGATTTCCGTGGGGGAGATGGGGATTCAATTCGCATTGTTTTTTTTGTGGTTTGGCCTCACGATGCCATCGAAAACATCGACACAAAGGAAACCCTTATGATCTATGAAGCTTTCATCGACTGGTCTTGTCGATATCGCGGAGTCAGTCCTTCTTCTCTTGGTCGCCGACGCTAATTTGGTTTCTTTTTGCTTTGAAACTGATTACCCCTTCTATTTCTCATGCATGTTTCTAGTTTTTCTGAGTGAATAATGAAACTTCCGCGTATACAAAGGAGATTGAACTGTACGAATAGAATGGGTAGGAAATGCAAATTCACCTTGCTTGCCTGGTCATGTTTCAATTATATTTATTTTAAATTGTCTCTTTCAATGTATCAATTTGAGGGTGTAGTCTTTGGGAAATAATTTGTATATTTAATTATATATGCAGTTTTTCGAGGACACAGCTTGCTCGAAGGACACTCCACGACAGAAATAGATAATGATCTAAATTTTTGAAGTGTACTTGTTTGTCATGAAAGGTGAATATAAAGTACATGGATGTTCTACAGAAACGTTTAGTTACTTTGGTATGAAAAATGAAACTCTGTACATTCGAAGATTATTCTGACTTTAGATATACAAAGAACTTTAATTTTGCGTGCAAGTTGATTGCATACTACACTAGAAAATTTATAATTAATACATCACAGATTTCTAGCTCGCGTAGCCTGATCACAAATAAACGTCGTAATTTTTGTACGATAAGATGGCCTCTCCTTATGGGCTGCACTACAGTTTCGAAAATGCATCGTTGATCTTGTCCTGTTTGTTCGAGTCGTGAGCTAAATGTATACAAATAAGAACATTTTTTGCATGAGCAAAGTAGATCCAGTGGTGAGGAAGAATTCCAATTCATCAGAGTAGGTTAATCAGTTTTTTTTAATTACATAGCCCAAGCGAGAAAACGCATCATGATCAAAAAGTACAGGGTCTTTTATTTGTTTTATTACCCTCACTAGTGAGATAAACTTTCGGTTATTTATCCTTATTGTGTTCAGAAAGAAAGTATTTTGTATGATAACATCTGAGTTATATATTTTCAACCCTCATCATTGAGGAAACTTCATATGAACTTTACCGAAATTTGAGGATGCGTGCTGAAGCAAGCGTGTAAAGCTCAGAAAGAACTGAATAAATACCCCCTTTTACTTGATGTAAAGAATAATCTACAACAGCAGACTGTAAGGGACCTCGCAATTGCAGCACAAAATATCTCAGAATACACACAATTTGCCACAGAGTAACTCATTCCAATAGCTCATTTCATCCTCTGAATCTCATTAACAAAATGTGTAATCAAAAGAGGTTAGAAGGTAATTTCCTCGGTTAGAACAACTGGAGCCGAGGCTACCAATGAATTTTGCGGGGATAAAGCACTCAGTGCCCGAACGGGCACTGAACGCAGACATGCGGGCTGTATGCTAAATTGATCCGCAGTAACGAATGGACAGCTGTCGCTACTTAGGCTAATTTATTATAGAATAATGAGCTAATAAGTCTTCATCAATGTATGAGACATCCTTCTTCGTCTAGGCTGCGTTGCCATTAAAATCATATTTCACCTACTCTCACCATATCGATATCTTATTCTTATTCAGTCTAAATTATATATGAACAGGATGTAAGAAGTTTTTATCTTCTCATGTGTAGGCTGATTGATGGTAAAGGTGCAGTCAGTCGCATTTCAGAAGTTTAATATGAATAAACCGTTGTCCTTTTTTTTGTCCAGATTGATATACAAATGCAAAGGATATTGGAATAACTCCCGCTCTACCCATATCCGTTCATTCAATCTGATTTCATAATTAAACTGTATTTGAATAATATATTATATTGGACTCTGCACGTGAGTTCATAATATTCGTGCCCACAACTACATTGATATTATTGCTTTGTACCTTAAATCGACCGTGTTTGTACTTCCAAAAAGCAGGCATAGTGAGCTTTTGGTCCCGCGTTTCAGTCAAATAAATTAGATCAATGTTAAAAGAAGACAAAAGCTTTCGAAAAGTTATTTATTTCTAATATATTCCGCCAACGACATGTTTCGAAATGCGAGACTTGAATTTGAGCCAACGATCAACAAGAATTTGAGGGAATGGGTATATCCACATCAATTATCTTTTCTCTTTTCGTTATCGATTAAACAACTAAAGCATTTCGAGATTAGAATTGCAAAAAGGGAAACTAATTCACCCATTCACGCAACCAATCAACTATGGAAATCCTCAATTTCTCGTCGGTAATCCTCAATCGTCATGCTCTTGAGCAACTTTTGTTCCCAAGTAATTTTTAGGAGAAAATTTGCAACTCTATTCCACCCTCGCTCAGGTGACTCTAACATTTTTGGAACTCAAGGAAAAACGAAGGCAGGAATTGGAAATCCCCGCTACAAAGATACCCTCTTCATTTTCCTGCGAAAGAGGACAATCGCACAAGTCAGCGGGAACGTCTGGCACACACATAGGACCAGGCGCTCTTGGACGAATTTTAGCGCCCATTCCTGTCATCTTGCCAACTTGGCTCAAAGTTTCTTTATTCGTGTGAAGTTGTGGGAAGACACGAGCAAATGTAGATAGCTCCTGCAACATCTGGTCTAAGAGATGTTCGAGAGATGGAAGTCCGGGTTTCTGCAGCTGTAGCGCATGAAAACATGCGCAGATGTTCAGGGGTTTTAACATATCTTGTGACTCCGAGGTGCTCTAACATTGCAGGCTAACATTTTTGCACGATTGCGTGTTTTACTTTGAAAGTAGTGGTTACAATGAATTTGTGCTCCTGTGGGTTTATGTCATGACATTGTCTGACGTTAGAGATGAACATATTCTAAGCTTCACGTAAGCCCAAACGCTTCCTTTTTATTTGGTCTTTGTCACACGTGACTTCAAGAAAGCATCACTCGCTCATACATCTTATTTTTTTAAGTTCACTATGTTGCACCTACGTCAATTATAAATTATGCTTCTTTCTAATGCGTTGATAAATTAAAAAATCAAGGAAATTCTTGAACAAAATTCTTCATCTAATCATTTGATTCTTTAGTATTAGGTGACATAACTCTACACAAGAAATTGGGACTACACAAAAACTAAATTTTAACTTTACAAGTATGATCTCAAAATTAATGTAGATATTTGCAGTTACCTTTCGATATTTGCATGTACGTATGTGTGAACCCACGAAACACGTTGATGGGTGAGAAGCTCTACGTCGTTGCATTATTTAAACATTTTAATCTTTTTAATTCTAGCAAACTTACTCTGGGCACGTTTTTCTTTCAATTTTTATTTGTCTTTTTCACTAATTGACCAAACATGCAAGAAGGAGGATGACAGTAGACCGTTAAATTTCAGCCGTTTTATTCATCCACTCCTTAGACAAAATACTCAGAAAAGCAGGTCAGCACATGTTCAAATGAACTCCGTCATTAATTTGAATGCAAGGCTGCGCGCGGTTATCTTCCATCAGACGCTAAAGTGCTTATTAAGGCGTCAGCACACAGGGATCGCCTGTGTGAAGGATGTTCATCTTGTTCATCTTCAACGGGCTTTTGGTCAGCGGCGACCGCCGGACTCGAACTTGTTAGGGAGAGAAGCTTGAAGTTAACGAGCACGAGAGTTCTTCAATGGATGATCTCTCTGCGCAGTGGAGCTGAAGCTTATCAGCAATTTGTGGCGCACTTCAAGTTGTCCGAGTATGTTGAACTCTCAAATGTGGTGATTTTCGGGTTTCAAATGAAAATATTTAATGGATTAAACCCGTAAATTTCACGATTTTGTGTCTTATGAAGAAATTCGAGCACGTCAGAGTAAATAACATCGTGATTCTTGTATCTCCCAAGAAGTTCTTCGAGTTTAAATTTGCAATACAATCATTTTCATATTTCTCGTGAAGCTATTAGAATATGAAGTATTTCATTATGTGAAATGTTTGTTTCCGTAATTCAATTCAGCTGAGTGCTCGAAATTTCAAAGTCCTAAGACTCTTCTGTCTCATTGGCAGTAAGCTCCAAATATTTTAGCCTGACTTTATGTTATCGGAGCGTGTTAGACTTCGAGACCTCTATGAGCATTAATTTTCTTCCAGAGCATACACGATATTGTTCAAATAAATGGTTATGAGACGTACGGTAATCCTTGGTTCACCATGGAAGCTGAACTCGAACTAGCTAGTGCGTTGTCTTATTTCAAGCATCTTTTTTCTGTAAAGAAGCGAACAAAATTTCCATAAATTTCCAATTTCAAGAAGCGAACAAACCTACTCCTAAAGTCAAACTTTCTGGTACGCTTAGTTTATCCTTACCCTGTCTATGTTTACACAAAATACAAATTATTATCGGGAGAAATTCATTTTAGCATAGATATTCTAGAAGAATTTTTCCATGAAAAACTCTCACTCTGAGAAAGCTTTTCTCTAGAATTAATTTTTTTGTGCATGGGGTTGAAGAGTGCAGAATTTTCTTCTCTGCAGTGGGGACCTGTGTGTAGCACGGGAGTAAAGTGTTGATAGATTTACTTCATATGAGCTGTTACTAGGTAGCAATGCATCACTCATTAATATGAACTACATAGCGCTAATGTGAGTCCCAAAAATTTTTTTAAGATCTATACAATTGAATATTATTGAAAAAAAGGAAAAAAATTACAGCAAATGAGCCAGAACATACCACATTTTATTCTGATATGTGTGTTTAATATACGAATATTCATCAAAAGAAACGTGAGAGAACTCAAACAGCTGAAAGCCAGCTATCAGGTAAAATTAAGGTTTACAGGGTTCTTCACTATTTCTTAAATTTTATTTAAAAAGTGCGGCTTTATAGAATCATTATTATCAAGTTCAAGTTGATACTTCTATTCTCCTCCTTCAATTTGGAACAAGATGAAAACACTTCTTTCTACCAGTATTCAAATGAACATTTTTTTAAAACCCTTTGGTCTACAGTAATTAGTCTTTAATTAGTTAAAAAAAATCATGCAAACACGTGAATTTCAGCATTGATCTCAACGCAAGCCGATGTACTGCATTTTTCATCTTTTTTTGAAACATCATGTGCCCAAATTAAAAGTTTTTTCACTTAAACTACAATGAAAGTGTTACCAATCAACGACTTTGAAACACCAATACTCTATTCCCGAGAATGTTATTTATTCTTATACCCGTGTCCTATACATGTCCTATAAGGTAGTTCTTTTCTCAGCGTAGATTTCTTTAATACGTTGGTTGCCTACCCCCATCACCAGCTTTCGAGGAGTTTTATCTTAAAAATTGCCGAGGAACGTAGATTCGCCTTATTAGATGATACTCATGCCAACAACTTCATCTGGTAGAACATGCTCTAAAGTATCTTGTAGATCACATGGGTCTTTTCTAGCGCTCATGAGGACATGCTGGTTGCCCGTTTCAACCCATAACCCAGGGGTGTGCTTGTGTATTTACATGCATACATTCATGACGCTGGGATAGCCAGGCAGATAGGGCTCGCTACATCAGCTGCTTTATGGCCGGAACAAGGGAGCCTTTCAGACGATGTGGCTGAACCAGGCACGGATTTTTTAACTTTTCTCTCATGCTGCACGGTGATGAGAATTTTGAGCGAGACCATTTTATGAAGTTCTTCTGTGAAACTCGTCCTGGCGCTGCAATGCAGTTGACAAAGAGACGAATTTTGCAGGCAATTAGCGTTTTTCTTAATTGGCTGCAGGCATGCAGTCAAGAGGTTCTCTTTCAGTACGATCTTTTAAACTTTGCAAAGTGAATGTTACGATTGTGTTTTGAGATTCTGTGTTATTTTAGTTCGCGATTAAATGCTTTGTTAACGAACGTTGCATGTTTTTTCAGTAAATTCAAGACATTTTAGTGTTGTATTTCAGCTTTTGTTACTGAAAGCCAAAACTACATTTTTCATTGTTATATTAGCAGCTAGTGAATGATTTTCTTGGTTTTCATTCCACAGTTACGATTTATAGCATCATTTTACTTTGAACATTTTGCCTCGATCGTTTTTACCTTCCTTTATTTGCCAAAAGTTCACTTTGAAAATGTATCTTACAAACAAAACTCGCAATTTTATTGGCATGAAGGCCTACCCTAATGGTCTCGCAAAACTTTGAACCAAAAACACGAAGTGAAAGTTGCACTTTGTGCATTTGTTTGACGGTCCGCTACGTTCTGCTCTAAAGAAAAGACTCAACTTTATAAGCACTTCATAAGCCTGCAAGGAAAAGTCTTTTTTTCTTCGTGGCCAGACGCTGTTGAAAAAATCTCAGATCTATCCGTTTTCCTCTCAAAACAAGTACGTGGCATATAATGTGACAGTGCGCTGCGCAATAATTTTGTTTGCGACCACTGAAAACCAATCAATGAGAGATCAATATCAATGAAATATTGCGTTATTTTTTAGTTTTTAAGGGCCATCGGATTTTTGACGCTTCCAAACGTATTTTACTTGATTGAAGTTTGTCTTCTTTACATGCATACATTCTTATACCCGTGTAGCTAATCACGTGTTCTTGTTTTAAGAAGGTTTTTCTGTTCCTAATCAGACCGAACATTTTTTCTCCAGGTTATTATATTTCTACGTAAATTGTAACGTTTTCCCATGATTCTTTATTCTCGTCCAATTTGTGTTCTTCGATAGCAAAATTTCTCACTTCTATAAGCATTTCTTCGTGCTATGTACCATATTTAATTATCACCTATTATTCAACCTAATAGTGCTAAGAAAAAAAATTATTCTCTGAATATGAACATACTGCATACGTCCCTCATGTGAGAGTCACGATATTGCATCGGATCAGTTTTCACTTTTTAAATGTATACGAAAGCCTCTTGCTTATTTGGTAACTTGTTCAATTTGACGCATACACTTCAACATGAATTACTTCGAAGGTGCTCCGAAAAATTTTTTCCGGATCATGTTGGCATAATACCTGAAGTAGTTATTCATCAAACTCAGATTATTTTTATACATTGAGTCGGTGTCCTTGTGACTTGATAAAGATACTCGCGAGAAGTTTACAAAAGTCGTCAACTCATTCTGTTTATGTCCAGTCGATTACTTCAAGGGCATAATTTTATATATTTTCTAAGCCATATCGTTGACGCGCGTGAAGGCCAAGTGGACAAAGTGAGCGACGCACGCGCTTCAAGATACGGTACTTCTTACACGAAGAAAAGTTTAATCATAACAGTCGGGTACCATAGAGGCGCAAGTTTGACACCCTTACGTAATAAAACTCGACCTTCAAGGCGAGAGAACTGAGACCCCTTTCCTTTTGCAAGTCATAAAACCCTCTCATAAAACGGCTATTCTCGTGTAAAGCTTGGAATGTTACCAAGGATTTTCGTTCTTATTTTCGTCTTTCGCTTGTCTGAACAGTCAGCGCCTTAAGGTTTGTACTTCTCAGTGTTAAGATACTTTTTTATTTTATTTTCTGAAGTGTTGTATATCTTCGTACGCACTAGGCTGAATTAAATGATTTTTTTATTTTGATTATTAAAATTAGCGTATGAAAACCCTAATTTATGGAAGCAATAATTGTTAGCTAAAAATTTTTCAAATGCCTCCGAGGTGATAAAATTTAGGAACAACTTCTCAAACCTCGATTTTTCTCATCTCTTAAAGATATACTTATTCATTGAGTGGCATTTGAAACACAATAACTACATAATGATTAAAAAGGACAAATTTCCTTCGTATATTAAGATTTTAAACAATTTAAGAGTGACTTAACGGTTTCAGAGCCGGTTTTCCTATCTTTTTCCGGGCAAGCCTTGCCAATAATCCCATGGGTTTCAGTGCAAGGATTTCGGTGCAGTAAACAGCGTATTGCGTTCGGGAGGAAATTTGGAGGCGATTTCCCCAGTTACCGTTAATGGATCAGAGACTGCCTATTTCCCTGGGAGGTAGGAAATTAATTGGCAAAATGCAAATTGAGCTGTCGAACTTCCCGAAATCATTACCAACTTTCTGAATTTATAATTCGCTCAATGTTATCGAAAATAAATGGAACACAAAAAATCGAGAAGTCCGAGTCGAGCTAAAGCAAATGACGACGGTCTTCTGAAGCACCCAGTTTGCATTTTTTTATACTTTTTGAAAATTTCTGAAGTGTTTTTGGGACATACACCACCGAGATTGAGATCCAATCTGCGAGACAAAATTTCTACTGCACCTCAGGGATTAGGCTGACTGAAATGAGTTCAACTGAACTGATAGATATTGCTTGGCCACTCAGATTGACGGCCTTGTTTTCCAGAAACGGAAGGATAGACAATACCTATTCTGGCTTCGTCACTCTTCAGTGTGTTTTTGATACGGTTTCTTAAACGGAAGACTCTGTTAAGCAGAAGTAAGCCTTTCACTTTGAACGCAATAAAATTGTGCTACGAGAAGCAATGGAGTAAAAGCTCACTCTCTAAAAGGTGCTGGTCATCTTGAGTATTCTCGTCCCACTTTATCCTTTAAAAATCAAAAGATGAATGAAAATTTACTGTCATACTCAATCGCAAAACTGGTATGTAGCTGTTTTAGAGATCATTACATCAAGAAAATAAGCCTTTCAATATTCACCCCTATGAGGAAAAGGCTTCTGTGCGGCGGTTTTCGAAGCATTCCATAATAATTATTATGTAGTTGTACTCCGACTCTCCATTAAACATGTCATATATTTGAGCCTAAACGCTTGAGAATATCGAACCCTGCACCCGCTAGAGCTGTTTGCTTAGCACCTTAACTGGCTACCATCCCTCTCTCACTTCATTGTGTGTCATGTTAATGTTATCAATAATGAACTAAACGTTGAATAATTGTGATAGTGAGCACAGTTAGTCCGGTGTTGCTGGACTTGAGCTCAAAAATGAACGACTCTCAATTACAATATTACTTCTTACTGGCTAAAAACAGACTTTGAACTACGATATCAATAGATCACGGGCTCGTTAGAAACCAATTTGGCTTCAGCAGTATTTGGATTTCCGTTGTGACCTACGCTGCGCTATCGACATATTAAAGTAAAGTAATTCTAAACGGTTACTTCTATGATGACCAGACAACGATCGAGTCCTTTGTCATTTATGCCCTCATGAGGTAGGTAATTTGCACTCAATGCTGCCGCCAAATTTGTTCTCAACAACGTAACACTAGAAATATTCCGAGGAACCTGAAGGAACCGTCACGTGTGTGATTGTATTCTCGTCGAGTATTCTGAGCCATAAAATTCTTTAAACATGGAACCTTTTATTAGAGTGCATTCGTATGTACGAGCTAAATACATTCAAAAACACATGCTGCTGAAGTATTCTGAGAACAATTTCGCCTTTCATACGATCGCATGCTTTAGTAAATTTAACTAAAATTACAAAGAAGGTTTTTCTTGATATAATTTCCTTACAAAAATTTTGTTAGCACATTTGCATTCTGTTTGGAAACTGATTTTCTTCGCCGGAAAATTGTTTCCATTTTCACTTGCTTAGTGAAACTTTTACAAAAATAGCGGGAAAAAACGGCCTCACTTATGAAGAATTAGAGTGTTCTTCAGTGCGGGGGAGAAAGGATGGGAGTTATATCTTTGCGTACGTTGGGATTGCTGCGGAGGGAAGCATGTGAATGCTTTCTTACCGTACTTTTTGGGCATAATTTTACTTTGAAATATCAGTAATATAAAATATTTGAAAGGTCAATAATAAAGGAATAAACTACACTAGGGAATAAGTGTAATAGTCATGCTTATAGAATCAGGTGTACACGCGAAACCTGTTGGGGCCTTCTCGAGGGTTAGTCAAAGTCGAGGAATGACGTCGGTTTCTGAAAAAGATCCAGAACAAGGGGCTGAGTTGGTATTTTTTTCAAGATGCGTTCTGAGATGTTTCTCTAGAGAAATATCCCAGATGAATCCTTAGTCAATAACACAGAATTGGTGTCATCTACGAGGTTCAATAAAAGAATAATGGTCATTCAGAACGCTGATGAGATATGATAGAACAAGCCCACCCTTCACCTATTTTGACAGTTTTGCTTATTTGCATCTAGTGTACGAATTCAACTCGTATAATCTTGTACTTTTTTTTTTGGGGGAGGGGGGGTAGTTAATCACCAAGAGCTACGCTCTACTTGCACCAATAAGATGGGGCAGAATTTATAAATCTCTAATTCTATGTTGTAGTTTCAAGTGTTACAAATATTCATTTACAAAAAGTATCCCAACAAAGGAACTACTGTACACTGTACACAAGCAACTTGATTCAACGTGACAAATGGTACAGTAAAACTAGTTTTGGGGTAATGGGAGCCCTACTTGTGACTGATCGTATCCTAACTTCAGCGTAAGAAAATTTAAATTCTAACTCGTTATGTTAAATAGCGGCAAGAGGATAAATATCGTCATATGCTATTCCAGAACACACTGTGACTGGTGACAAGCATTCAGGTGCTCCAACAAGCGCATAAGTTAGCAAACATGCAAATACGATCATAGTTTTTTAATTGCTTGCAGGACAAGCGGACATTCCACGGTCATTGATTTCGTAGAGCTACCTGAGTCCATGAGAAATCAACTTAAATAACCAAACCTATCCTAATTTGATATAATGCATCAACCTAACCTAGCGTAACCTATTCCAACCTAATCTACCTTTAACCTAACCAATCCAAACCTTACCAATCCTAACCTAATCTATCCGAACCTGACCTATCCTTACCTAACCTATCCTAACCTAGCCTATTCTGATGTGACATGACGTCACACAATCCATCCTAAACAAACCTATCCTGAGCTAACTTATGATTCAATCTTATACGAACTTAACTTCATGTCCGTGCCTAATTTTTCCTAGCCTAACTTATCGAAATTAACGTAACCAATTTTAATTTATCTCACTATATCTTATGCACGGCTATCCTGACCCAATATACGCATGCAACCTAATTTATCATAAAGTATCCCAACCTAACCAAAAATTTTCAAAATACCTAAGGGCAACAAACCCTATAAATGTTACAATATCATGTTCACAGCTGTTAACGGACGACTGAAGGACACACGGACGCATGAATGGACTGAACAGGAATCGAATAATCATTATTTTAATGAATGACTTGACACCCATTACCTGTTATACAAGGTGGTTTAAATTTTTAATTTATTAGATTATTTTTTTAACCACTCATTTTATACAAATTTTCTTTTCTGAATAAGCTATCTATGAAATACAATATCAGGAGAGAATTTCTAATATTATTCTTCAAATCGATATTAACGTTTGTGCATAAGTTATTTGATATATTATTTTGTATTCACTTTTTCATACCATTTTTTTACATACAGGCGTCTTGTTAAAAGAAATCACGAATGGTTACGCATGACTAATTTTAGTTAACAATATTCGATTGAATGGAAGTTTGTAAGAGATCAAGTCCAATGTATACAGCGGTTGGTTATGAAAATTTTTATCGTGCGTAATTCCTAAAAGCAAGGTGTTAAATCTTCTCTGAATGTAGGCGATGATGAACAAACTATGTTAACGGAATATTTAAACCCATTTGGTCATCTCAAAATTAATTGATAGCTACTCATATTAATGTTTCAAATTCATGTCTTGGTGAGGAGAAATGTGAGAACAAATAAAATTGAAATTACACTGCACTCACCTCACTACCAGGACTTTGTCCCGGTCAGTTTTCGCAGTGATTCTGCCGTGAAGGAGGAGCGCTAATTCAGCGGAATGTGTAGGACTGCCCGACGGGTCAGGCTTGCTGGTAGTGAGGTGGAGTGCAGTGCAATTACAATTTTATTTGTTCCCCTCACTACCAGCATTGTCCCTGTTTCTATAAGGGGAGAAATTTGAGAACAAATAAAATTGTAATTATTGCACTGCACTCCACCTCACTACCAGCACGCCTGACCCGTCGGGCAGTCCGACACACACCGCTGAATTAGCGCTCCTCTTCACGTCAGAATCACTGCGAAAACTGACTGGGACAAAATCCTACAATTCGTGTATATTCAGAAACAGGGACCCTAATTTGTTTTGGAATTGTACTTTCGGAACTTTTTAGGTATCATGGAAACAGAGTGCAACGAACAAATTTTTTAGAATATTGGTTAATTCCAACCCCCTCAAAAAATCGTGTTCATTGAATGTGATTATTGATGCATAATTCGTAATGAAGCTAATCATTGACGGGAAGTAATTCCCTAGTTCAAAGACCTCTGTACGTCGATTTCGTTGTTGCTTACGTTTTAATGAAAATAATTTGTAAATGAAAATTTTGTTGACTTTTTAAATGAACGTGCAAAATATCCCCATCTCGGTAGGTTGCCACATATATTTAATCCTTAGTATCCAGCCTTAGTATCGTAGGCCAGTGAAAACATATATCTACGAGTATATATGCACAAAGAACTAACATGATCGCATAGATTGACAGCATTATTCAAATATCTTCAAGTTTAACAAATTGATATCAGTAAGCTGTGCTCTACGGGAATGCACGACTCTCATTCGTCGAAAGAAAGTAAAATTACCTTATGCTTCGAAAGAGAGCAAAATTCTACCCTGTGAATAACCTTTCTAGTTGCTAGGTATTCATACTTCATTCCTTGAAATAAGGTCCATAACTTTTCGGTGGTACATTACGCGTAGAAGTCTGCTTGCCTCCATAAGTCCGCAACAAGTAGGCAGTTTTGGCTCTTCCTGATTCACGATATTCTCAAGTTGGACTGTAATCTACTGGGAACATCTTAAGTGTTCTTTTTTTGCACTCAATGACTTGTAAGTTACGTGCCAAGTTACCCACTTCTGAGAGCACTTAGCAGACCTTTATAAATGCTCCGTTTAACGTCCGTACGAGTCCAGGTCGACTCGCGATGTTTGGGGGTGAGATAACACGAGATAATGTTGGGAAATAGTTAGACTTTTGAAGTTATATTCAAAATTCTGTTCTAAATCTGTTGTTATAAATTTACTGCGTTTTATGACATCAAAAAAACTGCATTGCTTTTTGCCCTTGATTCCATTGTCGTTAAACTGAAGCTCAAATGATTGATAATACATCAGTTCAATTTTCCTCTGAGGAGGGACTCGGTCAATTTGAATTAGATTTCATCACTTGTTTCGAGGCTTGACTCAAATGTATCATCCTGCCATCATCATTTGCATTCCAGGCTGAAAATTTAGAATTATCGACCAAATAACTAGACTGAAGTTCTAACGTAGTCAAGTCCTAACGTTTGAAGTTCAAGTGTTCAATTCGCTCTGCCTGCAGTTTGATTCACGTGCGTGCGTCTGTACCGAAGCTCTCGAATAGTTAATATTTTCTTCGCAAAACAACTCAAAAAAATCATCGTAGTACTTTGTGTGTTACGCTCAAACCTCTCAGGAAAATTCAATACTTCGTCAGATTCTTGAGAGAGTTCTCAGCTCTATTCTTTGAATGAAGAAAGATAGAATTTTCTCCCCTGCGCGAAGAGTTCTTTCAACGAGTTGCTCTGTGTGCATCGTTCAATATTTTGATGCAAGGTGAGAGTCCGTCCAAATTTGGTTCACAATATTTCTATGTGTTATTTATCGACGGAAACAATGAGCGCACTGTAATATGTTCTTTACATTTTATTTAGGTCCATATCTATGAGAAATAAATGGACGGTTCTATTGCTGGACCTTAAAAAGCAAACAAATGTAAAGAAAAATTAATATCCCTGATGGAGTACAACAACAAAATTTGAAACATCCTTAGAAAATATTTCAGCAGGAGCCAAATGTGATGGTTGTTTGATCGATAGTATTTTTCATTTTTTTTAAACATGAATGTCAAACTATTGAAAAATCAGTTTTAATAATGCCACTGAACGAACTTAAAAAAACACGTCTTGATTGATAGCTGTTTATATATTGATTTTATTACGGATGTTTGGAGCTTCAATTATGGAGATAGATTTATCAATAGAGGCCAAGTAACACACAAGATACGATAAAAAGGGCACGTGCGATAATTTAATTCTTTGGTAAACTTTCATCCATTTCAAGCTCAGAAGTTGGTTCCAGCAGGGTAAGGCAAAAAGCATTAACCTCAAGACCTATAGAAATTTCCCACATTATCTTCATTCTAGCTCGTCATTTAGTTGAAAATGCCTCTAATTCTGAAAAGGACTTCTATTGTTCAAAGTTTTGAGCCTGCATTGGCCCCACGGCGCCTCCTCGAGTCACCTTCCACGAAGGATTGGACTTTCGAAACAAACTTTGTCAATGAGCAAATGAACTGATGATGGGGCCGTTTGGGTGCCTTTCTTTGAGCTCATTGCGGAGTTGTGATTCACGATTTGGGGTCTCAAATTTCTGTGGTGCGCCCAAGTTTCAGCACGAGGGAATTTTGGAGTGCGAGAGCACTGATATACTTCCCCACTCTCGGGTGCTGAAATTTCTTGCGAGATGAACCGGATTTAATAACTTTCTTTTTAAGAGATGCTTCAAAACTCATTGGATTGTTGCCGGATAATTAGATGAACTTCGGTCTATGATCTCTGGTTGAAGCAACATAGTGAAGCGCAGTAATTGGGTTCAAGGCTGCAAACTTCTTGTCTGAAACTGCATTAAATTTTGTTGAGCTGTGGTAAAAAGCTCCACTAGAAACTATTAGTTAAAGAATTTCTTCTGTTGACTTCTCTGAAATTTCCTCCAAGAACTACCCGTTCAAAAAATGATTACTAACCGTTTAAATTACTACTTTTAACACATTTATACCGTCGTCTAATTTGCTGCTCTTAAATTCTACGATGACATTCATATAATCTAATGAAATAATTTACAGCGAGAAAATTATTGAAATCTTTCTTATACACACAGAAAATGATAGAAATATACTTGCAAAGTTATGTGAAAACAATGCTAACCAGTTTTCCTAGTAGATAAATTTGTTTTTAAGTTTTCGAATTTTCGTTTGTGTCAGTTATAAGCATTGTACATTGTACAGAACATGCAACTTCGATTTTCTTATGTAGTTGATGTAAATTTTGTACCTGTTCCTGGGAGAGGCACTCCACTACAGTCAAATGCTACTGTAGTGAATTTTCACAAAGTCTGTTGCTTCCCTTTATTTTAGATGCCAAGCCATATTGATAGCATAAAAGTTATAGCGACATTAGCATTCCATTAAATGACAGTGGCTTTTAATTCTGGTGGTGGCCAGCATCCAGAACTAATTTGTTTCGGTATTTGTGGTCATGTTCCAGTTTTTCACACCACATCAACATTCCAGGGCCTCTAGGAAATACGCTCAAAATGTCGTGAAAAATTCAACGCCTCAGCTATTTTTGCATTTCTCCCTCGCTGGAAGGCTGGGCTGCACTCGTAGCATCCTTGAGTGGTCGCATTTATTACCCAATCCTAGCGGGAGATTCCTGCAATATCTCCTCATGTCCTACTCCTGTGCAACTTTTAAATGGTTTCGTTACGTGAGAAGCGTCCTGAGCAGGTCGTCGTGACTTTGTGGTCACTGAGAAGCCGTCGAGATGTTCAGACCCAACTCCCTTACTTGAGGAATGGACTACAGCTGTTTTCTGCGCATTGCTGGCATTTGAAATTGTCGAGATGTTCAGACTCAGCTCCCTAATATTGCAAAGCTTTCGAAAATTAGGATCCATAACATACTCTGCTGTTAGTCAAAATGAGCTTGTGTTGCTGGCTACACGACGAGAACTTTTGAAATCTGCTAGCAATTAATTTTCTAATTCGGAACATCAGAGAATAAACTACTTAATGTTGATAACTGTTAAAAATACGATACTATTTCATTCTACAGGTTAGCTATAACTTGATGGTAGTTATCACATTTTTCCTTTATTTGATGTTCTTCTGTTACATTACGACAGCACTATTTTGTTCGTGTCCTGATGAAAAGAAATAAACCTGCCTGACCATTACATGCCAGGGCCTGCACGGAGTGAATAAAGCCCACCGAGAGCATATTGCAATTCGTTGATGTTCAGACATCTTAACTTATAAGTTTTTTATAGATGGGTATATTCTGATTCATCAGATGAGTATATAAGGTATTTTTCAGAATAAGACACATACCAATTTAGAGATGAAACACTAAGGCTTAACGATTAGGGCTTTTTGATTATAATAAATACCAGGCCATTTTTGTGAAACTAATCTCGTTGCAATTCTCTCATTCGTGAAAATTTATTGGGGCAAACCCCTTCTTCTCTCAGGTTAGTTGAAGAAATTTGGTTTTTAAATTTCAGCTACATATAACGTATGGATCATAAAAAAGTCGAAGCCACTTTGAGTCTTAATAACTTTGGAATAAAATATTCAAGTTTCATTTGTTGCATTACATGCAGAGATATATATATCCTGATCTCAAATCTTTAGCTCTGAGTTTAAATTAGGTCTAAGTCGTCTGAAAATAGACAATTAGACTGTAAATTCCGAAGTGACTAAGCCCATCGTTATACAACAATCAAAGGAGCAATGCATTTTCATCAACAACGTCACCGCGGGAACAAATAGTTAAAAAGAAGTTTGACTAAATTTGAACATAGATTTCCTGAAAGAAGCTCTCGTTCTAACTCGTTTTTTTAGAATATGAAAATGACGTTTTAACGTTTATGTCATTAGCGACCTCATTAAAATGTCATGAGTTACTTTCATTTTTACAACTATTATTTATCTCATTCCTGATAGAACCAATTTTAATTTGACTTAACATTTTTAAGGAAAACAACATTTTCCACCAAATCCAAAAGAAAACAGAATTCAATTATCTTAATTCACTGTAAAGTTATTAACATTTGAAGTTGAGTAACTTTTTCATGTTCCATACGGTATATGATATGCATATTTATACTGATCAGTGCAGCCAAGCTCCGATCTTGTTATTTCGATTTGTTAATTAAAGCTACGAGTCATAAATATAAATGCAGGCGGTTGGTGCTGGGAAAGATTTTTTCAGCCTATGTCACGTGGAAAAATTTTGCAGCTTGGCTTTGTCTGAAGTTTCCAGGGCGTTTAAGATGTTGGAAGTATCTCGCTAACTTTAGATTGTTTCTGTTTTTCTAAATTAGTTTAAGCTAAGATTTCGTCTGAGTTTTATGGTTTCGTAAGCTTTTGTAGAACAACTTCTTCAATTTATTCTTGCCTGAACTATTGCATTAATGCAGCTTCGTACATTTATTAAGATTATGGATTTCCATATTCTTCTTTTTTCTTAGTACCGCTCACTTTTGCAACATGCTATTTTTTTACTCCACATTTACTTGTCAAGACTACAAACTTTGTTTATCATGATTCGTACTTAAAAAAAACGATATTTTTACTCACGTTCATCCATATTTTGACTCAAATAAGTCAATCTTTGCACACGCTCCTACTCAAAAATTCGTTACTTGCCTACCAACGAATTATATTTCTCAGTTTCTCATGGTAGAATCGTAAGTTCAGATTTGCATCTGATTCAATAATTTGTTTATTTCTAGAAACCTCAATTTTTATATGTTTGCTCGGGTTCTTTCTGACATTGTTCTTCGTCCACGATTCTGGATAACTGCCTATGGTATGTGGAGTGCTACCGTGAATTCAGAGAGTGGTGGATTGTTTGCTACTGTTATTATACTTTCGATTTTGTTTATTTTAATTACTATGATTCAACTCTAGACCGTTGTTCAGCAATTACCCAGAAGGCTGAAGAAAAAAAGGAGCAGACACAAGATTATGATGTCAATTATTTGAAGGCACTCTTTTTAAACTGGATGCATATCCTTTTCCGTTTCAATGCCTTTTTTCCTAGCAAACAATATTACGCATAAAATATGCATATTCAAATTGTTCAAGATATGACAAGTATCATTCATCAAGAAGGTTGCCATGCAATTCGATGTGGGAATACCGAAAAAATTGGCAGTGGAGATGAGGTCGCACTTTTTAAGTGGCGGTAATGTATCCCGAAAAGCAAGGAGCGTCGTTGAGATGCACGGTATCCCCTAACTGACTCGATTTAGCTTGCTTTACTTGACATTTCAATATTTTTATTCCCGTGATTTTTGACAGTTATTTTTATCATTATTTTTGAGGTTACCCTATTTCTATTTTTTTCGGTTATTTTGAAGCAATTAAGAAGGCTAATTTCCTCTCAGGAATTTCCTTCGATAATTTTTTTAAAAATATTGTCCCCTTTTTAGGAACGAAAACCCCTTATTCCATCTTAATTGTTGAGGAAAACAAATGATGCGCAAAATTTACAGGTTTCTTCGAACGAATTTTATCACTTCATTGAGCAGCATGTTTTCCCCTGGTTTCCTATAACATGAATATATTTTGAGAAACATTTCAGCATCCGTTTTTTACTAAGCTCAACACTCACCACAAAATGCGTTGAAAAAATTGATCAGTGCGGCGAAACTCGTGTTAAAACCAAAACTTGAATGTTTCAAGCTCCCCAAATCATTGGCGAGACAAACTTAATTTGGAGGTCGCAGACTGCTACTAATTAGGCTAATTAACAGCTACTCTAGCATGTTTCCTGCCAGGTCCGAAGAGCAGCTTGCTGCAGTTTCATTTTAGTTCTTCAGCTCAGGGCAGGCTGGCTATCAGCTGCAACGAAATCCATTAGGCCGTTAATTACCCGCTGAGCGCTCTATAGGCTTCCAGGCTGCGCTTCTGCTGCTCCCATGGCCGTGATGCTTAGCTTGGTCATATCTCCCTCGTGTTCGCTGGATCCACCGTGCTAAATTCTCACCCTTATCATCCTCAAAGGGTCTCGACAACTTCCTATTACTCAATGAGGTTATCGAGTTAACAAATTGAATCGTTTTCATGAATTATTCCTCTGAAGTTCTCATCTGCGCTTTAAAAGTCATCGCTTGTAGCGTTGAAGAGTTTAGTTAGTTTTGATGATACGTTTATGAAAACCATCGCAAAATAATTGTCATACTAAGCAGACCCTCAATCCCATCGCAACTATGACATCGGAATATACCTTTTGAAATCATTATGTCCCATTTAGAGATTGGTTTTCATATTTTTTGTCTTCAACTATCCTGATAACTAACTGTGACGATCACTTCATTATTTGTAGAGTCCTGTTCTACTACCTCGAGAAAGCTAAGCCAGTAACCTTAAGCTTGATCTATTTTTACTTGGGAAATGATGAGCTAAGCCTCAGTTGAATCCTATTATAGGAATGATTGGCTCAATTTCGAGTCGATCCTACTTTAGAAATCATTACTTGTGCCTCAACGTTAGAACACGGGACTCGCTTGCCTGAGGAGCTCTTTTCTACAACGCAATCATTAATATTTTATGAAGAAGTATTTTCACATCTCTAGTACTTACTATGGTCAAAAAACGTTTATCCTTGTGCTTTTAAATTCTTATTTCTTGAGAAAGCGAAGTTCTTTAAAATCGTGTTTGAATATACAGTTTTAGAAAATATGACTTAACGAAAAAATAACTTTATATTTCCACTTGGACGATTCTTGGGGTATCTGAAATAGAAAATAGGGCAATAATTGTTCTGAACAGAATGGGGCTTACGAAGTTTTTCCTAATTTCTGCGCTAACCATAGATTTTCGTAGCAAAACCGTGTCATTCTCAAAAAAAGAAACTCTAACGATAAATCGACGGGTCTTGATGAATGCTTGTTATTCCTCAAGGTGCAATCGAATAAAGTTAATTTTCCTCGGTTAATTGCTCATAATTTCTTTCATTGACTCATTTTTACTGAATTACTGCACGGTCGCTGAAAAATGAGTCGTACGTAAGCTTAGAGTATATAATGCTCATTATTTTCGTCGATACTTTAACTTCTTTATTGAAATCAACTAGTGTAAATAATTTCGAAACAGATTTATTGGTGAAATAAGTTTGTGAACTTCTACACGAAATTAAGAAAGTTTGAATAAAGCATACCGTACAATATCTTTCACTCGAATCAAGCCCATCCAATATGTTTCTTTCGTTGAAATATTTGGAAAAAGTTTATCGCTATCGTAATGTACCTGGTTACACCAACTTAATTTTTTTGAAAGAAACGTTCTATATAGTATACTTTTTTTAAGTTTTTTGATCACTTGACTGGACACTATACATTGCGCGTGTGTTGTTAGTGTAATGTTTTCGTTCAGATATTTTAATATCTTCCTTCTTTAATATTATTCCATGAATTTTCTGGCCCCATTTTTGAGTAATTAAGATCTTACAAAGTGCAAACTGACTTCGAGAGAGTTCTAAGGAAATGGAATGTTATTTATCGTTAGCCAAAAATTTGCATGCATTATAAAACATATGGATATTTTTCTGGTGTGTAACTGAAGAGGAAGATGTATACAGTTTAAGTTAAATATGAATATAGCTCTAACGATTGCATGCACTCACTCAGCAACATCTGTTGTATTTTGCTATCACAAATTATTAGCTATATGTAACATGAGTTGAAATGATGAGTATGGAAAAATATATTCATATTCCGTTATTGCCAGTAATAAGAAAATGATGTCCGACGACATGAATTATTGTCTACGTCACTCTCACGAATCCGCCTACGGTGATGGGTAGATCATTCTAAATCACAGCGGTATCGTCATGATAAAAAAAATGTGTTTGATCCCTTTACATAAGTATCATTCTACCGGACGATATTGCATATGCTTTACCGAAAGTGCAATTTCTGTTCTTAATTGGAACGTAAAAATAAAATACATGGTACTTGGAAAGCGAAGCATAAGTAAAAAGTGTTAGAAGGCAGGCAAGCTCAATTAACGGAAATCCCTAAAGTTGAATATGAAGCAAAACTAAATCCAGCGACGAGATCAAGGCTAGATGTCTCGAAGACTCCTTCTTGTTCTGAAAATGGTGAAATTGGTGATTTGGGTTATTTAAATTTCAAGGATTGACAGAGTAAATCGAAATAGGCGGTATAAATGGTTGAATATTGGCTGACTTCCATGAATCAACACTAAATTAGCTAGTCGTAGTCATTCCAGCGACAAGAAGGAGTCGCTTTAAAGTAAAAAAAAAACTAAATGTGATTATCTGAGTAAAAACTGATAACCTTTTGGACTTATTTTTCTTTCGCAGAACTGATGATCAAGGATAAAATTCCGTCACACATTCGTTTGAACGATCACCGGAGTTCAATTTCTGCAGCTACACGAGAACCTTGTTAACATGTCGACCGTCACTGTGGTGCGCCGTGGGGCCCCCACACGGACACTTCAGCGACAGCTTTCAGTTGTTTACAGGACTGATGTGTGTTGAGTGATCATCATTGATAGATGAAAACCCATGTGTCTACGTCAATGGACAGATCCGATTAAGAATCACTTTGCATGAGATAGTTGAGCGGAGTGTGACAGAGAAAATGCAACCAACCTACCAGGGGCAGACAATTGGACACTGACGGTTAACACATTATCAGGGCGGAAATCTCACCCTTAGTTAGTAATGCCTTATTGGGCGTTGGACGTTTGAAAATCGTTTATTTTGAGGAAAATTCTGTTTTACCTAACATTATGTATAATCACCGATAAACTTTCACTGAAAATTGTAAGATTTAATATAAATCAAGCAAAACAAATTCAATACGATCATAAAGTTAAAAATTTTCCTAAGGAAATAAATTAACAAACTAGGCTGCGCTATCTAACTAAAGAGTTTGGTGCTCGGAACACCTACGATCAAACAAAACAGAAATTGAAACCTGTGTTATCACGTGAAAGAACTATAACATTGACGCTCATCTACGGGCAAGCAAACTGACGGATTCAAATGAGAGCTTACCAATCGTGGGGTAGAAGGGCAGCGCAATACTCCTAGAGAGTTTCATTTCGCTCACGAAACAGATAAAGAAGAAGTAATCTTGCGAAGAAGTGCGGATTCGTCTACCGACGCGCGTAAAGACATTTTCTGCAATTAATAATTCTTATGTATGACCTGAGAACACACACTTAATCTTGAATGTATTGTCCAATCATGGGAGTACTGTACATTCGGATGATATAAGTTTCACCATAATACTCGTGAATATCAGAGCTTAAATTTGTGTAAGATAAGTCCCATACTGGCGGCGCCAGCGCACGCACCAGCAGTGAGGGGACTGAATAACTCCTGCTACTGAGGAAAAGATGCTTAGTTCATGGAGAGGAAGTGCGAGCCAACGCTCTGATAACACTTCTTTTCATGAATGGAGTTCGAGCGCATTGAAAGGTTGTTTTACTCTAATTTTTTGTGCCAAGCTCTCCTGATATTCCTTCTCTATAATTTTCAATTCTTTTGTCCCATTTATTTATACGTGAAACCATTAAACCGTGTGTTATTCACTGTCGAATTCTTCTTGCTTTAAACAGAAAGGACAATATTGTGGTGATATTGATTCACTTGTTAAGTTCTCCGTATTAATCAACTGGAAGTTTTTTCATTTACCAGATAGAAACGAAGGCTTAAATCGAAAGTCTTTCAATCAGCATAGGCAGAAAAAATATTCAGTGGTCTTCGTTATGAACTAAAATAATCAGGTACAACCAGTTTTGTCTTTAACAAATTGTCTACCGTAATTAAAACTGAATCAATTTTTTCTGTGAAATTTGTGAAGAAATTTAATTGTCAACGAATATAAGCTCTCCAATAGTCAATTCAAATTGTACAATACTGAATCTGTTAAGTTTTTGGAAGCAGTGCTTATTTTTGTTTATATTGCGAAGCCATTTTGCTTGAAATATGATACCATTCGCTGAAACATTATATCGGCGTGTTTTTATTTGCTACGCCGATTGTCCTTACGAGTTTTTGAGATATATCACGTAAAATAAAGGTGGCTTCGAACGCTCGGTATCTGATATTGATGCAAGATGAGACTTTTCAGGATGATTCAATAGGACTTTCATAACTTGATTTCGTTCGTGTGATCCGCCCAAGTCATATGACACTCTTTGCTCAATTTATTGACTCCAAATTTAACAGAGATTTGTATTTAAATTGGCGTAATTTTATGCTGTCATATGTTATCGTCTTGTGCACCATTTCTACTCCCATTGAATGGTTCTTGGATCTTTCCATGGCTGCACATCAAAGAGCAACCGAAAACAGAACCACATGACTGCCATCTAATTCTCAAGAAGAGCTCAGAGGACCATCTAAAGTATAGCTCTGTATATCATTTTATTTTCTCTAAGCCCATAATACCGAGTAATCTGGCATGCGATGCCTCCGAGTTGTTAGAAACTTCACACTTTGCATCGTGGTATCGCTATGATGATCAGGATTCACTGGAAGAGGCTGCTGTAGCAAAAAGTCGTTTTAAGAGGATCCGAAGAAGATCAATTTATCAGTATATTGATGATAGCGACTTCGTACAAAATTGCCGTATTGTTATGTTATTACGTTAATCGATGCCGCCAAGGAGAAAAGAAAATTATACATTAGTTAGGAGGGTTTTTTTTAATTCTTCTATCGAATAAAACATGCGGCCACCTGTAAACCTGTAAAGGCTTACGTTTGAATAGAAAATTTACCCTAATGTTGACATTTTCTTCTACTCCGCAACTCATATCATAGAACACGTTAAAATTCTGATAATTCATTAAAACGTTAACTACGTTATCGCAATTGTTACGTTTGGTAGAATTGAATTGAAGGTGTAGAGTTGAAAGACCGACTTCACCACTCGAATACATTTCTATCTTTTCTAAAAAATGTGAAACATGTAATAGTACGACAATAATTTACTTCGTACGCTGTAATGTGTTCTGAAAAAAGAGAGTGGAATAATATAAATGTTTTTCATTCAAACCGGTACATAAATGAGCAATTTACATTATGGTACGCATATGTCCTAATACGTTATCAATTAGTAAAATTTCAGTTTTATCTTAGCATCATTTGGAAGATTTATGTATTGTACGGAAAACACTCTCCATTAATCTGATGAGGTGAAAATTCGATATCATTCTAAAACACTGAACTAGTTTCAAATTTTCATATCTTTGTAAAATGCAAAGTGGAGTGAAATACTGTGCCTGATCACTGAATAAAACTGCAAGATAATAGACAATTTCATTCGCGCTCTAATTACCTCTCACTATACGTTTCCCAAACGTTATAAGAGAGAGCTACATGAAGTAAACTACAAAGCAAGAACAGGTCATCGAAAATAATCATGCAAGATTTTCCCGACTTCCTCAACAATGTCCAAAAGCCTGAGGCCAAATCTGCAGAAGCAAACTTTCCCTGCAGCCATAGCGACCTATGCGTTTTCCTATCTCCCTGAAAGACACAGAGAGCACGGTGAGTGGATTTGGTCGTAGGCTTGAGCAAGACAAACTCATCGTATGACAATAACACAATTCGCTTCTGGACGCGTTCCATCTCTCCGAATGACAGTGAACCCTGCTAGTGGGGTAGGTTGTATGGTTGAACAAGACACACGACTTGCATGAGGGCCGCGAATCGCTTCATCCAATCAGGCGCTCCGCTTCACGATTCCTGTTCAGAGCACCAAGCTGTGTCAGGTTAGGCAATTTACTACCCTGCGCTTGTGAGCAACTCAGCCTCGGCCTCGCCAATCTAACTTTCGATCTTTAACCCGATACTTCGAATTCCGTCTAAGATTTCGCACTCTCTGAGAGCGTTAAATTGACTTCCATCGTGCAAGCTAGTTCTGTTTCAGACGAACTGCGAAGCTTTGATATTTTCGGTCTTGTAAACGTAAAGTATAGTTCAGGGGAAACTGTGAATCAAATAATGGCATGTTTGTTCTTTAATTATTAGTTACATCCTTTGTTTTATTTCGGTATTAGCTTTGTCGAGCATTGGGCAGTCAAGTATAGGGCGTTTGGGTCGGTGCGATTTAAAATAGAAAAAGAAAAACTGCTCTGAACAGACTCAAATTTATAGAAAGTACACTTTTCCTGTTCAAATTTATATTTCGCTTGAAGTTTGTTATACACATTGTGCAAGGATTTCTTCAGCAGCTTTGTAAACCATTAGGTACCCAAGCTTCTTTCATGTCACATAGAGTCTTGCGTATCACTCATCTTTTCTACTTTTTCATGAACAAAGTTTCAGAACAGCATTTAAACCTATTGTTGAATCTTTTTTGGCTTGCTTAGTTGAGCGCTTTTTGCTTCCACTTTATTTATCCCATCTCCCACCAAGCCAGTAGGAGCTGTCTTCAATAACAATTTGAAGCTTGACGGGCGAAACCAACGTCAAGAAAACAGGGCCACCTCTTGACGTTGCTTCCTTTCAAGTGACGGCTCAAGAAAGCGTCCAAAGAAAACGAAGCCTGGAAAATTCAGGCCCGTTTGATTCGGAAAAAGTGGCTGAAATTTCATGCAAAGACAAATTTGAAAGGAAACGAAGCAGTGGTGTTGTGTTCCGACTAGAAAACAGTGCCGTGGATTTTGAGCCAGGATCCATCGCATTTGAATTTCACATGTACTGCAAATGTAAGCAAGAAAGTCATTATACAGCTAAGATGATGCAGAAAAACAGTTGAAAATTAACTCTTCTTAGGACAACACATTTAGTGGAAGCTAATATCTCAAGTGTTTAGAAAACTCATTAGATATTCCTAGTTGAAACAATTAGATATTTTTAGTTGAAACAATTAGAAATTCCTAGTTGAACAGAAACTGGGTACAGCATTCCCGCACATAAATATATCATAAAAACAGTAAACATAGCATGTTCAATAGTATTTTTTCAGTAAATTCACGGCATATGAAATCGATTGGCAATTTTGCATCCATGGGAAAGAAAACTGAGAATTATGACCATGAATGGGAATTTTGTGTGCATTTAATTTTGACAAATGAAAATATTTGGCCATCAGGTGATCAAACATGTACCAGATATGCGAGATTAGTTAAGCCCTTACCATGGATAAATACTTGTCATGATCTGAGTGGTTATGTATGGAAGCGTGAGCAACTTTGAAAAATATGAAAAAAAGCCTAATGCTCTGGTGCGTGAGTGAGCATTTACATTCTGCTTCCCACAACTGGTAGTATCACTCAGCGTCACTGACATCACTTATCGTTGATGCGCAAACATCAAGTGGGCTATCCTGTCTCTCTAATTGCAAGATAAATTCCTCTGAAGATAAAATCATCTATCTCCTAGAAGACTTTGACCACGACGTGAGCCACCGATTGTCACGGAAGGAATTTTTATAATGTTGCTGACCAACCGATAGTCACAAATTCAATTTTCAGAAATACTTTTAATGAAAGCTAAATGAACGTACGATCCAGTTAATGTTTGCTATGTTCAAAATGTCTTATGGCCATAGCCTTTCAATGAAAAGTTGCGGACAAATGCCAAAAAAATCCACATTGTTATTATTGTATGTTGTCAATACCAAAACGATTGTCTTTCAATTTGAATTAGATATTGAACTTCAGTTTAACCTACTGCTGTCAATGTGTTAAGTCAGAAAGTTGAATAATCAATTTTTTTGCCAGTTGTTTGTAGTTGAATTCAATTCCTCTGAAGTGTATACTTCTAACTTTATAGGTAATGACATGAATATCTAAATGGAACTAGATAAAGAAACAGTGGAAGCTTTATTAACTACAGTAATTTATTTTACGATAACCTGATATGCGCTCTGAAAGATAGAAAATAAAACTAAAGAAAATAAAGTCATCAGAGAAAATTTAAGAAATAGTTGTTAAGAAATAAAAAATCTCATCAGTTTTACGGGAGGAAAAATATGATTTCGGGTGCAAAAACTTCTTGCAAAATACAAACCGAGAACTTCAAAACTTTGCAAAGGAAAAATTAGATCTACCTGATCTTTTCTCAGAAACTGATTATCTTTAATCATTATTACAACATATAAAAAAATAATTTTACTCTTCATATCAACACAGAGCTTAGGTCTGTACGACGACATTATGCAAGAGAAGTTTTCTCCCATTTTTTCAATCTATTATAATACTGTACAAGAACTATATAAACTCACGTAAAATTTAGAGCTTGCATTATACACGCATAAAAGATAGATTAAATGGCATGCAATTATGACTTGAATATAAGACAATGAAACTTTGACCTCAGCCATTGACTATTACTTTTTGATTACTCGTTTCCAGTAAAATTCACTTCTGGAATTGTTGTTAAATTTCGCTTTTAGATTGTCAGTAATTAAGGTTTCAATGTCTCATGAAAATGTTCTCCTATACGCTGGTGAGAGGTGCAAAAAATATGACATTATTTGGTCAGATTCGGTTATCGGGTTACTACAGTTTAAAAGAAAGATTTGTCAGAATTTCTAGTCCTCAAGTTCGGTGAACGAATCTAAGTATCATGGAAGTTCACAGTCCAGGTTATAAATTTGGGAAGTGGGAAGTAAAATGTACTTTGGCATGCCGCAGGACCCGGAAGCTAAATTGCCCGTTCATTTTAGGAGGGTGTGAGAAGACACTCAAAGTACATTACTAATATTGATGTACAAAGAATTTGGTTATTAAAAAAACAGTTCTTCTGTAGCTGTTCATTGTTCAGTGATAATATAGTAGCGCGTAGTATAGTAATGTACATCTTTCTTGGAAAACGTTTCCCAAAACAGACGTATTGTTTCTCCTGATGCATCGAAGGGAACAAAAGGGAACTTTATAGTAAAAATGACTGTAGGGTAATTACTTAATATTTATTTTATTACTTTTGAAACGGTGAGAAGTTGAGGAATACAATCTTGTGGAGTTTGATATGCTGTTTAAAAAGAGTTGCTGAGTTACTCCCTCTGTCTTGCGCAAGATGCAGAACATTCCTTCTCATAGATTTTCACCCCCTCTCTCTCTCTTCGCCTTACCTGCTAATGTCATCAGTGTTCGCTTTCACATTTCTCGGTGCATTCATTGTTCTCCATTGCTTAAGGTCGCCTACCCTTTCGAATCGGTATCCCCTCGTACTCAATGAAAGTAAGTATCTCCAAGTATATCACTCAAGCTTATCACATTGATTCCAGCTCTGGAATGCGATTTACATTCACTGAAAACACTACCAATAAATCAATTTTACACTACTAATTTAATAATTGTGAATTCACGTATAAGGTGCTACTCACTTATTTCTCCTTGAAGATTCTGCTTAGCCTACTTTTTTCTGAATAATTCCAACAACAGGAAACTGGTCTGCTTCTCATTATAAATCATGTCTCTCACAACAGTTCCGGTACTTTTGAATGAAAGACTTTTTGCCGTTCTGCAACTTTACTCCAAATGTGAAATGGTTTATGCGGTAGCTTTTTCAACCCTGGAATTACGAGTTATGAACTTCAAATCGTACCAACGAGTGCGAAGATACTCAGTAATTTGAGCCAGAGTTGTCGTCGTTCCCTTACGAGAAAAATTTTGGCCGATGTGAATGTTTGGGCAGTGGTGGGGACATCTCCCAAACTTTTAATTAATATCACAAGTCAATTAAAACTTTAAATTAGCTCCCTCTTTTCTGTTTTTTTTCCTAGATAATCTACAAAAGGCCGTAAATGTTTGTGGGACATTTTGCCGAGGACACCGTATTGCGGATGGTAACCATATAACGAAGCATAAAAATTTGAACTATGACTAAATTTAAAAAAAATTAAACTTTTAATTTCACGAGATTCAGCAATATTAATTAAGCTTCCAAATGCCACTCAGAAATGATTTCATAACGCGCTACATTATATTGGAATGCATTGAGGAGGAAACATCGTTACGAAAATGTCGATGGCAAGGACATGCTTCGAATTTTTACGTTAGGAAAACCCGCGTTCTCCCATGCAAGTATAGACTTTGAGCCTAAAAATCTAAAAGAACTTTGATATGCCGTGAACGATGAAGGGTCTGAAAGCTTCTTCCATGAATCTTTGTGACCAGTGTTCCCATTTTCCGCCAAATATACGGCGCATTCTGTAATGGGAAAATCAACCACCGTACAAGAGCAGTGATGTTCCTGCTAAGAAACTCCGATTTTTTTATGCGCGTGGGTGAGTTTATGACGAGGGGAAGTGGGCTGCTGAGGATGAGGGAAGTGGCAGGCTGATAAGGCCGAGAGACGAGGCGCATGCGCTTCAGAGCGATTTTTAGGACCAGTACAAAGTTAAACAGGAAAATGAGAGGCTGATAAAGACAAAGAAAAGGGTTATTTGCTTGAATTGGATTTTTGAGGTTCAAAATGTGTTGAATGGGGGTATTAAAAATTTGATCTGATTACGACAAGCGGCGTACCAACTTGGGTGAGATATTTTAAGCTGAGTGTGTGAAATTAGGAGTCAAGAGGCTTTAAAGGAAGAATAACGAGGGAAGAGACTCTTGGATGAGCACTTAAGGCCCAGTTTGAGTTAAATTCTGACACGAACGAAAATGAAATTTTCCAAAATCAGGTTACAACAGTTTCATGATAAAGAATCCTGAAGACGTGGTAGTTGGCTGTGGTTATTTGAACAAAAATGCGATAAATTTACAGATATTAATACTTGAGGCTTAAATAATATTTAACTTTTTTAGCGTGGTAAAAATGAAAGTAAGCAGTTTTAGAAAAAGATCTAATTTTAACATGGCTAGTGGTGGTTGAAGAGGTATTATTTGGTGTGCTAAAACCACGTATTGAACACTTCGCACATTATGACTGAGTCTGATGTGTTGGGAGTACACTTATGTAAAGGATTAAACTTATTTATGGTAGCACACTTGCGCAAAGCAGTGAAAGACAAAGAAAAGTTGAAGAGTTTCTCTGAATTTTATTCCAAATCACAGGCCACTCCGACTCCTCCCTCCAAGTACTTTTCATGCAGCGCACACTTCGGTGCCTAAAGCAGAACAAATTCTACAAATTTACACAGATTGCGTCGACTTGATGACTTATTTTAACATTAAATAAATATTTAAATCAGGTATAAGTTGGCATCAACACTTCAATATAGAAGTTGGAAGCGAATTATTTGATTGTTTTCACTCAGGGGGCCAGAACACTGCGGTTTCTTTATTGATTAATCAAAATGCTCCTAGAAATACTCCACACTTACCCATTCTGGACCATCAATGCGACGGTCCGAGGCACTCCCCCACGTGCAAGGGTCCCTCCATACAGGGATCCAACTGAACCGGTGGTGTCACTCATTAGAGAAGAAATAAAAGAAGAAAAGAAAAACAGTTTATTTCCAATAAAGATGACAAAAAAAACATTATTCGTTTTTGAAATATCTTTAGTAAGAATCCTTAGTTGATACACACACATGGGTATCGTAATACTCACGTCACTAGTCGGAACAAATGACTGACAAGCGCGCAAAGCGCAAAATTATAAACTAGCGCGCAACGCCAAATGCTCCAAGCTAGTGCAGCCCATACGAAGTACAAAAACAGTGACAGCGCCTAAAGCTGGGCCCAAGTATTACCGTCCTGAGACCTCAGACGTAACCGAACTATGTGCGCACGGTCCAATTGGTCCGAATTAACAATTTTTACAATTAAATCTTCGATAGATTTTACACCGACGATTACCAATTTGTGCAACACGTACATGAAGGGTTAGTCCAACCAACAGGTAGTACTGTACGTACATAAGTTCTAAAGGAACCGAAATGTAGCACCAATGACTGTTACAAGATTTTTGTTTATTTTTCTTTACATAATTCAAAAGGTCTTAAGTGTTTATGAGAAATGTTGCCGAGGAGGCAGTATTGCGAATAATAACCGTACAACGAAGCATCAAAGTTTATATTCGGAATATAGTAAGAAAATAATTTACCGAGATTCAGTAGCATTCGTTAAATTTTCAAACATCATTTGAAAATTATTTCATTACGGGTTATACTGAACAGAACACAAAAGGGACGAGACGTCGCTGCAAAAATGTTGATGACGCACAACATGCTTCAAATTTCTGCGTTAGAAACCGTACTTTATATGTTGAAGGGACAGAATTTTATAAGCAGTAAAAGAATATTAATTACACAAGAGTAGTATGAGAATATAAATAATACAGTAGTAACAAAAAATGTTAATTACTAGATAGTAGTAAGAGAAAATAAGTTATATAGAAGTAATAAGATAATATTAATCACATGGGAGTAATAAGATAATATTAATTACAAAAGAGTAATAAGAGAACTTATTAGTAATTAAAACTAATTGGGAAGACTGAGCTTAAAATAAAAGAGAACAAAGATGCATTCAACTTCCCGTGAGAGAGTGAGCTACCCTAATTTGACTAATGATGTGGATCCGCATATGTTCATGAATAAATGAATGCAAGTGAACTCTATTCCGTGGGCAGAATTCGCTTAAATATCTATTAAACATTGCTAATTTAGTGACAATTATCATATTCAATTACTACTAACCAACAATGTTGTTAGTTGCATAAGTAATTGTATCTCGGAATTCACTATTTAAGAAGAACTTAGACCGTTGTTTGAATCGATGTGGTGTTTGGTAAGAGCGAGGTGAGAGCGTAATGAGGAACGCATTTGTTTTGTTTTGATGGTCTGAAAATTTACTTTCATTTGTCTTCTTTTTCTCCAACGAATCCTCGAGGAAATAACCAGAAATGTTCTGAAGGGCCAAGAAATGTTTTAAACGGTTCGTAATTACAATTGTTTAATTTCATCAGTGCTCTCATCACACACGGTGCCATGATTATGATTTCCATTTTGCGCCAGTATTACTACTGTATTTTTATGTTTCGCTACATGGAAAATCAAAATTGTTATTACGAAGATATAGTTTCAGTGTCTGCAAGAACTGGGAGACGGAAAAGAAAATACCAGGGCCACATAATTCACAAGCTGGCGTCAGCTTTGCGGCATTCTTGATTTATGTTAGGCAGCAAAAACTCTGTCTTCGTCATTTGCCAGAATCGAAGCTCATTTTTTGCAGGAAAGTTTCACCCGTGTAGTCGTCTGGTGTGAGTCCTCGAACATTTAAGGCCCATCTTCGTACGACAAAACTGAACAAATTCACTGAATGGGATGCCCTCTCGCTCATTCAAGCGCTTGCATTGACATGATTTGGACCACGTGACTTGAGCCCACAGAAGTCTGCGTTCATGAGATCTCGTACAAGTACACGTCTGACGAGTACACAACGCGCTCGTAAATACAAACATAAAGAATCACTCATGAGATCCTGCAGACATGCATACGTGCGCACCAATTCGCGCGCATTTCTGTGTCATGCCTAATATGGGCATCGCGTGCGGCTCTGCGCATCATCCCTCACTTTAAGCAGTCATGAGAAATTACGCTTCCTGCTGCTGGACTTTCTTTGTGAGAGAAAGTGGCTCGTTGCTATGGGAGAGTGAAAAGCAAGGACGGCATCTGAACTGACCCGACCCTAAAAATTTACTACCGAAGCTGAAGACATAAATTACTCATCAGGCTGTCTTGAAATATGACTTTTGCTTTTACGTAAGGCAAGATAAGTCAATTTGACGTCAGAAAGATGTCAGATGAGGACTCGGATGAGGGTTGTTGTAAAAAATATCGTACTGAATTCCTCGTCACTATAAGGGTTGTGTTCAAAGTTGGCTGGACGCTGATTTTCCATTGAACTTATTTTCTGTGATCTTATTTTACTGTAGTTTAGCTACGCATCAGACATAGCCACAAAAATTTGAGAAACATGAGCACAATAAGCTGGCATAAGTGGACAGGAATTTATTCAAACTCAGGCCTTTGCTTTCCACTTTCCTCAGTAATTTTATAAAAAAAAGACAGTGTTAAATTTTTCATTTTCGTCTCCTTACTTTTTAGGACCATTTTTTCAGGATTTTAAGTTCAGATGAAAATGCCGGAAGAAATGGAAACAAAAAACAAATTGGAAACATTCACATATACGTTATGAAAGTAATGTATATATTAGATAGTGTACCGTGCTTAGCACTATATCGGAGATGCTTCAAAGCAAGCCGGTTAGGAAAGTGCTTTTAGGAAAGAGGAAAGGGAAGAGGGACAGAGCGTAATCTTTATTAAGTTGTTTATGATTTCAAAACAACTCTTCGTTATATTTTACGTACACCGAATTAATGTAAGATCATAGTATTGTGTTTGAAATTACTTCAGTTTGAATTATTTTGAAATGCGTGAACCTTTGTTATTTAGGCAATTTATGAAAACTTGATTCTGCAGAGACTAATAAAAAATGAATTTCCGCTCATTATGTTGTCCTATCACAAGCAAACCACATTTTACAACGCGCTTCATTTCAGTTATCAAACACGTTCACAAATCTGAAATTATCTCGTGCAGAAATTTACATTTAATTAGGAGAAAGGTTAATGAAGGCTATAATTTCAGCGGAAGATTACTTGGGTGAAATCCATGCATGATATTGAGAACCACTTTGAATGCCATTTTGTTGGGCTAACCATCTAAGTGAACAAGAATCAGCTCATTTTGATCTCAGTGTGAAATAATTTAACGATCTTCATAACAAGTTGATATTGTGAAAATTATTTTACTGAAATATTATTCGAAAATGACTACGTTCTTCTCGAAGTCGTCTGAAAAATTTAGTCGTAAAAAACGACGATAACTGTAACTGTAGTAATTTATATTGCTTATGTAATAACTTAAGCACTGGGACTGATCTGAAGCGTAGACATATTAGGAATGAAACGATAAAAAACGTGAGTAAGGAGAAGCGTAAAAAACATACCGATCAAAATCTCTTTTCTAAGAAGAGAATAAAGGAAGATATGAAGTTGCTGCCCATGCTTACTGACACAGGCAATGGGCGAGATTTTTAAAGTCTTACTGAAAGAAAGAGATGACTGTTAAGATTTGAAAGGCAGACTAGAGCCCACCGACGTGCGGAACAGAGCAGCCTCTGTTCCACTCTCGCTGTTCCGCGAACGTCGTCTCACGAGAGCCTTTAGTTTGGTCATTAGCAGGGTATTCCCTAAACCTCCCTAGATAAACCACTTTCTGAAGGCCTCAATAGCGACTCTAGAGTTCTCCAGGTCCCGAGTGACGAATAAATTCTTATGAAAGCCTTGGAAAATTATGATAGGATGCAAATTAAGTATTTTGCATAATCTGGTTATGCTCGCTTTAATTTTTATGGCAGTGAGCTTCTGAGAGCTGCCTAGGTGTCTGCTCTGCCAATAGCGCCAGTTTTGTGCCCCGCTATTTTTTCCGGAAAAATCTGTTTACAATTTAATTTTTGGAGATGGTGAACGATCATTTTTATTTCTTGAGAATTTATTTTCATCATTTGTGTTTTGCCACCGATCATTATAAGCCAAGTCGTTCTTTGATGTAAAAAAATCTGCAAGCGATCCTCAACACCACGGCACAAATTAGCAGGCAAAAATAGCCTTTATTTGGCACATCTTTGTACTGAAACTAAGGAGATCTGCTTAGTTTTGAAATAAAATTGAAAACGAATGTTTTCAGAGAGTTTTTAAATTCCATTTTTGTGTTAATTAGTTTCTGAATTATAAAATTATAAGTCGCCACTTTCTTTCCGCTGGTTTTTCGTATGAGATACCCAGTATTTCAAAATTTTGATTTTTTATACTCAATGATATTGTTGCTGAGTAATCTTTTTGAATGTCAGAATCCCCCATATAGAGTGGGGGACGAAAATCACTGTTGAGATTTTAAATAATTGTGTCCTGACAAGTATTGATTATACTTGCACCATTTATTTTAGGTTTTCTAATTAATTCGTTTACATTCACCCACAGAGAGCTGTTTTTCTTTACACGAATATTCTTTGTGCAGCTGGGCAGGGAAGAAAGGAGGATTTTTTTGGTCATTATGCGAGTTAACAGTTAAAGGAGTCGGCAATTAGTTGATTCAGGGAAAAAATCATTTGATAATAATAGATCGCATGCTATTTGAAAGTTTTTGTGCACTTTTCGATGTACGTCATCTTATACTTCCTTGGTTAATAATAAGTCGAAATGTACTCTCAAATTTGACTACAGTTTCTCTCACAGTAGCCTGGCTTCCTAAAAAAAATACTTTGAAACTTTTGAAGAGCTTCGTTGACGTCGTAAGTTTCATTGGGAGTTCTTATTGTGAAGGCTCCTTATTTTGTCGTTAATTATGTGATCAAAAATAAAACTTCTTTGCCTCGATTTCTCAATCTGCTTGCTCTCAGAATGATCAAAAATATGCCCTCACCTTTACGTTCGCGTAAACAAATCCTGCTTAAAGTGAATGAAGTCAAATTAAAAACTGTTTAAATTAAAATGAATATGAGGCCTCTAAGATTCGCTTCAGCAGAGTAATAAATATTTGAAAACGTCGCCGGTTTTTTGAGCCCCACATGCAATTCATGTTATTCATTCGTTCGGTTCAAAATAAATTTCACTGCAAGAACTCTTCACTCACTTTTAACGAAACTTTTCCTGTCTAACCTTTATTGAAGCTGCACACATGACCGCACTGCATTTAATTTCAATTTTTGTATGGGTAATAGTTTCATCAGATCGCAGGAAAAAACGCAAAATTACCTCAAATTTAAAATTCCTGAATTTCACATTGGTGTTCGCGGAAGAGCCCAAGCGTTTCCTGGATACGGTTTTATCTGATATTAATTTTCCGTTTCCAGCGACGTACGCTCAGCAAGAAGATGAATACGAAGACTACCCGTCAGATCTGTCCGACTCGGAGCCTCCACAATTCCTGTCTGTGCCGGAGGAGTTCTCCGTCGAGGTGGGCGGAGACATCACCTTCCCCTGCCACGTACAGCATCTAGGTGAGACTTTATTTTGTTCTCAGTAAGCCTATGGAAAAGATTTTTCTTGTCGCACGGGTGACAGCATTTAGGTGAGACTTTTTTTATTCCCAGTAAACCTATAGAAAATATTTTTTTGTCGCACGGGAGACAGCATTTAGGTGAGACTTTTTTATTCTCAGTAAACCTATAGAAAATATTATTTTTGTTGCACGGGCGACAGCATTTAGGTGAAACTTTTTTTATTCTCATTAAGCCTATGGAAAATATTTTTTTGTTGTACGGGAGACAGCATTTAGGTGAGACTTTTTTTATTCTCATTAAGCCTATGGAAAATATTTTTTTTGTTGCACGGGAGACAGCATTTAGGTGACCCTTTTTTTATTCTCAGTAAGCCTATGGAAAAGATTTTTCTTGTAGCAAGGGAGACTGCATTCAGGTGAGACTTTAATTCTTTATTTTCAACAAACCTTAGAAATAATTTTTTTCTTGTTACAGCGGAAGAACAGCTAATTCTTAAATGAAGACATAACACAAGATTTAAGTGACTGTAAAACATTGAGTGCTGCTTTGTTATAGTTGCAACGGACAGTTATCTACGTCTTCATCATGCCTTTCGGTGAGACTTCATTTCTCTACTGAACGAGACTTTGCATGCTAGTTTCTCTCTTTTAAAAGAAAATTATTCACTCCTACTGGGAGAAATTTACATGAACGTCATTCTTCTATTGATTATAACTATTTCATGCTATATTTTTTTGTAATATGATATACTTTTATCATAGGCCAATAATACAATTGCAATTTTATTTTTAACCACATTCTTTTTCGCAGAGAAAATCCGCTTGTTATGTTCAACAAGCAATTTCTCTATAACCTGTGTCCTGTTTTGCTACAGAAATATGTCATACAAGGCTAGACCTCTTTTCTATGTTCTAGCTCAGGAAAAAAATTTTAGTAGTTGCATTCCATTTCGCCCCATCTTTAACTCGTCGTACGGAATACATCATTAAACGAGACTTTATTTCCCTCATAGGAAAAATCGCACATCTTCGAACCCTGTTTCCATTCTTCTGACAAATAAGTAAAATTCTAGTATGGTAAAATTTCATGCGAGACTTTTCGTTTACTATCTGTGGCCTTTTTTATTTCAGGGAAACAGTTATATTCTGACTTGTGATTTAGACAAAAACCAATTTTGCAATTTCTGATTTCTTTCGTTGTATTCGCTATCGTAATTGTGCATGCTTTATATCATAGAGGGAGAAAATATTTTTAATTTTTTATTCTATACTTTCTCTCGGTACAGTGAGCGCAGAAAAATTAATGACCTATTGCTCTGTGTAGCAATTAAGTGAGCCTTGATGTCTTTATTCCTTGTTTTTTTGTTTCGTAGTAGTCACTTTCCAAGGTTGCATGAACCGTGAAGAATAATAATGCAACTTTGTTTATGCTCACTTTTCGGTAACGACAAATATCTTTTTGAACTTAATATGATCTTATTAACATAAATATTTTGTATTTCCTTTGCGTTAGGATTATTTGTAAAACTTGCTAAAACGACCTGATTAATACCCCAACTTACTCAGTGTACTCATAGTCTAATACCCAGAAAATTTTCGCATCTCATCATTACAGGCCCACTATTCCGTGTCTACCTATTATTAAGTTTACTTTAATATATAAAACTTTCCTATTTGTCACTCTTCACTCAACTTTTGAGTTCATTCGTTCAGATTGTAATTTGAAGTTGCATGCCATTATCGATAAGTAATACTGTACATGAAAAATGCGTCTTCTAAAACCATTCTTGTTTCAGAGATGTTTTCCTCTACTTTAGGACTATAATAAGAGCATTTATGATAAGAAACTTTTTCATTGAAAGATGTGAATAACCCCCAATGACAAAATGAGCACGAGTGACCTTCACGAACGGAGGCCCATTTCATGAAGCGGATGAATTACCCATTGGTCCTTGTCGCTGGGACACGTAATGGTGGTTATTGAGGTCATTTGAGATCTATTTAAGTGGGTAAATGCGGGCTACTAAGTCGTGCATTGAGTTTAGCAAGGATTTGTGATTGTGGGAATGACATACATTGATTCTTTTCTTCTCTTGGTCTCTGTACGAACATATTCTCCAGAAAAAGCAGACACAACGTACTCCAAGAAAGCCACAACTTATGCGTAGGTCAGAAATCGGTTAACAAAATTTGTGCTGATTATGCAACCAAAATAACTGTTTTTATTCATTCGTAAAAATTAATGGATTTAAATCACGAGTAACGCTCACTATAGCATGGGATGCTTCTTCGTTCTCTTCTTTATTAAACTCAGCTTTCAAATTAGTTATCTTAACTTTTATTATTGAAAGCATCATCCATGCGAAAAAAAAGTTCTGCATTTTCCTTACGATATAAAACGCACTCATACGAATCACTCTTAAACTCCACGCACATTTAAGGTCTTCACTCGGTCACGAGTGCTCAAGCGTACATACACGTACGTGCCAGTTTCATGACATGCTGGGACGAGTTGAAGCTAAGCAATTACACGCTTAGATGCTTTAATGACTACGCACATTGGCGTGTTAAGCTAATACGCAAAGTTGTTTGGGTAGGACTCATATTAGCAGTATAGAACTGTGCTCTATATTGCGCCACAGCTGACAAGACTTGAACCTTGTCTGACTGTGGTGGATGACGGCGCTGAAATTTGTTGATAGGCCGTGAAATGAAATCAAACTCTACCGTAAAATTTTCGGCAGTTTTCACCCGCAATTAATTATTTCTCGATGAACTTCATGATGCTGCCGTTGAACTAAAATGTAGAAATGAGATAAAATGGAACCACTGTGATTCAAATGAATAATATCAACGAAAATACACTGTGTGTGCTTCTCAGCAGCAAGGCTTGTGTTAGACTTGCACGTAGATGATGCTGCGATCGTCACAGTCAATCATTGATTACGAACTGACAAATTTCTCAATTAAATATTGTTATCCTACGAAGCTAAAATACCCAAATGTTCACGCAAATACCCTCGTTTTAGCTTAACATTTGAGAATTCTATTTTGTGATACGTAGTTGTTTGTTCATGCATTTTCTATTCCATTTGTCATTAGACTACCCCATGTACCCTTGTGTAACATTTTACTTTCAAAAGCATTGAATTAGTTCTTGCTCTATAGCGAAAGGGAGCGATATTTGCAACTTATAAGAGGAAAACTTTTCAACAAGAAATTAATTTCAACCATATATCCACCATAAATAGCATAACACTTGAGGGGGATATTCTTTTAAAAAAGTAAATAGATTAACTTGTGTAGCGTTTCGAGGTAGCGCTCTGAAAAATTAAAAGATTTGACTTTGGATACTGTGGAATTAGTTTCCTCTGCTTACAAATGTAAATATTCTCTTCTCGCTATCGATCCGATGAATTAATGACGGGGATTTTTTTGCAGTTAGGAGTGATTTCAAAGATTGGTTTCATTCACGAGCCTAGCTGCAATTTATTACTTTTGTTTCAATGAATCACTTTTAGGTCCAGTAACTCTGAGGTTTATTGCCTCGAAACGAATGACTTGAAGATTTACATAGAATCTTCGTACTGTTTTCGCTCCCAATTTACTTCAGATAAAATTGAAGAGCTTGACCTTTGCCTTTCTTCTATTATCCTTATTTCCTTTGACTCAATTACGATTAAAAACAAAATAAAATACGTTTACTCATATTTGTTTCCAGTAAACGAAGTTATCTTCCTTCGTATAGCGTATTATATACGTAATTGATAGAGTGTTTGGGAGAAACGCGATCCTGAGCAGGTGGCAATTCGATTATTCTTTATCATTCCTGGGCTATGATGCATCGGTATGTGCGCTGTATTACGGTGCATGTGCAGAACTTAAATAATCATAAGTTAGTGAATTATCTGCGTTAGTAATATGAATAATTCTCTTATTAATTTCTGAAGCCCTCAGAAGTACACCAGCAGTATGCGAGTATCATTAGTTGGAATTTTTAAATAATTGATTACATATGATTCTCTTGACGGAAGCTGGAGGGGAAAAAGTTATTGCAGCAATAATCAGCTCCGCGTGCTGAATTGCGTGCAAATAATTTATATGCGTATAAATTCAGAGTATTCATATTAATGGTGAATAAATACCTGTAACATCAATACTCTGAATTTATACGCATATATATTATTTGCACGCAATTCAGCACACGGAGCTGATTAATACTGCAATAACTCTTTCCCCTCCAGCTTCCGTCAAGAGAATCAAATGTAATAATTTATTTAAAAATTCCAACTAATGAGACTCGCATACTGCTGATGTACTTCTGATGGCTGCAGAAATCAATAGGGGAATTATTAACTCCTGCGAGATTAATTGATGTCGACTTTAATTTTGCAGCTATTTGCTCGGGCGAAGTTCTTCACACCTTCGTCGTCATGGCTTCTGGTATTCTATACGAAAGTTTTCACGAGAAAAAATTGGGTGAATATATAATTCTACGGAACTATGATAACCCATCTTCAAGCTATTTGCTATGTGACCCCAAAAATTTCAAACCATGTTTGTGAATTTACTTTCAAACTTGGATTTCCATTGGGAAATGACTCGAGTCCCGCATGCTTACGCTGACCCAGTAATAGGGCTTGTAATTATGACCGCACTGCAGCACTGCATGATCAGAAAATGTCTTCGGAAGCCTACATCAACTCTGTGGCAAATGTGGTTAAAGATTTGATGCTATTTCACAAAAACTGCTTCTGATATCGACAGTGCGAGACAAATGCATAATCATATTTTAGAAATAAATGGTTCAATAACTTATTATCAATTAAAATTAAGTCGCATAACTCAGTATTATTAGTCCGGTAAACATCTTATTGTATACTGAAAAACTTAAATAACTATTGAAAACATAAGATGTGCTTTATTAAGCTTAATTTTTGTTTTTCCGTTCTTTGAAAAAGTACAACCGCATAATGTTTAAGAATAACACAACATTCATATTATTATTCATCATATTATTCGTACTTATTATACGAACAGCTTGCATTAATATACAAATCCTCTCAGCTTCCAAATCTTCACTGCTAGCATTATATTCACTTCAGGTCCTACCTTCACATTTTTGAACGCTTTCCTTTTCGACATTCATGCTGCCGACATTCCTCGCTCTCCGCCAGGTATCCCTGAGTTGCCCTTCTGGCAAATGGCATCGAAACTAAAGACGATCTCGGAGCTTACTGTACCTTATGAAATTTCTAGAATTCTTGATGAACTGCCTGGAAGTTTGGGCGGACGACCATCAGCCTAAGGCCTTCAGAAGACCGTGTGGCACTAGGAGTAATGATAGCCTTCGTGGTAGGACGCACAATGGGGACGGACGGAAATACTAGGGATAGAGATGAAGGTCGTTAGTTTTGGTATTTATTAAAACTGGCCGAGATGACTGCAGTTGGAATGGGACTCTCCATAATGTAGCGCTACTGGAGCAACTGAATGTGCGCTGCTATATCAATGAGGAGTGATGACGTAAAAGAAGAATGAATTTGAAAAAAATTTTGGACTGGTAAGAGAACCTGAAATGTTGTGAATTTAGATGTGGCTTATAAAGCAATTATTGAAGGGATCTAGGCCTACCGTAGGGCGATCGCAATAGCACTCTTTTTCCAGCTCAAACTCGAAGATAGATAGAAAAAGAACTTGCTACCAAACGCGATCGATTGGCAACAAATTAAGGGTGGTTATCAAGTGCAGCCAATCGACTTAGTCTGCTGAAGATTCAAAATAAAAACATATATGATGATTCCAATGTACCTATGGTCGTATGCTGAAATGTTATTTGCAGAAAAAATACTTTTCGAATGGATCTTTGAATTTTGCGTGTGCGAATTAAACAACGATGTTCCGTTGACAGTGATTTTGTCCTACAAGCTACTGGCAACAAGCAGTGTCCTATGACAGGAAGTGCAATTGGCTGAAATTTCCCTATCAAATAACCATAAATCACTTGTTGTGTCGATACTGAAATCTTACATGAAAAACAGATAATTTATCGTTATCCCAAAACACATGATTAAAGATTGACTACAAGACCAAAAATAAATGATTAGTGTTGTACTACTTTTTTCTCATGAAATTCTAAACCAACTGCACTTCATTTCCAAACAGAAGTTAAAATATTAGTTCATGACAAAAAATTCACATTCTGTTTAAGAATAAGGATTAAGTATTGTTGTTCATGCTCTAATACTCATGATTTTACCATTATCAATTGTCTTCATTTAAATACGCGGAAAATTTCCCAGAGTTATAATTTTCAGAGGAGGAATTTTGGAAACTGCACTTGCATCTGATATTCCCTGCTGTTCACAATTATTCGCTCATTTCTCGGAGAAATTTAAGAAAACAGTAGCGGGAATTAGCACTCCCAAGAGAGAAAATGTAAGGTCCTGAGTTGAGAGTTAGGTAGGTTGTCTTTTTGTTGAAATTCGATTCGTTTTTTGCTTTGTTAAAGACCATCTTTTTCAGGTTAACTATCGTCCTCTTTTTCAGCACCTCTGATTTTCCTTTTCAACTTTTATCTTGTTTCATCACCTTCTCTCTCAACCTACTGTTTTCATGCGCGAGGGATCCTTTGTGGGAACACACCTTGTGCATAGATTCCGCATCCTCTTAACACGATACTAAATGGTAATGGTACATTCATCCTTCTTCTCTTTGAACCTCTTAATTGTGGTAAGGGAGGGTGGAGCTAACTCGCGTTTACAATCAGAAGGTTGAAACACAACTAGTTTTAATGTAAGAACTGAAGCGTCTCTGAAACAGAACCAAACGTTGGTAGACTTCTTGCAGGGGCAGACAGAACGGCAGTGGTGGATGCGCTGTAACTTTGGGAGGCGACACCGAAAATAACGTATAAACGAAGCTTTTAAACGCGACATGCATTATTGGTAAACCGAATTTCAAGTCAATTTGATGCAACAGTGACCAAACACAGAACAAATACAGAATCTCTTAAGCGATACTGAAAATCAAAGAATTTATGTCCTAGAAACACGGCACCTGAATCTCAATATCCTTGCAAAAAATGGACAAATTGTAATACGAAAAAGTATCCACAAATGCAATATACTTGTTCATTTATTTCCGATACCACCCAGTTTTTAACGCGTATTACCAGGCTACGGCATGCAAACAATGTTTTAGATCCTGTCAACTCCGGATATGGACACTAAAAAGTCTAAGAGCGGGGATCACCCATATGCAGTTCTCCTAGCGCTCAAAATTGGCGTGATCGATGTAGCTTAGTTCCGCAATATCGGACCATTTTTATCGAGGAGCTATAACAAAATTGAATATGAATCTGTTCCTGTTTAATTTCATCTTGTGCTATATGGTCGCTCTGCATCCACAATTATTCTAATCTCTGGTGTTTAAATTACCTTGTAACTCCAAACAAAAATTATTTTTCGCTTGTAGGGAAAGGGACGTATGCCCTCCGTTCTATGCCCTCCGTTCATCGTTAAAGCCTGCTTAGTAATTTGAACTCATCAATTTGAGGAATTAACTTCATACGACCATTTACGCAAGTAAGAACCTTGCACGTCAATGCTGCACACAGTGGGTACCTGATAACTCTGTATATATCATGGAAAGTGCTTTCCCCACACACCTCTACCCAATGTGATTCATCACATTGGCTTGATAATTTCAACTGCTGCTTGACTAACACGAACTCTATTCCGTATATTAATTACCTGCATTTATCTACTACTGTCCACAGATAAAAACTTAAAATAAAGCATTCCCATCCATCAACGATCTTAAAAATGATTCATTCATTTGAATTACCGATTCATTACAAAACTTTGTAAATGAATGTTCATTTATCAGCATCTTCAAACACTGTAAAATCCGCTTGATGCAGCTGTCGAGTGTGTGCACTCTTCCCAGTTAGTTTCACTTCTTTAGCTTAGAATCCTTGCACTTCAAATGCGCTCTATCTCTACGCAATTATATAGTTTTATTTGCAATTGTAAATGACCCTAACAAAGCCAATGAAGTGGAGAAGCTTCTTTAGTCAACTTATTCGATATATGAGCCGATTAATCACGTTTTGTTTCCATATTGTTTTCGCTCTCGTGTTGCTGCCGTGTTTGCTTTGTAGAGTTCGAAAAGGAACATCAAAGGAGTATGGCGAGTGTCGTCTTTTGTCTGATATCAGACGCTCGGATACGCTGCATAAGGCTTTGATGGACGCGCTTTGAAGGTGTTGTGCGTTTCATGGAAATGATACTTTTGGATCAAACATTCTTGTGTGTCGGTGCTCGATGCCTCACAATGGCGATCGTTTTTCGTATAGCTTTCAAACAGTTTCCATGAAGTTTTCAGTGTCTTCGTATCGAAGTCGTATTCTCAGAAATGAACTTAAAGTGTATTTTTTCTTTCGAGCAGGCAACAAACAGATGGTCTTCCAATTCAATTCCTTCAGCACGCCAAGTAAAGAAAAACTTTACTTCGCTGGCAACAATCGAGTGCGTATAACTAATCGTTAAGGAAAAAGTATTCTAATTATATCGCTGGAGTGAGTGTTGCCCATCATTAATATATTTATTTTAATATTTAGTATTTGAATTCATGAGAACAAGCGCTCATATTCAATTTAATCACAGACGTAAAATGGCTAACATAAGATCTTGAACAAGGTAATTTTTTTTATTTTTTTCTAGGCGTTTGACCTGAATATTTGCAGTAGCTTGAATATTTTATCGAATCATTTCTTCAATGTATATTGTTTTATTGATAATAGCTGAGTTTTCTGCCAGAAAATGGGTTTCTCCCTTCTCAGATCAGCGTTAAGCAGTCAAGTTGTGGTTAGATGTGAAGATTCGAAGTGATCAGGACATTTTTCCTAGACCATTTCATCTCACTGAACGTCATTTCAATGCGGACAGATATGAAATGATATTCAGAAATGTGTACAAATCAGTCGTTTTCTCAAGAATAGAGTTTGCATTGTTCAGATCAGCCCAAACAAGCGGCTACGGAAGGACGAGCACAGCTTCACGCTCAACAACATCCGCCGCTCGGACGCTGGCCAGTACGCCTGCAAGCTGTACGACCCTCCTCTGCAGGTCCTCCATGTGCTCAGAGTCCAGTACCCCCGCCATGGTAGGTGTCCATCCCAACCGAATGCCATGTTAACCCAATAACGACCCAAATATTTTACTTGAACCAAATATTAGAGTAATTTATTTTTTTTGGTCTTGAATCAAATATTACTGTAATTTATGTTTTGGTCTTGAACCAAATGTTACGGTAATTTAACTTTGGTCTTGATACAAAAATTACGGTAATTTATTTTTTTGATCCTGAACCAAATATTACGGTAATTTATTTTTTATCTTGATAAAAATATTACATTAATTTATTTTTGATCCTGAACCAAATAATACGGTAACTTCTTTTTTGTTTTTGAACCAAATATTACGGTAATTTTCTTTTTGCTCATGAACCAAATATTACGATAATTTATTTTTTTGTCTTGATACAAATATTACGGTAATTTATGTTTTGATCTTGAACCAAGAATAAACGTTGATTTACGTTTTGTCCGTGAACCAAATTTTACACTAATTTATTTTTTTATCTTGGACCAAATGTTACGGTAATTTCTTTTAAATTATCATAAATGAAACCCAGTAAATGCGAAGTTTTCATCGAAGCATTCAGAAAAAAAGAACAATGTGAGTGATCTCCTAATGTCCTTCACATAGAGTTGATGTAGTGGTATGTTTGGATCACAATGGTAACGGCTCTTCAAAACCCCATGCCGCAGGGTTATGATTCATTCAAATCATGTATCAACTGGTCAGATGGGCTCCTTGTAACCTTATATCCACAAATGGTGAGTTAGCTATCATTGGAAAATTACGTGATATAGTAGCGGTCTTTTAGAACTTGCCTTACTCAACGGCATAGATTTTAGAGTCATCACCTGATAGCAGAAGTGGTTTTCAGAAATAGTGAATTTCTTTAATTAAAGGTAGGTTGTTATCTGATAGTAAAAGTGTCTCAAAGACTAAAATGGGATTCTTTATTGGCTGGTGATTTTCAAAGTTCAGTATGAATCTATAGTTGTTCTTAGAGCCTTGTGTCCTATGATGATACAGGTATCACAGCGTGAAAGCACCATGAATGTCTCAGAATTGGGCCCCTTGATACGGAAATATTTTTCACTGAGCCCTACTTCTTTAGCAGTTTGATGATCATATCTATATTATTTTTGAACCTCTTGCGTAAGGTCTGGTTGACAGTTTTTGTTGAGGGATTTGCCGTTTAAAGTTTTCCTTTTAGCGACCTAATCCGAGTTTGGACGTTGTCGCGGTAATTATGTGGTAATATTAGCTTAAGTTAAAATGTGAACGGTTGTTCAATAAGCTTAGCGTTCTCTTTTGTTCCCGATTTTATCACAATTTTTATAAATTTATTTTTTCAGCACTTAACAAAAGCCGATTTATATACTGCACTCACGAAAGTGAAAGACGACACAATTAATAATAAATAATGACAGAACTTCATTCACATTTTAAATTAGATACTTTGATTATTTTTTGCAACATTTTTTTTCAGTATAGTACAGGTGTTTCTACATTAAGCATTGATATACAAAGAAAATACCACGTATACATTCAAATCGCCCGTTTCTGCTGTCATTAAATCCATTTAGAACGCTTCGAAGATATTATATAATGTAGAACACATCACAACTATTTTAATTTCTTATCATTATGCCACTTTGAGTCCATTCAATAAATGTTCTCCTGTATCGTTAAATTTCAATTCACTATAGAACAATAGGAGCACTAGCATAAAAATTAGAAAAGCGTTTTGCCTATAGGAAAACATCGGTGCTTTGTTGTTCTTCTTGTGGTTGACTGAGCTTAGTCCTTGCGACAAGAAAAGAAAACTGGAAAGAAGGCATGACAACTGAAAGAAGCAAAGGGTTCGTCCTACAGCATCTTCAGCTGAGGTAACCTAACAGTATCCCTCCAGAGGGCACCGGTCTCCATAGCCTAGGGTCGACGAACCTGTCTAAACCAAACAAATGGCTTATCTTTTGAATGACAAATGAAGTGAGATGTAAAATTTTCATCCAAAAAACGATGAGAGTATAAGTTTTGGGAAGTAATGGAATTAGTTTGATCACCTATGTTGTGGTATAACGTGAAATGCGGCCTTGGGTGGCTTAATAATTTTATGCAAAGAGTCGAGAAGAAGCGATTTGAAGTCCCGAATGAATTTTTGGAGTAGGTGTGTGAATATTACCCAGAAATTCGTAACGATGAATATACCGCAGACGAAGACGGGCAATTAACTGTTCAATATGTGTCGGACAAAGTCCTGGAATATTTCCTTCAAAGAAAGACGAAAAGAAATTGTGAAGAAGGCATGAAAATTGACAGAAGCATCGGGGGTGTGGAAGACACGAGTCCTGCCACTTTCATTTAATAACCAACTATTTGGCAGTAACATTTAATTTCAATTTACCATGTAGCAATAACAGCCCTCATATAGGAGTAAAAAAAGCGTTTTGCCCGGATGAAGTCTTGGGTTATGTCTTGAACGATGTTCTGAAGTAGGCTTTTGAACGTGTCCCGGGTAAAATCGTAAAATACATCTTAGACTAAATCACGGATGGAATTGACTGGAGTTCTGGGACCATTTCTTGATACAGTAATGTCGTATACAAAGTGTTCAGTAAATTTGCCAATATGTTCTAGAAGAAGACATGGAAAAAGTTTTTACGAGCGTTTCGGAGGAAGTACACGAATAAAGACTGAATTACGTTATGGACGAATACGCAGAAGAAGTCCGCCAATGTGACATAGACGAAGATGCTGTATTTTTTTCGCGGTATATCTTATATTTTTTTCTACTCGCTCATTTGTGAATGAAAGCTCGCTTGTTATCCTCACTTTGAGTAGTAACCATCATGAACCAAACTACATTTTCCTTTGATATTTAACAGAATTAACAGTCGGCCTCAACACAATAATTGTAGTAGGATTCAACATGCATGCTATCAGTCTTCATTCCGAACGCGTGAGGCCTGCTTACAGCTCGAGATTTTACACTTTTTTTTCTATGATCCTCCATACGCAGGTTTGTACATTGAAATTTATAATTTATTTTAATTATTTCTGTTAATGGGGTTTCCATGAACAATCATATTCTTTAGTCAGCCTTGAGCATCCTCGTGCGTGACGATAATTTTGGGGTGTAGACAGAATATTACACTTTAAGTCATTTCACTTAATGGAAGAGCATCAGAATTATTTCCTCACCTCGTAGTTTCCAAATCATTTATATTCGTCCTCAGCTCTTTCATAATTTACTTTAACTTCTGCCTTCTTTATTGCATTCTTCATTCTCAGTTTTATTATTTATCTTCTCGTCAGGTTTCCGTATAATATTTCTTGTTTCGAGCTCAATTGTTCAGCTATACCTCTAACCTTTTGCTTATATTTTTCGCTTTGAGTTTCATCACTTATTTTCACGTCAGGCATCCTCATTTTTTTTTCTTCTGAGTTCCATTATCTTTTTTCGCCGTAAGCTTTCCGGTTATATCCTGCCTTCTGAGCTCTTCCATTAACTGCCTTCGTTCTAAGTTTCCAGGTTATTTTATTCGTTCTGAACTCCTCGAAAATATTCTCAACTTGGGCTGATCGATTATACTGGAAGTCATAAAAAATGACAGTGGAGGCGGCATCCCGAAATTTTTCAGGGTACAATTTTACCTAAAATATTATCAACTGTGATTCATTTCACACAAATGCGCACCAAAGAAGTCAAATTGATCGCTTGCTGAGCAAAATATTGTACGATTTCGTGTGATGAGTTTTATGTATCACGTCCTATGTACATCGGGCTGGTCTGTTGGTTCAAAATATTATTTTTGGGGTTTGGGTACGAGCACGGCTTTCATAGGAGTAGACGTGGCCTTTACTTTTCTGAGGCTTTTGCTACTGCGGGCAAGCGTAAATAACTTAACAGAAAAATGTTAAAGAAACACAATACGCCAAAAAACAGAATATAATAATAATGAATCAAATTCGCTATTTTAAATCGGTACCTCCTCGCCGTTTTAGAATGATTCGCTGAAACTAACGAACCCTTATTTCAGTACCAGCGGCTACACAACCAAGAATCACAATAAAGAACCACACAATAAAGAACCTGAATAAAGAACCGCACAATAGCGAATCACAATTAAGAATCCCAATATAAAGAATCCCAATAAAGAACCACCCAATAAAGAATTACAATAAAGAACCACCCAATAAAGAATTACAATAAAGAACCACCCAATAAAGAATCACAATAAAGAACCACCCAATAAAGAATCACAATAAAGAATCACAATTCAGAACCACACAATAACGAATCACAAAAAATAACCCCACAATAAGGAATCACAATCCCCCTCCCAGATCCGGCGCATCAGCCCCGACAGGCAGCAGATAGAGAAGGGCCAGACGGTCACCCTCCAGTGTGAAGCCGACGGCAACCCCGAGCCTGCGATCCACTGGAGCAAGCGTGGGGGTCGCCTGCCGTCTGGGTCCCACTCCGAAGAGGTATCGTCATTTTGACGTCTTTTGGAGGGTGTAAATGACGCTGTTGTTGATGTGAAGAGGTTTGGTCATCGTTTATACAGATGGTGCATGCTTTGTGGGGTTCTTTTTGAGGGTGTTAATGATGCTGGTGCTGGTGTGAAGAGATATGGTAATCGGTCATGCAAATATTTAATTTTTGAGTGGTCCTTTTGACGATGTAAATCAAATTAATGATTTGAATTGGAATGGTAATCGTTCATGCATATGTTTCATCTTTTGAGTGGTCCTTTTCAGGGTTTAAATCAAATTAATGATGTGAATTGCAATGGTAATCGTTCATGCATATGTTTCATCTTTTGAGTGGTTCTTTTGAGGGTGTAAATCACGTTGATGTTGGTGTAGACTATCATGGTAATCGTTAATGCAAATGTTCCATCGTATGTGTTGTTTTTTTTTGGAAGTATAAATGCTATTAATGGCAATGTGTGCTATAAAGGTAGTCGTCAATGCGAATTTATCATCGCTTGTGTAGTTCGGAAAGTAGCTTTTGAATTAAGTAGAACACATATCGGGATGGATGAAATCATTGCTTCGTTTGTCGTTATTGTCTCAGATTTACTTCTTAAATGAAAAAGTACTTCAAATTAATTGAATTGATTCGTTTCGTAATATAAATAGGACACTGAAAGATCAAAAAGAGTATTCTCATGTATGGAGTTTGGAAAGGATTGTTACCTGGATTGTTAACATATTTTAGTTCTAGATATACCTACTGACAATCTTTTGACAATTTTGTGATATGATATAGGCTGTTGAAGCACTGAGAACATTGTCCCCTGACTAGCTAAATAAAAAGTTCACTTCTGTGATTTTTCATTTATTTTGTTTTTACCACGATGAGAAGTAGCTCGCAAAAGATGGCTCAGAAAATCAATTTTTTAGAGTCCGAAAAAATAAAAAAATTTTTTGTTCTGAGGAAGTGCAAGTATATTTGAATTGTTTTAAAATATTTAATATGCAAGAAATTATCGATTTTCAATGGCAAATAATGAAAGTAATTCCAGCTGCGAACCGTCCCCCAGCGTTTCCAACTTTTTTCTAATTTTCTGCGATGATTGGAGCGCTTTCTTTTTAAACTTACACTATGTTTATGTGAGAAAAGTGTGCAAAATTTCTCAGAGAATATACGATTAGGCCTCACGTCTTCACAATAACAAATATTTAGTGGACCAAATAAAAATTTGAAAGACAATACCGCCATATATAATTCTATATTAAGTAAGTTTAAACCCCTTGGGCTTCCAGCAACTTGTTCTCAAAAATCAAGCTCTGACCTTTGGCATTCAAAGGGAATAATGGAAGAAAAATTACGGCATAGCCGGGCATGCTAGCTAGTGAAGCTTACATGGTGACCAGGGCCTGAGCATCACGCTGGAGAGCGTGGACAGACGGGAGGCAGGGACGTACGTCTGCACCGCCTCAAACGGAATCGGAGAGCCTTCGTACGCTGAGATGCACATCGAGGTCCAATACCGGCCTGAGATCACCACCGAGGAGGTGAGGTGGAGTAGCTCTGCCTTTACTATTTCTTGTTATCAACCCAAATAACTGCCTAGGTTAGGTAAATGTCTGCCTCCACAATATCTTCTTACTAACCCAATAAATGTAGAGGTGAGGTGGAGAAAATCTGCCTCCATAATATTTTGTTATTAATCCGGTAACTGTATATTTATTAACGTAGCAATAGCATAGGTGAGGTGGAGGAGCTCTGCCTCCACAATTTCTTGTTACCAACCCAATAACTGTTCCGGTGAGGGGGAGGAAATCCGTTGCCAGAATATCTTGTTGTCAACCCAAAAACTGTACAGGTGAGGTGGGGGAGCTCTGCCTCCACAATTTCTTGTTACTAACCCAATAACTGTTCAGGTGAGGTGGAGGAAATTCATCGCCAGAATATCTCGTTATCGACCCAATAACTGTACAGGTGAGGTGGGGGAGCTCTGCCTCCATAATTTCTTGTTACCAACCCAATAACTGTTCAGGTTAGGTGGAGGAAATCCATCGCCAGAATATCCTGTTATCGACCCAATAACTGTACAGGTGAGGTGGGGGAGCTCGGCCTCCACAATTTCTTGTTACCAATCCAATAACTGTTCAGGTGAGGTGGAGGAAATCCATCGCCAGAATATCTTGTTATCGACCCAATAACTGTACAGGTGAGGCGGAGGAGCTCTGCCTCCACAATTTCTTGTTAGCAACCCAATAACTGTTCAGGTGAGGTGGAGGAAATCCATCACCAGAATATCTTGTTATCGACCCAATAACTGTACAGGTGAGGTGGAGGAGCTCTGCCTCCACAATTTATTGTTGTCAAACCAATAACTGTATATGGGAGGCGGAGGAAATCTGCCTCCATAATATTTTGTTATCAACCCAGTAACTGTGCAGGTGAGGTAGAAGAGGTTTGTTTACGTAGTATCTTGTAATCGACTTAAATAACTGGGGTAAGGTAGAGATGGTCTGCTACCATAAGGTCTCATCGGCCGAATTAACTTCGTAGGTTATTTAAAGGTCGACCTCAACAATTTATTATATACACTCGAATAACTGCAGCAGTAAATTACGCTCACGCAAACGTAAATCAAAACTGCTATTCTGATTAAATAGTCACTATTCCGTGGCAGCATCAATTTAATTATTACCTATCCGTAGATATTTTTTTGTGTAATTGTTAATGGTAATTTTTTTTCTCCTCGTTATCTCATTATTGATAATCGTATTTTTTTACCACGCCACATTTATCTACTATGATACTGAAGTGAGCTTAACAAATTTTAACAAGAATAGCTTTGTATCTTTGCATTAAGAGATATATCTTTATGTTGCAAGTACGAGTATAATAAAAAAATTCACTCTGGCAAATTTTGATTTTATTTAAGAACACAATAATAAGTACCACAAATATTTCACACTTTATGGTTTCAACAATTTCGTAACATGAAAGTACTAAACTATTACATTCCTTCTTTTTGATGTTACTTCATGCAAGAGCATTGCTCTTTTTTGTATACCATTGGAAGACCATAGATTCAAACGTTGCTTTTTATCACGGATGATTTGTGTCTTTAATACTCGCGTAAAATGATGCTACAGCAATTAATTTACTCAAATATTCTACAATACAAAGGTCAAAACTGACAGCGATTGATAAACTTGTCACACTTGATGAAAGACAGAAAATATGAAATTCTTCTTCTTATGCATTCTAGTTTCCAGTATCAGTGCCAACTTTTGAATTTCATTATTTTTTATATTTTTCTTCAACGAGAAGTTGGGTTGCCAAACAATTTATTTCAAATGTTACTGAGTAATGTTGTTCCGGGAATCCTTTTTAATGCAAGAACGCGGAAATCGCAACCTCTATGCATTTTCATGTGGTCAATCGTTGTAATCTTTTGACTCAAAATGATTTCAAGAACAGACGGGAGGCCGCATGCAATCTGCCTTGATAAATTTTAAAACTTTTTCTAAAGGTTGCACATAACAGCACAAAGGCCTACACTGGATGCCTGTCAATCAACCAAAATGTTTATATATGAGTGCTAGATTAATCCCACAACGGAGTTGATTTTTTTCATAAGTTACCGATCCCGAGGGATCCATAAGTCTTACTCTTCGTTCTTCAGAATCTGAGTGCATATGATTTTGTGCATGGACCTCCTCGCGCAAAGTTTCTAATTAATCTAAGTCGAAGTGGAGTGTTGGAGTTTACAATGCTTCTGATAGCTGTAAAATGTAATCTCAACCAAATCATGCATTTATTTACGTTGCCTGTTCTCAGGTCATCAATTTTTTATTAAAAATTTACTGCTGAATTTTATAAAAACAGTGTTAAAATATTTTTCATTACAAAAATTTCACCCTGAAGGAAATCAAGGTATATCAGACTAAACATATGAAAATTTCCAGATACCTAGAACACGCATAAGCACGATGACGTCAGTATTTTTTACCTCGACACTAATAAGGGTATTCTTCATTCACCATCATCGAATTTCAATGAACCCTGGCCTCCCACCGTTATTAGGTAAATCTAAAATATTTTTAACGATACCAATGCTAGTGCAACGCTAGATTCCAGCCGTACAATTAATTGTTCGAGTTCTTGACGTGTTAAAATATGAATGTAATCACTTATCACTTTTACTTGAATACCTAATTTTTAAAATTCTGTATCTGTCAGTCTATAAATGGCAACGTTTCCATGTTTCATGCATCATTTTCGGTCTGAAAATACAAAAGCAACTGTTGTTGTCACTTTGATGAAAAAAGTGACTGAAAGGGTTTCTTCCGTATGTTTACCCTGAAGATGTATCCAACATCAAAACTTTGCCTTTAATAGACTGACAGATATAGAATTTTAACAATTGAATTTTTTAGTGGGAATGAAAAGTGATTATCTTTGCTTTTTAACACTTGAAGAACTTAAGCAATTTCAGAAAGTTAAAACGTCGAAAAGCAGTGCAATTAATGTTACTTGAGCTTCCTAAACTCAAGCGTCACATCTGCCTCCATGCGTTCGACAGTCGATCTTGCACACCGGAGACGGCGACGATGCGAAGCTGGTCTGCATTGTGCACGGCCACCCCCAACCTACCGTCCACTGGAGAAGAGGCAACCACCTCGTGGACTCTGACAAGCACCTCATGACCCACAACGGCGACCACAGGTACAGCCTCATCATCCGTAATGTCAAGAAGGAAGACTTCGGCGATTACACCTGCAGCGCCAAGAACCGTCAAGGATCGACCGAGAGAAAAGTCGTCCTCACAGGTAAGACAGACTGAGTTCATGAGCAAAGCACCAGTCTGTTAAGTTTATAGGTATGCTAAATGTGGTGATTTTTTAAAAGGTAACCTGCTATGCATGCAGGCGGCTTCTTTACACTGTTTAAAATAATACTTCATAATTGTGCAAGATGTGTTAAATTTCAAGCTGTAGAAGTTATTGAGCTTGCAATTAATCCTAGAAGGTGAGTCATGCTTCACCGTCATTAGGGATAAAGTATGTATTGCTCGTGAGATGTGTTATGTTATTTATACCATTGATTACGAAGATTTTGAGTTACATATTCCAGGAGCTTAAGTGGTTGAAGTATCCACTAAGTAAACATAAAAGTCTCCATGGAATATTCAATTTATGACAATAAAACCTTCGAAAAGGTTACGACAGAAGTAACACTATTATCGATGGAACCGTCAATAGTTATTAAACATTAAATGCCAACATACGGTGATTTTCAGTATATAATCCTTCCAGAATGCCAACGATGTTATTGTATGAACCAATAAATTAGAAAAATCCTTCAGGACATTGTTGACATTTTTTTAATCTAGAACGTAATTTGAGGGCTTTCGAAGTCTGTTTATTAAAATCCCCACCAGCCTGACCTAAACGTTCGTACGATGATTTTTGGGCGTAAATTAGATTTTGCATGATTTCCTCAAGTTGGCCCAACGAGCCAACTTGCAATTTAAACACGGCTGTCTTTTTAAATCTCGTTTCATGGTCAAGCTCAACTAACAAAACATTCTTTTGAGAGCAAAGTTTTCCATATTATCATCGCCTTTTTTACGAGCCCCCTTTCCATTCTCCCCTTCTTTTTTCACCCCTTTCCCTTGTGCCATCTTTCCTCATTTTGTCTTTTTTATTCCCTTTCTCCTTGTTTTCTCTGACCCCCGTTCGTCCGCTTTCTTCCATAATCTCCTTTTGTTTATTTGTTTTTCTGCAAGCATGAAGAGAATAAATGCAAAAAACTTTGAAAGCTGGTATATTAGATTTTATTTCATCCAAATAACTCAATTACTTGAGACGCGAGAGGAATTGCTGTATTTTCATGGTCGTGAGTGAAAAACATTGGTCTACCAAAGTAATCTCGTCACACCAATTTTGTTAACGTTCATGTTAATTCCATCTCTCAAAACTACAAATCAGGTAAAATTTTATAAAATTTTCAATATTTTTTAAGAAGTATATTTTATTCACATACGGTGAAATTAGGCGCCGTGAGTGAACGAAAAATTACCTGTACTATAAGAAAAACTTTGAAAGAGAAAATTTTGAGAACCGCGTATATTCTCGCTATAAATCCATGTTTTGTTTTGTCTCTATCAAGAGCGATTACTTCTCCTGTTTCATCAACAATGTTTGATGTTTATTTCATGTCCATACATAGTCTTCAGAACATATTTCTTCTAACGTATCAACAAATTGTTAAAATACTTACCGCAGAGTGAGTTGTGCTGGCATTTAGAAGAAATAATGAATCTTCTATTGAGCTATTTACTTCTATAGGGCGTTTGAAATTAAGTTTTCATTTCTCCTTACTTCTAATTCTTACCCTTGATCTTCGGTAAAGAACTCATTTCAATTACAAAATTCATTTTACAACATTTTTATCTCTACTCTTTGAAAGGCAATTACCGATCTATTTTTAAGTCCATTATCTTTACTCTCACAACCTGCTGAGAAATGTACGTATGCCTCGCCTTGTCTAGTTGTGGAATATTTACATTTCAAATGCACGCACAAGATTCTTTGATGGGAAATGAGATGAACACAGATGTTCGAAATGTTCAAACTATATCGCGCTCTAGAACATTTTGGCATTACTAAGCATTAATGCCCCCGGTTCGCCAAACGTTTCCTCCAGAGTCAATATTCAGAGTGATCAGTAGCCATATGAAAAGAAATCTTTTTCATGTCGATTAATTTTCTTTCACATTGCAATTTTATTACAAGGTGAAAGGCAGCTAAGCTAAAACATCAAATTCTTGACATATGTATCAAATTCAATTCTCGTGAAACACGCAAGATAAATTACTGAGGACGAAAACATTTAAAAAAAATTATTGAAGTTACAACGAGCATCAAAAATTTTTAGTTAAAATTTCTGTTCAGCATCTTACGACCAAAATAGGATTGTAAAACGTTAGATGACGTGCTTTTATACGAGGTTCTGATCAATTTCCTGATGTATAACAACCTGAGTCAAATTTAATTTCTTTACCATTTAAAAAGCATGCTAGTTATCAGGCTGTTTTAAATTACCGGATACGGGCAAGAAATACACTCGAATAAGTGGAAATACTTAAATTGATATGCCCTGCTCTTCTAGAGGGAAATATATTCATAGCGTCTCAGCGAAGTTCGAGGGAGTAGAATACAGCTAATGGTAATTTTGTAGACATGAGCACTCTAATGGGAAAATGCGTTAGATGAAACAATGGAAAAATCGTTCATCTTTATTTTAACAATCAACAACCACAGGCTTAAGTTGAATACGAAAAATGTAAAATGTACGTCTCAAATACATTATAAGATTAAACACCAACTAGCGTGAGGGAAAATTTCAATGGGTGCAAGTTCGTTATGATCAAAGTTGTAGAGTTTCTCGTTAATTTCTAACTTGAAACCGGAAAATACTTCGAGAAAATGAGCACACAGGATAAAAATAACAGAATATAACCCAAGACAATATATAATTGATAAACTGAACAGCCTCACTCACTTGCGTGGACTGGAATTCGATAACTATGTTTTAAGACTCGTCAAATCCAGGAATAAATCAGCCCTTACGAAAGATAAGAAAGAATATACATGTACGCAATGACTTTCACCAGCTATTTAATCATTACGTTGTACAGAGGGATACAGATAATTAATTGCCTGCCTTAACTGCCTGTATTGTAATTACTTTTTTAATTACTCTTCATTTTTCAATCTAACTTGGTCTACTATGAAAGGATCGTGAAATTCCATTCGACATGCAGGCTCCTAACCGGGATAAAAAGTATTCCAATACAAAATAATCAAAACAACATACGTATTTAAAGTGTGAGAATTTCCTCAACTAACAGGATGCTTTTTAAAATGTTCTCATACGGAAACTAATTCCTTGTGAAGTACATACATTTGTTTACATGATTGCTATTAATTTGAAAATAAGTAATGGCGTTCAGAAAGTTTTGTGAGTTAGTCTGAAACGAAAAATTAATATCAAACTGAATAAGCATTATAAAACAACTACAGTATATTCTGCGTATTCACTGCAATTTCATTCCAGAAAAACCCTATAAGCTGTACCCAAATTTACAACTGATGAAGCTAATCCAAAAATCTTTTCTTTTTTCTCGCTAGCCTTTCAATGAAGTTCCTGTCTATTCGAGTATGGGTACGATTCAGCGACATAACTTTTCTATTTTCTGAAAATAAATCTGAATGATCCTTTTTTCTTAGGCCTCCCCAACACACCAAAACTGACGAGCAGCCCCGCCGGTGGGGAAGAGCAGACTTACACCCTGACGTGGCAGACGGAAAGTTTCTCTCCAATTCTCCAGTACAGAATCAAGTACCGCAAGCTTGTGGTGAGTCAAACCTGCAAAATAGATACATGATTCTTTTCTTTTTTCTATAAGGAGTGTTATGGAAGCTTTGCATTAGCTCGTTATAACTTCATATGGACTTCGATCGACGTTGCATAGTAGACATAGATGTTTCCTAAGGATTTACGGTCCGATTATTTCTATTATAAATTTTGCTTTGTAGAAGTTGATTTACTGTGACTGTTTCTTTTCTTTATTATTCATTTGTTATTCGCTCGATGAGTCTGAATATTTGTTGCTATTCTCAAAAACTTGCACTCATTTTGTTTTTCACCCAAAGTAGGTGAAATAAGATTTTTAGACAAGTCCTTTCGTTACTTTATGAATCGAAATCGGAATCAAATTCCATCACCGTCGCAAAATTTCATAGGGAAATTATGGGCTGCACTCGCATGGCTTTATAAGTCTGCCCTTTCAGTAGCCTTCCCTCCGAACAATTCTCAAATTTCACACATTTTACCCTGCATTTGTGGATTTCGATTCTATCTTTTAATTGAAGAGACACTCGGATGGATACGATTTCAAAATATGTGTCAAGCCTTTCGAGTTTTTACTAGCTGCAAGCCATTTACGATTTTCCTATCTAACCCTGTAAATAAAGAAATATCCTCCGGTTTTTATTTTACGATGGATTTTCTCTCCGTTATTTCTCACTCACATTATTCAAAAAGCTTGCATCTTCCACTTTCACGCATGGGGGATAATAGAATATTCGGGGGTAATGCCTGGCGGTTTGAAGAAAATTCATCAAAATGCGTACAAAACTAAAATGGAAACTACAAATTTAGCTTCAATCTCTTCGCATTTGAATAGTGTTGTAAATAGAGTCCCTGAGACAACTTTTTCAACTATTCATTGGCCTTTAAATTACTCAACCACGAATAAACATCCTTTACCAAGAGCATTGGAGCTCGTGCGCCAGTTTGGAGCTACGAAATGAAGAAAAATGATTCTAACTTTTTTGCGCCAAAATTCCTTTAACTTTAGACGGCAAGGGAGTTACGAGGATATTATCGTAAAAACTTTCGCGCCAAACCGGACCCGCGTTACCTTATCGCAGCAATTGGACCACGGCAGATTGTTTTTTCACTCATATGACAACGGCGTTTTGTTCCTCAATACTATAAGATACGCTGCTCGTTTTCCAGGCATCGTTTGGGTAACTACGTAATTCCATGATCAGTCAATCTACGGTCTTGACGCCCACTTTAAGCTAAGCTTTAGTATATCAGTTGTCAGTAGCGCAAATAATTGATCTATCGTGGCACAAATACTGCAACCTAAAAAAATTCCATAGAAATCTCGGCTCTCTAAACTGAAAAAACGGAATTGACTTTTATTTGTGATTGAGTGAGAACACTCAACTGCTATAAGCTAACACGTGTAAGAACCTATATGTAGCTGTGAAATGTCGCAAACAGTATTAAGTACGAACGTTCGATCTATAAGAATAGCACTCCTCAGCATTATATGCAGATTAATGGTTCGTAGACATGTATACAGCATTGCCTCGAAGATTTCTCACAAAAATCGCACTAACTTCCAAGTTCTTGTCCTTTGATGATTGCAGGTATGCATTGAAAATACCAAGTTCCTGATCTCTAACTCTATGAAAATTGAACAGCTTCAATATGATCTAGAAGTGATTACACATGTACTGGTGAGGAGTTGTATAGATTTACCCGCTTAAGATTTTTCTTGATGTGTTTTTTTTTCTCTCAGTATGCAGTATAGATGTAGAAAAATAAAATCCTTCATCTTCTCCATCAGTTACTATTTATGAGAGTCATCACTTCTAACACCAGATAGCAACATTGAAACTTGTTGAACCCGTTAATCAACTCTGGATGAATTATGCATCAAAAAGATTCCAAGTGATTTTGAAGCAGGCAAAACTACCACTAATTTACAAGTACAATGAAGCTTAGCTCGTAAAATGCAGGGACTGGATTTGGATTAACGTCACTTCAGAAAGGATGGACTTATTCATTTATTTGTGTCACGAGTTCATTTGTTTACTTTTCATAACGACTCAAGAAAATAAATCAAAATGCTCTGTGCAAATACCAATTAATATGACCTGAATTCTCCGTATAATCATCACGTCAGGAGAACTTTGCTTTTTCATAATGAAACGCAAAAAAGGAAGGCCATTTAAACTTACACGGTTCCTTGGCCAATGGGATGATGTTTATTGAAACATAAGATAAGGAAACTCATTTGCATTTCAGCGGGAAATTTTACACGATGGCATAATGTGACAATAATTGTTGTAAGAGAATTGTGATTTCAAGCTACTGACGCATCCATGTACTTTCCCGATTTCATACAAATCACGAATTTTCATGTACAGCGTTTTCAACCATGGCTTTAAATATTCATCAGGATTTTTGCTCAGCGACGCCGCGCAGACCGTATCACGAATGGATTAACTTACTTATCAAGTACGACGTATACATATGAAACAAATTATTCTATAGATCCTGTAATATTCCTATGTAAGCCGCTGCTATATGTTGTGAATCCTCACTGCTCTCAAAGTTTCTTGTTTCATTTCCCGGAACTCGAATTGGAGTTTAAATTTGATCTCATATTGTCCGCAATGGAAAAATATCATCTGAATGGAAAAGAGAACGAAGAGACACTTTTTCAAATACAAAATTAAAAATAAACGATGGTTTGAATATGCTTTCAATTAAGGAGAAATACAATTTTCCTCTGCAAATTTTTGAAGCACTTGAAGCCTTTTTGACAATGAATTACCATCATCATCTTTCAAAATAAGGATTTTTTCTATCAATTTACCGGTTTTTTATTTTGGCGCTATTATGACACCCATGAGATAAATCTACTCTGATGTGTCAAGTTAAACTCGGTACGCAGTAAACTGTAAATGCCTCCTTTTCAGAGCTCTCTTCATATTTGTTGAACATTTTTCTACTCCGTAAATACTTCATAGGCGCTTCAAAATTCTAGGAATCTTATTTTGGATCCCAACTCAACGAATATTTCACAAGCGCTTCAAAATTCAAGTAATCTTATTTTGGATCCCAACTCAACGAATATTTCACAGGCGCTTCAAACTCTAGGTAGTCTTATTTCGCATCCACATTTTTCAACTGAACAAATATTTCATAGGCACTTGCAACTTCTTTTAATCTTACTTCGGATCCTAAATCAAAGAATATTTCACTGACGCTTCAAACCTCAGGTAGTTTTATTTCGCATCCACATTAACACGAAAAGACCATTTTAATTATACTTAACATTTGGCTGGCAGCGCGGCGGTGGCAACAACCAAGACCCGTGGAACGACTCCCTGTTCTCGGTGCCGCATCGGCCCCGGCACAACCAGCCCCGCTCCAGCGATCGCATCAAGGTTATGGCTCATGCCATTCGCAATCTCGAGCCGGCCACCGACTACCAGGCTTCGGTATCCGTTGAAAATGAGTTTGGGTGGTCAAAGGCTTCTGATACGTTCCAGTTCCATACTCGTAAAGGTGAGGTACCTACGCGATTAACTAACAGGAAGTATTCTGGTATTCAAGGCAGCTGAAAGCAAGTTTATTTGGAGTGCTTTAGGAAATTGATTGAATGAATTACATCAGCGACAGCTAGGAAATGATTCCTAGAGTTAACGATGTGTAAATCAACACTCAACACTCAGTTAGACCTAAATCTGTTATCAGTAAGCATAGTTTTACGCATCGTTTTTTCCGATGAACTTAACCTTTGATACACTAGATTCAATGAAGGTGGTACATTTTAACGTTGATTCGCGGTTGAACTTCGATGATAAATAAGGAATTTACAGTCGCGAAGGAGTTACACAATTACATTTTTTTTGGGATAACAGTATTTTTACTATTTTATGCCACACAATCCATAACGTCTCTTGCGTACAAATTGATATTTCGCTTGACGGAAGTGATTTAACTGGAAAGTGACCATACCAATTTCATTCCTTGCTCTACAGTCTCCCCAGTACACGACTCATTGTCTGATGCGTGTTTTTTGCGTTTCCTTACAGAGGTAGCGGACGGCCAATCAGCGAATGCAGCGTCATGCATAATCCCCTCGTTGACAGAGCTTTGCATTGCTGTTTTGGCAATGATTTTTTATGAGGCCATCGTTTGAACTGCGTCTTACGTGTTCCCAAGACTCCATCGAAGAGTCGGACTTCAAATACGTGGGTATTTGCAGGAATGTTGTACCTTAGGCGAAAATAACTCGATTGCGAGATCCCTCTGCCTCTACGCTCGTCCCTGTAACTGAGTTCCAAGTGTCACAGCCTGGTCGATGAAAGGGAACTGTCTGATTATTTTCTAACTTTACAGAGACATAGCAACCACAATATTTGAATTGAACTTTCTAGATTACATAAATGTAGGAACATTCGAATATTTTTCATTTTGCGGTTTAAGGAAAAGTTTTCGATACTGTAATCCATGCTGCTGTCATTTTTTTATGGCAGATGTCTTAGGATTTACTACTAATATAAATTTTCTTTTATTGTCACAGCTAATTTTAAAAAGTGACCCAACTGCGCGTACGATACAATATCGCATCAATTCATCAGGGTGCATGAAAGAAAATACGTATCTCAGTATTTGTTCTGCAGCGAACCATTCCTCAATTTTTTTCAGAATCGAAACATAAAAAATTTCCAATTTTATAGCTATACTTTTGGTCAGGTAACAGTAATACAAATAGTTTGCATTGTCTATGTGCCTGTGTCATATTATTTACGTGTGCCTGTGTCAAATTATTTGCGTATTATTTTAACGTGGCGATAAATGGTGCATGTAAATAATAACATGTAAATATCGATAAGTTTTGGCATAATTTATGATTTCATTCATTTACATGTACATTGATCTGTGTCTTAGTGACTTCCTGTTTTTTTACTCCAAATATTCGCTAGGTTTCTTAAGCTTGCTTCAAAATTGATTGCCGGGTTACTTTCGAGCTTGCCTTTCTAGTTGTGTAATTTTCTGAGTACGTATTGTAGTCTTATTGGTAAGAAGAGGTAGCATATCATGATTTTGAAAGCTTCTTTCAGATTTTCGCTCTGTAAGTTCTCTTTGCGTTTATTTTGCAAATCGCAATTGAGAACAAAGTTGTCACCTTTGTGAACGAGGCATTTCTCATCAGTCTCGCTTCTATCATTCTCATAGATGTAGGTTTAGTGTGGAATATTTTACACTTTCGCTGAAAATTACACGCACACACCAGGCTTCATGTACAGAAATCATTTAAATTTTGCCGTACCTCTCCAAAAAATTATGCTCGTTCTCACACTAGCATTTCAAGCTTATTAGGTGAAATACTATTTTTATCAAGCAATTTTTTACCAATCTACTGTAGCCGTAAGATGCTGTAGCCTGTGAGAAGCTCTATGCCTTCATTGCTGTCACAACGTACGTCTTGTATTGAAAGTTGTCCCGGGCTGGGTTATTGTCTTATGATGTAAAGAATAGCATTACTTCTATTCTTTCAAGTTGTGATTACCATCAAGTGGAGGGTGTAAAATACTCTCAAGTGGCAAATTTCCACGTTCAAGTGATTATCAACTCACAGGCGCTAATTAGCCGCTTTATCGTGATGATAATAATCAGTTGGTAATTATTAGGTGTCGGGTGGTGATTATAATCTACTTTCACGTGTACTTTTATGCTTTTATGTGTGAATGTGTACCTATAATAATATCGTACGTAAATCCGTGGAAATATGTTCTTTCACTCTTTTCGCTCTTGACTGAAATTTTCTGTTAATTGACTTGAAAAATACAGAAAATATTTCATTCCAGATATGAGAAGACTGCAAGATAAATTAAAGTAATCAAATAATGAGGTCAACATTTTTTGTTCATCGGAAGGTTTTTTTCCTTCAAAAGCGATAAAAATGGCGGTTTAGTTTGTAAAAATTCACGTCTGCTTCATCCTTGGGTTTTTGTTTCGGTGCAGATCTGCGAGGTGTATGTAATAACATTATTTTCCCTGAACGTAAGATTTAAATTAAGGTAAGGAAAACGAGGCCGTCAGCTGACTATGGCACCATGTGAATGCTTCGTTTAGAAAGCTTACACCTGAATTCAAAACTAATTCCGTCTTTGCCCTTCAATTATCAAACATTCTCTTTGAAGAAGAAAATCGCAAACGCCATTATAGTAAAAGAATCACAGACTATAATCCTTACTTCATAACCGTTCCTTAGCAGCTCGAATTAATTTTCGGTATTCGTAGGCAGAAGTGAAACATTTTCCCAACTTGGAATCGCACTCGCCCAGTTCTTGGCTACTTCATCATTTCAGCGCATGCGGCGGCGTTCAACACACCGTGACCTACCAGTCGTAGCAGTCGGTTGACAAGAGAACTTTGCATACTACTTAGCCCTGAGCTCCTAAACTCTCCAACTTGATACTTAACGAGGTTCTCGATGGTCCAAGATGCATGAAGGAGGGTCATTGCGCTTAGGAAAATGACCTTTAGATCTTTGCTACATAGCGAGCACTTGACGATAAGCACCGTGACCTCGTCCGAGTTGGGTCTTTATGCTAATTTTCAATTTCATTTAAGCGTCCGTAATTTTTCACGTATATAAGATCTGCTTATACGGAGAATAATTTACCCTTACGCAGGCCTGGAGTTTGTAAGTTATTAATACATAATAAGCGGGTATGTGGATCAATGAGATGGTGAATTGATACAATATGAGTTTGAGCTCGTTCCATTGGTTAGCAAAGCATGCACTGGTAATGTGTAAATCTGTGTGAGTATTCTAAAAATATTTTACTCCTATTTTGCAAATATTGATACATGTATTTAGATTATGCAAATAACTTCGAAAGAATGTGCAATTTTGTTTTTATGTCCCAAATGAGGTCAAAACTGTATTCTATTTTTGATGTGAACATTTTCTCCATGACATTGATGTAATAAAAATAGTTAATTTTTCACACATTGGTGTACTCCGATTTCAGTGTCAATCAAATTGTTGTGAAATTTTTTAGTCAAAATGACCCTAATGGTACATGCTGCAGCGATGAAATTTTTTTTAGTTAACTTCGGTTTTCAAAATGGATTAAAATTTTGTCCAAAATCGGTGATGTGTCGAAAAAATGATTATGGTATCCAATCTCCCATTCCACTACTTTTCAAGCCAGTGAACTCGTACAATGCATTCCATAAACTCATTTTCGTGAATTGATATATGTTTACCAATTAAAATTTTATCCATGTAATAAATTCGAAGATACTCGCCCGAATTCGAAGGTACTCGAATTACGATAGGCAACATTCGAACACAGTTAACACTTTAAATGAATGTAACTGTATTCACTCTTTTCTTTGTGTTCTTTGTGCACAAAAAGCCTGGTATGACATTTTTCATCGCACGAGCGCCTGAATGAAATATTTAAAAACTGGCACTTGCACTTCGTTTTTACAATGTAAATGAAGAGTAAATCTGCTGAATTCCACTTGATATTTCGTGATGATGATTTTTGCTGAAAATTAAATATTCGTCTGGAGAATCACAAGATAATTCATTTACAAGATTCATGTGTTTTAATAGGCAATTCAAGACCGAAATTGATGGTAAAATCATTGCCGAATTGTCTTTTTAAAATTCGAAAAAATCAAATTTTATTGTAATTTCAAATAAAACAGCATCAACAAGAGCTATTTCTTTGCAAGAAATGTATTTTCAATTTCACCTTGAGTCATACCATTCCGACGTCACTGTACGACATTGAACTCTAAACAATTCTGCACCATCTTGTAATGTTTTGTAAAGAAATTGATATGCATTTAATTTCTTTTGATAAAATACAATGAAGAGCTCGACCCGCTAGTGGTCGTCATGCGGGCAATTTTTGCTATTTTGATTATATTTAATGACTGATGTGTAGAAAAGAAGATTTTCATATTCATCGACACTGACCTACTGCATTCGCCTGGTTGACGATTTCTTAAAACTGATTGCGTGTGAAGTAATGAGAGGATATGAAATCATTACGTAATTTATATTTCACACTTCTTCATTGCGATTTTTATGCTAGATTGACCATGTTTGTATTACTTTCTGCATTTTGAAGCCATTTATCTAGAGCAAACGTTTTCTAATTGATATGTTCAGAGTTTTGTAGTCATGTGTAACTCTAATGTTGCTTGGGAGATAAACTTCTAAAGTTTTCAATATTTTAGTGCGATTGAGATTGGGTAGTAATAAGAAGAAAAAATTCTTCATTTCTTACAGCACCTTACACATCACCTGTCCTGATCCTACTTAATTAAACTGCCTGGAATTACAGAAAATGAGAAGCAGAATTGAAATCAGAAAAGCGTTTATTATGACCCACAGTTGAACCTTTGCCTCGAAATGCAGTTGTTTTCTATGCTTCAAAATCCTTCTTTAACTGTAAAACCATGTTTGCTATGTTCTATCTAGTCTAAAAGGGATTATTTCCGAGAAGAATGCAATTGCTGTGGGAAGCACTGAATCACATGCGCCTCTGGTGATAAGTCAAGGTCTTCTATTCCTCTACTGGTAGTCTTTAGGGACGTGTGCGAGCTGGTACCAAATCTCACTGTTGCTGCCCTGTAACAAGTTCAAGTCAGCCTCATGAGATACTTAGGAGGAAACGTAAAACTTTTTCTTCATGGCGGATGTCGATGTTACAAGACACTGACTTAACGAATGATGGTGAGCTACGTTTGTTTGCCTCCAGAGTTATGAGAATAAAAAAAATGCTTCTATTTGCGAGGGGTTTGTTTGTCAGCACTCCAAATACATGAAAACAATGTTTTCCCTTAAACTGACCGACGTTAAATTCATATGAACTGGTCTGATGGAGTTGACCACTATTTTTTTGTTTCTGTATTGTGATACATGTCATAACGTCCACTGAAAAATACGAAAACCGATAGCGTCTACCTCGATCTTACCCTCGGTCAGTACTAAATCTACAGCACTCGGTCAGTAGCTATTCATTGAAGACTCACTGCGATAACAGTCGGTTTTATGAGGCATATAATAGGGCGTACGATAGTCTATCATTACAGACTAATCAAGTGGTTTAAGGTTTGAAATTATCGGTGGAGTTTTATAGACAATCTTCTTCGAATGCAAAATGAGGCAGGCGGCATTTTTTTGGGTTATATGGTTTGTTGAAATTGAAAGGAAAGTTATGGGTGCCCGTTCAACAAAAATTTTATCGTATGATACTAGCAGATCTTCGCTGCGAGCGGTCACATACACTAAAGAGAGACATAAATCAATTAAATTTCGTTTTTTGGCTGCACAGGTGCTGTTTAGCATAGGAAGTTTCCAACTCGTAAAGTAGCCGCCTCCCTTCAAGTTCATTATCTTTCGTTAGTCTCGGAGTTGCTTTACATTAGCATTCGTCCTGTTGTGGGCTGTGTTATTAAATGGTAGTAATGTGAAGGATATCCGATGTTACCAGGTCAAGTAGTTACCTTACATAAAAAATGAGTACCGAACGAATAAAAGCGTATTAAAGTACCTATCACGTAATTTGCCTTAGAATTTACGAACGGCTTTCTGAATTAGAGTCTTTTCTGGATTTCGTAGATCACGACCGAATTCAATGTGAGGCACGCACGAATTATTACAGGAAGTTACTGTGCGAGTTGGTACCAGCTCGTTCGCTGTGGCATTAGTTACTGTAACTTAACTGTTGTATAAGACATGTCACTGAATTTGAAAACTCTAAAAACGACTTACGTCAAGAATCTTAAGATATGCATATATACATATAGTCTCTTATTGTCCTTAGAATAAATGCTATAATTATCATTGTGCTATGTATAAAAATTACCCTAAATATTCGTATTTCTAATTTTTATAATGAATACCTATAGAGAGCTCGCGAAATTTTATCTAGATGCCTTTCTTAAAATTACTGTAAAATGCATTTCAATTGAACCGTCGCTAAGCCAAACAGGTAAATTAAATATCTATTGTAATAAATGGAGAACATTTTTCGCATCTTCAATGAATAGTGTTGTAATGACTCGTGTAACATGTGGGCTGAATTAAACCTCATACTCTTAACAAGAAATGTGCAAGTATTGACGATAATAAGTAAATTTTAGATTTAAATCAATTCTAAAACATAACTTTCGCATATTCAAATGAAAAAATTATGAAAATTATTATATGTGTCGAAGTCGATATTTTCTGTTTGAGGCCCTTTTAAAATGCCACCGGATGAATGATACGGTCTATGAAATTTGTACTGAGTGACATTTATGCGTCTTTGATTCCTGCAATTTGTGAAGGATTTCTTTACAGTTACGAAAAATTATAGAGAGGCATGAAATATGGGTATTATATTTTTAAGTTTTATTGAAAGCATCATGGCTGCACGTTTAACTTTTCTTAACGGAGAATCTAAAATGAGAATTTTCAGATACTATGAGATTTTGTTGAAATTGTACAGCCTTTGAACACAACTCTTCATTCACATGGACTCATCTTTTACGAATATCTCTCAAGATCTCGGCACACCGTGAAAAAATTGCATCATTTTTGATCTGGTATCCGTTCAAAACATCGTAAAGGTTTTTTAATTTCAGCACCCCCGAGAGTTAAAGAACATTATTTTAAGCGTCATTGTATTTGAACCATTAACGTTTAATTATAATCAAAGTTGGCTTCATTTATTCAAACCTTGTACAAGGTTGCTGGTGTTCTGGAATTTTCAGTGGGCGGCCTGTTTCAGCAAGCAACGTTCATAACTCTTCAGAAAAAACAATAACCTGAATTTTTTTCGTTCGAAAAGCTCAGTATTACCGAAAACAAAGCTATTTCTACCACGAAAGATGAGCCGTGCTAATGGAGAGAACTTCCTCCATTTCCTGTTATGCCTCATTTTCTTGTCAATAGTTAAGGAAAATGTGTACTAAATGGTAACTCTTTTAATAAAGTCATCTCGGAATTTGTTCCGTTTCATTTACTCCGACTGGCTTCCTCAGTTTTATCCGAGTTAATGCACCCTTCCCTCCCGCAACTTAGGCGTTTCACTCCACTTCAACACGTCTAATGACGTGGAAAAAATAAGTTATTTCAAGCCTATGCCCAAAAAGAGGAGAGTTTTGTACGTGGTTTTCTAATCCCGCAGGCGTTTCGTGATTTAAGATAAAATTCATGTACCGTTCACGTAATAAATAAATTAAGCCATTTGAGAAATAAATGACCTGTCTTGATTATGTTAAATTTCTTCACGAATAGTGTTGTTCTTCAGATCATACATTCTATCAAAATCAACGCATATTCAGTAAAATTAACATTTTATGTTTCGAAAAATTATGATGTAGTTCGGACCCAATTTTGAAGCATAAATGTGCTTGAAAAGACGAGATCCATAAACTCGAATATTATTGAATGCATTTGAAAATTAAGATCATTACGCTTTCAAAAATAATTCTACCATCAGGAGTTCTGAAACTTAATACTCTATTGCCCTCTAAATGAGGATAATTTGTTATTGATTTCTGAACATATGCATTCACAAAACCTAAAACATATAAAGAAAAACATTTTTTCCTTATCGTACAGAATTAATGGGTATTATTTTAGACTATGGGGAGCTTTTAGCTCACCTTGGTACTTTACCTTTACTTATGCTTCTGTACATTATACAGTATATTACTAACTTCTTGATGAGCAAATAAGATTGTATTCATGATCACTAAAATTTGATATGAATGAAATTGCATTTCCAATACCTTTCATGTCGATTTTCTCCAGCATCTCTGCAATAAAAGTACAAGGAACTGAGCAAATAAGACTAAACATGTTGAGTAGACGTATTGCGAAACATTATTTCCCAACCTTCTTCTGTCTGATCAGTAATCTAAAATTACTGAGACGACCATCTTGGCTGTCTGTTTCCAATGTATAGATTCTGGTTCTATGTTTATGAAATAATGGAGAACAGGAGCGACTATATTTTCCATCCTGTTCTCCAAGCTGAGCAGTAATTTTTTAGACGGCAGTTGCTGTACAACAACTCACAACCATGAGCACATGCTCATGGATTATGCGTTAATGCAGAACAAAATAAATATTGTAAAATGTAAAATAATGGCTTATAACTGTCATAGCAGGAATCATTGATTTATTTGAACGACTTTAGTGGGTTTTCTCTATTCCTGTTAAAGAATACACTACAATTTAACGCTCTTTACGTTGAAATGAAAAGCTATAGTTTGTTTGTACAACTCTTGTTCGCAATTAGCGGTGTTTGTCATCGGAATATTGTCCCGTGGTGTCATAAAATTGGTGTTCAGACAAAAAATGTGCAATCAAAAAACACTTTTTTTCATATTTCCATTTGAATTGTGTAAATTTAGTCTACGTTTAATTGGTCGCTTGAGGGAAGAGATCTTGTACATTCCAATTGAGAATGCATTGTAAAAAAACAATATTTTGCTGGAGAAGTAAATGTTAAGCCTCGATATGAAAAAATACTTTCGTCAGAAAACTACTGTTAAAAACTGTAACAACCGCAATTCAAATTATTTATTTCGCTCCACGTCTCATACAATACCTGAAGCAATGCATGAATAAATTCTCCTCCGAACGACAATAACTTTCGGCAAGTAAAAGCTTGAGGACAATTTTTTTATGAAGATGTGGCAGCTGCGACCGCGCTAGCAAAGATCACGGCATTTGAGGCACTCCAGACAGCGTCCATACTTCATGGCTCCTGATTGAGGGAAGCTAATGTCAGGCTTAAGATATAAATGCCCACGACGAACAAATTGTTGTGAAATGCATGCATTTTGCAAAAGATTCTCAAGAGATAAAGAGGTCAATCTGAAAAACCCGGAAAAGTTGGGATATTTTAAGGTTTTTATTTAAAAATCCAATATGTTGACATGAATCTCATTTGGGCAACTTGGAAATAAACGTTTTTCTTACACTGAAATCATTGTGAGTTGATAATTCGATACAGCAAAAAGCGAATATATCTTAGATTTGATCATATGATACCCCGTCGTGTTGGAACAAGTTCAATTTCTTTTGTGCTGCTCGGTACTTGAAAATAGCGTAACATCTTTTGAAGTAGCGTGTGTTTGCTGTCACTGCAGTACGTACATATGTCATCCATTTTGAACTTGGGAATCATATTATCTTAACGAAAATTGGAAGTAAAGACGTAAATAAAAATCTTTTTCCATTCCTAAAGCAGATGCAATGAAAATAATTAGCTTACAATGACGCTGTTTGAAAATCAAAAACTTGAAGAAATATTTTCAAGCCATAATAACTCAAAAAGTCTTTACTGACTGATCTTTTCTTTCATCACAAAAACAATTTAGGTAATTCAGGATACCATTTTTAGAATTAATTTCTGGATTATCATAACTAAATCTTACACATTCAACGTCACAAATTGAGGAGTCCTCTCACAACAATAATTTCAAATATTAGAAATGAGTTACATAATTTATTATTCTTGGCTCATCTACTCAACTGCTTCCCACAGTTCATACGCTTTTTAACAACTGTACAATACAACTTTATTTGAAGGTAAGATTGCCGTCAACCATCTCCCAGTATAACTTTAGAGTCTGCCATAACCCGTTTAAAATGAAAACCAAGCTGAAGAAGTAATCCACTTTACACACTTGAATATCTCTCTCCAATACTCTCATAGCCGTTGCGGTATGCAGGAAGGTAATTTAATTTTCTCGACTGAATAAACAGAAAACTGTAGCGTGAACTATATTATAATTTAATCTCCCATCTTTGTGAGTTCAAATGCAAGTCTTGAGAGAGTGTTCAGCTTGCTCCTTTGGCAATGAAATTAATTTTTATTTTAGTAGGCAGCATACTTCAGCAATAATTGAATGTGTTTTTTTCGTAAGTTACCGTTCACCCATCACTTTATTACGAATTTCGATCAGCTACATTTGCACAAAAAGTAATATTGGGTTCGTATTTAAATCTCATGATAAATCCCAATCCAATTTTTGGCTCAGGAAATTTATAGTTAGTGGTTCCGTTTCACGAAAGTCATTCATTGCTGAAAAACACGCAATTTATGGTTATCTAAAATCTTTAATGTCTTCCTTAAGTTTCCCTTTGCTCCAGAAAATTTTAAGGACAATGAAAGCCTTCGGGCAGGACGAGCGTCGCGTTTGACAAAGAGACTTCAGAAAAAGATTGGTCCTGCTCCGCGGGGCAAGAAATGAATGATCTATGCCGTCGAGGAAGAAATAATGGTGACTTATACTCCAGCTAATCCCAGATTAAAGATGATGATAGCAACAATTTCTCGGCAAAAAATACAGTATCATTTCATTCCCATTTTTCAAAAAGCCTTGGATCTTACAAATCCAGGGGTTTTCATAAATAGCTCAAAAAACTTTCTTACCTATGAACAGGTGGGACTTTTCAGTTTTTTTCGTAACTCCTTCAATTGACGACAACTTCGACGTTTTTATTCAGTCACAAGAAATATACTCTGCTCCCAGCGATAGCGGAAATCCTCCTAAAATACTGAATACGTTCGAGGAAAAGCCCGGAATGGAACGACAGAACCCTGCCGGTGAGTGGGAGCTCGACTATTCACAGGTCTCCAGGTGGAATCCGTGGTTAAATTGCGTGCCATCAACTGCCAAATTGCCTCGTCTCAGAAGCGAAAATGGGGCTTTTGAAAGAGAAATTTTCTGCATGAGCGTAAGTTATTAAATTGTAGCTAGATAATCAGGTGACGGGAGACATTTTTCTTACAAGCCTTCAAAAATGATTCAATTACGTTCCAGTTACAGATAATTTTCTTGTCTGTGGAAAAATGTGCATCTTCTCCGAGTTTTTCAATTGGTGCAGTAATTTTCACAATTTAATATAATTGATCTATTTGAAATACATTGAATGAAGAAAAATGAACTCACGATTCTCAGTTGTGTTTGTAGCAATTTAATAAACCCGTCTTTTGTTTCATTTTTTTCTTTATTTCTTAAATTCAAATTAAATTAATTACGGTGGAAGAACATATCATAAAAAATCCTAATTACGCTTTCGTCCACAACCGCATATGCCGCACAAGTGAAACTACGAAAACCTTTTTAAGAAAATAGAAAAAACACAGAACACTTCACTCATTGTTCATAATGAACTTGAACTGATAAAACTTGCGTCCAATAAATCACCTGTGGATTTTACAAGCCATTTCTGGTATATTTACAGAGGTAGGACCGAAGTAGCTCAAACTGCAGACAACTAAAGAATTTTTGTAACCAATGACACCATCATGAGTGTTGAACAAGACCTCATCATTTCATACACGAAGATTAGTTTTACGAGCACGCAGTGGAGACGCAAAACAAAAACCATAATCCCTCACTGACAGAACTAAAAGAGGAATTTCGGCCCAGGAAATTTCTCAAACGCGTGACGTGTTTCTTGATTCTCAATCTTTAACCTTGTCAGAAGCGTATGATGTCGAAAACAGTTTTGTTTTCTTAAAAAAATTAAACTTGATAACAAATTAAATCAACGTTTACAAAGCGAGATATTGCAGACAAATGAACTAAGCCAAGTATTACAAATGAAAGCTACCTGGCTATTGAGATTCGAGTAAGATTTACTCGTGAAGTCGATTGCTTTTTGGGCAGCTAAAGACATCCACAGGATGAAGTAGATTTGCTCAAGTAGTCCTGTGCGTTCTCAAAGACCAAGGATATCCGCCAAGAAGAATGAGATTCATTCCTTCCGATTTTTTTACGCAAATAACTCATAAAAAACTTCCCTAAAACAGCGCAAGTTTCCTTATTTAAAGACCTTGCTATCCTGGAAATATCTTTCTCTATACGCTTAGACGTTTGGTGCCCCGGAAAACTTGCTGTTAAGAGTATGAAACGCAAAACAAATTCAATAATTTTTACCTTTCGATATCAGGGATCGATAAAGAACAACACCACATGCATAGAAATGGAATTTTTTCATGAACGCGTTGATGTGACGTATTCATATTTGAAAAGTCTTGGGCAAAAGTACAAGACCATAAGATAAAAATGCTGTTGAGAACTAAATTAATGTACAGTAGATAGACTGCATAATTAGAAATTCATCGAACGATGGTACCATTGAAGTTCAGAGCAGGAGCTCATAATATCTCACAGATGTTGCCAACAAATGTAAGGGATGAAACTTTTCATGTCATGATTATGAAGCAAAAAATAAGGAACATTTCTGATATTTCGTTCAGTGCAGCACATTTGAAATCATACACAAATGAACATAACACATATGAACATTATGTGCATACGTAGCACATGAAACATTTCACAAATGTTTCCTTCAATACAACGTAGCATAATTTGAGTAGACTATTTGTTTATTGTATTTCAAATCTTATTATGATTCTACTAATACTTTCTAAAGTCGATACAAAACTGTTTTGAGGAGCAAATGAAATTCAAAAATGCCCCTGCTGAGCATAGCTGCAAAATATCTTGAACTTTTGCGCCAAAATGACGTTAGGAATACCAAGCGAATAAATCAAACAGCAGTACACGCTATTGTTCCCCTAGAGAGTCAGAAGAAGATCGATTATGACAGGAAAAACGAATAATTGAACATAATTTTCCATTATATCTGACGATGTGAGCTTTCAGCATGGGCAGTGGAGCCCTAAAATGAAGGCCTTATATCTTCGTTTGGTGTAAGCTCGAGGCAGTGATTCCGGCAGATAATAAATTTTGCCACCATACATCGGCTTGCCAACATGGCAACATTTCGCTACACTCCAGCGATCATATTTCATTGGCTCTATCGCCGGCTCCCTTTCCGTTCCTCGACCCTTTTTGCCATCAAGTTTTTCCCGCCTGGGAGAAATGGGCAAAATTCTAAACCAAGCAGTTTGTGAAGGCCTCTCGCGGCTACTGAAGAGCCCCTTCAGTTGCTGTGTTTGTTTTCCCAAAATTCATTCATTCTTCCTGAGCTCGCATCTTTGCGCCGCCCTCGAAAATTCTCTTCTATTTCAAAAGCCGCATTTCAAACTGAAAATAAAAGCATTCTCAGAGTTTTGAGCACACTAGGATATGACAGTTTTTCAATAGCGATACCCGACCGAGAAATATTTAGTCCTCACAAGTTGTTTATGTCTAGCCCTAGAGGGTCTGTAAATATCTATTGTGGATCGTTCCCCGTACATTTCTGCCGAACTATTCAAGCAGCGACTCATTCCTATAGTTCTGTCTGTACATAAAAAGCAAACTAAACACTCAGTAGAATTACTTAAAGCGATCATGTAAACGTCTAAATCTGTTCCGCATATTATTCAACAACTTGATCTAATACAATGCGATCAAAAATCATGCTGCGTTCGTAATAAATACTAAATTTAGTTCGACAGCCTTCAATAATTTTGCAGCCTATTCGCCTACAATCGTAACAACTATAGTAATGCACAGAAACCTCAGATTTATTAATTTCGCTTCATCTTAAAACCTACGAAAGGCGGGTCCATTAAGTGTATTAAATTCCTGTGCCAGTTTATTGGCTACCATTAATTTGAAAGCGCATTAGTTTGCTTAGCAAGTAAATCTTTACCAGAGAAACTTTAGGCAAAACTGAGATCTCAACGACGAGAGAGTGGAGCGCGAGATTGAAAAGATTCCTTCCGTTCAATTTTACCAAGTACTTGTGCCAAAAAATGACGTTTTGATGAACTTGAAGATGTTCAAGAAAATGTTATTTCTGATGAATACTTTTGAGCTGAGTTAGAAGAAGCTACTGCACTATTCCTGATTTAAAAAATTAATTCTATAGCGTAAATAAATTCAACTCTGTTGTGGATGATGCAATAACTCGGCATTGTTTTGTGCTCGAGGAGTGAATTGTTCCTTATTGTAGGGCAAAATATTGCTCATCATTTCATTTTTTCATTTTTCCATAAGTGCACGAGTATCATCATTCCAGAAATCTATTTCAGAGGAAAAGAACTTCCCAATTCTATGATGCTAACTGTTTTAACAACAGTGTCTCGAAATCCGCGGGTGTGCATGATATGTAGCACTGACTGTAGTTCATTTTTATGGTATTTAGCACTTGGAGTGTTGTTCATTTTTATACTATTAATGATATTTCAAGCTTATGTTAGGCACGAAAACCATAGACGAAAATTTTCCGGCAGACATTTATGTTTTCTTGGCAACTCCTCAAATAAGCGCGCGATCAATAATGATTACATTTTTGAAGTTTTCAGTGGTCTTTTGACCGCTAACTTGTGTGATCGAGAACTCGGGTTGCGAATTTAGCGGTAATTTTTTTCCATTTCGATCGAACTTTGGTCGGATAATGGCGGAGAAAGCCATGAGATTGCGGTCCCTAAAGCCATCGTCGTTTAGTTAGAGTGCGCTGTAGTCGTTAAGGGAGAATATAAACATGCAAACACCATTTCTCTAAGTTTAAAAAAAAAATCAGCGAAAGAACCCGAATTGCTTGGCTTTGATTAAAAGTTTAATATGGGAGAACAATTTCACCGCTTAAAATCGAAGCATCTTTCAGGTTTATTTTGAACCTCTCTCACCCGGCTGACAATTTAAAGAACTCATCGCTTCACCTAAAGAACGACTGCCAGTGCCGTTAGGACAGCAAGCACACGTTCTAAGCTGGTTGCATAAATATTAGGATCTCACATACATTCATCCACTTCCAGGCTGATTCTCCTGCTGATCCCTCGATGATCTTCGTCGAAATAAAAGGCCTCGTTTAAATTTAAAATGGACTCGTAGGAATGAATGGCTGGATGCTACATCAGCGCCAAACTGTCGTCCGCAGAAGCTTATTGCTAAAGTTTCTACACCGAGATTTGCGCTCCTAGTTTCAATATCCGAGTCGCTTGTAGAAATAAAATCATGTCCCAGCGATTTCATAGATTGCTCCAAAATTGAATGACAATTTTAGTCGGCAGTGCGACCCATGTCATTTGAATAATCGTGTTTATGCGTTTTATGTTTATTGATGTTTGTTTGGAGAACTCCTCATGTGTTTCCATAACTTCTGCGAGTATCGAATTTTTCAGACAACGTTGGAAAAATTTGCAATGATTACTCTCAATCATTTAGAGTAATTCACCAAGTTCAACTACCGCAACTGTTTGGAGCAGCAAACGATATTTTTGATTCTTCGCCGGTTTTACTTATTCCTGTTGAGGGTTTGCGAAGCGAATAACTAAAAAAGAATAAGCTACCACTGATGTATCAATTGCTGTATCACCCGTTGTGCATTAAAGAGCATTTTTTAAATTACTATTAATTTGAATTTCGACCTCTCCTGTTTTTCAAAACACTCAACTCTCATCAACTTATTGTTGCGCAACCATGCGGCAAGATAACTATATTCAAAAAATGACTTGAAAAATAAGTCACACGCACTGAAAAAACATTCACTACTACCAAACTGGGAGCTCAAAATAACTAAAAATGAACATATTTTATTAGCAAGTACACACACGTCATGAAAAATCTACGGTTCATTTACAATTTGAAGAGCTAAAAATATTATTTTACACGGAGGGAAGATAAAAACTTACGCTTTTGAAAGTTTCAAAATGAGACGAAAGTTTATACTGGGTTTGAAGCGAGAGCGAAGGCTTCAAAATAAAAGCCATGAAAAAGCCAAAGTTTTACAGTGTGCCTGGAGGTGTACATGCATGCATATCCCAATGGAAAACGAATAGGTTATAAAATAGCCAAAGGCTCCAATAAAATTGAGCTTGTCTTTGCGCCCAGGTAAAATTATGATCAAATTAAAGGAATAAGAACACCATGTGAGTACAGAGCAAGGAAGTTTATAGCAAAATCCCGGACAAAGTGAACGAATGAAAATAAGAGCAAAAGAGAGCAAGGCGCCGGAGCAGGAAGACAACTAAGTGAAAAATTACGAAATAAAAGTAACATTTGAGAGAAGGGTACAAGAGCAATTGAAATAGAAATCCCTCAGAGAAGAAGAAAGATATCATTCAGATAAGGAGAAAGGTATTATCACTCATGCTCGAACTTGGTCGAGCGCTGAGGAGACAACTCAATTGAGGAATGCGATGGAAAGTTACGTAGAGAGAACTACTGTGCAATAAGTGAGGCAGCAAATGCGCGTGGTTCACTGCAGTAATAATTGTATGTTGTAAGAGTTCAGTAAAGGCATAGATACATCATTGAAATAAAAGTGAAATGAGTTATTTAACGTGTTTCATTTTGCTTGGATGTTGTCTTACAGTGCTGCATCAGCGGCTTTGAAGCTCTGTAAAGAATCCTGAAAAAGACGAATAACGCCCTTGAGAAATTCAAGACAGCTAATTAGATAACAATGTATATCAGGTCTTACTGGTGAAAAATTCTTATTGGACATTAAATTAAAGGGAAATGTGAACATAAAATATACCTGAGTTTTGAATCCATCCCCTAAATCTGACCGTGTAAATAGAAGGCTAGTAACTCTCATAAGGAGGGGTTTTCAACCCGTTCTTTCTATCGCTGAACTGAAGAGCAAGACAATCCGGCTCACCTGTATGACTCCTCAAGGAAACATTAGCGATTCAACTTCTTTCTTACGCAGATCAGTCTCTCAGTCGGCGTAATTTCATTCACTAGATCACCTGCAAGATTTTATGCATCGAAAACTTCCCTGTGAAACTGTGCGGCTTCAGTCAATTAGAAAAATTGGTGCGTGAGGTCTCTAAGTTGTCAACAAAACTTGTAGCAAGCATGATAATTTGTGTTTAAGTCATTAAGCACTCGAAATTAACTTCATAAGCAGTGATGGCAGAGATTACTATTTTGAAACAATGAGAACTATATGAATAATTTGTAATTTAAAAACATTTTAAGCTATGGCAGAATGTAGGCTGAAAAGTGCATAGGTAGGACAAAGTTGAAATTGCTGACTATATCTGAAATTAAACTTTTTTCTTTTTCCTAAAGTTTTGCTAATCGCTATGATTTCGAAAAGTGAAGTAAAAGTCACTGAAAAAGCTTTCTGAACACAGAAACAAAAATCTTGGTCACCTTAGAATTTAAAGCACACGTGTCCCCATCGCAAAAATAAATCAAATTTTCTCGGATTGTCAAGGTGGAAAATGAAACTATCAGAAAGATGTAAATGATTCAACAGATACAAGACATAAGGAGTAAGTGTGGAATGGGCATGAATAACTCCGAAATGGGCGAATGTTGGCGTTTCGGAACTGGCTACGTTCACGAGCGCCATGCAATAATAACCATGAAATAACACTATACCATTGAATAATAAACGACTTAGTTTACATTTCAAACGTTGAGCCCATCTCAATCAAACCTACGCCCTGACCGAGAACTTCCCTGACAATGACATTATTCATTTACATTGGAAGAGTTAGGAAATTCGTGGTAATTGGCTTATAGAGTGCAGCTAAAATACGACGTACTACTAAAATAAACATTAATTATTATTTTATTAAGAATTTTATATTATTATTAACGCTGAAAAAATTTAAGAGTTGTGAAACTTTTTCCAAGAAGTGAGAGACTAGTTATAATTATCAGAGAAGAGAAAGAGTAGTGTCTCGAGATAAGTCTGACGTAAAATGGATATTTTTTCCTACTCAATTCGGTTGGAAATTACTTTGTTTACTCAACACAATGGTCATTGGTATTGAGAACTTCATGTATTATATTTTAACTTGGAGTTCAATCACCGTAGACTTAACAGTAAACTTGCACATCCGTTCATACATACTTCGCTGTCGCACGCCTGATTGAAACAGCATTCCATCTTTGACAGTTCATCTTCTTGGAACGATTTCCTTTCAGTTAGATTTGAATTTCCTTTCGATTTTTCACGTCTCGGGTACAAAGCGATGGTTGTGCAAATATGGCTAGGTATTAAAATATTACGCATATATAATAATATTCGCAAGCAGATAGTGAGAAATGCAAAGCCATCATTTGTAATATCGGTGTGAAAAAATCTTGCACTTCCAAGGACTCAGATAGGTTACGATTTACTGACTACAGAGTTCATAGATACCTAAAACCACTTGATTCGCGCAGCTCGTGGCTTGGTGCTTCCGGAATACATGTGCAAAAGCATCAAAGTTAAATATTACTGAATGCATTTAGTTTCAAGATTAGAAATGAAGCACATAAATCAACGTAGAACTGCGTTGGCACGAGCACATATCACGGTTCAATGATTCTAGCAAGTTCAGGTTTTGTCTACATTGCACGGCCCTAATATTGAGAGAACGTAGTCCTTTTCGTATGTACTAATTTGTTATAATGCAGAGAACAATTTTTTATAAAAAATTAAAAATTTGGCGGATTTACAGTGTGCCTTTACGTTTTTATCAAGTTTTTTCATTGATGCGGCGAGCCATGTGATTGAGTACTGCAGTAAATGAAATAGATTGATTTCTGGGAAATCTCACTTTTAGGATAAAAAGGAAAACCAAAGTGACTAAGAATATCATGATAAAAAACAAACGTTTCGGATTATAAAAAAACCATCTTCAGTGTTCTGAAATACAATAAATCGAAGTATTAAAACATTGTAACTATAAATCTTCTGAATAAATCAGATGAAAGATGATGAAATTTAAAAAAACGCGATGAAAAAAAAACTTTACAAAATTTCACCAAACAATGGAAAGTTTCAACGCCGTATCACACTCATTTATTGACGGACGGTTTTTTAAAATGTAAATCGATTCTAAAATGCGGAGATCGGACAAATTTGATTTTGAATCCAAAATTTTAAAATTTGTATTTTTAAAAATATGATCTTTCTTCAAACAGTGTTCTCTTATAGATGAGTTGGATGGTTTGGTGAGGTTACAGCCGGTGCGAAAGGAGACTCCCCTGTGATGTGCACACCTCACAAACAATTGGAGCCCAGTGCTACCAGTGTAAGAGCGCTCGCAGCGGTCACGCGTAAATTGATATACAACTGAGGTGCGCAATATCACATCCGAAGTATCCCTTCGCTTAAAATATGATCCGAGTTTCCTATCATTTTTAAAATATGAGCAAGGGTTTATTTGCGGAAAAAGCTCTTAACTGTTGACACAATTTCCATTTTCATTTTCTCTGTGCGGGATCCTATAAAAGGTAACTGAAAATACAACCTTAGCTTCGGCACAGTAAGAATTCTCGGCTTTGCATTGAACTTTCTATTCAAAAATATCCGTAATTCACTAGTAAAAATATTCATCGGGTAATTATTCAAACAGAAATAATTTTGCAAATAATTCATCTCTGAATTATGGAACAAAAAATCGAACAACTTGTAGGACGATGAACTTTAAAAAGCTCTGTGAATTAACGTTACAATCCCTGAAATTTTACATTTGAAATTATATTACTGAAAAAGTTCGTGCCCAATCCCGTGAAAGTTGCTTTTCGAAACACTGAAGTCGTGAATTTGTCTCCAGATGTCATAACTTTTACATCTAAAAAGGACAATTCATTATTCACTTCTAGTTCACATGGGAATTTGATATTCCTATGACATTCATTAGAATATTGAAGCAACTGCTCGGAATCACGGCTGTTTTTGAAAAGAATAAACGTATCGTCAAGATACCTTCGCAAAAAACCCTAAGAACCCTCAATGATCCATGACGATTTATCCAGAACAACTATGAAAAAATTGCTCGAGTTAACGCTTAAAGACTCATTATTCAAGTTTAATGACAAAATTTATAAGCAAGTTGATGGTTTGGCAATGGGAACTGCTTTATCCCCCATTGAGGCGAATATCTTCCTAAACAGTTTTGAAGAAAAGTTTTTAAAACCATATCCAGATAATTTAAAACCTGTTTTTTATGAAAGTATCTTGACGATACGTTTATTCTTTTCAAAAATAGCCGTGATTCCGAGCAGTTGTTTCAATATTTTAATGAATGTCATAGGAATATCAAATTCACATGTAAACTAGAAGTGAATAATGAATTGTCATTTTTAGATGTAAAAGATACAAGATCTGGAGACAAATTCAATACTTCAGTGTTTCGAAAAGCAACTTTCACAGGATTGGGCACGAACTTTTTCAGTAATATATTCTCAAAATACAAAATTTCAGGGATAGTAACGTTAATTCACAGAGCTTTTGAAATTTCATCGTCCTACAAGTTGTTCCATTTAGAGATGAATTATTTGCGAAATTATTTCTGTTTGAATAATTACCCGAAGAATATTTTTACTAGTAAATTACGGAAATTTTTGAGTAGAAAGTTCACTGCAAAGCCGAGAATTTTTACTGTGCCGAAGCTAAGGTTGTATTTTCAGTTAACTTTTATAGGATCCCGCACAGAGAAAATGAAAATGATTTATTTCTATGGAAACGTAATCTACATAAAAACAGAATTATCAAGGAGGGTAAAAACATCTTTCAAGAAGTCATCTTTGTTTAAAAAATAAAGCTTTCGAGTACTACTACACTCATCATCAGTATCTGAAACGGAAAAGAAAAATAAATTTTACATCAGGAATTATAAGAGCAACACATGTTAGTGAACAAAACTTAATTAAGAACTTGAAGAGGAACAGATGAATCAGTTGCGTTTAATGTTGGTTTGATCTGATGAATAAGGATGCTTTCTAATAATCTTATATCTTGTCTACTACTGTGCCCTATAATTTCAAAGTTATTCTGATTGATTGGGTGACCAGCTAAATGTGCATGATCTCTGATACTACTATGTAATGTTTGGTTGGAAGCTCTACCAGTACGTACGGACATGCCCTTATGCTCTGCAATGCGTGGTACTAAGTGGCGAGTGGTCTCTCCACAATATGTAGCATTACACTGGCTACATGTATATTTGTAAACGACGCAACTTTGTAGAGACTTAGGCATCCTATCAGTAAACCGGAAGAAACTACCAACACTGAAGCCATTGCGAAAAATAATTCTTGGATTGAGCTGTGGGTAATATTTGGACAGTTGTAATTTTAATTCCTTCATAACATAGCGATTTAATGCATTTGACATATAGTTAACGGATATATAAAAATTTTTTTTCTGCGCATCATAATTTGGCATCTTATCCTTGCGGTTACATTCAATGGTTGCACGGAAAATTTTTTCCACAGCGCAGCAAACATCCGTCTATAAAGTTTACCCATGAAAAAGAAACGAGAAATAAGCTCAACTTCTTGGATGTCTGCATTGAAAAGTGTGAAAATTCCTTCAAACAAGTGTTTATCACAAATTAACCAATACTGGTCTGGGAAGGAAGTTTAATAGTGCAATAAATGTTAACTTCAAGTACAACCTTGTTTCTGGTCTTGTAAATAGAGCTTTTAAAATCTGTTCAACGTATGACGCTTTTTCAGCCCGACTTGAGTTTTTGCGTTCTTATTTTTGCCGTAACAGTTTTCCGCTCTCTGTCGTGGAAAAAATTTTCCGTGCAACCATTGAATGTAACCGCAAGGATAAGATGCCAAATTATGATGTGCAGAAAAAAAATTAGATATATCCGTTAACTATATGTCAAACGCATTAAATCGCTATGTTATGAAGGAATTAAAATTACAACTGTCCAAATATTACCCACAGCTCAATCCAAGAATCATTTTTCGCAATGGCTTCAGTGTTGGTGGTTTCTTCCGGTTTACTGATAGGATGCCTAAGTCTCTACAAAGTTGCGTCGTTTGCAAATATACATGTAGCCAGTGTAATGCTACATATTGTGGAGAGACCACTCGCCACTTAGTAACGCGCATTGCAGAGCATAAGGGCATGTCCGTAAGTACTGGTAAAGCTACCAACCAAACATTACATAGTAGTATCAGAGATCATGCACATTTAGCTGGTCACCCAACCAATCAGAATAACTTTGAAATTATAGGGCACAGTTGTAGACAAGATATAAGATTATTAGAAAGCATCCTTATTCATCAGATCAAACCAACATTAAACGCAACTGATTCATCTGTTCCTCTTCAAGTTCTTAATTAAGTTTTGTTCACGAACATGTGTTGCTCTTATAATTCCTGATGTAAAATTTATTTTTCTTTTCCGTTTCAGAAACTAATGATGAGTGTTGTAGTACTCGATCGAAAGCTTTATTTTTTAAACAAAGATGACTTCTTGAAAGATGTTTTTACCCTCCTTGATAATTCTGTTTATATGAAAATGAAAATGTAAGTTGTGTCAACAGTTAAGAGGTTTTTTCCACAAAATAAACCCTTGCTAATATTTTAAAAATTATAGGAAACTCGGATCATATTTTAAGCAAAGGGATACTCCGGATGTGGTGTTGCGCACCTCAGTTGTATATCAATATACTTGTGACCGCTGCGAGCGCTCTTACACTGGTAGGACTGGGCTCCAATTGTTTGTGAGGTGTGCACATCACAGGGGAGTCTCCTTTCGCACCGGCTGTAACCTCACCAAACCATCCAACTCATCTATAAGAGAACACTGTTTGAAGAAAGATCATATTTTTAAAAATACAAATTTTAAAATTTTGGATTCAACATCAAATTTGTCCGATCTCCGCATTATAGAATCGATTTATATTTTAAAATAAATGAGTGAGTCCGTCAATAAATGAGTGTGATACGGCGTTGAAACTTTCCATTGTTTGGTGAAATTTTGTAAAGTTTTTTTTTCATCGTGTTTTTTAAATTTCATCATCTTTCATCCGATTTATTCAGGAGATTTAGAGTTACAATGTTTTAATACTTCGATTCATTGTATTTCAGAACACTGAAGATGAATTTTTTTTATAAACCGAAACGTTTGTTTTTTATCATGATATTCTTAGCCACTTTGGTTTTCCTTTTTATCCTAAAAGTGAGTACTGCAGGTACTGGAGTTTTTGAGTTTGCCGACATTCGTCTGCATTTTATTGACGAAGTTCACTCAAATTTCCTTCGCATTCGATAATCAAATTCAAAAATGTTGTATGATCTTACGTATGATTGAAAAATTTCAAATTCAGAATTCCGGAAAACTAGTTGCAATAGAAAGCGAATACTGTGGAAAAAAAGGGCGTACGCGGGATGAACTTTCTTTACGAGACCATGATCGCCCTTGTACTAGTTTCTACGGTGAATTTTCTAGCCAGTTCACTACTTGCGCGCTTACCATCGACCTGAACGGACGCTTCCTGGCCGTTGACGTTGACTGACTCCCTTGCTTTGCCTCACCTTCTCCCTGGACGGGCGCATCTGGCGCAGGTGGTAGAACGGTTCCACTCGGCATCTCACCGTATGGTACTCCGAAGGGCGGCTTGTTTGGTGAGTCACTGGATTTCGTTATCTTTTGTTTAAATCTTCGGCATTTTGGTTCATTAAAGTTTCTATTGGTTCGCTATTTATGTTATACATATAAGGGTTGCTAATTAGGCTTGGATATTGCTTGACGAGTTTTCCTCAACTTTCGTCCTCCTAGCTAGCTTGTTTTAAGAGTGTTGTTAGCACTTATTTCTGCTGGGGGGTAACTTGAATGTCCTCAATCAGAGGTCAATTGCTCTTGTTTATTATTGAATAACACCCAACTGATTTTCTTGATATCCTTTGAATACTTCGTACGATTGCCGTCCTCTACCTCGTCTGGAAGCTTACACATTAAGAACACCATTTCCTTGAGTGGGCATACTGTAATTACGGTCGAATTAAGAAAACTGAACATGATTGAACTACTGAAGCTCAATTTAATCAATCTTCAATATTCTTGTTTTTTTTCTCTTTCTCACCTTGTATTCATTTGGGGCCTGTGTTCGGGAGCTGACCAGAGTCGACAGGGTCAACGGGCTCTTGTATCAAGGTACCAATCGACAAGGTTGGGCTCTAAATTGTCATGTTGTGACCGTTATTCGAATTTATCAATGAAATTATTTACACTCACTTCAATATTATTATTGATGTGTCCAGCTTCTCTCGCGATCGGTAGGCGATTCTCAACCGATGCCGTCCTTTACCAGGCTGTGGAAAGGAGTGCGCCAGCCGTCTTGTATTTGGCTGTACGCTGACCGTCCGCTGTACGGACCTGGAGAAGGGGCACAATGGCTTCAAGAACTGGGAGGTGTTCGAGCTACAACCCTTAAATGCGTCATTGACAAGCGACATGCTTCTTGAAATTGTCTGTTTTAGGCTTTAATCAGGCGGGGACGTCGGCCCGAGGTGCCAGGCGGCCCAATATGTACTTCATTGCTGCCGCTATGGTGTGGTGTGGCCTTAAACAAATAAACTGTAGCCACTGGCGTAAAACCGTTAAATAAAACGGACCCTAATGTAACCTGCTGCCTTAAATGAGATAAAATCAAGTTTGAAGATTACGTGTTGATTTGTGTTCACGAAGACAAGATCGACATAATTAGACTTGGCTATTTTGACAGTGGCTTAAGAGTGTGAAACAAATAAATGTTTAGACCATTTAATAAATATTTGCGATTTAAACCATTAATCATATTAACCTAAATCATTCCTGACAACTTAATTAAAGGGAACAAACTTCCATTTTCCCATAATGCAATGGTTAAAAAAATACCTGTGAGTAAAAAAGTTATAAATCATTGTTGAAAATAACGTTTGATTATCAAAAACATGTTTGAAATAAAATATGATAAATGATGATAAGAAATTACACTCAGAGGAAAAATGCTCATGGCGGGACTTCCAATTTTTTTCATTCGCTAGGAAAAACATAGATAAAAAATAACTTTCAAATTGAAAATTATTTGTCAAAGCACTATAGTTTCACTTATAGAAATCATTTATTTATTTAATGAACAGATTTAAATATTGAAAATTATCGTTTGAAATTGCAAAACAATTACTCGTTTAGGAGGAGCTACGAATTTGGTAGCGTGATCTCTGCTGTATTCAACAGAGATCACGCTATGAATAGGGTATGAAAGATATTTGTCTACACATGCATTTAGACGCCTTCAACATTGCATGTTGAGCTAAATGAAACAAATTCGTTTCAATTAACCACAATTATCAAACAATAATTGTTTTCTGTCTTTGAGGCTGGTGTTGAAAACGCATGTGCCAGAAAATCTATTATAATTCTACTATTCGGGCAAGGCTTTGTCTAGCACAGAAAGTGAAATTGATATTTTCATTACTTCAGGAATTTATTTCAGAATTTTTCACCGATTTTTCTCAGTCCTGTTAGCCGCTAAATAATTGAAAAATTTATCGCACTTCACAATGATTGGAAACGGGACTGGCGTGTTTGTGACACAGATATATCAATTTGTTAGCTTCTTTTGTTACGCGGCTTAGAGGCTTTGAAAAAGAACAGCTTTTTGTGTAGCGTAGTTTGTAAGGTAAATTCGCTTCAAAAACCCAAGTCACGCATCTTCGTTGTTTGTCTGCATTTCTTAGCTCATCGTCACCGAAACGTCTTACACGCCCTGGTGTAGAAATTTCATCCTCGACCAGAAAAACTTCAACGTTGCCAAAAATAATCTTGTACGCTGTAGGGATTCTATTCATCCGAGTTGAAAACTAAATGAATTATTTCCAGAAGACACTAGCTGTTCTTCGACCAAAGCTCATTAAAGCCTCGATGCACACAACTTTCGGAGTTTCTTTCGACCTAGGCAGTTTTCTCGCTTAAATGAACCAAACTGAAAGACAAAAGTCTTATTTGTTTAGCTAAATGAATAAATTATCCTGAGTTGAATTTGAAATTTAAGCCCGAGTACTTCGAAGAAGAGGGTTTGTTCTTTTAAAAAGTTTTAAAATTCAGTCGAAGAAACTTGAATCACAGGCATTTTTCGGGGAAAAAACATTCTGATTCTACGTACAGGTCGGCAGAATTAGAACGCGAAAAATGAATGAGATCAGAACCAATTTTTTGCCTTATAACATAATTAGAAGACATGTAGCGACAAGGATCCGAACACTCAACAATAAAGCTTGGAGAAAATAAACGCACTCAGGGTCAGATGAACACATCTCTTTGTTTGAGGACATAATACCTTGTATTGGAGCAAAAAAAGATTATCTTCTCTCTATGAACTGCAGTTTTTAAAAGATTTCTCCGTTCTTGGCTTTTCACTTACGCTATCCCCTTGCACATTTATAACAAAACAACTACTAAACAACGGAAAAACAGGAAAACTTTTCTCATCAAGAATGGCCGCTTTCATATTTTATAGTTCCATAAATCGTTGAGTGCTCTCCAGTTTCAAATTTGTAGCCTCAAAATTAAATCAGAATTTACGATACCACTGAGAACTTGGCGTGAATTGCTTGAATTCAATTTTTACGCCGTCTCTTCATTTGCTGGTTTTTGGTGTGCGGAATTTAGGTGCCGGAGACGCTGAGGCGCTGACGAACAATACTTCCGACCGACTCCGTCAAAATTGAAGTTTAATCGCGGCGGCGTCTCCCTCTATTTGCATTTTACTTCGCTTAAACCCAACTCATTCCCGAGTTTGGGACTTAATTACTTTTGAACCTCCTCGCGCCCGCACTTTTTGCTCCCGAAATGTCGTCGGAAATTCATTACTATCAGCGTGGTGGCAGAAATACAAGCAGTCGTTGCTTTATCATCACAAGTTGCTTGCCCATGCGTCCATGGGTGACATTCGGCAGCTTGTGGAGCGCATTCACACATGAATAATGAACCAAACTCTATGCAAATGATACGTCGCTCAACCGTTTAATTGCTCACGCCGAGGAAGCCGTAAATGGATATAATTCATGTTGATGAGAAACTTGGAATGTTATTCGGTGAGAGATTGTCTGATGTACAGAATAATAGTATTAGAATCATTGTAATAGGGCCTGCCTCAATCGTTTTACCATGCAGATTAATAGACTGGTAAGTCATTGTCGCCTTTGAAGGACTTTATAAGCATCATCATAGCTATGTCCCATACTGTCTTGCGTTTTAAATTGAGAAAATACGAGGGGTTAAATTCATGGATTGAAAAGAGTCTGTTGATGTGTTATATAAAAAGTCTTCACCAGACTTTTTTGTTCAAAGCTGGACTACATGCACTGGAATGACATTTAGTATGGAAGTTCTATTCATTGATATATTTTAAGCTTGTAAGCCTTCGATAAAAGCTGTGTATGATTAAAGTTTTATCATGTCGTTCAGGAAAGTAACTTTTCTTTAAGCGGACGGTCATCAGGAACTTGATGACGAAGAATGCGCTAAGCAATGAAATCGTGTACATTAAAATATCACAAGGTCTATACATATAAAAACTACGAAGTATCGATTCTCAAGACATTTCGAATACCAGCTCCATTCTCTGTGAGTAGTCTAAAGACTTGAAGGAAAATAATAAGTGCATAAAAAGACACATTAAATCTACACCGAAATTGCCAAAATGAAGAGCTATTTGTACTATTGAGGAACGATTTTTCTTTCGAAATATAAGGTGATATTAAAATACATAACTCTAAATCACTAGAAGCAGTACGTAGGATAACTAAATCGTCTTCTGCTATATCGAATAGTTATAATGATGAACTAAATAGCACAAGAAAACCAAGTATTATTTTTGAAGAGGCAATACTTAAGCAGTAAGTTTTGGCAGGTAAGCAGTGTGTCGAAATCAAAAGATATATTTCAGCAGCATATAAGCAGTTTTTTTTAAACGAAGTGCTTCCTGTTCTCGTGAGGAAAATAGAGCATCACTGAGTGATGCCTCATTGCGTGAGGAAAATAGAGCATCACTGAGTGATGCCTCATTTCGTGAGGAAAATAGAGCATCACTGAATGACACCTCATTGTGTGAGGAAAATAGAGCATCACTGAATGATACCTCATTGTGTGAGGAAAATAGAGCATCACTGAGTGATGCCTCATTGCGTGAGGAAAATAGAGCATCACTGAATGACACCTCATTGTGTGAGGAAAATAGAGCATCACTGAATGATACCTCATTGTGTGAGGAAAATAGAGCATCACTGAGTGATGCCTCATTGCGTGAGGAAAATAGAGCATCACTTAATGATACCTCATTGTGTGAGGAAAATAGAGCATCACTGAGTGATGCCTCATTGCGTGAGGAAAATAGAGCATCACTGAATGATACCTCATTGTGTGAGGAAAATAGAGCATCACTGAGTGATGCCTCATTGCGTGAGGAAAATAGAGCATCACTGAATGATACCTCACTGTGTGAGGAAAATAGAACATCACTGAGTCATGCCTCATTGTGCGAGGACAGTACAATATAAACTGAGCTTCTGTGGCCCAGATACGCAATAAAAAAACACACGCAGCTGCAGAATCCAGATGACCATAACTGCGATATTCTGTATTAATTTAAATTAATGAACGTCTGGGTGATGATGTGTGTCTTGCTATAATTTGAGATTTTGGGTGACCTTTTTTGGCATCTGAGTAACTTATCTCTCATTTGTGTGTACAGTCACAAAATTATGAGAACTACTGAACACTCATATTTCAAATGAATTTCCTCCTAAAGTTTTGTTTAAAACCACAAAAATCTCGGGTCTAAGAAAAACGTTTTTTATGTCAGCTCACTAGAATATAAAAAAAAACTTTTCTCGTTAGGGAGCTTTTGTTTCAATAATTTACTTATCGATTATTTACCCTCAGCCACAGCTTTGAAAAATAAGCCATGATGTTTGTCACAAATGTCAAGATAAATATTAATAAATTAATTGCAGATATGGAAATGCAGTCAATAAATATACATTTATTTTTAACACGTATAGAGCATGACTATCAACCAATTTCAAAGGTTAAAAAGTTATACAGTGTGCAAAAAAATATTCCTCATCTTTAAACCTCAACTCTATTCTTTCAGTTGAAATACCCAGTGCTTTTACATTGAATGTTTGTTAATACACGGAACACACTCAGGATTCGCAGAGGCAAAATCCCCAGTGATGAAGGGAGTATTCTCTCATCTAAAAAAGTACGTTGAAAACAAGTCAGTATTGATAAATTTCCAGACAGTGGAATTCGTCATTTTTTAGTTATCTGCATTATCGGGCTCTATCTTAAAATTAACTCGTGAATTTAAAGACTGTGCTTATTGTATCTGAAAAATAAAATTATGGATGTTTCTCATTCAATTAAAGTGTTCGTGGAATAATATTATATTAGATATTTTCGGAAGTGCCCCTGAAAATACATTACACTTTGGTTCAATGCTTCTCTTACCATATTCATATAACTGTACTCCGAGCCCTCTTCCCACCAAAATTTCTCTCGTTACAATCGCCTAGTTTCGTGATGATACTCGTATACAGCAAGCAGCATTGAAATATTTCAATTCAAACGAGCGACGCAATGACCCCGTACAAATAAGCTCATCTAAAGGGTCCAGGGTAGTGAAATACGAATCAATATTGACACCAACTGGACCACTTCGGCGATATTTCATAACTCTACCCCAAATATAATACGGTCAAATGAGGGCAGAATCTCTTGAATATTCGTACGTAAAATTTTACGAAAGTTTTTATGATCATGTTCGGCTTCATATGAATTGAATTGATTTTTTTGATTGTACTTTTGAGTCATAATCAACTAAACTTTTTTTGAATCTTCATGGAAGCGAGTTGTTGACATCTGCTCAAATCGACGCAGGCCAGACTCTGGCGGTACATACAAACATATTGGGAACTTCGGTGTGTATCAACATTTGAGCGTTCGACTAGCTGCATTTAACCAAAAGAAAATAGGTATTCCAGCGTTTAATTAATAAAAACCGTGCAACTAATATATCTTCACATAAAATGTACATACACAATAACTATCATTTTGCCTACGCTATCGATAGTCGGGCTAAGAAGTTGAACAAAGACAAGGACGAGAGTGAGTCAAATTTTTCCCCAATAGAATATTATTTTTTTCTGCTATGCATATTCACTGACCCAACAAGCTTGAGCAAAATCTTTGTCGTACGCAAGTTGTTGAGAAAGTCTGTAAAAACGACGACTACTTTTTTTTAAAAAAACTTCTTGAACAAAAGTCATTAGCTTTGCACTGTGCAGAAGAGGTGGCCTACCGTATCTGAAAAAACAGCATTCAGAAACGCACGATTGCTAATTATTATAAACTTACTTAGCAGGATCCCATAAGCAGTGACCAACAGTGGAGGGGCTGAAGAGCATATTCAGCCGAAGTCCATCTGTCTGAAGCGCATGCCGGCTAATCTTTAGGCTATTGAGAACTGCTGTGTGTCCCCTTCCGTCTGCCAGTCGCTGATAATACACAGCCTTCTGCGCGCCGCGTGCATTTGCTTAATTGCCAAGTTCAGCCGCTGTGCAGGGCAGGCTATCATCGCACGCACACACCTATACGGCTCTGCTGCTTTCCATCACGCGCTGACAGTGAGGTGGTGTGGCTGCAGTAGGCAGTGAGGGAAGTGAGTGTAGCTGCAGTAGTAGTGAGGGAAGTGTAGCTGCAGTAGTAGTGAGGGAAGTGTAGCTGCAGTAGTAGTGAGGGAAGTGTAGCTGCAGTAGTAGTGAGGGAAGTGTAGCTGCAGTAGTAGTGAGGGAAGTGTAGCTGCAGTAGTAGTGAGGGAAGTGTAGCTGCAGTAGTAGTGAGGGAAGTGTAGCTGCAGTAGTAGTGAGGGAAGTGTAGCTGCAGTAGCAGTGAGGGAAGTGTAGCTGCAGTAGTAGTGAGGGAAGTGTAGCTGCAGTAGTAGTGAGGGAAGTGTAGCTGCAGTAGTAGTGAGGGAAGTGTAGCTGCAGTAGTAGTGAGGGAAGTGTAGCTGCAGTAGTAGTGAGGGAAGTGTAGCTGCAGTAGTAGTGAGGGAAGTGTAGCTGCAGTAGTAGTGAGGGAAGTGTAGCTGCAGTAGTAGTGAGGGAAGTGTGGCTGCAGTAGTAGTGAGGGAAGTGTAGCTGCAGTAGTAGTGAGGGAAGTGTAGCTGCAGTAGTAGTGAGGGAAGTGTAGCTGCAGTAGTAGTGAGGGAAGTGTAGCTGCAGTAGTAGTGAGGGAAGTGTAGCTGCAGTAGTAGTGAGGGAAGTGTGGCTGCAGTAGTAGTGAGGGAAGTGTAGCTGCAGTAGTAGTGAGGGAAGTGTAGCTGCAGTAGTAGTGAGGGAAGTGTAGCTGCAGTAGTAGTGAGGGAAGTGTAGCTGCAGTAGGTAGTGAGGGAAGTGTAGCTGCAGTAGTAGTGAGGGAAGTGTAGCTGCAGTAGTAGTGAGGGAAGTGTAGCTGCAGTAGTAGTGAGGGAAGTGTAGCTGCAGTAGGTAGTGAGGGAAGTGTAGCTGCAGTAGTAGTGAGGGAAGTGTAGCTGCAGTAGGTAGTGAGGGAAGTGTAGCTGCAGTAGTAGTGAGGGAAGTGTAGCTGCAGTAGTAGTGAGGGAAGTGTAGCTGCAGTAGTAGTGAGGGAAGTGTAGCTGCAGTAGTAGTGAGGGAAGTGTGGCTGCAGTAGTAGTGAGGGAAGTGTAGCTGCAGTAGTAGTGAGGGAAGTGTAGCTGCAGTAGTAGTGAGGGAAGTGTAGCTGCAGTAGGTAGTGAGGGAAGTGTAGCTGCAGTAGTAGTGAGGGAAGTGTAGCTGCAGTAGTAGTGAGGGAAGTGTAGCTGCAGTAGTAGTGAGGGAAGTGTAGCTGCAGTAGGTAGTGAGGGAAGTGTAGCTGCAGTAGGTAGTGAGGGAAGTGTAGCTGCAGTAGTAGTGAGGGAAGTGTAGCTGCAGTAGTAGTGAGGGAAGTGTAGCTGCAGTAGTAGTGAGGGAAGTGTAGCTGCAGTAGTAGTGAGGGAAGTGTAGCTGCAGTAGTAGTGAGGGAAGTGTAGCTGCAGTAGTAGTGAGGGAAGTGTAGCTGCAGTAGTAGTGAGGGAAGTGTAGCTGCAGTAGTAGTGAGGGAAGTGTGGCTGCAGTAGTAGTGAGGGAAGTGTAGCTGCAGTAGTAGTGAGGGAAGTGTAGCTGCAGTAGTAGTGAGGGAAGTGTAGCTGCAGTAGTAGTGAGGGAAGTGTGGCTGCAGTAGTAGTGAGGGAAGTGTAGCTGCAGTAGTAGTGAGGGAAGTGTAGCTGCAGTAGTAGTGAGGGAAGTGTAGCTGCAGTAATAGTGAGGGAAGTGTAGCTGCAGTAGTAGTGAGGGAAGTGTAGCTGCAGTAGTAGTGAGGGAAGTGTAGCTGCAGTAGTAGTGAGGGAAGTGTGGCTGCAGTAGTAGTGAGGGAAGTGTAGCTGCAGTAGTAGTGAGGGAAGTGTAGCTGCAGTAGGTAGTGAGGGAAGTGTAGCTGCAGTAGTAGTGAGGGAAGTGTAGCTGCAGTAGTAGTGAGGGAAGTGTAGCTGCAGTAGTAGTGAGGGAAGTGTAGCTGCAGTAGTAGTGAGGGAAGTGTAGCTGCAGTAGGTAGTGAGGGAAGTGTAGCTGCAGTAGTAGTGAGGGAAGTGTAGCTGCAGTAGTAGTGAGGGAAGTGTAGCTGCAGTAGTAGTGAGGGAAGTGTAGCTGCAGTAGTAGTGAGGGAAGTGTAGCTGCAGTAGTAGTGAGGGAAGTGTAGCTGCAGTAGTAGTGAGGGAAGTGTAGCTGCAGTAGTAGTGAGGGAAGTGTAGCTGCAGTAGTAGTGAGGGAAGTGTAGCTGCAGTAGTAGTGAGGGAAGTGTAGCTGCAGTAGTAGTGAGGGAAGTGTAGCTGCAGTAGGTAGTGAGGGAAGTGTGGCTGCAGTAGTAGTGAGGGAAGTGTAGCTGCAGTAGGTAGTGAGGGAAGTGTGGCTGCAGTAGGTAGTGAGGGAAGTGTAGCTGCAGTAGGTAGTGAGGGAAGTGTAGCTGCAGTAGTAGTGAGGGAAGTGTAGCTGCAGTATAGGCTGCAGTAGTAGTGAGAGAATCGCTCGCTGACACCGAGGTAATCTAGCTACAGTAGGTAGTAGAAGATGCGCAATTATGGATGTTAAGAGCTTTCACGACACAGATTAGCCGTAAGTTGCACTAGCTAACTCAGAGTCTGAAGGGTGCGGACATGCATTTATGTCTAATGTGTAGTTTGGTCGAATACAAGAGTCCTTACATAAATATCGATAGAATATTGTTTTTATTTCATGCTAAGTTTCTTAAGAATATTTTGCTATAACCAGATTTTATTGTGTGCCGGTATCTCAGTAGTCAAGTTCCAACTTTTATGAAGAAGCTTGGCAATCCCGTCAAATACGCCATCTTTGTTTACCTGACGAGTGGCTCGAGGACGGTGACAGAAAGCTCTTTCATATATGAATAACGATATCTTAGCATAGGTTGTTTCATCTATAGGAACGAGTCAAAGTCTGCTGGACTATAGTCAGGATTGTAGGGTACATTAAGTATTACTTCACAAGCTCATTCACGCGGCGTTTCAATCGCAAAAGTGTCAACGCTTGGACGACTTATTTCATTATTGTAGAATAAATAGCTCTGCCTTCAATATCTGACGCAGAATTTTGACCGTTTTTCCGCGTAGTTTTTTGCACAAATTCGCGGTTATATTGTCTCGGGATAGTTCGTATCATGAGACCCTCTCTGGCATGATGGCTTTAACATGATCGTAAAGAACATCGTTATTCTAGTGATAAATTTTTGAACTCGGTAATTTTTTTTTGAAGTTGGAGAGCTAACCGCTGAATTTGGTCAATGTGATTTTAAAAAATTTTCTCACAATTGGACAGTTTACTGTTGCATTTGGTCACTGTGATTTTAATTCCGATTAAACGTTTTTAACCCATTCTTAAACGCAACGAAAATTCAATGTAAATTTCTGTGATATTGCTGTCATCATAACTTCGATCTTAATGTGGGATTTTGACTCATTCCCACCACAGTTCCATGACACTTGGTGCAGGGTCAACTTTTATTTTTTTAAACAGCACCCATAATGGGTGCTTAGAAAATATGTGCTGTCTCATACAGCTTCAAATTACTATCGACATAATTTACATTCAATGTTGCTTTCACTGCACACTTTTTTCAGCCTGTGTATTATTTCTAAATAACCCTCATAAATCAGTGACGAAGATTTTATAATTAACCACTCGTTAGACAAGTTTGCAGAAAGCTTCTCCAGCATTACATATTGCGTAGTATGGGATAAATATTAAACAAAACTCTCGGTCGGCAAACATCCATATTCTGGAGATCCAGATTTAAGCTTTAATTCGAAGAGCGAACATTAGGAACTAAGTCTTCCTCAAACTTGATGTCTAACTTTACTGAATATACGAAAAGTTTAAGTTCACAATATAACATGGTGTTCTATACCATGTGATGAAACAATGTTTGTAGCAATGCCAGTCGTAAAACGCAATCGTTGCCTATGATGAAGAGCAAAAAATTCATGATGAATGTTTGTTCAGTGTAAACTTAACGATGAAAGAATTATCTAAAGACAAAATAAATTGCAATGGTTCACGTTTCTAGCAAAGGCGGCTTTTAAAAACAATCTATGAATGCACTAAGTGTTCATTGATAATTGCATTCTCCTTGCTGTCGAGATTTGGAATTGAAAACAATAGCGTGTACACATATATATTTAAATACATGTATAAAAAAAATATATACCAAAAATTTCATATTCTTGTGTATACAGTAAAAGAATTCGAAAGAGAAACGGTCTATTGAATTGAAATCAAGCTCCCGCTGAATTATTCCTGTTCCAGTGAAGCCGGTCTATTGTACAGAAATTCATTTTCAGGTGAACTAATCTTCGAATGATAGAAAATCATTATTATACAAATTAATCGTACCTGGTCATAAAGAGCGATTGGCTTCTTTCCCTATTAAAAGCTACTGCTGTAGCTGCAAATTTTACTCTGCAAAAAAGAACAACCAGAGCGGTAAAGAATCTAGAATATAATGCTCACACAAATGATTCATAAGAAAATTTGCAAATTCTCAAACTTTCGGATCTCTACAAAATCTCTATTTGCAATTTCATTTACAAAACATTAACAAATGATGGCGACAGTAACCTAAAACAATTATTAACTGCGAAAACTGGTTATCATGGCCATTTAACCCGAAATAGAAGTAAATTCATGCTTCCTTATCATTCAAAGGCCCGGTCGCAAAGAAGTATCCTCTTCGTTGGAACTAAAACTTGGAACTCAAAACCTGCGGAGATCCGTGATAGTAATTCTTACAAGGTATTCAAAAGAAATCTGGAGTCTCACTTCCTATCGGAATATTAGTCGTGTAAGATCACCAAGTCAAATCTTGTCTCCTACATGACTGTTTCCAATAATGTAATTTGCCATGGGTAATAGCGCCGATCTTCAGTCTGCTATTAAATCTTTTATCGAATATACTGTTAAATATAGTCCATATAACCTATATTGTAAAATGAAATGCCTGATATCGAGTAAATTATCTCACTGACCAGTCTAATGCGAAACTACGTTAAGTGATTTAGGTTAAACATTATTGTACAACTTAGAATAACGTTGATGGTATAGGATGCCCCAGAATTCGCTGAACTTATTCGGGCCCACAGGTAGATATATTCAAATTTGACAATTGTACTAGACTTAAGAAACATTCTACCTCTGTATCTTTTGTGGTAAATAAATTGTTTAAATTGTTTAAAAATTTTTAACAGCATACTTTAGCCATTCATTTTACGAATAAAACACAGTTCAGGACAAATTTTTTTCCAAGAACGACATCGTTATTTGCTGGTGTCGTGATGATTCATCACATGAGGTTACATGCATTTTTTCGTTAACAGTCTTACTTTTATTAAAGCCGAGTTGACTCATAACCACCAAATTAAAATTGACATAATTCATTATTTTTAAAACCGTTGGTAGAGCAAAGTTTTTTCTCGAATATGCTCGGTGTGCAATTTTAATGTTGAAATTATTCTTATAGAAAACTATTGCACCATGGTAGAAAGGCAAAATATATTTTTTAATGAATAAGTCATCTTCAAATTTAAAATCTACACACATGTATGTCCATATTGTGGGTGCCCTCGTTCAAAAAACTTTCAGTTTTTTGTGGTGGTCCAGTCAGTATTCCATTTTTTGACTGTCTCACGAGTTCAGCGGGTGGGCAAGAATAATAATTATTCCATGCCAGCAGCTGTAATTATGCTCTGAGTGCAGTGAGGCACTGTTCACCTGCAAAATTCATTTTCGCTATCATGTAGCCCATTCTTGTCTCTTTTTGATCACTGCGTTGTTCAATTTGATCATTGGTAACATTAGGAAACGGCTCTCGCTATTTTAACTGGTTTTAGACTCTCGTGCGTATACAACCTTCTGTTCCCTTCACATGCACAGCGTTGTTTTCGCGCAGCAGCGACTCGGTGTTTGCGTCGATGTGAATGGTTATCCCACGTAAACCTATGGTTTTATGTGCCTTGGCTTCTCGAATAGATCCGTTTTTTCCTCCAGTCACTTTCCGAAAAAGGCCTTTTCATCCAAAGAAGATATACTTCACACTTGTAGCACAATGAGCTGTATTTGTTTTGAAACTTAGTGATTATCACTTCAAACACGACCTCACACTAACTTAAACTCGGTTGCGCATCGACTACGTTTTGGAAGGTACTGTCATAGTTTCAAATTAACACAACAAATGTGATGCCTGAACTTAGGTTAGAGTCCAACGCCGCCTGGTGATAAAATAAAGAGTTTTTAACGGCCACGCCCGGTATTTTCTTTAATCTTAATCTTTGTTTTGTCTTGATTTTATGAAATAAAATTATGGTAATTAGCTGTTGAAGTTTCTTAATTCACTGTCATTTACTTTTTATTCCTTTTAAATTCAAGCAATGACAATTATATTGAATCAAAATACAGTAACATCTCATCTGTTATTATTACGATGTTTTTCTGTTATTATTACTTTTCTCGCACAGTAACTATCTCCATCAAGTGCAAGAGCGGACAAATGAGAATCGATCTATTCTGCTCTATGAATTTCACACACATCCTGGATGCGGATAAAAAAGTTTTTCCATGGTACGATGTGGCAAAGTGTCAGTTCGTGATTATTTTTGTACGAGCAGGAAATGATGCTGTCATGTCTCCTACTGGTTCGCCTAGCAAAATTTCTGCATAGAAAAATGATCTTCCTCTTGCTGCTTAAAGGTGTAACGAGTGGTATAATTTGTCAGAGGGAATTGAATTCAAGTAACGTTATTGAGTGCTCACATTTGTTATGAATGATAAATTAAATTTAATTTCATTTATTCATCAACTAATAGCATCCTAGTTAAAATTTCTTAATTCATCTATCGATATTTCATACATGTTCCGATGCAGGCACTTGTCTCATCAACAGTGAGCTGACACTTAGTGAATGTGATAAAGATGTTCAATTTCCCATAATTCGTCTACTGAAAATATGCAAATGATGAACCTGAACTTTGTGCCCAAAATTGAATGAGCATTCCGTACCGCTTATTTTAACTGTAGACAACTTTCCCATACGCCAAAATAATTTGTTTCATCACCATTTTGTAAAAAAATAATTCTTTCGCGATATGATGGCAAAAATTGGAGACCACAAAAGTGGTCTCCGGGTGCTAAGAAAAATAAAGCCAGTGCATCTCTTTCTATTTCTTCAAAAACAGAGGACCATTGTCGCTCTATATGCGAGTAAAATGTTCACCGAACAATATTTAACGCTCGAGTTGCATCTTTTTTTAGAATTGCCTGCTTGACGACCCCATCGAACTTCTCTATAAAGCTGTAGTTAGCAAGCCATCCCCCATTTTCATTCTACATAGTAGTTCTCTTTTTCCCTGCATTCGTCATGCTCGAAAACCTACACAAATTGGGAACTTTTTTATCGATTTTAATCACTCTGTAAGTATTGATACAGAATTTCACTGATTGTTTCCATCAAGTTTTGGAAAATCATCTTTAGTCCATAAATAGTCTTTGTAACCCTAGAATACCTGCGAAGTCAGCCTAATTCACAATGTTCAATGCTTATTCACTCAACTATACGAATGAATTAGTTCGTGTATCCTTTCCATTTTTCTGCACACATCAAACGAGTCGAGTGCTGTGGATTAAGTGTAGATGTCTTCAATGTGGGCTGGGGAAATGAAAAGTTAGGCGCATTGCCCTGACTGTAATACAAATAATTACTCTTAAAAGTGTATAAAATATTCGAAATTATATGCTCCATGCGGCCAACGTATATACTTATCTACCCTCTCTCACGAATCAAAGCTAGCGTTCACTGAAATATAAGACGTTCATTTAAGCTTAAAATTCAACCAGTTCTCGACGATTTGTAATACTTTCAAACTACAGCAGTACTATTTCCACAAGTAACATCCGAAAATTAACATTTCCAATTTTTGAGGTGCTCAATAAAGAATTTGTGGGCATGTAATTACAATTTCATTGAAGACCTTCAAGGCCTGGCATGACATTCCAAATACCGCAATAAAAAGCCCCGCTTTGATACAAGGAGAGACAAAGAGCAATAATCTGAGCGAGTAACTTTGTTGTGGAGAATAGAGGGATTTTCATCAAGGAACTGGTCACGTTTCTGTCGTATCAGGTTCTCAGAAAGCGGCCCAATCAAAGTGGACAAAGGTTGGTACACAATCCTGCCAGTTTAGCCAATTGCAGAGCTTCGATATGTTGTGCCAAAATTAAAATTGTTGGGGATTGTTCGACACACGTTTAACCAGAGTTTTTTCAGCAATATGTAATCGCTTGTACCATCAGTTAGAAACTTGCATTTGAGCGGTAGTCTGGAGAACAGAGAAAGGTATAGAAAAAATTATTTAAAGTGAATGAATCCAATGGCTTTCTTTAGAATTACGTTTGCTTACGAGTAAAAAGAGTGTGCTCAAAATAAATTTAAAAAGTTCTTGAATGAATCAACATGAAATTTTTACTAATTTCTACAAGTGCTTCGTAGAGGCGTCACCATGCAGTCTTAGGCCAAAGAGTAAAATTCCACACTCATGATTCCACCATGCAGTCATGAAATACAGGGTGGGCCAAATGAAGTCATCCGACGTGTTTGACTCTAATTTTTTGGAAATAAAAAACCTTAATTCTGTTTTTAATATGTTTATTTGAACCTTTACAATTATATTGTTCAAGTCGAGAAGATGATATCGGCCAAATGGGCGCCGCGACAATTGATTGCTATACGGGCTCGTTTTATGGCATTTTTCATCACTTCGGCGAGAACTTCGAGCGACAGGTTCTCGCACTCGTGTCGAATGTTGTCCTTAAGTGCTTCCAGGGTCTCGGGCTTGTTCACATACACACGGGACTTAAAAAAAAAACACAGAAAAAAGTCTGGAACGGTCAAATCGGGTGATCTTGCGGGCCAGTCCAAATCGCCAAAACGAGAAATCAGGCGACCCGGGAACGCCGCCTTCAGAATATCGGTTGGGGCTCGCGGTTCGGCGCACACAGTGCGCGAGCCACAACCGATATTTACATCTGTCCGATATTTATATCTGCCAAATTCACAAATGTCAAAACAGATTTCACATTGGTCGCAATCTGCACAAAAAAGGCATATTACAATGGGGTGACTTCTTTTGGCCCACCTGATATTTCAAGTTTCATGAGAGTCATTCATCCTTTTAAGAGCAAGAATAATTCTCAGGCGATGTTATCATTTCCATTTAAAAGAGTATCAAAATAAATTGGAAGACCTCACCATTGATCGCGATCCGTTTTAGTCAGCATAAAACAAGTTAACCGTCAAGTAATTTTCCCTCAGAACATTAACGAGCGAAAGTTGGGCTGAAAGAGTTCCGAACGGCAAAAATTCACGGTCTGATGCGCGTTTGGCCAAGTGCTCTCGACTAAACTGTCGCAAATATTTCGAAATTGTCAGGATTTCATTATCAAGAAATCATCGGCAATAAATCTGCATTTGGAGCAAACCATTGCACAGGTAAACATAATTCAAACTCTACCGCTAAATGCACAGTGACACAAATGAACGAGATTTCATCTCGTTCACTATTTCAGAGTGCTTCATAGTTTCCATTTGATGATCTTCCACGAAGTCATCAAGTTCGTTTTAAGGAACAAAAGTTTAGAGCTTTCGTTTTAATTTGCACGCTATTAGCAATGACGAGGAAAGAAACTGCAAATGGCATTCTAGTTTATTCAACGTTGAAACTAAGCTTCTTTGAGGCGTAAATGAAGTTAAATCGCCGCTGAGGACACCCTGACAAGTTGTCCAAAATAAACGAAGGCCTTTACCGTTCGCTCCTATTCTGGATCTTTGACTAATTCATTGTTTTCCACAGAGGTGAGCCGACATTTTGACGAAAAAATAAGAACCCGTCCTGAAATTAAGCTCTTCAATGGAGTACGGAAGTTGCATTCGTTTGAAAAGGAGCGCAGGGAAAGGTCTTTGTAGGCTTCTTAATTACAGTTGGACTGTTAATGAGGCTTCAGTTGCGCTCCAGCCACTCTCACCTGAATGTAAAAGTAGCTCGCGCTGGACTTGGATTATGGATCAAATCCATTAAGGCTTCTCAGACGCGTAAAAATTGAAATCAATGGCATGTTTTCTCCGTACAGTCTCAGCTAGCTGGATAATTTGACGTCGACGTCTTCGGATGACGCACCATGTCAAATTAATATTCGATGTAGAATTACGAGTTCTGTTATTGCAGAGGGAAAGTGACATCTCAACATGGTTTTGTCGCTCGAATTAGGATCATTTAATTTATCAGTAATAATTCATGACAAGCTTGCACCTCATGACTCTGAAAAAGGTATGATTCTATGAAATAGAGAATATGATTGCAGCCATTAATGGAGTTTAACACAATCCGTTATAACATTTTGATTAGCGTAAACTATAATCAGGTTTCAACACAAACTAGAACCATACGCAATGATCAACATAAATTATTAAACAAGGTTCGACTCCTCCCGTTGCATAACTGTGTGAATAATTTACAAGAAATTACTTCGTATTATTAGCATGAATCATTTTTTGCTGTGCTGTGGGGTTGCTTAGTTTAAAGAAGCTTTTCCTAGTTGAAGCATTTGGATTATCAAGGAAATTTTCAAAATTGTTGCACAAGGAGAACCTATGTATGTGTAAACGGAAGTAGTAAATGATATTTTGGACTGCTCGGGTTCCATCATCTATCCAGAAAAGAAAGTAAATTCGATATTTTAAATTTTTAGGTAGAAGTTTACCTGAAGACAGCGTGCAGATGAGAATACCTTCAAAATTGAAAACTTGACAAGGGGACGCTGCATCTTTCAATTCAAATACAGTAGCTCCAAATTGAAATTCCTAGTCATTCTACCCCATTTGAAACTATATATTCTGGACTCACGCGCCCATATTCTTGGATGATCCTAGTGTTTTATTTAGCTAATGGCATAAAACTGGTCAATTTTATTTCATAATAATGATTGTCATCAGAAAATGTAGTTCGCTATTTAAATGAACTGATCGACTAGAAACTATTTTTGGGGTTTATCTCGAAACATTTAATCTGAATGAACGGATGTGATGAAACTAAATTCATAACGTCCGTTTACATATAACGAAAAATAAATAGTTTGGTTCTTCATTTTCCCGTCGATTTTAAATTATGCAATAAAGCTTCTACAACCATCTTATCCCAAGAAGTCCACCGAATCTGTCATTCTTGTATAATTTCTTGTAAGGAGTAGATGATTGTATCATCAATTGACTTGTACAAAATTTATATTGTAGGTTTTCCAAATTGTGAGGTTTGTTCCTCTAACTGAAGATCAATTTTGCGCCGAATTTTCATCCCGGATCACAAAATTCTGACCGCGACGGAGCTTTCGGAAAGCTTTCGTTCATCAGCTGCTTGGATACTGAAATAAAAATACAACTGCTGTCTTTGATTCTCAGTCATATTCCTCCTATTAACGTGCAAAAGTCTTACAAAAATGATACTAAAATTGCATGATTTCGTTGAGAGCAATGACATTATGAGTGCCAGAGTTGTTTTTACGAAAGCTCTTCCGAGTATTGCTGCCTGCACTTGTATGTTAGGGAAGTAACTCAGCTGACATTCGTCACGACCAACACTCCAGTATCACTCTCAGAACGGATCGTACACCCTCAGCCGTAAGAGATTCTCGCAACAGGTGTAACCACTCGTTTGAAATTACTACTTTTTTAATTATGTTATGCTTAAAATAGAAATAATTTTTATAATATTTGGCTAAGATAGTTCATTTTCTCGCAGACTGCCTTTAAGTAATGATCGAAGCGCCATTAATGATTTAATTAAACAATTTAGCAATTTATTTACCACAAGAGATACAACAGTGGAAAATTTCTTAAGTCTAGTACAATGGACATTAAATTTAATATTACGTCTACCTTTCCATCCAAAAAGTTCCTGAAGTGACTTCACGCTGTATGAGCGCATGCGAGCGTTACCGAATTTGTGTAGGACTGTGAAAACTGAATACCGTGCGTGAGCAGCCAGGTAGACCCGTTCCTCGGATACTTTATCCTATGGGGTTTTCTCTATAGTGTTGTCTTCCGATTACTAAAACAAGTGGGAAAAATTTAATACACGTATTCTTTGAGGATCAAAACGGATGGCAAAATTTTAGTTTTCTGAAACGCATAACAGAAAAATATACAAGTCATGGTTGGGCTCTCCTTTTCGTTCTCTCGGAAGGTTTGTAAGAAGTCCCATTCAATATTTTTAACATGAATTTTTCAACTTTTGTTAAATTTGTTCAAAATTAGGAATCAAGAAAAGTCTCAAAACCAGATTTAGCACTTTTTTAGCCCTCAGCGCCTAAAGGCCCTGAAACAAAGAACATCAAATCATATTTTCTCTAAAATTATGACTAAACTGCAGCCAAGCGTTGGTAATTATTTCCCTTGACATATAACAATAAGTTAAGATCCAGGCGTGTTTCCAGCCGTTTCAAGGGCCCTGTCTGTAGAATATTAGTCAGGCTGAGATAACACGAGTAGCGTAGGTAGCTCAGCCCTCACACAAGTAATACAGCGTCTCGAAAGGGGCCGGGGAAGCTAGTGCGCAGATGCCTGTCGCTATAATTATTGCCTGATGGCAATATAGGCTGCCATAGTAGAGATTGCTCAGGGCCCATCAGTCTTTGGAAAGGCAAACACTCCCGTGGAGATGAGGCAATTGGCAAGGGCCCTTGATCTCAGCTTTGTATAAGTTAGTGTGCCCCCAAGTGCTGGCTGGCGCGCCTGCGTCAGTCCATGTGATACCTAACTTTATGATTACCCCTGAAACGTCCGCCCGAGTGCTTTATGACCTTTGCAAATGTGCTCGCTTCGCTAATAAAGTCTTATTTTTTCAATAAGGTTATTAATGTTCTTGAGTTTAATCGATGGATTTATTTATCGAGCTCATGATAAAAAATCAACTTAGAAAACTACTCGATATAAATGTAGGGGGTTCTCTGAGTGTGACACTCTTTTCTCATGGATGATTTTCCATATTTCTCATTTTCAACGGTGGTGAAACTTCATTTGAACATCGTCTTGATTGGTCAATGCCTTACAAATTTTTTAACGGTATAATTATTGAGAGAATTCTTTTGGCATCTCTTTGCTCGTTTTCTTTAGGAAGTTATCGACTTTTTATTCTCTGCATATCTTCTGCAGAAGGATAAAGTCATTCGTGAATGCCTATCGCTGATTATCACGGAATGCTCTGCGTGACTTGATAATTCACGTTTACGAGTTTTGTTTTCAATTTGCTGTTCGAAGTCGGGTAAGCTGTGGGTATAATGTTTGAAGTTTTGAAAGCACAATGCATGCCGTTGGATGACAAAACATCAGTATTTAATTTCATCTATTGTCTTCTGGAACATTTCAGGGCTGCTTAATTATTTATCATTAAATACAATATTTGGTGCCTTAATCTACACACAGGTCTTCCTCGTGTGAGCAAACGAATTGGGCAATTAGATGTTCAAATTGAATGTCATTTGATGTGAGGTTATGAAATAAAAATACTTTCCCGTCTGCGCTCATAATGCATTTAACGAATCAGGTAAATTATTCGTTATGGTATACATTGTTCCTTCATTCGATCGCAATTATTTTCTATTTACCTGTAGTGATGTGACGAAGAAGCATCCCTCATCGCTGAGATAAGCCGAGGTATTACGGAGCAATTTTCTTTGATCACTATAGATGCTTACTTTATTTACCAGCGTGCGGCTTTAATGTTAGAGATTACTCTTTCAAATCGTAATTCACACAAACTTATATAAGCGCGCATACGTTAATTCGTATTATATGTATGAAGAATTCTTGAATACTTGTTGAATAAGGCCTACACGTATGCACTAGGACCAATTTTATGTCTGTATAAATATATTTTAACAAAAAATTTAATATGTGAAGAGATCTTCGACTGCGCAAATCAATTCAGCTAGGCTTAGAACTTTATTCATATTTGAATAATGACTTCCTTGAAAATACAAAGAATTATACGTGGTACTATTATTATTGTAGTAATCTTGCTTTACTTATAATTTTAAAAAAAGTGGAATAAAAAATATGCTCCCGCTCGTTAAAAAAACGGTAATTCCAAAAACTAAACAATGTCTGGTTCATTCATATTACTAATAAAATAATCAGTAGAGATGATGACAATTTTTCCTTTTCGTCTATAGTATTTTTAATTATCACATAACAGCACGTAAGTACTCTCTTTTCAATTATTGTAGACGTAGAAACTGTAGTGGAAACTAAACTACTCTTTTTATAAAGGCTTATGCAGTCATGCAGTATTATACATCTAATTTCGACAGCGTTCTTTGATTTACGATATTTCACTGTATTAAAATTAATTTTCCTTAATTTTCAAAGTATACAGAAAATGTTTTGGGTTCTTCAAGACATTTTTCCCATTTATTTCACTTTAGTATATTGTGTTTAATAACTGTAATACTTTACGCTGTATGATTTTTCTAATACAATGAACATTGTTTCAACGCGACTGTCAAAAAATAATGCTAACATTTCGCTACGCAAACTTAAATTTTGGTGCTTGGGGCTCAAACCAAATCACGTGTGAGGAGCCTTAATATATTACTCAAAAAGATGTGAGTTCATTCGACAAAATATTTCCAAAAGACGAGTAATCCCACAGCACGACGGTAAAAAATACATCACCGTAAATGTTTTCATGCAGAAAATTACAATGTCTTTCGTATTTCAACATCACCCTGAATTCAGTACTGTCTTGGCTCTTGCTAATAGAGAATAATTTAGGGAGAAACACAAACGTTCAATATCTTTCTCCATGTTAGTGAGTAAAGTATGTACTAAAGCCAATTTGGAAGTCGAGCCAAAAAGCTGGTTGGCTGTGAATCATCTCTTACGAGTATTCAATGGGACAGTTCACTCTCTGCAGAGGCTAGACTTGTGTGGGGCTTCATTTATCTCCCTAAAACAGACTGGGCCTTCACCATAAATACTCTTATAGGAAAGTGACCGAGGGCATTATTTCACTATTATATTCGACAGCACGGGCATCAAACCCCTAGTTTTCCAGGCGCAACCCCACCCGCTGGCCGGCTTTTAAATTTGTTCTCTCCCGAGCAAATCTCAAGTTCTTTTCTTCTGAAAGTCTGCAACAGATTTCTGTTTCCTTGCCGTGATTTTTTTCTTAATCCTGAACTGATAAGCATACAATTTCTTAAATTCAGTTTTCCAAACTATCGTTTCATGGTCGGACATAATACATTTTTTCTATTAAAGTTACGTTTCTTTGATCGTTTAACAAATAAAACCTAGAATAATAGGGTATGTAAGAGGGAGTCCAATCGCTTTGGGAGTTGGTCTTACTCTTTATAGCGGTATTCGCATTCGCTGCCACGGTTATAAATTATCCGCTTTATACATATCCTTACCAATTCCATTCTCGCAGACTTTTCATTTTTGAAATTCTTTGCCTTTTGAGCACTATCCCGCGTTCAGCTGTCTTCCTGTGACGGCAGATAGATGGCGCCGCTCCACGTGCTGAAAAGACTGAACTTTTCCATTAGGCTCGGTCTAGTTCTTATATTCTACAAAGCTTTACGAGTTTCATCACAGAAACATTGGCAGGGAATGATGCGTCCATCGAATAGCTCTCTCATTTCTCCTGCGTTTTGAGCGCCTATTCAATACTTCCCTGACATCCGGGAATACATTTGAGCAGATGAGGGAAGCCATTGCTGAGCAAGGTTCCGGTGAAGCAATATATGAACTTTATTTTTAGGGCATTTAAGGGACACCTTACACGGTTCTCCTGAAATGGTATGCCTGGAAGGCAATAAATTTTTGAACTTTTCTGTCTCAAATTCAGGCAGGACTGCGTTTCTTCTGCAGTAGACGACTTATAAAACTGTTCTTTTTTGATCTGCCTTATTGCATCATTTTTTTGGAGTTGGAAGAAGTGATAAATGTTGAACGCACGTCAATAAATAATTACTCACTAATTTTTCAAAACATTCCTGGACATCCAAACAATAATTTTTTTCAGATTTAGAATAATGTAGCATGGAGAACGGCTGCACAAAAAAATGACGTATTTCAATCACAAATACTGAACCCTCATGAGCGTCGTAAATAGAGCAGTCATGCGAAAGCAAAATGTATATATGTGACCATTGAAAGCTAGGCAGGAATGAAACGCCGGACCTCTGTGATGCTCTTTGCTTTTTGCTTTACATAAAAAATAACTTAGTATGAACTTGAAATGAGTGATATACATGCTTCCCAAACTTTAATATATATGCCTTTCTCATGCGAAATCTAATGCTGTGCCCGACTACTTGCAATAACAATACTACTAATATTAGAGTACAGAAATTGAATGCTTTTGAAATGAAGATGACATAAAAAATTACGACAAGTAATTCATTTGACAATTATTTATTCTGATCGAAAAATGTTGACAAGAAAAATAAATTTAATTTCTTGCCCTCGACGAAGAATGAGAGGGAATGTATATCCTCATCCAATTTTAAACTGAAAACCTTATTTACGATGCTGTCATTTCTACATAAGCGCCTCCTATATAAGAACCTCTTCTAGTTGACGAACTTACACAGAAATTCTTCTTTGCTTCAAATCGTGAGGGAAATTATTCTCATTAAAATGCGCCAGAAAAGGCTTATCCATCTCGGCAATGAATGCTCAAGTATTAAAACTAAAGTTACAGAGAGCAAAAAAAGTGCCCATGACCGAAATAAAGCAGGTTGTGGAAAAATATCTTGTAATTGAATATATAGTCTAATAACGAGTGAAAAATATCTTCTCGAAAATACAGTGTGTGAATCAAAAGATAGTTTTATGGAATGGGACGATTCCTAAGATGCCAACAAGACTGGGAATACCACGGAAGAACAGGATTTTATGTCCTTACTTGCCTCTCGGGTTCTTAAGATAAAAGACACTTCACTCAAAGAAGCGCTTTCAAAAGACTTCGCTACCAAAGGACAAAGAGAGGCGAAGGAAAATCTAATTCACGTCAAGATACGATGGGACTTCTATGACTGAAAAGGATAAGTGCAGATTCTTGATCCACCCATAAAAAATATAGTCCGTCCTTTTCTGGGGCGATCTCGTCGAAAGGACACTATCCAGCGCCATCGTTCAACTTTCGCGCGATGCGCTAAAATAGAGCAGACGACCTTCTGAGCGCTGTAACAAGAACACAGAGAACTCACGGTTCTGATACGACGAAGAGGTGGTGGAAGTTAGTCATGCATAACTCGGGATACTTTGTTTTTAGTCGTGAAGAATTTTAAAGTGAAGCTCGCAGACGTGTACCACGTAAATTCGGGCTACGTAATCCGGACGGAATGGGAGTCTCGTATCACACAGTGATCTGGAATTGTCTGGAAGGCGAGGAGACAATTTGCTTCTATCCAGCCATTTGGCTCCCTCGCTTCCAGCAACGACGTCTCATATCCCCCTCGCCATCTCTGAGCTACAGCTCACAACTGGCGCTGCGAACTGGGCTCTGGTCCATGGCCGTGAATTTGGGCTTTTCATATTTTATTCATTTAATTTCAGTTGTATCCCTGCTTACGCACTCGTTTTAAGCTACTTCGTATTCTTGGTTAATATTGTGTGAGTACATTTTCTCAGATCTAGGCGTCTAAGTCTTGCTTGGAGTAAAGTTGCATTGGCAGCATTCGCCAACAGGCAGCATTCGGCAGCAACTGTTGTAAAATCTAGGGCTGTATTGTTGAGAGTAATTTCGTACACACTGCGCTTTCTTAAACATTATTTACTCAGCTTGTTATTATTTAGTGACGTGAGGGAAATAATAAATTTGAAAACAATGCCACGTTTGTTAGCAAGCCGCATGAAAGTCATGTATAATATTCATCAATATTCTCCATGAACAGCTTGGTGATAAACAGCTGTACTGGGTAGTAGCCGAACATCGTTGCTCGCAAGTACAGCCTCTTTCTATTTCTTGGAATTCAAATTAAACATGATTGATTTTGAAACAAGCAAAAATGACCAGTAACTAAGCATGGAAGACCTCTAACGACAAGCTACTTTCAGCAGTCAGAGCTCGTTGAATTTTAGCTTCATGACTGTTGCGAAGGCTTTAAATTTATCCTGGTGAAAACGGCAGAGAAAAATGGAGAATTTTTGGCAGCTATTTCGCAAAAAGAAGCACAGGAATGCGAGACCATTATTTGGTCCAATGACAAATGGATGCAGTCAGGACGCAATGAGAAAAATAAATGATAATACACATGATGTAAATGCGACAGGAGGATGCTCAGTAAATGGAAAAGTTAGGGCAGATTTGAAATAAACAAATACACATGACATCTATCGTATTAAAACAGTAAAAATATTGAAGAAGCAGGATGTACTTACTGAATTTTCCAACGTTTGTCATTATTTATTGTTGGGAGTTGAAGGTGACTTAGATGCAACTGTAGAACGTCAGAAACGAAAGTCTACTTGGATGGAATATGGATCTGATTTTTGAATCCAAAAATTTCAGGAATTGATTATCAACAGTGTGAAAAAAGGATGCAATATTTTCAAATAAATATTTCGATGCTCTAACGAATAAAAAATCAATTCAGTTTCTGCTGTCACTACTACTAAAGCATAAACTATGATACTTAATCATACAAGGTCTCTTTAATCTAATTTGATATTTTTGATAATATTAATAAGAAATGCATGAGCAACATACGTAGAAGTATCAACATATAATCATACAAGGTCTCTTTAATCTAATTTGATATTTTTGATAATATTAATAAGAAATGCATGAGCAACATACGTAGAAGTATCAACATAAATCTTTTTTGAAGCCTCGGTCGGTAGGCACGTTTCATACGTAACAGTATCTTCATAGTCCCATCAAGTAAGGCTTGAGTTGAAATATTTTCATTAATGCATAAATTCCTTAATGTCAGTCTTTAATTTCCAGGATATCGCTGTTTGAACGTGTCTCAACCCAGCAACGAAAATATGCTTACACACACACACGCGTTTTTCAAAAGAAGAATGACGATCGAAGAGAGAAACAATTGCAATATAGAGGACGCTTGTTATGAAGGTGTGACACGAAAAAGCTTGTACTCGTAGAGGGAAGTCGCAAGAAACTCTCGGGTAAGCAATGTTTAATGCAACCAATAATAAATAGTCATTAAAAGGCTTCTTGAAATGAAAAATGTTAATAGTAGATAGAAAATATCACTCGCAATTTTCATTGAAGAGTAGTGATTCCTAATTCATATAACAGGTCTATTTCTTACGCATTTTGTTGAAGCTCAGATATAACAATGATAGAAACTTCCTCAGCTCATGTTTTTCAAGCTTACCCTTACAATTTAACTTGTGGACGGGGAAAATAGAAATTTAGCATTTAATATCAACCAATCAAATTTTAGAATCAGAGGGTACATTTGACTGCGTCATGACTCAAGATGGTCCGATCTCGACGTTAAGAGTGATGGTGAAATCTGACTAGTAGTGTGCTTCTCCAGCCTACGCCGCAGTATTGTTTTAAGAGCTGTCAAAGCAGAATATATCGCCTCATTGTTACCGTGTGCACTGTAAAGTAGGTTTCACCTCAACTTATCTGTGAATACATTGCTCGTGACGCGTCATTTGGTGGTGTTACTTATTAACTTGTGAGAATGTGGCGCTAGGACATCTGCCCTGTTGAACGCGAATCAACCCTACGCTTTGTATATTTCAGCAATGATTCTTTTATTATAAACCAATAGTTGGCGCTTTCAAAATGCAAATGACGTGTTCAACCGAGGTAATGGTTGAGTTTTTGCTTGCCATAAGTGAACGACAGGAGTGAACAATCTTTTTTGCTAACTCTCTGGAAGTATTTAGCTTAGATCTGGCATCTTGAACACTTCCATGGTGTCTTACCAGATGTAATTCAATTTCAATTTCATGTTCAATATCGGCAAATGTTATTTTCATAGTAAGCATCTCAAATTGCACAAGTGTCTGTCTTCGAGATATAAATACCTATATTGTATTTGAAAACTTATTCGTAAAAAATTTTTTTAATGACTACTTTTCGGAAAGACTCCTCTTCATTTTCTACATAAAGCTCGTAGAGAATCGGCTTAGGGAGTTTTTAGGTGGAAATAAAGGTTACTACCGTTGGAATAATCGCTGGTAAATTTAGGGAAGGAATCTAAAAATACTCTTATTTATTTCTTTTCACATTCAGGAGTTTTATTGTGAAAAATTTTTCTCTTTTATGGGGGAGCATACTTTCTCTTTATATTTTTTGTTCGAACAATATTCGACTCGCATTTTCGAAATGACTAAAGTTTCGAGGTAAACTTCTTTGCAAACTCTGATATTTTCTAAGAAATATGATCGAGACTATTATTTTTTAGAAGTTTTGTGAGCCCTTTTAAATGAATTTTGATTGTTCCCTATACTCCGTTTTGTTATAAATCCAATAATCATTAACTTTCCAACTATTGGTAAATTGTCAAAAAAAAAGTGAAGAAAGTTTGGTACATAGGAACTGTACCTAAGCCAATGGGCCAAATCTCTGTGTTTCCCGCCCACGCTCCATTTCTGGGGCTCTCCTAAGCTTTATGATTTAACTGGTTTCTTAGACTCTTTCCTATTTGTCTTAACTACCATTCCTGATTCTGAAGTTCCCTTTTTATACTTTACGCTTATTATCTGTGTTAAAATAATAAATATGCATATACGATTCTGTATATTCTCTTTCATTTTCTTTGATGTCCTCTGTTAATGGAAAGCGATTTTTTTTCCCGAATTCGGCACCAGCTAACATCAATAAAACGTGAGGTTAAAATGTTGGAATTATCATAATTTTCATGAGTGTTCTTAATAGAGAAATAGGTATCTGGTTACTTTCCACTCACAATATTAATCTATCGGCAGAGATTATTATTTTTTTGCAGTGCCGAGCGCTTGTTTTAACGCTTGCACCAATAATTATTTCTTGGCACGAAATGCAGTAGTGAATTTAATGCACTAGAAATCAGTAGAATCAGTCGCCCCACTAGTGTTGCCGTATCCAGACCGTTCCTAAGCTCATCAATGAAAAAAATGCGGAATTTCTCGATTACATATTCGCACCTGCAAGATGTCTTTTACTGCCAACGCAAACAATTCTACAGGTCTATTTAATGTACATTAGAACTTCAGTTTGGAGTGTTGAACAATTTTCCGGATGGAAAATGTCAGAATTGAGTGAAACACTCATAGTGTATGTGCTAGGATAGATTCACCTTGTGACTCAGCATCGTCTCACATACTACAGAATAGTTCTTTTTGCGACTCATTCGATAAAGAAGAAGGAATTCTTAGTTTTTCTCATCTTCGAAGCATCGCTGTCATAACGTAGGCGTATTATTTACCCGTATCCGGGGCCGGAATCTTCCGGAATAATCGCAGGGCCTATACAAGCGATCGAAACCTCGACTCCTGCGAGCCCCTACCCACTCAGCACACTGATATTTTGCCACTCAGTAGCTGAGCAAAAAAATATGATGGGAAGATAAAGGAATAATTTGGTTCATAAAAAGCGAAATACATAGGCTTTGCTCTCTATGCGAGTTCTTTCATTTTCGCCTGTTCTTACGCCACAAGGATTGCGGACCTGCACGTGCGTCTGACTACCCCCTTACCAAAAGTACTCCTCACTTCATTCGCCTGAAATGAAAGGCATCTGAAATTCTAATGCATGGAATGTTTTCATGGCTCGTATGCCCGTACAAGGCACGACGTAAGCGCATTATTCTGAGCCACGTGCTCTCTCGGCCATCAAACGCTCTGCTTATGAGAGCTGGTGACGGCGTTTGCAAATGCCGCTGCTTAGCATGCAGCGAGTTGCCGTATGCCGTTGACGGTGCTGTCAGGCCAGGGACAGTGCAGTCAATGAGGCTCCTGTGCGATGATGGCCTGTTCAGGCCTTTGTTGATTTGCCGTACAAAAAGCACCGATAAAGGCAGTTCTGGACGGCAGGCAAGAAGCCTTGATTTTGTGCTGTTACCATTCAGTAACGGGTGTTCTTGGTTTTCTGGTCTTCAAGTTCAAGGGTTATTGGTGTTCATATCGATTAGTTAATGGAGATCTTCGGGTTCTTACATTTTGGTTTGGAAATTTTGGACGCTGGATGAAAGTCCTATGGGGTGATACCTATAAATTTAGAGGACAGCGTACTTTCCGTATCAAAAATGTAAATCCCCAAATTTAGGTCCTGTGGATTTTTTAGACACACAGAGGAAATTTGCTGCTGTACCAAACACAAATTTATTCAGGTGTAGATGTAATTTCCTGATTCAACTTCGAACGCATGTCTGAAATGCAAGTTCACTGAACTCATGTTTCATTGTATGCCTAGTTAATCAGAGTACATAAGGGGAATTTGATCGTTACTGTAACACAAGTAAAAATCCACTAATGCCGACCCAGTTATTCATACTAGCCGATGTGAGATCGTCGTTGGCATCGCATTCCCAGAGTTAAGGCGCCTAACTCTGTCAACTTAACGTGTAGACGGGATTCTGATTTTCCTAATTCTAATTCTAAGACATTCAGTTGAGGCATTAGAAGGATAGAGAAGCGATCGATGAGCGGCATGTCTGCTGACTGTTCTGAGAACGTGACCAGGAGCCGTGATTACACGAGAAGCTCATTTCCTGCACCCGAGTGACTTTACGTGCACGAAAAGGAGATCTTAATTTTAATTGGGCCGATTTTCTTCTAAAGTTATAGTAGTTTGAAGAATACGAAAAACATGATCGACATAATTTGGGAACTATATACCGGTATCAAAGCCCTGTGTTGTTCAGAAATATTTGTTCCTAAAATGCATGCGTGAGTTATGATCGTTATGTTATGAGTTATGTTATGTTATGAGTTATGATCCGCTAAATAAGTAATGGTAAATAATTCAGTTATTGCCATAACGAAAGGAAAAAATGAAAAATGATCATTTAGAGTGGCTTGAATGTTGCTGTGTTTGAAAAGTGTACTAAGTAAAAAAATATTTCGTTGACGGTTGAGGTAATTGACAAATTAAGTCGTTCATCAGATAGTGGGATTTGGAGTTAAGTTTTGCTGTAAATCTGATTCAGTACTAAATGGTTAATTACAATGCCATGCGACTAATCTGGTAACAAATAAAGTGATATTATATCCTAAGAGGTAACCGTTTTCCAGAGTAAATTGCGCAGAAAAAAAATAAACTGGAGACCCGCTCTGAAGTTAAGCTGTTCACATCACACTAATTAATTTACCTTCAAAAGAAACTTAGCTACCATCTCATTTATTGACCATTGTTCTCATAGAATCTGCTTATAGCGTCACATTAATAAATCTGTCTTTAAAAGTTAAGCCACCATCACATTTATAAATCATTAATCTCATCGAATGTGTTTCTAGCATCACATTAATTAATCTGTATTCAAAATTGTTGAATTTTGAATACATTTTATTCTGTCTTCAAAAGTGTCGCGAGCAATTAAATAACAATCTTAGTATTATTCCGGATTCACCGAAAGCGTTTTGCGGTGACGCTGATAAGAGCAGATTCGATTTATAAAAGTTGATCAAAATAATTGCAGTTCGTGGACAACTTTTTCAGTTTAATGGTTCATTAAATGAGCCAGAGATTTGATTTACATCGCCTCCTCCAAACACTGCTTAGTAAAACTGCTGGCCCATCTTTTCAAATAATAATTGGCGGAATATTCAATGTTGTGCAATCATTATCGTTCATATTTGATTGAAGCTATTTTTCAATTCTAACGAGCACTTTTAATTTAATTTCCACCACAAATTTACGATGAACACACGTACTGGCAATAGTTAATTTGGAAACGAATGTTGCGCTTTTGAGCATTAGAATTCGAAAAAGATTCTCACATTCTTCAATGACTCAAACCATCACACTCATTGCGTCATTTACCGACCAAATGTGAGACATTCTTCAGCTTCTAACCTTAAATAATTCATTAGCTTCCAGAGCAACCTAAGTACAACTCACTTGTTCTCAATAAATATCAAACAAATATTCTGAAAGACAACATTACTACATCTAGCTCACTACGTTCACCCATTTCATGCACTTCAGTCCATGATTAAGAGCGTAAATTCTTAGTTCGTTCCTGTCACTAAGATGATGCGCTGAATTAAGGGGCAAAGCAGCGCTACGTCACAAGCGTTCACATCTTGACCGTGCCACCCACATGCGAGATGTTGAAGAACCGTCTCTCTCCCACCCTCTCCCTCACTTCCTCCTTGGTCCCTAATGTCTTGCACGTTTTTTGTGCATCATAACGCCTCCGCTCTAATGCATCCAATTTAATCCCATGGCAATCTTGAGCTTGGTGACAGAATTGCCGCCCCCCCCACACCTGCGAATCAAAATGCATGTGTCGGCGCTCCAAGAAGGGCCGTCTATCTGATGTTAATGGTTCCTTAGACCGGGGGGAGCGCAAGTTATTAGGTGCCTCCTACGAGGGGAGCCTCACTTTGAAACAATAAAAACCTTTATAATTAATATATGGAGACAGCCAATATCGTGCTTTGAGAGGCACAACTAGCGCAGATGTCGCTGGAGCACAGCTGCTACCTGACGTTCTCCGCCTTTGACTGGAGCTGTCGGTGAGCGTCGGATGGACTGCTCAGGAAGTCATTGTGTGGGATTGAGATGTTAAAATTCCTGAAGAAGAATTTCGTTTGAGTTACATTCAATATTAATCTTTTGCATGTAATTTTTAGCCTTATAATAAAGTAATAGTGATAAATAGAAGGAATTAAATTATATATCATGTATTCATGAAATTGTGGTTCATTTTTTCCTGTTTGTAGAGTATGCCATAGGGAGGTGCTGTTGTATCGGAAATGAATTTAGTGGATAAAAAGGAATTCCGTACGAAGGTAATTGCGCCTTCGAGGGAGTCGTGTTGACTTTTCATTTGCGTATTTGAACTTCGGTGGAAAAAGCGGTTTATGTCAAGAGACGAATTTATTTTTATTTTTTCCTGGAGAAAATTGCGAAAAGGGAGGAACTGCTTTGAGTTATTATTTTTCGTGTACAATGCAGGAAACGTTGCAAGAACACCAGAAGCATTTGAACTTTTAAAGTACCGTGAAAAAAGAATGAAAAAATCACTTGCAGTTTCTCAATAGTTGAAGACGTGGGACGTTGCTCACGGTTAATGGTGAAACTGGAAAAATTATTCTAGAAGCAAGAGTAAGAATCTTTGCGGATGCAGTAAATGTAAAGCAGTATTGTAGGGAATTTATTTGTTTGACGAGTTTACCATGGCTGTAATATAATGCAAAAATATCAGTACACATGGAAATTTCGTCGTAGTTTGGGCATACGCATGATTAAAAATGTAGTAATGGATAAAAAGAAGATCTAAGTTAATTATGCTGATATTCAATATTTTCAATTAATAAAAATAATAAAGCGCTGATGAACAGGGCAACCTACTGCACCAACACATGACTGCACAAATGTTTGTCACCACAGCAAATCAACCACGGGAACAAACACCAGAAGCAGTAGCGGGAACAGAATGAATTCTGAAGAACCGTGAAATGAGTTCAACGGAAAATTCATATCAAAAAATGAAACTGAGATCTAAGTAGGGGTTTATACCAAACTAAACTCGAACTCTCTTTGTTGGGCGAAATTTGTAAATTTTTAATTTTGTAAATATAAAGGAATCATTTAAAAAGTTTCTGAAAACATTTCCATCAAGTACTCGCGGGCTGAGATAAGTCGCTCTAAAAGTTAGCTGTCCGAGAAGTGAACTTTTTATAAAAATATCTATAATCAAATATTTAGTTAATTTAAAATACGCAGGAAAGCGTTGGTCATGTTATATTTAAGGGCCATTAAAACAGTCTGTTTCTCGAGATAAAGATTTCATCGCTTCATGAATTATATTGATATTAAAGTTTCCCACCTTTAAGTATTTTATTCATGTAATGCACTAATGTCACGATTTTATTTTCATCTCTGATATGAGACGCAGTTATTCAGTTATTATTAAATTTGGCTTTTTAAGGTATCTCAGAATTAACTAATATATCAACGAATCTGCTGCCACCATCAAAATTTCACTGTAAGAAAGAAGTTTTAGAACTTAAGCGTTTCAATTTGGCATTTCAATTCATATCTCAGTCGCATTACTTTGTCAGATCATGCCTTCAAATTGATCGCGCTGAACATTCGTTTTTGTTTCATATTTGTTTTTCTCAAGTAAACAGCTCATTGACACTCAGAAAAGATCAAGACGTTTATTACTAAGGGAAACTAACAAGGAAATATCAAGATATTTATTACTAAGAGATACTACTAACATTCAGGAGAATCGCAAGCAGGAGCATACTGCAATCTCTAGGTATATTCGGAAAGCTCATCTTAAATGGGTAGGCCTCTGAATGCAGTCCACATGGACCAATAATTCATAGTGACGTGGGAGATGCATGTGGCAATCCCCATACTATCGACACAATGAAAGATGATATCGAAATATCGTCGCTTCTCAAGATTCATAAAGCTCAAGTCAACATGTGATTACGATGCTATACTTCAGAGCAACGTTAGAATATGAAAGTATAAGCACTATTTTCTAGATGTATACCTGCAATTCATCACTAATGAACCACTAGGTGGATGCGCTTTCTGCGCTTTTCGTGACATTAATCTAGCATTGCTAGCTAGGGTGACCCATCGGTGTTACATGACACAAGGACCTACTCTGAGTCAGTCATGGACTATGATATCAGAATATACTTATGGTACCTAAAATTTGTTCCGTGCGTATGAAATTTCTTATAAAAAGTCTGAAAAATCGCTGAAGAAAGGGCGAACGATTTATTATTTTTGAAGGAGGCGTTTGAAGTCCGTTGCAGTGGAGAGGAGAGTGTGCAAATGGAGGCAGGAGGACCAGCGCTGGCAACTGAGATCGAGCGCGGTTTACGCGAGTTTCTCAAAAGTTCTCGAACTTTGTACTTCGATGTAATAAGCTCAGCGATGAGAATGATTTCCTTTTGTATGCATTGCACCTGTTTCTAAAGATAGTATTCGTATCACATATCCATGATGCAGGCAATCATTTATGATGGAGTCTAGGGGAGATTGCACAGACGATTTATCGTTTGACGAAAACAGATCTCATACGAGTCAGCATTTTTGGTGTCTCTCAATGTATAATGGAACATACGAAGCCCACATGCTTTCCTTCTCAGTTATGTTTCCGCTGTCGTTTGCAAACAGCCATACAGGTGGTTGTGGTCCCCTCGACATTTATATTTGGTACATTTTTGTATTGATTTTTTGAATGATGTTTGCTATATGAATGCATCATTCTGTGGAATTATAATTCCAATCGTTCTACGGTGTTCTTATATTGATTCATTACATAAGTTTAATGAAAATTCAATAACAAAACTACTGTAGTATGAGAATTGGAAGGCTATTAATAATCATGGATGAAAAAAGTAAAATTTAGTGTGCCTGTATTATAGCTGAAAATGAATTAACTTCTTCCTTGAATAGGAGACTAATTTTACAAGCAACATAAAACCAAAGTAGTTGGAAGTAACAATTTCTTCTTCGTCCCTATTATCATAAAATTACAAACACGGTCACAAATATTCTCTAGTTAAAAGCATTGCAATTTTTGGGAAAAAAATTTCTCCTATCATCCTAACGTATGACTTGCTTTACACTGTTATACACTACATATGGCTGTGTGCTTCTCCTACAATATGGCTAGAAATTTTATTTTAAAACTTGTAGTATGAATAAATCAAACAATGCGTTTGAACTTTTTTTATTTAAGGGGTGCAGGGAAAGTTCTCTGAGGATTTTTCCACAGCAGTGGAAATTGTCGTTGAAATTATTTTTTTGTGCAGGATAAAGCAGATACGTTACGTAGTTTCTAACCTGTATCGTTTTTTCAGGTTATTTAATATTTTGAAAATAATTCAGTAAAATTAGTTATCGTAATGCAACCATTTATCAGATATCTCGCGTGGGTAAATTAAAATTAGAGATTGCCAAGTTGGTAAAGGCACTGAAATGTACGAGGCATCCCACTTTGCGTCGGTTGGGAAACTCAGAAGTACTGAAGCTCGTCCTGAAAAGTCGACCTTCTTTTCTTCACATCCAAGATTACCACAGCCGTCAAAGCATCAGTTAGCCACATCCTAAATAGATTAATCCAAATGCTAGTCAAATGAACATTTTTACTAAAAAACCGCAAGAAGCCTTAATAAAAATGCCTTTACTTTTTCAAAATTCAAGGTGAGATACATATATGAAGGTCACAGACCTGTAAAAAAGAAAAACTGCCTTTGGTCTAAGTAATCATGAAAAATTTCTGTGAAAGTACGTTTACAGATAATTTATTGTTTTTTATAAGAAAATCGTTAGTGTTGAGGAGAATTTCGAGAGCTAGAAAAGTAAAATGTTGTGAAAGTCCGTTGGAGAAATTCAAAGTTCCCGAAAACAGTTGTCAGATGACACAAACAGCCTCCTTTGAAGAGTCGGTTAATAATTCTAAAAATTTGAAATCTAACATCCATTCTGTCAACCGAGCCGCAAAACTGATCATAAACTTGAGCCTTGCACAAATTTTAACTTTTTCTCTTAGAAAGCTAAAAAGCATTGCACTTTCCAACAGGACAATGCACCCTCTCATGCAGCAAGCCGTGCACAACAACGGTGTTGAAACCAGTTCTAAAGTTCTATGAACAATTGAATGCCACCACAAGCATATGCTGATTCTAATGCAATAATTTTTTCTAAAACAATGAATAATTCCTATTCCAATACCAGCACAGTGAAGCTTCTTTTCCTTCCACATGGAGCTGTGAAGCGCTCCAACAACTGAAGCTGTGAAGCGCTCCAACAACTGAAACTGTGAAGCGCTCCAAAAACTGAAGCTGTGAAGCGCTCCTACAACTGAAGCTGTGTAGCGCTCCTACAACTGAAGCTGTGAAGCGCTCCAACAACTGAAGCTGTGAAGCGCACCAACAAATGAAGCTGTGAAGCGCTCCTACAACTGAAGCTGTGAAGCGCTCCTTCAGATAAGCCATGAGAAAAAATTCTTCAAAACTTGCTGCGTGATGCAGCAAACTTTTCGAAACAGACTTGAGCTTGTGAATCAGGTTAGAGGAAGGAGGAGAGTCAGGTTAGAGGAAGGAAAAGAGTCAGGTTAGAGGAAGTAGGAGGGTCAGGTTAGAGGAAGGAGGAGAGTCAGGTTAGAGGAAGTAGGAGGGTCAGGTTAGAGGAAGGAGGAGAGTCAGGCTAGAGGAAGTAGGAGGGTCAGGTTGGAAGAAGAAGGAGAGTCAGATTAGAGAAGGAGGAGAGTCATGCTAGAGGAAGGAGGAGAGTCTGGCTAGAGGAAGGAGGAGAGTCAGGTTAGAGGAAGGAGGAGAGTCAGGTTAGAGAAGGAGGAGAGTCAGGCTTGAGGAAGGAGGAGTTTCAGGTTAGAGGAAGGAGGAGAATCAGGTTAGAGAAGGAGGAGAGTCAGGCTAGAGGAAGGAGGAGGGTCAGGTTAGAGGAAGGAGGAGAGTCAGGCTAGAGGAAGTAGGAGGGTCAGGTTGGAGGAAGAAGGAGAGTCAGGTTAGAGAAGGAGGAGAGTCAGGCTAGAGGAAGGAGGAGAGTCTGGCTAGAGGAAGGAGGAGAGTCAGGTTAGAGGAAGGAGGAGAGTCAGGTTAGAGAAGGAGGAGAGTCAGGCTAGAGGAAGGAGGAGTTTCAGGTTAGAGGAAGGAGGAGAGTCAGGTTAGAGAAGGAGGAGAGTCAGGCTAGAGGAAGGAGGAGAGTCAGGTTAGAGGAAGGAGGAGAGTCAGGCTAGAGGAAGGAGGAGAGTCAGGTTAGAGGAAGGAGGAGAGTCAGGCTAGAGGAAGGAGGAGAGTCAGGTTAGAGGAAGGAGGAGAGCCAGGTTAAAGGAAGGAGGAGAGTCAGGCTAGAGGAAGGAGGAGAGTCAAGTTAGAGGAAGGAGGAGAGTCAGGTTAGAGGAAGGAGGAGAGTCAGGTTAGATAAAGGAGGAGAGGGCTGGTGCCCAGCCTGGGTTATAAAATGGAGAAAATGTAACAATACAAAATTATATTAATTATTTGACGGCGTGTTGTTTAAATAAATGCAAAATTACTATTTGAAAAACCAAAGAGCTGTCTATCCCTGTACGACAACATGCAGCTACACCTCTGTTGGTTCAATTAGTTATGTTTGTAGCACTTTTAAATCGGTTGAATTTTGTCAAGATAAATTATTGTATGCCCACTTGGAGCTCAGCGTTCTCCTAAAAAGTTTTTATAAGTTTCATTTAATTGGATCCCTAGCTAAATTTTTGACATATAGGAACGAAGCTCACAAATTAAATTAAGCGTAATTTGCTAGGATGGGTAAACGCTAGCTTGAAATTCACTCACACAGTATTGATAATGCCGGGTATTTATCGCGAAACGAAACTCCCGAACTAGTTCTTTGCGAACGTAAACAAATGTTTATGGCGATTTACAAGGATCCTAATTAAGTCAATCCTCGAAAAAGCTTCGATAGTCCGGCAATTATTGTGTTAAATTTTCCTTATCCCATTTCTTCACACTGGTATTGGATGTTGCTATAGCTGCTTTTAACTTATTTTGGTTTTTGGGATACATCATAATCATCGCAATGCAATTCCTTTCTTGATTGAGCTTTCACTGTTCGTCCTTTTGAGAATACAAACTCATTTGATAAAAATTGTGCGAGTGACTGAGGGTCTTTCTATTCAAGAAGCGTTAACACAAAACAATGTGACTTCAAAGAACACTCTCGTTTCTCTTTTTATGGACAACTATGTCAAAGGCTTGATTTTCTATCAGTCGGACAGTGTTTCTTTTGCAAGAAACATTCGACTAATTACGAGTGCACAACAATGGATACGTGTGTGCGAGGGTTACCACACGAATTTATAACTTCTAGAGCGTGTAAAAATGAAGTAAACATGGCTCTGATGCGGGTTTCGTTGAGCTTGAAAGCACCGTTTCTTGACGCTTTACTGCAGCGAGCGACAAGCAGCAGCAACAGCGGCAGCTCCGGTGCCGGATATTGCGTCCGTGGATGTTTGCGAGGCGGATTGAAATTTTATGCTTTCGTATGAGCAAAACTCAGAGTGAGCGCAAAAATTTAAGGTGTTTTCTGAAGTTTTTGGAGCCGGGAACTCCTTCCTAATGACTACAGTGACGTGAGTTGAAAAACAATCTAGCAATAATTGCGAGCTGTCACTGGGATCTTGAAAACAGTGAGAGTATAAATTGAAAGCTATTTGTGAACGTTTTTCCAACTTTTGCAGACTTTGCTTGGCTTAACTAAAAGTCATTTTAGCAAATCTTCATCGCGCAAATAAAATATAGTCTCTTTATACTGAATTTTCAGAGTTTGTTATATGAATTGAAACGTTGCTCTCCTATATACGGGAGTGACCGAGTAAAAACGCTCGTCATGGAAGTTTAAATACTTATATTCCGCGTTCTTCGTTTATATGCACATGAATTGAAGTGTAAATAATTTTTTCATCTTCTTCCCTCAAACTGCAGTATGTAGCAAACAGGGAAATTTAAAAATTGATTAATGAAATGTGCATAGAAAGGTCATATCGTATGTGAACAATTTTAGTTTTTGTACTTTCTGAACGTTGTCAGTCGGAAAAATTGTTTGCAGACTCTTATAGAGAACAATTTGCTTTCAATTCTCAAACAAACTGACGCAAATAATGACAAGAAACACTGCCTTGCTCCCCAGTTTCACCTTTACATCACTTTGCTTCAGTAAAAGTAAAGTAATATACTTTCGACACAGTACAACTCATCGACTGCACGAAGCACGATCGAAGAAGTAAGCCTAGCTGCACTGCAGAAGGACTTATTTGGATCAAACTCTCCCAACCGAGCCTCAGATATCGCTTAATATCCGCTCTACCCGGTTATCTGAAAGCTTTTGTGGCAAACAGGTACATTGAGCAAAGGAACGCAAAAAAATACAGTTTCCTCATTGCCAATATTGAAATAATGCGCATTCTACCAAGTAGCCAACACAAGTTCCTTTGCAAAGTACTTAGGGCAAACAGCTGCAATCGCGCTTTTACAAGTTAGAATTTTAGCTAAGCTAACTGATTGTTGCTTAGCCAAAAGCGAAAGTTGGCCACTTTGCTAGAAAGGAATTTTAATATTTTTCTTGTTGTTCAGTAGCAGACCAAATGCTGGGAGCACGGTGCTGCGTTGCACTGCAATATTGTGTTCCCTGGTCCCGCGTCAACTGATCCCTTAAGCCCGAAATCTCGCCCTCGGATCCCCGTCTCTGGTCTCCAAAGAACCACGCGGCAACCTCAGCATAGAGCTTTTAATTACCGACCATGGCTGTGCAATTTGGATCTCCCCGTAGTGTCTGGTGCCATTGTAAATGGTTTATGCGCAGTATTTCGTAGTCATTTTACGCCAGTCTTGTTCCCTGCCATCTCCCCCTTAAGCCGGCAAACCTAATTTCACTACCAAGTCCAATGAACTCGCTGTTGTCCCCAGAGCGACTTCTCCAAGCCTGTGAAGAATGCGTGACCGAGAAAAATATTGCGAATTCTCTCTCGACTAAAACAAGTGAATTAAAGATAAATTAAACAAGTAAGTTCTTGTGGTGCTCTGCAGTAAAAAATTGCTTCGTGGTGTCTTATTTTCAAGCTTCACCGAAAACAGTTTTTATTTCTTTAAATTCAACAATGTTTGTGCAGGAAGTTGTTTGTAGACGGAGTGATATATAACGAAAATACAACATAACTTCCAGAGAAACAACCTTTAGGAAAAGTTTCATACTTATTAGTTATGCATATAAAACTGTCTCTCAAAATGTTTTCAAAGCCAATAGTCCGTGTCTATACTCGTATTTCTACATAAAAAATGCATTATTTTAGAGATGAACTTCACCCTGTTAAAACTGACGAAAAACTGACTGATGAACGAGTCATCTTGAAAACAAATTAAGCATTTACATTATAAAATAAATTTGAAAGACTCAAAGGATTATTAATGAGACTTTCCCGATAATGTATACTGCAGCTGACATTTTTATTAGTATGAGAAAGGCATATTCATTAGTAGGTTTCTTCTAAAACGGAACGCTAAAGATGTTAGAAAAAATTGAAACATTGTAAATTCTCTTCATGTAAACCAGTGAAAGAAGATCTTGTTAGACATAAAAAATTGATGTATTCAATAAGCCTACTGCATTAAAAATTTAAAAGAATAATTTGTCGGAAAATATGTCATTCAAAATAAGCATTTCTTTTGATCAATTTTAACTTTGATGAAAGGAGTGTTAAAAGACTCAGTGAAAAATGCATGAGTCTAAGACACTGTGCTAGATTGTTGGTTTATGTAAACAGGAACAGCGGCGCCTAAAAAGAACGAGAACTAAAAAGCCACGAAGAGGATGAGCTGAATGTTCAATTAAATTTTTTTACAAGGATACTAGTCAAATCTGTATTATTTCTAATATTCTCGCGCCTCGACAAACTTCACCTTGACTTGACATAGTGGAGAGATTTTGTAATAAAGATATTTCGGTACTCGCCAATAATAATGTGCATACATTAAAAAAAATGATGAAGAAGTACTTTAAAAACATTTAATTTGAACGTTTCGAGCCTTAGCTCATTCTCAACAAAATGTCTGCAAATATAATAAAGGACATGTCAGTACAATCAAGATTACATAATACAAGCACAAAAAGCAAAACAAAACAAAATTATGAATTTTGTATTCATTTTTTTGTGTGCTTGTATTCTGCGATCCGGTAAACTTGACTGTACTGACATGTCCTTAACTTTATTTGGATACTTTTTTGTTGAGAATGAGCCAAGGCTCAAAACATTCAAAGTAAATGTTTTTAAAGTACTTCTTCTCCATTTCCTTAATTATAAATGTGTATACGCGTCTGTCCGTCAGTTATACGTCAATTATCCGCGTCTGTCCGACAATGACACAAATAAATAGAGAATGGTAGAACGCACTAAGTTATTTATGCAGTTCTGTGGAAAAATTTTCATCCTTTTCCTTGCTCGAGAGCGAGAATTTTATTAGATAAATTGAATGACAAAATTTACTCGAATGCGTGAGAAATTCGTTCGATAAAATGGCCAGAAGCACACTGAATTGAAACCAAACTTCACGTTCAAATTCCACTACGTTTTTCTCATATCTGATGCATTTGTGAACCTCTCACTTTACGGAAAGTAAATTGAGCAAAAATCTTCAGTATCTTTAGAACCCAGGATTCACAAAAAATTCCAGATGGTCTTTGAAATAACCTACATTGATTAGGATGAAATTTTGTATCTGCAAGAAAAACTCATGTGCTTGTTTGAGAAAAAAGTTTTGTTGGCAAGTCAGAAAGTAGTAAACATGGAGAACAAATTCCTATTAATACCAGTGTATGCATGCCAACTATCTAGGGAATGTTACACCTTTAAAAAAGAACGAAGGCATGTGATTTCATCACTGTTAAGGAATAAAACGTTGAACGTTAAAAGTATAAAGATGAGACGTATTGAATCCCAATAGATAATAGGGCAGTGTACTGAGTGGCAAGGAAAATTTCATTTCATTCGACTCAAGTGCTTGAATACGAGGTCTATGACTGTCTTAAAAAATACATCTCAGATAGTTTTGTACCACAAATTTGAAAAAAAATGTGTTAAACATTATGTCGAATCAAATACGCTCCTTGCCACATCGAGAAGCTGGTTCAGTTTCCGGAGGTTAGTAAGATTTAGTGTTGAACTGAAACGTATAACGCGATCGGATGAATAAATAACCATATTTCATCCAAATTTAATTCATCTTCGATGGGTATGCTCAAGCAAGACAAGCCTTTCATTCACACACCGGGCCAGACCGTGTAAGCCTTACGAGAACTGGTAATAATCTAGAGCTCGATATAGGTCTAGAACCCTATTTTTTTATACAAAATTGAAGTCATATAATTGCAACTTCATAATAACAAAGTTCAGCTCCTGAGGGCTCAAGTTTTTAAATGGTCTTAGAACGCCCGTACTTACCCAGCTGATTTCATTTGAATAGTTCCATGATCTCGAGGAACCATTTGCTGTATAAAATAGCCTCAAAAATCCACAGATATTTCAAGAAAGAACTGCTTCGGTAATCGGCATTTCAGTCAATATTGTGAGCTTGTGCTTCACGATTCTCACAATAATGTATATGATTGTACAAAATGTCATAGCAAAAACTTGCATCATCATTCCCGTGTATTGTTACACCTGAAATTTGTTTGATAGGAGATCTAAAATATTTCTAAATTTATTACTTATTTTAAAACTTAAGAACGAAGAGAAATCGAAGATTGAAAATCTTAACATTCATGGATTAAGAAGAAAAACCTCATATGCTGGGTCGGCTTGCCACTTATTACCTCCATCGCATAAAAGTTAAGGTGTTCGTTAATAAACCTTATAGCTCCTTATTCTGAGCAAAATCTATATGAAACAAATGTATGTATATTAATAAGTATGAAGAAATAAATACAGTGTACGCTTCGACATGACTTACGAAACTGAAACTAAATATGATAAGCCTAGATGGCTGCTTCTGGGGAAAAAGTTCTTCATTTCCTTTCGATGTGGTGTTTTCGCCATGGGCTGTATTGATTGCTACATAGTTAAAAAATCGCTCACACAAACCACTGAAAGAAATTAACTGATATTCAGTGAAAAGGGTGCTTTCTTCCATTCATGGAGTCAGCCGATAGCTTTGGCTATTGCTGCCAATTGTTACTAATTTTGATATCTTACTGGCAACTCAATCATCGAACAGAAATTACTGAACAGAATATTTACTTTCGCTTTGTGAAACATTCCCACTATTGGCAATACAGTTGCTGGATTGAAATTAGTATTATACTTGTTTCCTAAATGATCAAAATTTGGACTCCAGACACCGTAGCTGCTCGACAAAATAAGCAGTGTGTACATTGATTAGTGCTCTGTAATAAACAATAATATATTTTGTGATTGTCAACGAGTCAATGCCGGCTTTTCGAAATTTCTACACCAATAGTTGAATATTCGGGAGAATAAAACTCAATTTCCCGAACTGAAAGTCTTCATTCTCTTACAGTGCAGCTACTCGACTGAAAAAATACGTTCTCCAACCATAAACAGACCGAATTAACCTTTATTGGCCGAGTAAAGGCTCATTCTGTGAACCATGCACTTTCAATCCATGGGTAATGCAGTAGTATAAAGCAGAATAATTCCATATTCTTCGCACTTCATTTCTTCTAACTAAGAGCAGCACTGTTAATCCACAAAATAAACCCTTTTTTACGACCGATGTGACCTCCAACCACAGGATATTTGGTTACTCCACATGACACATTCTTATTTTGTGATCTATATGTAGTGTTCAACCGGAGGAAAGGCATTTCAGTTACTTTACAGAATAAACTCTTATTTTGTGAACTATGCCTCCTCCAAGTAAAGGAAGTTCAGTTGTTCCACAGTATAAACCCCTATTCAACTAAAGGAAGTATGTTTCACTGCAGAATAAACCATTATTCAAGTAAAGGATACGTTTCACCGCAGAATAAACCCTTACGTTCTGAACTGTTCAGCAACTCGATAGAATGAACCGTCATCTCCAGAGCTCCGTCGCTTTTCAGTCGCTTCTAGGCGTAGAATTGACAGTGTTTGAAGTTATTTTTGAGCGAGCAGCTGAACTCTTTTCAACGCACATAATCCTCTGAAGGAGATCATCCATGAACGGCACAAAGCTTTGTCCGTCTCATCGTCTCTCGCAAAGTCTGTTGCAATTTTCGTTGGTTACTGAGCACTTTTATTGCCCAGGCTTGAGTGGCTCTTGAACAGAAGTTGTATAAATTTGATGTGCTGGGAAGAAGGCTCATCTAAAGGATTTTCTTCTCTCGATCATCAGAGAAAATAGAACGACCACGCTGCTGCGCCAGCGAAATAGTATAAGATGAGGCCTTACGCAGACTGATCAGAAAACATCGAGAAGGATTCGAAAGAATTGAATTATGATATGATAAAATTTGCTGCTTACTTTTAAGGTGTATAACGCAAAACTGTTCTTCGTAACATGACATTGTCTTGGTTTATCGAAAAATATGTAAGAAATTAATACATAGACGAATGAAATGTTTTTGAGGACCAAAAAGTAAGGAAATGTAAATGCAATACTATATTTTGTTATTTTTCTCACTTTCGCCAACGATAATCTTGCGATAGCAGGCATGATCCGATACCTATACGTACTTTAGTATTATGCAACTACACCTCAAACTTTTAGACGTAATAGACTTGAAGGTTTAACTCTATAAAGATAACTTCATTCAGATAAGAGGTCATGACAATGTAGCGTGACTGAAAACAGAATATTTTACATCGTATCTTCAAAACAAGTGTCTCTAGGACTATTGACTTAGCGCAAAAAATAATATTCACGAAGTTAAGTTCTTAGAAAAACATATCGGAAGATCGTACGTAAAAGCTAACTTGAGGAGCAGTGTAATGTCTCAGATAGAATTGAGGTAAAGCAATTGTGTACTACCTGACGTACTATATTTATTGCATGATTTCAAGTCCTGAAGCGATATCATCATTCATAAGCATTACTATCATTTGCATTTGATTCAGGAAAAATTTAGAAATGAATCATTGAATCGAGTACTGTTATTATCTTTGACCATGACCCTGGTGTATTGATGAATTCAAAAATAACGGCATTTTTTGTAGCTATGATAATTTTTTTAACAAATGATAAATGGTCTTTTGAAACGGTTACCCTTCTTTCTTTTGATTTCTGCTGTTTTGTGCTAAGATTACGTGGAAATGCATTTAGTTAAAATTAATATATAACCTGCAGTTAACATGAACGAAAACAATATTTACATTCATTATACGGTGTTTTATGATGAAAAAACCAGGTTACAGGGTGCAAGTAGGGACAAACTGACTAACCAACTAAGCAACGAACTGTAATTTCAAAATGGTGAAAAAGAACATTTTTCATTCAAAGTATTGCGATCTTTCGTTTTGACATTTAATATCTGTTTTTTATCGTATGCAATGATATCTCATTCTCAAAATTAATTACTATGTTTTGCCCTACGCTCTCTAATAAAACAAATGCATTTATTTCTCTTCAGTGTAGCTCCTTCATGAGTAGAATTTTTAGGCTTTCAGATGGGAAATTCTCTCAGAAATTCAAGTAATGTTGATATTTACCTTCATCGATTTCCAATGCAGGCTTTTTTTTTGCGGTTCTCTCTCCGTGACCATTTTAAAAAGAGCAAAAATACAATTTATCCATTCCGTAAGCTATTCCGCTCCATTAAAAAATTTCTTGACGGTTTTTTTTGCGCGGGTGAGAAGTTTGAATTTGTTAAGAACGCTCCACCAATATTTTGCCTGACGTCTATAACAAGTAAATTAAAGTCTAAACACTCCCGAACAGAGCAGTCTGTTTTCACAGCTAGAACAATTTTGTTTGATTTAGTTTTACTCTGTTATTATGTTCGGAATGAGTGCTTACTGCTTTTGTACTTTAAATGAAAATGAAAACTATGGATGTGAGTGTTACATATACCAGGCTTCTCCTCCCTATGGGAGGGTAGCCGACAGCAGACCACAATCAACACTATTAGAACTAGGAGGCGAGAGAGGCAGCACTGGCCGCACCAGACAGCCAAATGTGATATGAGTGTTAATATCTGTAAACTCTTTAATATTTCCAAACTTTACTAAAGAGACACTACTACATTTTTCAATTAGTAAAATACAAAAACATTCTAATGTTGAATAAAATGTAAAAATCGGTAGAAATAAGATTTCACGAAACGGTGACGCAGTTTGTTGGAAATTTCAAGACCATTTGTGGGAGATTTCTTTTGATGCCATCGTTATAGCCTACAATATACCATGCTCCCCTCACTGATTCAGATCTCCATGTCTGCTCTTTTGTCTGTTTATCTGCTCATACACTACTGGCTCATCAATATTTTTACTACATGTGTAACTAAATAAGTTATGTGACGATTTTACTACATAAGTTATGTGACGAAACACGTTCATATAATTTAACGAATCATCTACACTAGTTGTGAACACCATCCGGAGAATGAATTATTTAAAAAATTTAATGGAAACTCTAATGTCTCAGTTATATTCAGCTAAAATCTTGAAAAGTTGGATTATTATCACAAAAATTGAAGTGTTAAAGGGTCGAAGAAATTAAGCCACTATCTTTCAACATTGAAACATTTTTTGTGGAAAGCGCGTTTTGAGCCTTTCCTAGGTCAATATCGAAAAACAGTGAAAGTATTAGCCAAATAATACTTCCTCAAGACACACTGAGGTTCTCATTGGTCTTATTTAAATATAAGTGATTTCTCGCTCACATGCGTCATCAATTCAGTGCATGACAGAGTAAATGAAGTTTGGGTTTAATTCACCGTAGATTTGTGGAAAATGCACCTATACTCCGCTAGGCGAGAGACGGGTCTAAAAAAGTGCACCATAGCTCCTTTGTGTTTCAGATTTTTACGTTAGTCACAAATTTATCCGCCAGTCTTAGGAGATGATGGGATAAATGTTTGTAAAAATATCTCGCATTGTATTTCATTGTGGAATTCTTTTGTTAAGAGGTTGCTCTTTTGATACTAAAAGCATTATTTTTCATATTTTTTCACCTCACCTGAGATAATTTCTATCTCAACTGCACTAGTTTCTTTTATTCAAAATATGAGTCTGCAATCTGTTGTTAGCCTCCAACTCCAGTTTAGCCATGGATTTTTAAAATTTATGCAAGTACAGGTGTTGTCATCGGGATCCAGCAACGCTTAGGATTATTGCTGGCCCGTAAGACAAAATTTGAGCTTGCTCGCAAGGAGAGGGAGGGGAGCAAAGTAGATTCATAATAATTTTTCCAACTGAACTACTACATCCTCAAATGTGCTCAGTCTTCACTTCAATTCTTCATTCGCACCTGGGGCAGTGAAATATTTCATTACTTATTTAATGATATTTGGATGAATGCGCAAAAAAAACATGCAGTCTTCAACGTGTTATAAAAATGAATTGAAGTTATTTTACATATATTAAAAGAATAACTCCATAAAGAACTGCTTTTAGATCCACTGCAATTTACGGCTTCAAATGTTCATGTTTCTCCTTTTCTTCGGGAATTTTTAAATACGTTATTCAAATGCGTGCTGTCGTTAGACTTTGAAAGACTCAGATCATTTTTATCAAAATCACTGTCATTAAGGGCCATGAGCAAGGATCAGTTAGTCAGTTATTCAACATGATCAATGTAAATAGAGACTCATGTTCTTTTCCAATTTATAAGGCATATTCTACGTGACTTCACATTAGAAATTAAAAGCAATTTCTCGGATGGCGTGTAAAAATATCGGACGTCCAATTTATTTCGTAGAGTAAGTTAAACAATTAATATCACTCGAATCACAATGGCCTACTTTCACATTTGGTTCAGTTTTCTGAAATGGAAAAATTGATACAGTGTCATCGTGAAATCAACTCAACAACCCACTTCAGCAACAATCATCATTCTCGAAAGTGAGAGTAGAAACAAAATTCAACTTAAGTGTCTGGTAGATGCTAGAGCAGACACTTTACCCCTCCTCGTTACTGCGTTTAATCCCGCATAATCCCAGCTCGCTCTCCATAATTTAATGCACGTATGGTGCCGTCTTCTTAGAACCAGAAAAGTGTTACCCTATGCACACGCCATTCTTATAAATCCTTTTTATCAGAAACTTTCAAATTGGCCGCGGGGCCCAAAAAAGCTCCCGAGTAAAAGTCTAACCTCAAACTTGGAGAGCTGCCTTCCGCAGCACAGCGAGGCTGAGCATGGGCTTAGATTAGAATGTTTGTTGGAAAAGTTACCAGACCTTACAGGCGTCCTACAGAATTATTCCTCGTTATCAATTTGCATTTCCTCAACAAATTTGAATACATGAATCCCACACGAAAGCTTTGTTTCTAAAGCCCTACGCAAAACCATTGTTTCTAAAGCACTGGTGTACGTGTGTGATGTTTTTTTATAATTTTGCGGTTGGTGTCCTTAGAACCGTAACTGTGTGCATATGCATTATTTACATGCGACTTTTTGGGCTATCTTCTCTTCCTTGCTCGCAACTTTTTTCTTACTTTAGCTCATTCATAACGTCATACTTCTATGGAATAAAGAACTATTTATTGCACATGACGATCACCGTTCATAATTTTCAATATGATGCCCCAAATTCAGCCATGTCCGAAATGACCATGTCTTTGAAGAAAGATATCAACTTATTTCTTTGGTTGCGTGCTTTGGCAAGAAAACAAATTAATTTTTTTAAGCATTCTCATCTTTGAAAAGCTAAAAAATAAAGTTTCCAAAAGAATAGATGCTCAGTGTGATAACACAATTTCGAGAGTAAGCTCAGAATCCGTAAACTAATACGTCTTTTTTTAGACCGTGAATTAACTTCTCAAAGGAAATTAGCATAAGAAAGGGAAGTTGAACAAAGGCTTGTCAGTCGCAGATTAGCACCCAATGAACTCATGCAAATCACGCCTTCCGTAGTCAGAGCATTTGTTGTTCCTGCACTGATGCCTTCTGAGATTCTAGCTCACTCGAATTATGTCATGCACGCGATATTGAAACAACTTTAAGCAGATAAGAAAAATCTCTTTGTTCTCAGAAGCCTTACAGGAGCTTCAATATACTGTAATATTGTCACCGGATCTTTTTAATTTGTAATGAAAATTATTTCGCACTCCTTGTTTCCGCTACAAAGCGATTAAAAAATATTGTCAGTTTTTCTAATATATCAGAGTTAATTTCTATTATAATAATAAAACCATGAACACAGCCATTCTTAGAGCCTGCCTTCCGAAATAATTGTTGTTTCAGTTAACAACAAAATTTACACCTACGCGTGTTAACGAATATTCCCACATAGTTATTAATAAAATACTACAAATTAATGACTCAGCATTGACGAAAGAATTCTCTGAACTTTATAGAACTACCGAAGACCCGCAAAGTTTCTACATTGATAGAAAATCCTGCCGAGTCTCTTGTGTGGACATTTGTTAAATGAAACTCGTTTGAATACTGCGGTCATTTCCACTGTAGATTGAAAAAACACATAACGAATTTTCAAAAAATAATTATTGTACTTTCGTTAGCAGCAGGAGTCTGAAGCATCACAAGAAAAGAAGAAAAGGTATGAAAAATAAATCGACGAATTGTATTGTAATTTATTTACTGCATTTCCAAGAGGATTTGATAGGGTATCGAAACAAAACAAAATTGGCTTCATCTAAGATACATACATACTTTTATTTAAGTTGAAAATTGCTCACAATGAAGGTAAAATATCAACAAAATTAAAACATGAATATACGGGAATATAAGATTCAAATGTTCCTCTAGCATTATTAAAAAAGTACCAGGGAATAACTTCAAGGCTTTTAGGGGACCATTCTGGGGTGAGTCCATGTGATTGCATACGTGGACCAAAATTATTTCTTTTGATTTTAATTTTGATCTGATATTGCTTCATCTAATATTTGCCAAACATGTTTGAATTTATCAATTTTTCACCGTGAGAATGTTGACTGGGGGTGAAATCATTTCACATTTCGGAGTAGGCTTTCTCTGTTAGGGTGATATTGTAACCAACCGTACATTACCGCGTACATTACGTTACCACTTCACAACCACGAACTCCAGGCTAATTAGAAGCTTCCTCTTCGTTCACTTCTCTCCAAAGCATATTTTATGGGATTATTAGATCAGCGTGTTGTATTTCGAACATTCACAGTATTTGTATACCAAATGCAGTTTCATTCACTTTTTTTAGACCCTTCGTTGAGTCTAAAATTCAATTACAAAATTCTGTTCTCCAAACACAAACAATCTTGAATAACACACATTGTGCATTTTAATAAGGATGATAGTTCATATCTTTTCGTATTATTCTTCAGTTTTATAACATATTGAAACGTAGCACCAAAAAGCAGCGTGTTTTTCAATAAATTCTTGGACATGGGCCATATTTTTTGAAATTTTTGGTTTTTCTTCAACTAGTATTTAATCTAGCTTAGTGTCGAAAATTTCCTCAATGTGATGAATTAGTTAGTTTATTTACTTACCGACCTTCTTTTCTTCGAATAGCGAGAGCGTGATATGGAAATATTTTTTGTTTATCAACCCGTAACAGCATTTCGTTACGTATATTGCCACAATGGCTGCTGAAAGAAGAGGTTTTGTTTATGGGTATCATTATCTTAGATCAACCAATGTCAGAAAAGTGTTCTACCAATTTGCGTCAATTGTTGGCATGATTTTGAGTAAGTGAAATCAATGCTTGATTTTGAATTGGAAAGAAATGTGCGTGGGAAGAAATTTCATAAGCTACTGAAAAAGAAGCAAATCACATCTATCTGATATCACGATGTTGTCATATGTGACCTCATGTTGTAAAAAATGCGCTAGAAAAACTTTCTATCCATTAGATTAGGGTAGGTTAGGATAAAGTAGGTTAGTTACGTCAAGTAAGGTCTTTTTGTTCTATATCTAGTCAGTACAAGAATATTGCACGCAGTTCAATTTAAACCACAATTCTTGAAACAAGGTCCTCATTTCCTAATATCCCCAAAATCTACAGTTCGTTTAGTTTTTTAAATATAATTATATATTCAGCCCTTAACCCTTTAACGCCCCAGAGGACACCAGTGTCCTCTTTCAAAATTCCCCTTCAATATATTTTATTTCTTATTCAATTATTTCCCTAATGTGTTCTTTGAAGTTCTCTGCCGAGTGGCAGTTCTTATCCCATCCTGATATCGGTGACTGCCAGATGCCAGCGCCAGTTTAGTGACGGTGGTTGTGTTAACGGTAATATGAGTACAAAAATTCGGACGTTAAAGGGTTAAAACTCTTTTTAAAAGAACGGCCACCGATCATGAACAGTTTATTTGCAAGTTTGCGGTTAAAAGAGCTTTCATGTTAAGTGTAATGATGTGAATAAAAGCGTAATTTAGAAAAAAATTATACTAATATACACCACAGAGGTGACGAAGAGACCCAGCACATTTTATGGAGCTTGACACCTCGCACCAAGCAAGTAAGCGAGCAAGCGTTTTTGCCAATAACATTCGAGCATACTGATAAATATTATAACACTCTGTTCGCTGCTCAGATTCAACTTATTTTAATTACACCCAAACGTTCAGTCCTAATATAGTTGCTTCGTAATTATGGACAGTTTGTTGGGTACGTTTTTGTATGTTTCTTCGTAGCCACTCACACCCTACAGTAGAAACCTGAACGAAAACTCTGTTTTTGAATTGAATTTTGTTTTTTAATCATTTAGGCTCGATAGAAGCTAGGTGTTATTCCAAGATTAAAATGAAAAAATTCAAAAGATTCGCATACAAACAGCTCAGGAAAGGTTTGAGTCATACATCGCACACAACGCTGCATTGAAACGGTACGGGTATACTAGTAACACTGTATATAGTGCGGCACTTCTTTTGATGTATGAAATTCGGAATAAAAAAGTCTATGATAGAAGTTTACCACTACCGCATCACAAGTAAATAACGGACAACGATAGAGAAACTCTCTGAAAATTCATTTCCGCCACCCCTTTGCAAGTTATCCCTCGTGTGTATGTTTACAGCCCCCATATCACCATACGTTGCGTCCGTTTAATAGAGCGCCCATCCACCAGCGGCATCGTCCGTACCGCCCTGATGAAGACAAATTATTGGGCGCGTAAATTGATTGCATCTCCCGCATGCACTCCCGCTATACTTTAGAACACTGCCGAGCTCACCCGAAATTGTGGCTACCGCATTAGGGCGCCGGGCCGCAAGTAAAATACGCGATGCATAGGTTATGCCATGGCCTTAGAAATAAGTCAGTATTTCCTGGCGCACTTCCCCGAGCAGTCAATGGTCCGCTCTATACACTGAATTTCACAAATAGTTCGACAGCGTTTTGGAAGAATTCAAGGGTGAATTTTGTCATAGAAGTTCAAAGATTATGACACTCGCTGTGTTATTTACTACCTTTTGCTTCTCATGACAAAATGGCGAAAGAAGAGTGGTTTCATGAAACAACGAGAGCTTTTATGGGATGTCTCCCGCGAAAGTTTCGTAAGTAAGCTAATATATGACAGCCGCATTTCTACCCTAATAATTAGAGGCGAGATTGTTTATTTTTCTTGGATTACATCGCAACGCATAAACTATGCCTAAATTAGAAAATTATTTCAAGTTTGAAGCGCGCAGAAACAGTAAATTCATCTTAGACTCTGACAACTTCTATAAGGAAAACTATGCTCAATTTTGAGTCCGGTAATGAATGCTCTTCAAACACATGACAGTCAAGAAAATATGTCCAAACAGGAAAAATTTTTTTATTTCGTAGACGAAGCGGTGAATTTCGCGGCCGAAATTTGCGGTAGACTTTTATTTTTGGCCTATTTATCTTCTTTAACTGAGTTAAATGAGCGGAAAATGACAGGTCGTGTTGTCGTGGCAGGACAAAGAGGGGAGATGCCGACTAAAAATGAGGGAATGCTTTTATCGAGCGCCGCTGAGTGGCGTGGACATTTGCTTTGTGCGGCGGTCGAAATCCTGAGCTTCCTAAAAAGTAAACATGAAAGGAAAATGGAAGATCACCATGGTCATTTGCAAAGTCACTACTCAATGTCAATTGAAAATTTTGATTGGTTTGCTGTGTAATCGGGAGAACGACTTCTAGCGCGGTATCAATCGTGAATGTGTATGATATTTTTGATATTTTTCTGAACCATCTCAAAACCCACATGGCTGCCTCCAAACCCGAAATGGTGATTTTTCATCTGTCAACACTTTTTAATTTTATTTTTTGACATACCCATTAGCTTACAACCTAAAGTAAATTTTCAAGGTCTAAGGCTCATCGACGTCCACAAAATTTAACTGTTTATTTCAAAGAGAGGAGCATTTAAACAAAATTCAAAAGCAAATTGTTTAGAAGTATTATGAGAGAAATTTTAGAACTTCCAATCAATGGTCGTCCGTAATAGTTTTCCACATCGACAACAAGCATCAACTTTTTGGCTGTCCTTGACTTCTAATGTCGAACATTTGCACAATAATCGAAGTTTTCGCTCTTCACATGCTCAGCCGCCAAGTTTGACTCTGTGAGTGATGTCCTATTTTCGGCCTGAGCAACTCGAGCGGCCTCAGGCAGTCCGCAAATAAAGCCACGGCGCTCCTGTCGCGCGCCGGCCAGCGACACACAATAATTGTTCGAGGATTACAAACGCTGAAGTTTACCGCCATTCCTGGAAATTAAAACTTTGTCATAGACTGATAAACACATGAATGAATCTACCGAGTTATAGTTGTAATTGCTTTAATAGTATTTTTCACAAAGAAATTGCACAATATTAAAAACGCTGAAGTTTACCGCCATTCCCGGAAATTAACACTATTTCATAGACTGCTAAACACTTGAATAAATCTACTCAGTTATAGTTTTAATTGGTTTAATATTTTTTTTTTGCACAGTAATTGTATGAGGATTGAAAACGTTAAAGTTTACTGTCATTCCCGGATATTAGCACTATTTCATAAACTGCCAACACTTGAATAAATCTACCTAGTTATAAATTTGAGTTCAAATCCACATAACTAACCCTTGTCTGTCAGAATTTCCTACACGTACGACCGTTGTTCCAAATACTGATGTCTGACATAAACTAGTGCCGGGTTGTCACTGACATCAGAATAGGGACAGAATTGCCACTCGGCAGTGAACTTCAAAAAACACGTTAGAACAACAGTTCGAGAAGAAATCACATATTCGCTTATTTTAATTAAGCGAGGCATACACGGCTGATGATGCAGTGAAGTGTTCAAATTTATGTTGCCATTATACTACAGCACATTTACTAGAAGCTGAGAGGGTGAACGTCGCACGATTGTGAGTGGGAGAAGGTTGTGTTCGAGATATGTTCTAAAAGAATATTTTGCGACGCCTCTTACCAAGTCTAACTTTTTCGCCACCTGCTTGTATTTTTTTCACCGCCTAAGCGATTTAAGTGGTTAAATCGCTCAGGCCGCGAAAAATATGCAAGCAGGTGGCGAATCGATTTTTACTAGAAGCAGGCGAATCATCGGAGGCTCTAAGGTTTGAAAGCCAAGTGTTCGCAAATCTAGCGCTTGTATGGGCGGGTTAATTCTTAAAGAGACGGAGTCCTCCATGCTAAAGGTTATGATGTACACGAAGTTCAAGGACACGAACGACCACTCACATCAAGTACGCAAGAGAAAAAACAGCCGGCAAGCAAAAAAGTATGAACAGACTAGCTTTGCCCACAAATATCAATTACGGTACAATGTAAAGTATTCTTAAAAATGCCTTTAACCTGTTGCTCTTCAAGAGAAGTAAAGCTCGGTTACTTTCCACAATCCCTTCTTGCAAAACGCAAGTCTTCTCCGTGAGAAACACGTTGATAGCAAGCAGCTCCAGGTTTTAAGAACATATATGAAATATTTTTTTAATCGGGAAATGCATAATTCTCAAAATTACTTTATTTATGCTTTAATTAAATAAAGACGCACCATTGAATGATGAAATGACTTTCAAACACCAACAATCTGTCTTTATGATGGATGAGTTCTGGTCATCTCCGCAGTTTAAACGCTCTTTATCCTTTAATGAGGTGGTAAAAATTATTGTCATGTTTAGTTCTGCAAGCTAAAAGCCAATAGATCCCTTCAACCAAAGCCAGATTTAAGGAGTCTTGAATTATTCGCAAATAACATGGAGCCGCCGAGCACATTGCTTATTTATTTCAAGAACAGAGCATTGAGCGGGAGGTAGTGCTGGTTCAAAAAATGATGTCTCCTTCTTCACCGGATTTGAACCAAGTAGTTCTTGCATTGTCCAGTCCCCTTGAGATCGAAGTCTGCTCCACCTGACCTCTTGAGTTACTTCTCCATGGGCTAAATCCTCTTGATGGTGTTATCCTTAGCTCTTGTAGTCAGAATACTGGCAGACTGAGAAGTGTACTTATAACTACCCTATTAAAATTTAGTGCAGTACATATACACCTCTTCGGTGCATTGATAAAAATGCATCAGTACAGAAGTAGTGTCCGCTCCTCTGAAAACTCTGCAGAGGAACAGTAGTTCATCTGAGAATTAAACGAGCAAAATTTTTTCATAATCAACTGAATTGATTCAATGTTTTCATCGGTTATAAACCTTAACGTTGCTTGCCCTCTCGCCCTCTCCAGTAAGACCTTAGGCCTCCGAGACCAGCCTTAGGTAAGAAGAGGCACCTGGAGACTGGTCTTCTCAATGTTGTCGAATTTAGCTCAAGCTTCTGCGTTGAATCTTACGAGAATTCCTCAGGATAGGATAACACAGAGTACAAGATATGACAAATTACTTCACCTCTGTAGAATGTCTTCTCCATAGTTATTATACAATTTTTTCGTATCTTTCAGATTTCATTCCTGTCTGATTTAGAGTGTGTAAGTTTTGATGCGTTGGTATCAAGTTTATGATTGTGTTTGCTAAATTTTTGTGGCCGAAAAACAAAATTAAACTTGATCTAAAAACGGTATTTTTTCCCTCGAAATTTACTATCGGTATTTTATTAAATAATTTTGAAGTCTGAACTTCATTACATAGGAGATTTCTTCAAATATTTAATGCCATCACAAATATAATTCACTAGTTTCTATTTTGTATTGAAATTTGGGTTAATGTGTACGTGAAACTGTTTTCCCTCATTGTAGTTAATGATTTACACCACTTCATTCTCTTCAAATGTAGGAACAATAAAAAATTAGGTAGTATTAAGCAACTGCATTTAAGCCTCTCCGCTGTTATTTTTTGTAAATAGGTAGCTGCAATTTAAACCCACGAAAGCTGACGTGCAAGTGGGATAAAAAATTCACTTCCTATCAACGCTGTTAGTACTCGTGAGAATATATTCTTAACGACATGAGCATTCAGAGATTGTAACAAGAAGCAGGTGATTGTTACAAAAGAGCAGGTGATTGTTACAAAAGAGCAGGTGATTGTTACAAAAGAGCAGGTGATTGTTACAAAAGAGCAGGTGATTGTTAAAAAAAAGAGCAGGTGATTGGTAAAAAAGAGCAGGTGATTGTTACAAAAGAGCAGGTGATTGTTACAAGAAGCAGGTGATTGTTACAAAAGAGCAGGTGATTGTTACAAGAAGCAGGTGATTTTTACAAGAAGCAAGTGATTGTTACAAGAAGCAGGTGATTGTTACAAAAGAGCAGGTGATTGTAACAAGCAGCAGCTGATAGTTACAAAAGAGCAGGGGATTGTTACAAGAAGCAGGTGATTGTTACAAAAGAGCAGGAGATTGTAACAAGCAGCAGCTGATTGTTACAAAAGAGCAGGAGATTGTAACAAGCAGCAAGAGATTGTAACAAGCAGCAGCTGATTGTTACGAAAGAGCAGGAGATTGTAACAAGCAGCAGCTGATTGTTACAAAAGAGCAGGTGATTGTTACAAGAAGCAGGTGATTGTTACAAAAGAGCAGGAGATTGTAACAAGCAGCAGCTGATTGTTACAAAAGAGCAGGTGATTGTTACAAGAAGCAGGTGATTGTTACAAAAGAGCAGGTGATTGTAACAAGCAGCAGTTGATTGTTACAAAAGGGCAGGTGATTGTTACAAGAAGCAGGTGATTGTTGCAAAAGAGCAGGTGATTGTTACAACAAGCAGCTGATTGTTAAAAAGAGCACGTACGTACGATTTTCCCTCGCTTGCCAGTTTCTTATCGCTTTTTCGTAGTTGTTCTTTCGTTAATATTTTTGGACTAATTGTTCTGAGAATATTTTCAGTGCTTTTCAATAATATTTACACGACTTTGAGATTCTAGATGTCTCACTCAATATTATTTTTTTTGTTATCACTGGGAAAAGTTCATTTATATAAATTAGCTCATTTAATGCAATCTTTCATTTCAGTAGCAATTACTGTCGACTAAACATGAAGAAATTCCAGGTTTTCCAGTATTACGTGGACAGCGCGTTAGTACCCATGATAAATTTTCATATATTGACAATATAGCGAAAACATTTTAACAAACAAAAAAAACAGTATCGACTCACATTTCATAACCGAGGTGCACTCAGATTTGCTTGACATATTAAGCATGTTTCTGTATTATGAACATTGAATTATATATTTTTAGGCTTTATGATGCTGAGCTTTAGATCCCCAAAAATCAATTGGACGAATTTAACTCAGCAATTAGGTCAAAAATTCTGTTCACTAAACTTCGCAGTATTCATAGCTCATAGTGCATTTGATGATGAAACTATTTTATCAATTGGTCCATTTTTCAAAACTCAGTAACACATCTGAAAAGAGTTTTTGAAAAGGAAAAAATACATTATTGTCCGATACACTGCGTTAATTTGCAAATTTGATCTCAAAATTATTTTCATTATACTTTTGAAGTTTGTACGTTTGTTTCACTCCATTTGTAATGCAATTCAATTTGACTGGCAACCTAATCATCACCTGTAATTCTTTCCAGAGATAATTAATGCACAGACCTTCAGAATGGAAAAAATTTAAAGAGGGGAACTAGATTGCCCGAGGTTCCTTCGTGCGAAAACAAGCCAAAATTTTCCTGGTCTGCTCATTTTTTTCACTAAAAAGGGAAAATTCAAATCGCTCTTGATTTTCATACGTCTTAACTATTAGCTATTGTTACCTCAGTTTATTGAAAGCTGGAAGATTTCTTTACATTCTCATGTCTATTCCAGGTATCTCGTCCTCCTGACTCTTCCAATCAAAATGGCGAGAACAAAAATTAAAAAAAGAAAGCCAACTTTCATTCATATGAACACTAAAATTCCTACACGTTCTACCGTCAATATCATAATCCAAATATTGTACAAACCTTGGACAGAATTTCTTTGGCGGAAAAAATCGATGGCTTCGGGTTCTGAGATTGAAAACTTCATCTGCAAATTTTTCAAGTGAAGAAATCGATTCGTAGGCTCTCTCAAGTTGATAAAGGGATTCGTCAAGCTCCCCTAAGCTATTTTAAGTAAAGTGGCTGGGTCAGAATCTGCGGAAGACAGGCGATCGCGGAATGGGTCTCTCAGACGCACTTTCTTGATTAGTGGTCGATCCTCCGTCAGAGCTTTTGCTAAGCGAGGATTCCAAAACAGGCTCTTCACTTGCACAAGAAATAAGTCCTGAAAAACCTGAGATTCTCAAGGTCTGCCAAAAAACATTTGCAGTGACGCGCTCGATTGCCCGTTCATAGAAATGCCTTGTAGGTGAGAAAATACTCCAGCTGGCGTGACTTTCTATCTGTCATCAACTACAGGCAGCATGAGCTGCTTATTTAAGTAAGATATGATCCCAGCGTTGAATAAATTTCTGTCGTTTTAATGCAGTGATTTGGTGAAATTTGGAGCGCATGGGTTTTAACAAAAAGTATGAGTTTTGAAGTCGTTTTAATACAGTGATTTGATGTCAATGATGTCGTTTTAATACAGTGATTTAGTGAAGTTTTGAGCGTATATGTTTTGAACGAAAAAGTGCGAGTTTTGAAGTCGTTTTAATACAGTGATTTGGTGAAAGTTTGAACTTATATGTTTTGGACGAAAAAATGCGAGTTTTGAAGTGCAGAAAAAATTAAATACTATTGTTTGCTAAAAGTTCATTTCCATGTCGTGCGGCTATAACAGCACTACCAATAAACTCCCACGAGGGGATCCACTCTCTTGACTAGAGCAGTCATGTTTACGTATGAATACTGATAACTTTCAAGTACCCAATTGTCATTGGGAGACAGTAAGGTGCTATGCAAACGTGTTTTGTAATCGATAAGGAAAATGAGGAAAATAAATATTCAACTGAAACGACACCGATGTGCCAAGTCGGCTGATATAAGTCACGCCTGTGCCCTCAGTTTTGGTGTTTGGTGAACTGACATTGTGATATCAAACCCTTGTTTCCCTCACTTCGGTGCGTCAACACATAAGCCTGTTTGAAATAATCACGCTGAGTACTGCTTGAAGATGCCTCTTAACGCACAGAGGTCTTGTTTGACTTCTTATACTGCCATCTAATTGATCAATCAAATGCACAATTTATTTCTTCAGAATTTTTCAACAGATGTAAACCCCAATTTAATTGATTTTTTTTTGGCGCACAACTGATTACCCGGGCACTTACGGGGCACTTCTTGTATGATGATGCCGGGGAGTTCTTATTCATGCCAATATGAAATCATTCTTATTAAATTCCTAGTTAAACTAAGATATATGATGATAATTCTGAATTAACATTACTGTGAATTCCTTCAAGAGCATTAACTTAGAGAGATAAACTTGGACCAAGAATAGTAACGCAGTCACTCTGGCTATATATAGTCACGCATCCTGCAGAATTTATATTTAGAGTAATACTTGAAGCTTCCCTCAATTTTAAAAATACCCGTAGCTTCCCCTCAAACAAATATGAGGAATATTATTCACCACTAGCATTCGACGTCATACTTTCAAGAACCATCTCACAAATAAATTCACTCTCATTATGACAGTCAAGGAAGCGAATGCTAACTAAAATAGTTAATTTCATCTCAGAGGGAAAGGGAGCACGAAGAGGTGGATTGAACAAATGCCCGCCGTCGAGTTCAAAGTTTGATCGCAGTCACGCGGGCGCCCGAAGTAATCACGGTAACGCTAGGGTGGCGTCACACCCGGAATAATCCGTCAAATTGGGTCACGAAATAACTGTCGTGCGCTGCTTACACCGAGCAGATCACGCAACGGAGTTAAACAATGTTTCTAAATGAACCGAGATTTGTGTTGGCTTCTGTACCCGCAATATTAGGAAGGATATAAAAAATGCATGTTTTCACCGCTCGAGCGGTGGCCTAAATTAAGGTTCTCTGTGTCAGATATTAAGAAAGTAAGAAAGCTATGATGCTGTTAGATAGGATTCAAGGAGGGTGATGGGAAGTACGTGCGCATGTTTTTATCTAAATTAGAATTAAATGTGATATAAAATTCTTTGTAGTCTGTATCCTTACTGTTAATCTCACCTCTTATTTGGCATTAATTTCCATTTTAATACTCAGATACATGTAGCCTTCGTCATCATGCTGAGGATTCAATCCCGACAGTAAAACGCATTCGATCACAAACCTGAATTCATTGAGACCTCAATACGAACGGTTAGGTTATAGAGACAACATCTTCTCAACGCTACTCGTTATAACTATCCATTATAGACTATATGATTATAAACTATGCGATTGTACGACTGCATGATAATAAAAAATGCATTCACTAAACAAATGCTGAGGAGAAAGTCTGATTTCTTAGATTCAAGTTTTACTCCATTGTAAATTCGCGAATTTGCTCACAATACCAGTGTTTTGACCACAAGCTTACACTTATGTAATTCATCCAACCAGTAGTGAAAGCCAAATGCCGTTGTAGTCTTATTATGCATTATAAAAACGTACATCTACCACAACATGAAAACAATTATTGCAGAATACATGATACGGAAACATTTTTGCATGAGAGAAAATTAGGTTAAAAGCACATGAAATTGTGCTCGGCATTAATGAGCAATAAATGGAAAGCTAGGCCGTATGCAAGAGCTAAGGCCTATAATTGAATTGCACTGCGCTAACTTCAGGTTACTCATTAAAGCTGTGGAATTCGGAAGTCGAGGAAGCAAAGCGCTCTCCATTAATGCTCCGAGCAGTTCCAGCGCCATTACAGGGCTTTAAAAACTGCAAATTACTGCTTCTGAATCGTATTCGGATCGACGTTTTCTCTTGGACCTCATAACGCTTGTAGTTTCCTACGTAACTTCATCATAGTCCTTCAAGAACGTTCAAAATTAAACTGTGGAGGCTTTATATTTTCGCATTATATATGTATGAAATAAACTAACAAATTCTAAACTGCTTTCTTCATCTTGGTAAAATTCACTAAAATAATAAACAACCTAGCGAAAACAGAAGTAATTTGGAAAAAATGTTTGTTCTCAGTAACTCGGATCGGTTGGTATTTTCCACCTTCGTAAAATTGGTCGGGTGTGCGCACTGCTTATTCCAAAACATGAACCATTCATAAAACGAGAGTTAGAGAAACATTCAAAAAATCTCGGGGTTTTGAAACAAACATTTGAATTAACTTGTCGTTAATTTTCTAAAAGTTGGATTATGTGTCTTGGAAGACAATCTTAAGTTACGTATGGTCTATGATTCGTAATTTGTAAGTTGCACACGTTATTTCCTCAGCGTGTAACTTGGACACCGCGTGTTTCACGTGATTGAACGTGGAAATTTTAGAATTGCTTCACTTCAGTCTAGAAATGAATTAAATTGCAACAGGTAATTGTGAACGATGTGAAAGTATTTTGCCGAAGATTCTCTAGTAAATTCCTATTCTAATATTAACCTCGCTCAACGGAAAACTATGTACTGTAAAATCAAAAGCGTCTTCAATTTGAAGAAACAGCAATGTAAATATGTCCAGTAAATACTAGTTGAGAGGCCTCATAAAAGCGCCAGCGAAATCACAACAGGACGATAAACATCGCATTCATTAGCATTTTTGTCTTACTTCAGCCTTCATTGATGATTTTGCTTAGCAATGCTAATATTTTGCAGCAGTTTTGGTAATAACGTTTAGCATGCAGCATGCGTCAAACTAGGGCTGCGCGTCTTTAAGCATCCAAAAATGTGTAATTTTTCAGCATAACAGCTCCCATCCTCGATGTGTTCTATTTAAATGAATTGGAAACTATCTTTAAGTCTCAATTTTAAATTTGGGCCTTTACCTGTCTTTGGAGAGCAATGCCAAAAAATCAACGCAATATAGGAAGAAGTCTTAAGAGCGTTGCACGAAAAACGAACTTGAACCAAAATGCTATCGACATTTTAATTTTCGCTGCACGGCCACTTCTAGGAAGAAATTTTGACGAAATTCAGGAGGGAAAAGGATGAGAAATACCAGCGCAAACTTTGCGGGAAAATTATGCCACGAGTCCTTCTTCTCCGTCTTGCTTAAGCTCCTCTCATTCCTTCGGCTTAACTCGCGGGAGCTCGTGTGTGTTGAGGCCTGCACAACCTTAATTAACATTTAGCTGGTTAGAAATTGGGAAAAAGTTGAGTAATCATTGCATACTTCTACGTAATACTCCTTGCGAACATGTGATACTTTTGGTCAAATCGCAAATGTGTCTTACTAGAGCGATGGATGAACAAAACTTAATGATGGAACTTTGAAAACGTTATTTTGATGTGTAAAAACTCACCGAGAGAATAGTACGACCTAGACTTGTTCAGTTCAGCCGCATAAGTAAGTTAACTGGAGTAACTGAATTAAAATTGAATTCTTGGGTTGAGAAAAAGTAATTAAAACAATGGTTGAATATAGTTGTACATGTGACGCTATCAACTTCCTACAATGATATGAAATTGTTTTTATGCGCGGGTGACTTTGTGATGGTACGAGAAAATAATTATTTTTAAATTATTTATAATTCTAACTGTCTTGGAACTAAGAGCTCTTCAACCACCGTGAATTCAAATCTTCCATAAGGTGAGAACCGATATTTTTTTAAATGAAGTAACTGAAAAGACGGCAAGACAAACGCAAAACAATGACTTTCTTCTTAAGTTGGTCTAACCCATAAAGTTAAATTGAATTTATTTTCCCTCAGGTGCTACATTAGGACCACAGCTAATTTCGTCTTCTGCGAGTGCGTCAGCGCAGCATTTTCCTTGTGTCGCTCTCCACTTTGCCCCTGGACGGTCAGGGGATCAGAGTTGCCGTGATCTTTCCGCAGCAGAACCAAATCCTGTGAATGACGACACCTGTCTTCTGGTGAGACTTGCAATTTATTAAATGAAATATCTAAAACACTGTTAAATTAAAGCTAAATTTCGAATCCCTTTTATTTTATTTTGTCATGTAAAACTTCGTTAAATTTTTTCCTCTTCAGGAGAACTGTCATCTGCACAATTTGATATCCTCTATTCCTAGACACCATGAATCGTGAGCAAATATTAGGAGCTGCTCGGATCAGAAAAAGACGATGCAGGTAAGGAGTAAGAGAAGAGCAAAGAGAGGAGCTAATTAGCAGAGAAAATCGAAGGATGCAGCAGAAAAGAGTAGATATGAGTGTAAATCAACGTGTGCAGGAAAGATTATCAGCTCATGATTGGACACAGAACATGACTGAAAACGAAGGGCGCAGTATTTCCAGCGAAACTTAGGGCAGCAAAAACGGATACACATGAATGAAGAGGAAAGTGAATATATCCATGACACGTTTCATTACTTAAATGCCACATTTAAATTCCACGCATGAAAAGCCATGAACCGTTATATTATTTAAATTACACCTTTAAATTCCAAACATGCGAAGCCACTACCCATTTCATTATTTCAATACAATAAGCCGTGGAAATTCCACGGGTCTCTCTGGTGCATATAAAACCAGCTTTCTAAATTGGAGAAGTTTTAAAGTTACCAAACGATGTCTTACTTTTAGATATTAATTAAGATCACGACACGCAAACCTTAGCAGATCTGTTGAGTCCGCATGTTTTTAGAATAGTCGGTAAAAATTTGTGTTGAAATTTAGAAAATAAAGCAGAAAAAATTGCTATAATTTTCTCATTCATTCTCATTTCATGACTTCAAGCAGTTTTTTGCTGATTTGGACTGTTCTCTATAAGTCGTTCTATTTGATATTCACATTTCTTGAAAGAAATTTCTTTCGTTTTACAAAATTCTCAAGAAAATAAAATGTATTTCTCAAAGTTAAGTGGCTTAATGTACATGCGCCAGAATGCTTGATCACGAATACAAGAGTTTTATCGTCTACGGCTTACTCCAATTTTCAATGGGTTAAGTGTAACTACGGATTGCAGAGTGACAGAGAAGGTAAATAATTTTCAAACGTCAATAGGATGAAGGTGTCAACTAGAGGAATATAATATGACGAACAACATTGATCCCTTCCTTTGTTCGTCCAAATAAAACTTAATGGAAACACACGCCCAACGATTTTTAAAATATCACTTTCCTCTCGCAAGACCATGTCCATCTCCCGGGCAAGACCGCCCTGCTGCGCCTCTTTGGCCATTCTCCGAGGCGCCGAAGGAAAGAAGAATGTGGGATTGGTGTCCTGGTGGTCATTTCCTTCGTTCATGCATCACCGAGGCTCTGTAGGTCCCAATAACCCAATAACTGCATAAGTAACGGCCCTGAGAAGCTATCGCGTCTCCATAAAGGACGCACAGGCAGTGATTGAATGCAAATGCGGCCAAGCTCGACCGCCACCGACTGCTGCGGATAACGTCTCTATTGGTGCCCGCGACAAACTGCTCGTACACTGGCGCTCCAATCTTCTCTTCCTAAAAGATCCCGGAATAGCCCTCCGAAAATAACGCACTTAGCTCGTATTTTTGCTGGGTAAATTTAATTGAAATTCTTCTCAATATTTTTCGCTCATTACTTGATTTTTCCTCGAGAATTCTCTCCATAAGAATTGTTCAATTATCGTAGTCCAGTTTATTTTCATAACTTGGCTGTTCTATTTTGATCGTTTAACTCAATTGAGCGCAAGAATTAACCTCTGAACGGCATTTTGTTTGCTCGCCTCCGCTGAAAATAGAACGTAAAGGAAGTTAGGGTTTAATAAATTTTACAGCCCCTTAAATGCAATCAACAACTTTTCTGTATTCCACCACGGGAAACAAGCTACAGCCGTAAAGCCAGTTCGGTCTGCAGAGTCACCGAGGGCTTTGATCAAAGGCCCCTCGCACCGCAGAAACCATACACCCGTATTGCTCGGGGGAAATCAATATTGGCCTCAGAATATGAAGACTTTCAGTACACGGAACTCGAAAGGCCACTGCCGCGAGGGCCTCAAACGCTCAGTCGCTCTCAAACGTTTCCAGAAGATCGTCGGGATTGCTCGCAAAATCGTGGGTGTTTTGAGAACATCACTTCAGAGATCGTCGATGAGAGCTCTTGAACGGAACAAAAAAGCTCGAGTTTTATTGGGCACGCCGATAAAATGAAAGCAGTCAGGGATGTGGTCAATGACTCCACAGGAAAGGATTCAGTTCCACCATTCCAGTAAAAGTCTCGTAAAATTGACTGGCAATCCTTGAATGGCGCGATGCTAATCCCAACGCTGTTCAAAAATGATCATCCGCTTACGAAGACCTCCAACTGGAAATGATATCTCGGAAAACGAAAAAATGTTGGTTGTTTTTGATCCTTGCACATAATTTCACGGCATGAAATCGTTCAGAGGGACTCAGTTTATGTTTCGTTAAGCCTCTTTACTTCGTTTGCTGTTATGGAAACCCGTACGGTCATAAAATGACTAGAATTTTTGCAAAAATGAGATATTATTTGGGATAAATTCTTGTTGCTTCTGAAACTAGTTTAAATAATAAATTAATTTGAGAAAATATTTTAAAACTCGAGTTATCATTATATTTTCCTTATGCAAAATTTTCTTCCAAGATTTACACTAACAGGCACACATTCAAACGAGCTAATTGATTGCATTAAATTTTTTTTTACAATAAAACTCATGGTCCGTCACTTACTTGTTCCTTTCTTCAGAAAGGACCAAATCTTCAAAGTATGTTTCATTGAAAGAAACAGTCCTCGCACCTTTATTGAACGAAGTTTTCTTGTGAGGTTACATACTACATTGGTTTAGAAATTTATCCAACGCAGCAGGTTTCACGGAAAAATTCCAGGACGCCAAAAATTCAATTTTTTACATTAAAAAATCAAGCAACACCCTCAACTACTCATATGTAGAACATATTACCGGAAAATACTGCTTTGAAAAATGATTTTAACTTCTCCATTTTTTACTCACTCAACGTAACAGTTTCTTTCAGTCTGGGTTGTTGAAGCAATACATTTAGAAACAATGACATGTCGTCGATAACTTTTCGCCATGGAACCTAGCTCGTACTGCACGTGTTGCAGTGCATCCCTACACACATACGAGTAAAGTAACTCGACGTAACATTTTTTTGGGGGGAAAGCATTTGGGTGGTAAACTATGGGAAAATAAACTTGTTATCCTCTAATTTTTTTGAAAGTGAATTATCAGTGAAATTTAGTCAACATTTCGTAAAACGTGTGTGAAGTTGTAGTTTTCGCAGCATTTTTGTGATTCCCGTCATGCTCCAGAAAAAGTAGGCACTAAAAGTACTACCTGTTCTGGTTCACTGATTTACCAAATGCCCATATACAGACCCGTGATCCCGGTTATATCTTTCCACGTGATACGATTCAACAGTTACGATTCAACAGTTACGATTCAACAGATTAAACAGTTTACGATACGATTCAACAATTTGAAAAGAAGTTCCAGAAATTTCCCTGATAATTCCTTGTTTTCGATTATGATTTCAATCGTGACAACTTGCTCTTTACATATTGCAGTTATGTAGAGACTTGCTCTTTACATATTGCAGTTAGGTAGAGAGGTCAAACTGATTCCAAATGCCTAATTTTCCTACTTTTTTAAAAGTTTCTTTTTCCATACGCAAGGCTTAGTACGTTCAAAATAACGCAACGTACAGCTCTGAATTACATTTTCATCCATGGCGGTATTCTCGCTGTTAGTCATGAGAACTGGAAACTTCATTAGGGAAAATCTGTCTTGTCAGACGGACGATGAAGAATGTACGAGATGGGTTATGGCAACGCTATACATTTCAGAGAGAAGTTACATTGTCAAAATTGATCTGATCGCGCAAAAATGAGTCATTTATTATTATCACTCTTACTATACTTTATTTTCGATTCCATGCATTGCAAAATGTTCATTTTCCACCAACTGATAATGAATCTGAGTATTTAGTTGAATTCTCAACGGAGCAATAACTGTTGCTACAGCGCGTATTCAGGCACCGCTCAATCATCATTCAAACGAGTTGTTAATTGCAGAGCAAAGCTAGGCCATGCACCAAAATTATCGTGCTCACCACAGAGGAACAAAGCGCGTGAACAGAAGGGTCTCCGCTAGCTGTTGACCAGCACTGAGACGCGTGCATCCCTCACATTGCCATCAAGAGAACGAAGACTTTCAAGATGTAAGAGACCAGATAATTGGCGGTCCCTTTCAATTATCCCAGCGCTGTTAATAGAATTAATTGCAAAATCAATCCCTCAAGGGCTGTACCGACTGGCATGCAAAGAGGGAAGGGAGATCGCGTGCTGGTGTCACCTCAGTCTTGGTGCCGCCGGATACGAATAACCGAGCGAGATTAGAGGAAACACTCTCGTCATGTTCCTTGAAAATGATTGGCACTTTTTCTGCGCTTTCTGGGCCTACTGGGGCATTTGCTTCGGTTGCACAAGCTTTCTTTTTTGATGCTTTTAAGAATAAGAAAGGAAATATGACCTTGGTTGGATTAGGTTTGGTTTTTATTCATAGTGTTTTGGTAAACCCACGCTTGAGAAATTCCTTTTGTGCTTTGCTAACCTCGGGCAAAAATATGAAGAGTTTTTTTGTACGATGAAAGGACTATTAATTGATGGGCTTATTGCCCAACTGTACAATGCGTGGCATAAGAGAGGATAGATTATCAATGAAAACAAATTTATTTATGATAATAAAGAGCAAAAATTACATGGATCTGATTGACGAAATTTATTCATTCAAAATCATTTTCGGAATAAATATGTTGGATCTAAAATTTACGAACCACACACACTACAAAGCATCGGAAAGTATGAACTATCCATTGCTGTACTTAATTCCATTCGGCAATAAACTGTGGAAAAATTATCAATCATATGCTGAAAATTCAATTTCAGAATTACATTATTAGAATAATAGTCCATTTGTACAATTTTAAACTGTCCAGGTTGGTACAAATGCATTAAGCCTTTATCAAAATACAGGTAAAAAATATTCAATATTCAATTGTTAAGAAGATAATAGAATTTAATGTACGTTCCTGTTATAAAATTTTAAAAAAGAGTTCAAAATACTAAATTTATGAAAATTTAAGTAGCTTTCTTTTGCTATTCAGCCAAAACTGAAAGAAATATCGGTATAGTACGCAGCTATGCAGCCATGTGTTTTCCTTTCTTATACGAAAATTTGTTGAAATCTTTCTCAGCATTGATCATATAATAAAAGTATTTCCCTTCATGTATCTACTCTTACATATGCATATACCGGGCTTATCCTCCCTATGGGAGGGTAGCCGACAGCAGGCCACAATCACCACACTTAGTCACTAGGAGGCGAGAGAGGCAGCACTGGCCGCACCTGAACTGCCAGGATCAGCAGCAGCCCAGCACAACCACCTTCCACAGTCAGGCCCGACAGCCACAGCTGGTTTACCCCGACCGCTTCATTGAGTGCAGCCCCTCCCCCCGCACATGACAGGTCAACCCCATCACACGCGGGCAGCTTCCACTAATGCATCAAAAATTTAATTACCTCCTTATACACTGCCCCCACTCACTTCTGTCCGCAGCCATCCCTCTCGCCACGTCCACAGTCAGACCCCTCTCATACAAAGCACGTCGCACCCCATCCATCCAACTCATCCGTGGTCTACCTCACGCTCGAAGACCACTCACTTCCGACATATATATCTTTTTCACCAGCCGCTCAACATTCATTCTTTCAACATGCCCAAACCATCCAAGCACTCTTTCATCCACTCGCCTGCTCAACTTTTTGATAACACCCGTCTGCCCCCTAACCAACTCATTCCTGATCCTATCTCTTCTAGTTACTCCATACATGCTCCTCAAACACTGCATCTCAAACACATCCAACTTCCTCCTCTCAGCTGCTCTCAACCCCCAGGACTCTGCCCCATACAACAAAACTGGCACAATCAAACTTTCATACAGTCCCCTCTTAACATTCATACTCAAACTCCTGCATTCAAAAACTTTCCTCATTGCACCCAATGTCTTACAACCTTCACTCACTCTATGCTTAACTTCTACTTCCATACTATCCTTAACAGTCACATCCGACCCGATGTACCTAAAATGCTCTACCTCCTCTAAAACTTCCCCATTCAACCTCACATCCAAAGTTCCAAACACTCGACCTCTTGAACATCTCATCACCTTACTTTTATTCACATTTACCCTCAATTTCCGCCTTTCGCACACTCTACCAAACTCTGTAACCAGTCTCCTCAGTTTTTCCTCTGAATCAGTCACAAACGCTGTATCATCTGCAAACAACAGCTGACACACTTCCCAATACATACCATTTCGTCCCACCAACTGCGCACCTTTTCCCAACACTCTGGCATTCACTTCTCTCACCCCACCATCCATAAACAAATTAAACAACCACGGCGACATCACACATCCCTGTCTCACACCTGTCACAACTGGGAACCATTCACTCACCTCATTCCCTACACTCATACATGCTCTGCTATCAATGTAGAAACTCTTGATCGCATTCAACAGTCTCCCACCCACTCCATACAAACTTACCACTTGCCATAGAGCCTCGCGATCCACTCTGTCATAGGCCTTCTCTAGATCCATAAATGCCCAATATACATCCTTTCCCTTTTATAAGTATTTTTCATTCACCTGCCTCACAGCAAACATTTGATCCACACAACCTCTACCACACCTAAAACCACACTGTTCTTCAGCAAGCACACGATCCGTCAACACTCTCACTCTTCCAATTAACACTCTTCCATACAGCTTACCAACGACACTCAGTAGACTTATACCCCTAGAATTACTGCACTCATACCTGTCACCTTTCCCCTTGTACAACGGAACTACGCACGCGCTACTCCAATCAACCGGCACTTTACTAGCCTCGAAACACACATTTAATAAACGCACCAACCTACTCTTAAAATTTGAAAATTCTACTCTTAAAATTTGAAAATATATCATATTGATAAGGAGAAGGGTGGAGCCACGATACATTGCCATTTTGTAAAATTCGTATGCGTGGAAAAATTTTCTTCGTAAGAGAGTTAATTACTTTCTGTGTGAATTGCAGCTTCATCTTGTTGAAATCCGATATTTTCTACTTCTCTGTTTTTAATGCTCATAACAAATATTCGTCTATAATAATTATTTTCTGGAGTCCACGCATTACAAAGGTGTAATTAAATGAGTTTCTCTTATATATAGTTAATTGGTTTTTGGAGTTGTGGTTCTGTTGAGCTCGTTTCTTAAAATTTTGTGGTCGTTGCTTGTAAGAACTATAGCAAGGAGTCTCAGCAAGTCAAATTTCACTGTTTTTTGTTTGCATCATAACTGTGCAAGATACGTAGCCTCATTTCGTAAGATAAAATATTTGCACAGTTCGGTCCATCGCTCATTATGAAGCCCTCGTGAAATTAAATTTTTCCCCTGAAAAGAGACTTGAAACATTTATCAATTTGTCAATGTTCTAATCAATTGGAAATTCTGCATCGTCTTTTGTTAAAATTCATCCAAAATTACGCACCCCTTATAATATTCTCGCTTTCAGTTTCCTGGGAAGGGACTGTACGTTACACATGAGGTATTCAATATAAACTATTTCCAATCTTTTGAAAATGAATTTGAATGTGTGTTCTAAGTAGCGAGGTGGATTAAATACGTCTTGCCTTGATATGTACATACTCGTAGTTTACTTGTTTTTATTAGGTTTGAATAAAATACAACTGACTTGTAACATTTTATTTGATGTATATTTTTCGAACTGTTTCAATTTCTTGTTAAAAGTTTACGCACGAAAATATTTTTCCACAGCCTCGAAAACATTGATACCGGAATTCAGTATTGCACTAGCATAAAATTAACCTAATGTTTTCGATATAGCATTGAAAGTTGTAGTGTTCTCACCCAGGCTGCAACACGCTTTGGGCAGGCTTTGAGCTATCTTTTTCGTGATAGGATAGCCCGAAGCGAGTGCCTGAGGTACAACCGTATTCGGCAGGATATGGACAACACGGGGGTAACACGGTAATTATATGTGGTGATTGAAGTACAACCCTATTCGAGAATGACATAAATTGAAACTTAATCCCATGCGAGAATAGCACAAATACGTGATGATTGAAGCACAATCCTATTCGGGAATGACGTAATGATTGAAACACAATCCTATGCGAGAATGGCACAAATACGTGATGATTGAAGCACAATCCTATTCGGGAATGAGGTAATGATTGGAACACAATCCTATGCGAGAATAGTACTAATACGTGATGATTGAAATACAATCCTATTCGAAAATGACATAAATTACGTAATGATTGAAACACAATCCTATGCGAGAATAGCACAAATACGTGATGATTGACGCACAATCCTATTCGGGAATGACGTAATGATTGAAACACAATCCTATGCGAGAATAGTACTAATACGTGATGATTGAAATACAATCCTATTCGAAAATGACATAAATTACGTAATGATTGAAACACAATCCTATGCGAGAATATCACAAATACGTGATGATTGAAGCACAATCCTGTTCGGGAATGACGTAATGATTGAAACACAATCCTATGCGAGAATAGCACAAATACGTGATGATTGAAGCGCAATCCTATTCGGGAATGACGTAATGATTGAAACACAATCCTAGGCGAGAATAGTACTAATACGTGATGATTGAAATACAATCCTATTCGAAAATGACATAAATTACGTAATGATTGAAACACAATCCTATGCGAGAATAGCACAAATACGTGATGATGGAAATACAATACTATGCGAGAATTACGTAATGAATGAAACAAGCACCAATAGCGGGTAACGTCCGCGAGGACGCTACTTACGAACGCAGCGGCGAGACGTGATGATTGGTGCTACGTCGTGCGACTGTTACGAACAGGTCAGCTGGTGCTAGCGGGGCGCCGAGACGAGGCTAGTCAGCTGGGTCGGGCCCAGCCGCCACGTGGTTCACCGTTGTAGCTGTTAAGTAGCTACGGCGAGGCTAGCCGGCCGGAGCGGGCGAGAGATGTCGTAGAGCGGCTTGGCCGACGACGCCGGCGCGGCGCGTTGCAACGTGACTTTTTAAAGGCTTTGAAACACCTTGAAGCGTCAAGACGCTACTAGGTTTAAGACCTTGCAACACCTTGGGGCGTCGATAGGCAGGGCCAGTCTCCGGAGCTTGGTGCAGGTACGCGAGAGGCAAAGTCGACCTCGGAAGCTAGATGCAGGAACACGAGGCTGGTGCTGGAGATGTGACTTGAACGAGGACGAGGGCTTGAGTGAGCGCGAGCCTTGTTGGGGTCGCCTTATGTAGGCCTCGAGTGCAAGCTCCGAGTCTGGGCGTGAGGCCTGATTGGTCGCGAGTTTGTGGGCCTGTGGTGCTGGAGGCAGGAAGCCGTTGTAGCTTACGGGCACCTTTTCTCATAGTCGCGAGGCGGCTTCTCTCAGGTCCTGTGTTTGGTTGACTAGGCGCTTCGGGTCCGGAGGTGCTCTGGAACGGATGCGGTTGTAGTCTGGAGGCAGCTTTTCTCAGGTCTTGTGGAGGTCCGCGGCTTGCCGCTGGGATCACCACAGGTGTCCCTCTCCGGTTTTTTTTTTTTTTTTTTTTTTTTTTAAACACTTAGTACCTCACTGGTGGTCTGCTTTCTCTGCCGTATTTAGTGAATACTGCCTGTTTTGCTGTTTCAGGGATTGCTGTGCCTGTTCCAGGGAACGGAACTCCCTCGTATACTTCGTAGTTTGTTGCTCTCGGTGCCTTAGCCTGTTGTTGAGGTTTATCCTCGATGGTGGGTAGGTACGCTGCTTTGACCCTTTCCGCCGCGATGTTAGCTTTTTTTCCTTGTATATCTACGGTGATGTAGTTTGGTGTCCTTTGGAGCACGGGAAAGGGACCTGCGTAGGGTTTCTGTAAGGGTCTTCTGTGCCCCCAGTGTTTCACGAAGACGTTGGTCGCCTTGTATAGAGCGCTCGGGACATTGGCTTTTTGGGGTCCCTGTTGTCGTGGCAGTATTGGCTGCAGGTTTGTCACTCGTTTTTTTTAGGCATTGTAGAAATTCTCTGGCCGGCCGGTCTCCTTTTTCTTTCTCGGGTAGCTCTCCTGCGAGGCGCAATGTTTGTCCGTATACCATTTCGGCGGGGGAGATGTTTGCGTCCGTGTGTGGCGTGGCTCGGATGTTAAGCAGTATGAGGGGTAGTGCGTCTGCCCAGTCTGCGTCAGTGACCGTAGCTTTTAACGCCTCCTTCAATCTTCTGTGCATCCTCTCCACCAGTCCGTTGCTCTGCGGGTGGTACGCTGTCGTTCGCTGTCTCTCAGCGCCCAGCGCCGTCAGCAAGTTTTTCCATAAGTTAGACTCGAACTGGACGCCTTGGTCCGTGATGATTGTTGTTGGAGCGCCGAATGATGCTACCCAGTCTTTTAGGAATGCTCGTGCTGTTGTTTCTGCCGTACAATCGGCCATTGGGGTAGCGGTGCACCATCTGGTGAAGCAGTCAATGCACGTCAGCAGGTACCGTTTGTTTTGTGACACGGGTAGTGGTCCGACGATATCGATGTGTATCGTCTGGAACCGTTCCTTGGGTACCGGCATCTTCCCGGGCGGGCATTTGGTGTGCCTTATTATTTTGCTTGTCTGGCATGGAATGCACTCGCGTGTCCACTTGCCGACGTCTTTGTTGAGTCCGGGCCAGATTACTCGCTGCCTCAAGAGGTCCCTTGTTGCTTGTATGCCGGGATGACTCGCCCCGTGGAAATGCTGAAATACGTTCTTTCTGCAGCATTCCGGGATGTATGGCCTCCGTAGGCCTGTTGACACGTCGCACCAGAGGTGTGGTTTACCGGTCTGTCTGATTATGGGGCGTAGTTTGAGCGCGTTCTTTGATGCTGGGTGCAGCAGTTCTTCTAATTCTGTGTCTCTGTTTTGTTCGGTCATTATTTTGTCGTAGTTGATCGCGGGTCCTTTAGGTATTATTGTTGACACGAGACGTGATAACGCGTCTGCGACCGTGTTGTTGTCGCCGCTGATGTGCTTGATTTCGCAGTCGAACTGTGAGAGGTAGGAGAGCTGTCTTGCTACCCGGGGGCTGTTGCCTTCCGTGGCTTTTTGCAGGGCAAAACAGAGCGGTTTATGGTCTGTCCTGATTTCGAAGCTTCGGCCTTCCAAAAAATGCTCGAAGTGTTTCACTGCGAGGAATATCGCCATTAGTTCGCGGTCGTAGGTGCTGTATTTACGTTGGATGTCGTCTAGTTTTTTGGAGAAAAATGCTACGGGGCGCTGTTCTTGCCCGACTTTTTGTTGTAGTACGGCGCCGACTGCGGTTCCTGATGCGTCGTGATTAAGGTGCTTTTGCCTTCTGGAGCGGGGTGCGCTAGCAAGGTGAGTTGCGAGATCTCGCGTTTTAGGCTAGTGAACGCTGCGTCTAGTTCTGTTGTCCAGTTGATAATTTTCTTTGAGTTTTTGGAGTATCCTTTTGTCAATCCGGTCAGAGCTTGCATCTTTTCTGCTGCGGCTGGGAGGAATCGGTGGTAATAGTTGACTATTCCTAGGAATTGTCGTAGCTTTCTTACTGTTGCTGGTTGGGGAAAACTGCATATTTCCTCTATTTTCTGAGGGAGTGGTGAGATTCCGCCGGCTGACACTCTGTGTCCGAGAAAGTCTAGCTCGGGCACTCCGAAAATGCACTTGGCGGGGTGCACGCGCAGTCCTTCTCCTTGTAGCCGTTGGAAGAGTTGTCGGAGGTGTTTTTGGTGCTCCTCTGCGTTTGCGGACGCTATCAGTATGTCGTCGATGTATGCCGTTACGAAGTCCATGTCTCTTGTTACCGCGTCGATGTATCGTTGGAACGTTTGGGCTGCGCTCCGCAGCCCGAATGACATCACGGTGTATTCGCACAGCCCAAATGGTGTGGTGATGGCCGTTTTCTGGATGTCTTCGTTTTTGACGGGTATTTGGTGATAGGCTTTGACGAGGTCGATTTTGGAGAAGATTGTTTTGTTATGCATGTTGTAATGGAAGTCTTGACAGTGTGGTATTGGGTAACGGTCAGGTTTGGTGCTTGCGTTCAGTCGTCTGTAGTCTCCGCAGATTCTCCATGCCCCGGGTTCGGCTGCCTTTGGTACCATGTGCATGGGTGATGCCCAGGCGCTCTTCGACGGCCTGATGATGCCATGTTCCAGCATTTCCTTGAATTCTTGTCGCGCCGCTTCCAATTTTTCCGGAGACAGTCTCCTTGGTCGTGCATATACTGGGGGTCCGGTTGTTTCGATGTGGTGTTCTACGTCGATTTTCTTTTGTGTGTGCCGGATGTGTTGGGAGGTCGGTAGTATTCCGGGGTATTCCTCGTACAATGTGTTGAATTCCGGGGCGGTTTGGTGTTCGATCCTGTGCACTCGTTGGCTTCTTGAAACGACACGTTTGCAGGGTACTTTGGTTCCGGAAGTTTGGGCGTATAGGCTTGCGTTTGCGGTGTCGACGCTTAGCTGGTGTGCGGCGAGGAAATCCATGCCAATGATCGGTTGTCCCACGTCCGCTTCTATGAAGTTCCAACTTACGGGCCATAGGGGGTTGAGCAGGATGATGCGCTCAGTCGTCCCGTAAGAAGCTATGGGGGTGTTGTTGGCGGCGAGTAAGTCGTAGGACGGGGGTTTGAGCGTGTGTTTCTTTTTAGCTGGTACTAGGCTGACGGCTGAACCGGTGTCGATGAGGTATCGTACGTTGCCGGTGTCTGTGACGTACATTAGCTCGCCTTTTTTTGTCTGTGCGGAGACTGGGGCGTTTACCATTCTCCGCGGTCGTCGTTTCCCGCGAAACTGCAAGGTTGGGTACAGTTTCTTGCTCGGTTACCGAAAGTTTGGTGGTAATAGCAGATTGCTTGGTCCTGCTTGATTCTTGTATTGCTTCTGTTTCCGTACCTAGGTCCTGGGGTTTGGTTTCGCCAATCTTCTGCTTGCTTCTTGTTTTCCTGTGGGCGTAAAGCGTTTGCCAGCATTTTCTTGAGTTCTGCTATTTCCTGTAGGGCTTTGTCAAATTCCGCTCTTGAGACGGTAAGAGATGGTGGTTGTTTGATGGCAGTTACGGCGATGGGTTCACTCATGGCAGTTTGGCAAGCGGTTTGCCTTGCTATGATCTGATCTGCGATTACTCTGTATTCTTCGTCCGTTTTTCCCCTGCCTAGTGCCTCGATCAGCGGTTGTGCTGTGATTGGTAGCTTTGCGAGGTGCATGGAACGGATGACGGACGGTGGTAGGGGTGCTTGCCTGCAGCTGTTCAGTCGTTTCATTTCGAGGAGCAATTCTGATGGCGTATTGTCTCCCATGGTAGTTTTGACGATGGTGTCGTAGTTTGCTTCCTCGTCGTGTCGCACGAAACGGTGCGTTAATGCGGCTTTTAATGCGTCGTATTTGTCGTTTGCCGGTGGGTTCAGGAGTATTTCTTGGATCTCGGATACGATGTGTGTTGGGAGTCCTCCTAGTAACGCTCCGAACTTTGCGCCGTCGTCCAGGTTTGGTACTTGTGCGAGGAACACGTCGCAATGCAGTAACCATCCTTTCACATCTCCGCTGAATGCGGGCAACCGGATATCTTTCCCAGCCATGCCTCCTATTGCCTGCCGAATACCTCTGGGGTCAACCAGTGTAGTGTTCTCCCCCAGGCTGCAACACGCTTCAGGCAGGCTTTGAGCTATCTTTTTCGTGATAGGATAGCCCGAAGCGAGTGCCTGAGGTACAACCGTATTCGGCAGGATATGGACAACACGGGGGTAACACGGTAATTATATGTGGTGATTGAAGTACAACCCTATTCGAGAATGACATAAATTGAAACTTAATCCCATGCGAGAATAGCACAAATACGTGATGATGGAAATACAATACTATGCGAGAATTACGTAATGAATGAAACAAGCACCAATAGCGGGTAACGTCCGCGAGGACGCTACTTACGAACGCAGCGGCGAGACGTGATGATTGGTGCTACGTCGTGCGACTGTTACGAACAGGTCAGCTGGTGCTAGCGGGGCGCCGAGACGAGGCTAGTCAGCTGGGTCGGGCCCAGCCGCCACGTGGTTCACCGTTGTAGCTGTTAAGTAGCTACGGCGAGGCTAGCCGGCCGGAGCGGGCGAGAGATGTCGTAGAGCGGCTTGGCCGACGACGCCGGCGCGGCGCGTTGCAACGTGACTTTTTAAAGGCTTTGAAACACCTTGAAGCGTCAAGACGCTACTAGGTTTAAGACCTTGCAACACCTTGGGGCGTCGATAGGCAGGGCCAGTCTCCGGAGCTTGGTGCAGGTACGCGAGAGGCAAAGTCGACCTCGGAAGCTAGATGCAGGAACACGAGGCTGGTGCTGGAGATGTGACTTGAACGAGGACGAGGGCTTGAGTGAGCGCGAGCCTTGTTGGGTCGCCTTATGTAGGCCTCGAGTGCAAGCCCCGAGTATGGGCGTGAGGCCTGATTGGTCGCGAGTTTGTGGGCCTGTGGTGCTGGAGGCAGGAAGCCGTTGTAGCTTACGGGCACCTTTTCTCATAGTCGCGAGGCGGCTTCTCTCAGGTCCCGTGTTTGGTTGACTAGGCGCTTCGGGTCCGGAGGTGCTCTGGAACGGATGCGGTTGTAGTCTGGAGGCAGCTTTTCTCAGGTCTTGTGGAGGTCCGCGGCTTGCCGCTGGGATCACCACAGGTGTCCCTCTCCGTTTTTTTTTTTTTTTTTTTTTTTTAAACACTTAGTACCTAACTGGTGGTCTGCTTTCTCTGCCGTATTTAGTGAATACTGCCTGTTTTCCTGTTTCAGGGATTGCTGTGCCTGTTCCAGGGAACGGAACTCCCTCGTATACTTCGTAGTTTGTTGCTCTCGGTGCCTTAGCCTGTTGTTGAGGTTTATCCTCGATGGTGGGTAGGTACGCTGCTTTGACCCTTTCCGTCGCGATGTTAGCTTTTTTTCCTTGTATATCTACGGTGATGTAGTTTGGTGTCCTTTGGAGCACGGGAAAGGGACCTGCGTAGGGTTTCTGTAAGGGTCTTCTGTGCCCCCCGTGTTTCACGAAGACGTTGGTCGCCTTGTATAGGGCGCTCGGGACATTGGCTTTTTGGGGTCCCTGTTGTCGTGGCAGTATTGGCTGCAGGTTTGTCACTCGTTTTTTTTAGGCATTGTAGAAATTCTCCGGCGGGCCGGTCTCCTTTTTCTTTCTCGGGTAGCTCTCCTGCGAGGCGCAATGTTTGTCCGTATACCATTTCGGCGGGGGAGATGTTTGCGTCCGTGTGTGGCGTGGCTCGGATGTTTAAGCAGTATGAGGGGTAGTGCGTCTGCCCAGTCTGCGTCAGTGACCGTAGCTTTTAACGCCTCCTTCAATCTTCTGTGCATCCTCTCCACCAGTCCGTTGCTCTGCGGGTGGTACGCTGTCGTTCGCTGTCTCTCAGCGCCCAGCGCCGTCAGCAAGTTTTTCCATAAGTTAGACTCGAACTGGACGCCTTGGTCCGTGATGATTGTTGTTGGAGCGCCGAATGATGCTACCCAGTCTTTTAGGAATGCCCGTGCTGTTGTTTCTGCCGTACAATCGGCCATTGGGGTAGCGGTGCACCATCTGGTGAAGCAGTCAATGCACGTCAGCAGGTACCGTTTGTTTTGTGACACGGGTAGTGGTCCGACGATATCGATGTGTATCGTCTGGAACCGTTCCTTGGGTACCGGCATCTTCCCGGGCGGGCATTTGGTGTGCCTTATTATTTTGCTTGTCTGGCATGGAATGCACTCGCGTGTCCACTTGCCGACGTCTTTGTTGAGTCCGGGCCAGATTACTCGCTGCCTCAAGAGGTCCCTTGTTGCTTGTATGCCGGGATGACTCGCCCCGTGGAAATGCTGAAATACGTTCTTTCTGCAGCATTCCGGGATGTATGGCCTCCGTAGGCCTGTTGACACGTCGCACCAGAGGTGTGGTTTACCGGTCTGTCTGATTATGGGGCGTAGTTTGAGCGCGTTCTTTGATGCTGGGTGCAGCAGTTCTTCTAATTCTGTGTCTCTGTTTTGTTCGGTCATTATTTTGTCGTAGTTGATCGCGGGTCCTTTAGGTATTATTGTTGACACGAGACGTGATAACGCGTCTGCGACCGTGTTGTTGTCGCCGCTGATGTGCTTGATTTCGCAGTCGAACTGTGAGAGGTAGGAGAGCTGTCTTGCTACCCGGGGGCTGTTGCCTTCCGTGGCTTTTTGCAGGGCAAAACAGAGCGGTTTATGGTCTGTCCTGATTTCGAAGCTTCGGCCTTCCAAAAAATGCTCGAAGTGTTTCACTGCGAGGAATATCGCCATTAGTTCGCGGTCGTAGGTGCTGTATTTACGTTGGGTATCGTCTAGTTTTTTGGAGAAAAATGCTACGGGGCGCTGTTCTTGCCCGACTTTTTGTTGTAGTACGGCGCCGACTGCGGTTCCTGATGCGTCTGTGATTAAGGTGCTTTTGCCTTCTGGAGCGGGGTGCGCTAGCAAGGTGAGTTGCGAGATCTCGCGTTTTAGGCTAGTGAACGCTGCGTCTAGTTCTGTTGTCCAGTTGATAATTTTCTTTGAGTTTTTGGAGTATCCTTTTGTCAATCCGGTCAGAGCTTGCATCTTTTCTGCTGCGGCTGGGAGGAATCGGTGGTAATAGTTGACTATTCCTAGGAATTGTCGTAGCTTTTTTACTGTTGCTGGTTGGGGAAAACTGCATATTTCCTCTATTTTCTGAGGGAGTGGTGAGATTCCGCCGGCTGACACTCTGTGTCCGAGAAAGTCTAGCTCGGGCACTCCGAAAATGCACTTGGCGGGGTGCACGCGCAGTCCTTCTCCTTGTAGCCGTTGGAAGAGTTGTCGGAGGTGTTTTTGGTGCTCCTCTGCGTTTGCGGACGCTATCAGTATGTCGTCGATGTATGCCGTTACGAAGTCCATGTCTCTTGTTACCGCGTCGATGTATCGTTGGAACGTTTGGGCTGCGTTCCGCAGCCCGAATGACATCACGGTGTATTCGTACAGCCCAAATGGTGTGGTGATGGCCGTTTTCTGGATGTCCTCGTTTTTGACGGGTATTTGGTGATAGGCTTTGACGAGGTCGATTTTGGAGAAGATTGTTTTGTTATGCAGTTTGTAATGGAAGTCTTGACAGTGTGGTATTGGGTAACGGTCAGGTTTGGTGCTTGCGTTCAGTCGTCTGTAGTCTCCGCAGATTCTCCATGCCCCGGGTTCGGCTGCCTTTGGTACCATGTGCATGGGTGATGCCCAGGCGCTCTTCGACGGCCTGATGATGCCATGTTCCAGCATTTCCTTGAATTCTTGTCGCGCCGCTTCCAATTTTTCCGGAGACAGTCTCCTTGGTCGTGCATATACTGGGGGTCCGGTTGTTTCGATGTGGTGTTCTACGTCGATTTTCTTTTGTGTGTGCCGGATGTGTTGGGAGGTCGGTAGTATTCCGGGGCATTCCTCGTACAATGTGTTGAATTCCGGGGCGGTTTGGTGTTCGATCCTGTGCACTCGTTGGCTTCTTGAAACGACACGTTTGCAGGGTACTTTGGTTCCGGAAGTTTGGGCGTATAGGCTTGCGTTTGCGGTGTCGACGCTTAGCTGGTGTGCGGCGAGGAAATCCATGCCAATGATCGGTTGTCCCACGTCCGCTTCTATGAAGTTCCAACTTACGGGCCATAGGGGGTTGAGCAGGATGATGCGCTCAGTCGTCCCGTAAGAAGCTACGGGGGTGTTGTTGGCGGCGAGTAAGTCGTAGGACGGGGGTTTGAGCGTGTGTTTCTTTTTAGCTGGTACTAGGCTGACGGCTGAACCGGTGTCGATGAGGTATCGTACGTTGCCGGTGTCTGTGACGTACATTAGCTCGCCTTTTTTTGTCTGTGCGGAGACTGGGGCGTTTACCATTCTCCGCGGTCGTCGTTTCCCGCGAAACTGCAAGGTTGGGTACAGTTTCTTGCTCGGTTACCGAAAGTTTGGTGGTAATAGCAGATTGCTTGGTCCTGCTTGATTCTTGTATTGCTTCTGTTTCCGTACCTAGGTCCTGGGGTTTGGTTTCGCCAATCTTCTGCTTGCTTCTTGTTTTCCTGTGGGCGTAAAGCGTTTGCCAGCATTTTCTTGAGTTCTGCTATTTCCTGTAGGGCTTTGTCAAATTCCGCTCTTGAGACGGTAAGAGATGGTGGTTGTTTGATGGCAGTTACGGCGATGGGTTCACTCATGGCAGTTTGGCAAGCGGTTTGCCTTGCTATGATCTGATCTGCAATTACTCTGTATTTTTCGTCCGTTTTTCCCCTGCCTAGTGCCTCGATCAGCGGTTGTGCTGTGATTGGTAGCTTTGCGAGGTCCATGGAACGGATGACGGACGGTGGTAGGGGTGCTTGCCTGCAGCTGTTCAGTCGTTTCATTTCGAGGGGCAATTCTGATGGCGTATTGTCTCCCATGGTAGTTTTGACGATGGTGTCGTAGTTTGCTTCCTCGTCGTGTCGCACGAAACGGTGCGTTAATGCGGCTTTTAATGCGTCGTATTTGTCGTTTGCCGGTGGGTTCAGGAGTATTTATTGGATCTCGGATACGATGTGTGTTGGGAGTCCTCCTAGTAACGCTCCGAACTTTGCGCCGTCGTCCAGGTTTGGTACTTGTGCGAGGAACACGTCGCAATGCAGTAACCATCCTTTCACATCTCCGCTGAATGCGGGCAACCGGATATCTTTCCCAGCCATGCCTCCTATTGCCTGCCGAATACCTCTGGGGTCAACCAGTGTAGTGTTCTCCCCCAGGCTGCAACACGCTTCGGGCAGGCTTTGAGCTATCTTTTTCGTGATAGGATAGCCCAAAGCGAGTGCCTGAGGTACAACCGTATTCGGCAGGATATGGACAACACGGGGGTAACACGGTAATTATATGTGGTGATTGAAGTACAACCCTATTCGAGAATGACATAAATTGAAACTTAATCCCATGCGAGAGTAGCACAAATACGTGATGATTGAAGCACAATCCTATTCGGGAATGACGTAATGATTGAAACACAATCCTATGCGAGAATAGCACAAATACGTGATGATTGAAGCACAATCCTATTCGGGAATGACGTAATGATTGGAACACAATCCTATGCGAGAATAGTACTAATACGTGATGATTGAAATACAATCCTATTCGAAAATGACATAAATTACGTAATGATTGAAACACAATCCTATGCGAGAATAGCACAAATACGTGATGATTGAAGCACAATCCTATTCGGGAATGACGTAATGATTGGAACACAATCCTATGCGAGAATAGTACTAATACGTGATGATTGAAATACAATCCTATTCGAAAATGACATAAATTACGTAATGATTGAAACACAATCCTATGCGAGAATATCACAAATACGTGATGATTGAAGCACAATCCTGTTCGGGAATGACGTAATGATTGAAACACAATCCTATGCGAGAATAGCACAAATACGTGATGATTGAAGCGCAATCCTATTCGGGAATGACGTAATGATTGAAACACAATCCTAGGCGAGAATAGTACTAATACGTGATGATTGAAATACAATCCTATTCGAAAATGACATAAATTACGTAATGATTGAAACACAATCCTATGCGAGAATAGCACAAATACGTGATGATGGAAATACAATACTATGCGAAAATTACGTAATGAATGAAACAAGTACCAATAGCGGGTAACGTCCGCGAGGACGCTACTTACGAACGCAGCGGCGAGACGTGATGATTGGTGCTACGTCGTGCGACTGTTACGAACAGGTCAGCTGGTGCTAGCGGGGCGCCGAGACGAGGCTAGTCAGCTGAGTCGGGCCCAGCCGCCACGTGGTTCACCGTTGTAGCTGTTAAGTAGCTACGGGGAGGCCAGCCGGCCGGAGCGGGCGAGAGATGTCGTAGAGCGGCTTGGCCGACGACGCCGGCGCGGGGCGTTGCAACGTGACTTTTTAAAGGCTTTGAAACACCTTGAAGCGTCAAGACGCTACTAGGTTTAAGACCTTGCAACACATTGGGGCGTCGATAGGCAGGGCCAGTCTCCGGAGCTTGGTGCAGGAACGCGAGAGGCAAAGTCGACCTCGGAAGCTAGATGCAGGAACACGAGGCTGGTGCTGGAGATGTGACTTGAACGAGGACGAGGGCTTGAGTGAGCGCGAGCCTTGTTGGGGTCGCCTTATGTAGGCCTCGAGTGCAAGCCCCGAGTCCGGGCGTGAGGCCTGATTGGTCGCGAGTTTGTGGGCCTGTGGTGCTGGAGGCAGGAAGCCGTTGTAGCTTACGGGCACCTTTTCTCATAGTCGCGAGGCGGCTTCTCTCAGGTCCCGTGCTTGGTTGACTAGGCGCTTCGGGTCCGGAGGTGCTCTGGAACGGATGCGGTTGTAGTCTGGAGGCAGCTTTTCTCAGGTCTTGTGGAGGTCCGCGGCTTGCCGCTGGGATCACCACAAAGTTTTAGCTCGTTTTATAGTCTGAATACTTTGAAACCCGTTTCAAGAGTAACTTAAGCTTCATTTCGTGTAAATAAATATATCATTTCGTGGAAATAAATATATCATTTCAGATGTTTGTGGAAGCAGTGCATCACACAACATGAACGCTTGAGGCTTACCGAAGGACCTACAAAAAAGTTTTAACTCCTTTCGCTTTCAAATCACAAGTTAATTCTTTCAGCACCTAAATTATGCCCGATGCATGAACTGAGTTTCCAAGAAATCAGTGCTAAAATTACACCACTTCGTAGAATAAAACGAGACCCAGGCGCCTCTCTCCAGCGCTCCATACAGACATCAACAATTTAATGCGAGAGCTGGCGGAATGTTTATAAATGAATTGCTACCTGTACCTTAGAAATAACTTTCGATTCGCAGAGCGAGTCAAGCATTGAGAATCCGTCGGCAGTAAATGAGAAGCAATTGAGAAGAGGAATCTGGGGGATGAAAGCGGCAATGTCATTTGGCAGAGAATTGCTGCCTGTTACAGCACCGCCTTCCGTAACTTTGAAACACGACAAAGTTTTCACTTTTTAATAGCGAAGGAGGTTGTTTGTAGCACTTTCATGACGAGTCTTGAAAGAGACTGTGCTTGTCGATAGGATAAGCTCACTTCAGAATTGTGCGGTCATATCTTGTATCAACTGCAAGTCTTTGAAGTATACGGTGCTGTTGATTTAATATTACTTGCACGATAGTGAAGAAGTGATATGTCTTCCAAAAACATTTTTAGTGCCGCAAAAATGCGTGCAATCTCTAATTTTCCACTAGAAGTACCAATACTATTTTAAGATTAAAGTATCAAATGACATAACAACTTGTGATTTCGTAAGTCAGCTTCATGATGAAACTATTCCAGGCTTTTAATATTGATTAAAAGGTTATGATGAAACACTTTCGGTATAATCGAGTAAACTTAGACACGATTTCTCTAAACTGAAAACCGGTTCATAATAATGGTTTTTGCGAAGGTATGATGATTCAGTGAAAATAGAAAAATTATGTAAAGCTTACTGAGGAGTCAATTTAAAATACCATTCGTAAGACAAGTATCAGATCCTAGCCACAGTACAACATGCGGGATTCGATTGGAGAGTAGAACCGGATTGATATAGTGAACAAAGAAAAACGTAAAATTTCTCTCGACGTGTTCGTTAAAGACTTAAGTTAAAGTTAACTTAAGTTAAAGACATGTGCTGTGCGAAACGATGTTGAATTTCTCTCATGCTGTTGAGGAAAGCACGAAGTTACATTTTTCCTATCTCTTTACTGAATACAACGTGGACGGTCACAATCCAGTGACAACCAAGTAAGACTGTCAATGTCATCCGTTGGGTCAGGTTGGCTATAAAATTTCAATTTACCGTATAAATATGTTAGTTATATTCCGACCATGGTAAAATATTTCAATGTCATTGATCAAATAAAAAATCTCTATGAAAAGTTATTGGAGGAACAATGGGAAATTTTTTCTGCAAAAAGAAGATTAGGGTACGACCGTATGCACAAATCAAAATGTGGAATTAAAATGAGTTGGGCGGAGCAAAAATTGGGTTCCTCCCTACTAGTATAGTGAATGAAAAATTTGAATAATAATTATTAATTTAATTTCGAACTATGCAAACACTGAAATCACACCGTTACTCTTTTTGTAACATTTTCCAGATATTAATACTGGAAGCACTCTATCGCATTTTCCCCTATCTCATCACTGAACGCTGAGTGTGTTATTTTACTAATGTTTTAAATGATATCATTGTGGAAAGTGACGAGCAAAAAAGTACGCAAACAAAAAACATATGAAACAAACATGTGTAACTGAGCTTTAAGCTTCAATAGACAGGCTATTAAAAGTATAGGAATCAAATACGTACATCTTCCCCGTTCCCTGGTACAGTAGGACACACAATCTGATAAACATTTCTATTGTTCATTTCACAGTAGTTTTCACCAGTCAATTGTTTTAACTTCAAAAATGTTCATTGTCATTTTTGATGGCACGTGCACTCTTGTGTAGCTTCAATTAAATTCATAGATGGTAACAAAATTATTTTTGAATCTTTTCACACTCTGTGACCATTTCAAGTCTGGGCTACAATGTTAACCCACGAGTAGGTAAGGGGGCTAAATTTGTTAAGAAGTTCGCCATGAACTTGCATGTCATCAATAGGGGACCACAAACACCTGACGTCATTTGATTATAGTGGATGAAAGCATAAGTGAATAATAGCGACAGAAAACTCAAAAATTTCTCAAGAATCGTCTATACTGTGTACATAGTCAAAATTCATTGTACATTTTTTCCATTCATTTCTAGGTTTGCTTTCGAATACCCATTATATATAGTGAGTGCCTCAATCAAAATTCAGGGTCTCCATGTACATGTACTTTTTCAACAATACTTTTTTCCATGAGAAGATAAATTTCCTTCTAGCATAAAGCTTTCCATGGTTTCTCCATTGATATACCAAATAAAATCTCGGCTTTAATTTAACTTCTACTAATTTCACAAATAACGACGAACGACCAGTACTGCTTTGTAAACTTTTTTTACTCATTGAACCCCACTAGACATGATATATTAAATCATTGCATGCAATGCCTTTGATCACAGTATTCACCCAAGTTTAATGAAGCAGTTGCCCTCGTACGCTTGGTAGCCACGATAAGGACCCGGATTTGTGATAAAAAATCACGTCTATCGTAGTGACCTGTTGTTACTAGTGATACTACTTTGATTGAAATAGGTTGAAAAATCATAAGTTGAAATGAAATTACTCGTGACGAATTAAACACAGAATTTGTATTCAGTCATTGCAAGGTATTTTGTCGTTGGTGTGACAGCTTGATGTATAGATTGGTCTCCCCATCACTAGTCCCAGAGTTAGAAATTTAGTTTCCGGCCCCAAGTTCTGTTCTGGTGCTGGGAAAATATGTACGAAACAAAATGTACCTACATTTTGTAGATACATATGAATATGAATATACATATGATATATATAAATATATGAATGATTGTTCAAGTTCATCTCAAATATCATGAATCATTGTGTAGACTTTTCCCTTCGAGCAACCCATGCATATCATTTACTTTCATTCTGTACAACACTGAGAAAACAAGTACATACATTTTGTTCTTATGTCGGCCGTAGTTCCACTGCCCTGAATTCTAAAGTGTTTATACCTTACATATTTCCTTTTAAATCCGTTCTAGTCACTTTAAATATACTTCTAAGTAAAAAGAGTTTTGGTTGTTAACTTAAAGGTAAATTAACAACACTGGAAACAGCATGTCTAAACAGACGAATATTCAATTAAAACTACTAATTATCAATGAGAACCATTAACTTTAAGTGAACCAACTTCTTTTGGGTGAAAAAATAGTTATTCTGTGAAAAAATATATTGTCAGAGAAAACAGTTAATTTACACTTGAAGCCACCAATTTTCAGTTGAAACAACAAATTTTCAGTGAAAACAGTAATTTTTAGTGGGAATAATATTAACAGCAGCTTCTGCTCTTTATATCCGTCTTCGCCCCGACGTTTTCTGTCTTCTCTTGTGGCCGCTTCTCTAAATTCCAAGACAGGTTTTGCTTGCTCATTTTTGGAAGGAAGGATTTTGAGCGCAAAAAATGTTTCTTTGTCCCGCAATGCTAAAATCAGCATTGGTAAGAAGCGAGCCAGAAAATTTGTTGCTTCTCTTATAACACAGTTCCTGAAATTTAGCCAAACGCGGTGCAAAGAAGATATACAATCATTATCGGTAAAATATTTACAACATTAAATGGGAATGTCAGTTACAGTCAGTCATCTTGGTAAAATTAGGTATGAACCTTTTATTCTTTTTGCCTTAATATTTTCTTCCAGGATACATTAAATTGTCATCGCCTTACAAAAATCAATACTCTGAATTTGTTCTGCACATTATACGGTCAGTGAATGGAATGTTAATGAAAAATTTGAGTGGGAATTCGCAACATTCTGTCAAAAGATCTACATATAGAAAGGGTAAAACTCGCTTCGATAAATCTAAATGAAAATTTTTTTCACGATGCAGTTTCTATGACGGTACAGCTAGGAAACAGTAACTTTAAATAAATAAGAAAAACAAAAAGAAATCACACCATTGAAATACAGGGTGTCCATAAAGTCAGGGGGCAATTTGATATTACGGTAGTTTTGAAACTATACGTTATAGAAACAATCTGTGAACTGAATTAGAAAATTTATTGTATCTGGTTAACATGTAGTTAGTTGATATTTTGTCCAAAAATATTTTGTATGTTATTAAAGGCATTAAATCTTGTCTATCAAAACAACTTATCACCCAGGGCTTTAACGGTAGAGGTAGTCCATTTCTCCACGTTCCCCAGATTCAACTCCTTTAGAATATTTTTTATGGGGGCATGTGAAAAGAAATGTGTGGGCAACAAGACCTCGTTCATTAAGATACTTGAAAGGTGAAATAAGTGCGTTGCTCTTTGACATTACGTACTGCTGACCAACTGGAAAGTGTTTTTAGCGAACTTAAAAATCGTGTTACCCTTTGCATAGCTAACGATGGCGGACATATAGAAACTGAAGAAGGCGGCAATGAATAAACTTGAAAATCTAATTTTTCTTGTTTCTGATACCTGTTACAGATTGTTTATTTCATTTATAATTTGAGAGCTTCAGTAATATCCAATTGCACCACGACTTTATGGACACCCTGAAGAATAATGTGTTCTTTCTAAATGTACTCCAAGTATCGGAAGATTTTTAAAAGAAGTATGAAAATAAAATAAAAACATCAGTTGCACCTATATTTCTCTTCTGAGTTCATTAATGCATTTTTTTCTAATCGAATATCACTTTTTATATGAAAGTTTATATAGAATAAATCAGATATGTGTTTCGTGAATAATTTATTAATCGAATGTTCTTCCCCACCACAAGGACGTATGAATTACCAATAACTCCCCCTTCAACTTGGACATGGATTGGGTGTAAGCACACTAAATGACGATATAATGATCAGAACGATCATTATCATGATCACATCTTGGACTTACCGAATGAGGAAAGACACTAACTCTTGCGATGGCTCGGTTCAGGTATCGATCGAAGCCAAAGGAGTTTTTGGGCGAAGATGTTAGTGAACATTTTTTTCATTTTCCTTTAGAAACCATTTAAAATTATCACAACAGTCAACCAACACCATTATCATCACCACGACGAATAATTATTAATATTTCTCATCATGTTCAACTACAGCTCGAATCACAAGCTCAAGTTAACCTCGACAGCTCGCTCAACCACATCACACTCCACGTTTTAAGCTTTTTCCATCCATGTCTTTTTTAAAAAGTACTTCGGAGCTTTAATTACTGTTTATCCAGCTTTCGGTTTCTCAGGCTGTAAAATGCCTTTCTTCTGAAAGCACTATGTCATATGTTAATGAACCTTCATTTAACTTCTGCAGGACTTTTTCCATTGCAAGTCGTTTCTCATGAGGTGGTCTGTGAGCGTCTGTTGTTTTCGTATCTTGAATGATGGCAGGCTCAACCGTTTTTGTAGAAATTTTTATACTTTTTCGCCTACGTATAATCCCATGGTGTACTTCTGAACTGACTTTTTTGGACTTTGTGTAACGCACGCCAAAACAACTCTGTAAATTTCGGAGACGAAAGAAGTTTGAGGGCGCGATGAAATCGAGGACGATCTTCGGTTGTTCCAAGGATGTCAGTCAGACGCATGGTGCAACAAACGATAGCGTTCGATGAATTAAGAAACTCGGCAATCACGAATTTTGTATTACCTCTGAAATAACACTCAACAATAGCTTTGCATTAATCATTCCCTCTTCTGTCTACACTGATATAGGCAAATAAATAAGAAAAATACGGAATACCCGAGAATAATTGTTAAAATTAATGAACCTTTTTAGAATACGTAAGTGATTTTAACCATAAATAAATGTACTGAAAACTGTACTGGATTTACTTTTTGTGTTCTCAAAAAGTCTTTTCTAAAAATGAAGACCTAGTGCAAATTTTCTGTGCGCGTTTTGACGAGAGAAATTTCTAAGAACCCTATTCATCCTCTCAAAATGCGCGCTTTGCATTCAATGGTTGCCATGCAGTGATATCGGAGTCTCAAAGTCTCAGTAATTGAAAATATCCTCCTAATGGTAATACTCCACTTCGTGGTATTGAATTTGCGAGCGTTTACGTGACGATGGAATTGTTATAGCATCCAAATGTTAAGAAAGTAAAGAATTGTAATAGACACATTATTTGAAGCCCAATTCTAATTTTGTTTTTTCATATTATTGCGTATACATAGAAATATTTTGTAAATGATTTTATCATGTTACAGCAGACGAAAACTACTCTCAAATACGAAGATTCCAAAACTATTGCTGAATGTCTCTAACACATAAGATTAGTCCAGCTCCTAAATTGCAAGAATTCGACGTTCGCGTTAACACACAATAATAACGAAAAAATCGATTGAAATAACCTCTGAAACATTTTAAAGCCTTCAATCAAATCCAACATCATAACAAGATTCCACATCACTCCCCTCACTGGCATTTTTCAGTTGTTTGTTAGCTGCAGTTTGAAATATTGCAACTGTGACGTCGATACATTCGCATGAAAGCCAAAACTATGCCGATAGAAAGTTCTGTAGATTGTGTTCAAGTTTTCAAATCAGCGACAATAATAAATTCATTAACTCCTTCGCTTTAGCGAATTTTAAGATCAGTGTATTTGTTTACCAACCGCTAAAAATTTCGAAAAAGTTCAGACCGTTAATTTCGATGTAGAAAAACAGGCCGTCAAGGCGATCGTTAGGACCCTGGATCGCGGCCCCATCAGCGAGAAAGGCTTTCCTCCTTTCGAGGAGGCAATGGCATCGAAGAAAAATGGATCTTCTAAGAACTGGCGCGAGCAAGCAAGTTTTACAGTTTTTATAGCACTTATTCTGCTGAATTGCTAAGTTAGCTTTTGTTCTTTATGAGACACAGGGAGACCAAATCAGTTCTCAGCCTTCAACTTCTTCGGAGTCCGGATGCATTTTGGCAGAAATTTAAGGGAATGGGAACTTTCTGAATGAATTAGTTGGGGAAGTACTATACTTGTAAGAATAATAAAGTTCAGTGTTATTTGCTATTTTTTTTGTCATCATTGAATGTAGGCAGATTGTTCATCACATAAAGTTGGTAAAACGTGTTAGATTCATCTGCGAATAATAAATTACCCTGAAACAATTAACGAAATAAAAAACAAGTAAAATACTCGAAACCATGCTCTGTTTATGATCTGGTTAGAAGCATGTTGAAAGATTTCGGGATTTGAATGCAATGAGAACAGTGAAACTATTGACCTTTATGTTCTGTGTTAGTGGCCTGCAAGGATGAATAACCTTCACGGTGTTTCTGGGAACGACTTTTTTAATTCGTCCATGTGCACTCTTGATTTAGCACGATGGACCTACTTATATATTTGTATACAATCTCACAAAATCGAGACAAGGGACTTTTCAAAAACCTAACATTGGATGGAGACAAGCTTTGCTACACCGTCTGCGTTTACTCAGAACAGAAGGATAGTGATTGACAGTAGCTTCAGGAAATAACCAAAAAAAGGATTGTTGCTACTTCGCCTGCAGCTCAATCTATCATACCTGATCTGAGTCAGTTCTTCTGCCCTGAATATCGGACCAGTGTGAAATTGACTACAACAATATAGAATACTAGGGTTCGAACAGACTACTGGGATGGTTTCTTGCTACCGTGATGCTAACTTCTGTAATGTCAGTATGTCTTTGTAATGATATGTACTCTCATGTATAATATCACTGGAGTTCACGGTCCTGGAAAGCGTTTTCTCGACAAGGAACACACGACCTACTGAAGATAAGTTGCTTCTATTGCAGCACGAGAAAAATTTATTGGATTTTTTGTAACACATTACATGAAGCTTAGATTATAGCTGAGCGTGGAACGTGTTCGACAAAGGCTGTGTTCGTCAGAAGAAACTTGAAGGCATGTATGCATTCGGCCTGTCGGCCTCCTGCCTGAGCTATTGTGGACCTGTTACAACATCTTTTGGTGTCTCTGCTTGTCTTACTCATTGTTGCGTATGATTTCTTAGACAAGAAACTCGCGAGAAGATCACTCGTCATGCACAATTTGAAACTACAATTAAGGGCAAAGATTGCGTGCGCCCGAGAAGTGTAATGTATTATTTCAGAGATCTTAGAGTGGGAAGGTCAACTAGCCAGCGCATTCTCAGGCGCGATTCTGATAGCTCGAGACAGAATGCACCAGAAAAATACTTATTGAATTCGTTGAATTAGGAGATAAAATATCATTACTCTCTCACTGTAATACTACTTACTGAGAGATCAACGACTGAAACTCCATCTGACGACTATGAAATTGATTCCTCAATGCAAACTGACAGAGGTAATATTTACGAACAACTATGATGGAAAAAAAAACTACTTATTATAAGAGAATAACTATAATCCACTTTCAATCTAATATTTCATTCAAGTTTAAACGTGTATGATATAATTTCTGAACATTTCCTACCAAATTTTCATTTAACAGTCCTACCTTTTTTTAAAAAACTCAAGTATGAGCGTTGCACTCAATAAAAATGCACGCATTCAGTAGAAAAAGTGAATGATCTGAATTCTAGCAATAGAGATTAAATAAAGAAGAGGTCAATTGCAGAACACATGCAGAATTACAGGTCAATTGTTATTGAATGAATAACATGCTGTCTGAAATGAGAGTTCTTTTTTCGAGTACGATCAAGCGTTCATTTATGAAAACAGTTTCAAACTGTCAGCAATCGCCCTTTCTCCTTTCGACTCCTCCCTTTTCATTCCAGGATAACTGGTATCACATTTCCATCCACTGCGGCATTCTCATTTTATTCTCGCTGTGAGTCATGAGAACTGGAAACTTCATCAGGGAAAATCTGTCTTGTCATACGGACGATGAAGAATGTACGAGATGGGTTATGGCAACGCAGCACATTTCGATCAATAAGATGAAGTTTCCAGCACATTTACATAGGTTTACATACATACCAGGAAGAAAACGTAAATCCAAAAATAAAAATTTGCAGTTTCTATGCAGTGTTCAGGTACCAGTTTTTAGATATGGCGTAGGGGCGAGTGAACCAATTAAACAGAGACTCTGAGAGGAATTTGGTTCAGGAAAGCTAGTACGCTCATGCCGTAATCATGTCATCACGTGTGGTGGTGGGTAGCTCCGTTATGTGCCGGAGGTATCAATAAAATGGTCAAAATGTTCAGAGTGGAATTTATAGTTTTTAATATTTATACTATAAAGTCCGTCAATGCACCCAAGCAAATAATTCTCGGGTAGCCTTGTTGTGTGCCGAAACTTTCAATAAAAATGGTCAACATATTTTCATTGGGATACATACTAATACTCATACTTCAGTAACCTTCCATACACCAAAGTAAAGGAAATTGAAGTTTTTTCTGAAAAATTTAATCACACTTTGGGCCAGAATATACTAGCCTAACCTATAATAATAAAACCAACCCTATCACAATCGGTCGTAACCTAACCTCTCCTAACCTAACTTATTTTAACCTAACCTATCATAACTTAACCTAACCTATCCTAACCTGTTTTACTATGTCCTAGTTTAACTTATTTTACTATGACCTAGACTAACCAATCCTAAAAACTTGTCCTAGCGTATCCTATAAGGTCTCTCATCCTCCGCTAGGAATAATGTCCAATTTACGTAACGACATTTGGCCCGGTAACAACTGTCATGATTCTACAAAAAACTCATAGCATAATGTACGGTCTGACAAACTCACAGCAAACGAAACACAAGTAAAATAATACTTAATTTTGATGTAAGCCATATACCTGTTAACATCATTAGCTCACTCTTGCCTCAGCTATTCTTCACAGTGATATTTGCACGGGGCCAGCTAGTGAATTATAAACCCAAAGCGAATTATCGCTTAAAGTGTGTCCTGAATCGCTGCTCATTACTCACAGTCTGACGTTAAAATATTGCTAAGCTAGAATGAATATTTCGATAGCATGCATCGCTGATTTCAGCGGTTATGTTAGGAACGACCTGCGCCATTGCATATCATATGTAGGTATGATATCAGGAATGTCTTGTCATCGAGTATCCTTCTTGTATTATGAAAATGTTACTGGATTATACTTGCGGTACGGGTGATTTCTATTCAGTAAAGTTGAATCATTTCTCCAGGTCAGGGCAAAAAGTTTAATTTCAGAGTATGTAATTCAACTGTGTTTAAATCAAGACCATATTTTGAATTAGTAGAATCATTTACCTTCAATTTGTTTTCAATTTCTAAAAAGTTTATGCTGCAAGATTCTTAATACGACTTTCATTTTCACGCCTATTCCAATTGGAATATCTTCTAATTTTATTCGTCAACTCGTCACTCTAAATTAAAACTTGACTCATACAATGTAATTTCTATGGTATTAGATAGCATTTCATAATATTGGATTACATATTGTTGGATTTTAGAGTATTGGATTTTATGGTATTGAATAGTACTGGTATAATATTGGATAGTGTTTCTCCTCATCTCATGGCAGACCGCTCAAAATAAAATCAAGTTTTTTTCATTGAAAATGGTCTAACGTACATTAAAAGAAAAAAACGATCCATGTAAATGCAATTTCGAATGTATTTCAGGATGAAGAAAATTTTACTCCTATAGTGTTTTTCCTTGCATTGGCACAATGTTCGAACCAAAGGCGTTTAAACGATACCATATTTTTTCTCAAAAACTTTTTTACTATATTCTCTGAGGAAATGTGCTGATGAAATACGACAGTAATTATTCATCTTCACGTTAAATTCATTCATAGAAATTGAACTCAAAGTGACTATAAATATCTGAGCGAAATAAACATATATAATTTAAACTAACTGAACTGAATACCCTTAGAGCTCATTTTAAACTAATTTTCATTGTTTCATGATATTCATTTTCACAACTAGCGGACTAAATTGTTCATATTGAGCTGCTCAATTTGCAAATAAAGAAAGTTAAACGATTTTCCTTTCATAAGAACAGCATTTATAAGAAAATATGGCAAGCAAAATAGTTAACGTCGTCACTAAGCTAACGTCGTCATTAAGCTAACACTAAATAGTGAACGTCGTCACTAAGCTAACGTCGTCACTAAGCTAACACTAAATAGTGAACGTCGTCACTAAGCTAACGTCGTCACTAAGCTAACACTAAATAGTGAACGTCGTCACTAAGCAGTAAGCTAAAATGAATTTCAACTGGAAAATATGGCTGGCAAAATAACCCCGCTGAAATTTACCTCAGCGCATACCATCGACCTCAGAAAATGTACTCAAGAATATCACATCGGCTTTTCCCTTCTTTTCCAGGTGAAAGACATTATTAGTTTTTCTGCTTTAGTGGCGATGAACTTCATCAAATTTGAGTCACTTTTCGCCGGTGCTAGGTCAATTTTACCCTCAAGATTAGTGAAGCATGTCTACGGAAATTATTTTCTTCGCTCAATTAAGTGCCCCTCATCTTCCAGTGAAAATCTTCGCGGCAAGTTCCTATCACAACATTTTTGCAAGGAATTGATTTTGGGGCAAAGTCTCCCCTGATTGCCAATTCCACCATGCAAATTTTTGGCTCAGTAGACGGTGAAAAGTTATCGCCCACGTCACTGCTTTTTATTTTTGGTGCATTTTTATCAATGGGATAAAAATGGTGACCCTCGAAAATCAAACAGCAAGTTTTATGAGGAAAATGTTTGTTTTGGCCTCGGCTAAGTGGTATCTATTAAATAAGCGAAAGAATGGTACAGGTTCTCTAATGAATTCTATACTTATGACAAAATTCAGCTGATAATATTCGCTAATAATAGTGAGAAATTCGCACAAAAACTGTCTAGACTACAACAACGCTCAAATCGAACGAAAACTTTAATTTTCTGGCCATAAATGGATGACAGTTCTATTTTTGCCGGAAATGCGTTTTCAGTTGACTTGTCGATCATACGTTGATTGAACGTAAATTAACTCGTAGAGTAGCCACCAGAATTACAAAAAAAAATATTTTCTGGACGTCACTCATCCTCAGTATTCCAGATCGATGCTGAATGTCAGTGTGAGATAAAAAAATGACATCGAATGAGCAAGAAACCATCTCCAAAAAAAATTGGTGAATAATTTTTTTGCCAATTCATAAGTGCAAAACTCAATAAATACATTTTGGATGGACAAAGGAGACCTCATGCAAAACCGATTCGTGCAATCGAATAGAGAAAAATCACAGGCGTGGTTACTCGCATTCAGTTGATGTATTTTGTTTCGTCAGTTACGGCCTGTCATGGCATGATTTCGATCGACCTGATTGCAGTAGCCTATAGAATTTGCTTTCACACTTTCCTCACGTGATTTAACTTTTCTTTCGTATTTCAGACCAGACTACTTCTTATGGGTTCCTCACGCTTTGCCCTAACCAATTTAATCAGATTCAAGATGAGAGACAGAGCGAGTATGACTAAAATTTCAAAACAACGATGTAGGTTTCATAGTTGCACCTTCCATGATATGGATCTCTATTCTGTTGAAAATATAGTCCCTCGGTCATTCCTATTCCACAGGTTGCATCGTTGTTTCTTACAGTTCAAGCGTGTCTTCCCACCGGTGTTGGTTCCATAATCCCGTAAATAATTACTTAAAAAAATATTTGTGGAATAACAAGCTTCTCTGATCATCGTTTCCAATTTCCCATCCCAAGCTCCGTTGACGCATGCAGTGCCGTGTATCGAGAGGAGTAGAATTGTGTTACATTTTCTTTCTATTTATTCTCATAATTTACTATAATCATATTTCTCTCCCTCGCTGTGAATGAAAATGCATGTATCTCAGAAATAATGGATATCCGAGGCCTTCGGTTGATTTGCATTCTAAATAAAAATGATAATTATTTTTCTGAGTTTAAAGAGTGTCAAAGCGTTTAATTCTGACGCCTTGTATGTTTCGAGAAAAACTACAATAGTAAACGTATTATATCACTCATAATTTGCTAAACTATTATGTGTTTAACGCAACCAGTATTAATTCAAGCCAGAGATGTTTAATTGTTTTAAATGTAACCTGTTCTTTTGCATCCGAGACAAAATGCACTATCTCTGTTCTAGGGAGAGACCACCATGAGAAAAAAGCTTCGATGATGCCTGACCAAACTTGACAGTTGTTTCCACCGTATACCCAGTGGCGAGTCAGATTCCAAAGTTTCCGTGGATGACAAAACCGAATTCATCTAATGAGAGGGTACGGTCATTCATCTGGGGAAGAATGTCTATTGTCCAAAATAACAAATTCGTTTGAAAATAAAACATTAGAGAAGAATTGCGAAGAGTTGAACTTCCAAGAAACTTTTCCACTTTTTTTGTGTTTGTAGTACCCCATTTAGTAAATTCGACTCAATTTTAAAAATTAATTCATTTCTTTGTGAAGGTAACGTTCGTTCATAATGCTTATTCCAGAGCTTGAGCATTTGATATTTTAATTCAACCCAATGATATTCTTAAAATCTGTGGAGAAAATCACGTTCCTTGTTTTCACAGTGGAATTCGTTCACTTCTATTCATACTTCAAACTTCTTCGTCAGAAACGTGATAATAAAGATTTTACGCAAACGTAAGAAATTTAAAATATCTTACATTTGCAAAGTCTGGGCGTGACGAACTTCCAAGCGTATGATTTATTTTGGCTCATGACTCATAATTGCATTTTTTACTTAGACATTAAACATGCAACAGACAAACTCAGATAGCATCTTCAGGAAATATTTATTTCGACCTGAAGCCTCACCAAGGACTTCCTGGGTGTTGACAGTTCATGTTTGTTTCTCAATGTAATAGTTGAAATCCCGGCGGCTTCGAATTGATGAGACTTGAAATAAATTGAGCATCTAATTCTACGATTATTTGAAACAGAAAATAAATGTTTAATTATTGTATCAAAGCTAACTCTCATTTTGGTTTCGAGGCTTGCATTTGTATATGACAAGCAAGATAAATCAATAAAACATGAAAAAGGTTCTACTTTGAAACATAGGGTGGATTGACATTTTAGCCTCAGCAGAAATTTCGCTGAAAGTAGCAGAGTAGCAATGACGGGAAAATTTGGAGAGAATGTTGTTTCTTGTTTAGTGCTTTTCACACAATGAAAACAATGTTTTCTAAATGGAAATCCCAACTCCCATTGACTTTAAGGCTCTGGATACTTCTCAATCATTGAATAGTACAACCTGCAATAAGATTAAAGAATGACAAACAGGCTTCATTTCAAACTTTGCTCTCACATAATCATATTTTCATTCCACGCAATATTGGACATAGTCCACCAGCCAACCAATGTAATTTTTCGTGCAAAAACTGGAAAAACCTTCTCGAGTCCTTGTAAAACAAGGTTTATTTTTTCCCTCAAGCCCTTAGTTGTTTTGCTACGAGTGTGATTAGACTTGGTCAACAGAAACCAGTGCCACCCCATATGTAGCAATGTCCCGTTATCATTGTAGAACAGCAGAAACACTTTCAATGGCCTGACTAAAGCGCTGGGCAGGATGAAATGCATACTCCGGGGCAATTTTTTTCTCCACTTTTGTTGACATTCTTACAGACTCATAAAATTACTTTTCTCTGGCTAAAAAATGAAATAACAATGAACGCAGCAGGATATTTCCAAGTAAAAATGCCAACATTGTTTCAAAAAATTATTGTTCATTTTATTTCGAGACTTAGATTATTCAACACAAACTTTTACCAAAGCGTATATCAACAATTATAATTGAATTATTAGGGCTCCACGAAGCTTCAAAATGAAATACAAAATTAACTTCAATTTTCTGAGAACTTCAAGAGTATCATTCATGATGTCTTCCCTCGAACACAAAAACAAAAATTCTGCTCTCTTACATGGTAGTGTGTGCATGGATGAGGTTGTTGCAATCGTTACTCTCGATAGGCCTCATGACGGTAGGTACTGTTAGTCTGGAATAACACGTTTGGCATTTTTTAATATTCTTTATCTCTCATATATAGAAATGGCGATTTGCGTTTTCCTGAATCAATCAGAATAACGTTGAATGAATTTGAACGACTCAGATTGCGATTCACTCGTGCTCGTCGTCTAATTTGGAATCCGTTTTCATGGTCGGTTATTATACGATGCGGTTCTGTAAATAACACCTCTCATCTAGAAATTGTGAGTTGTAAATACCTCCATATTTCCTTCGCGTGCATTGTTAATGAAGGTGTCTTTTGTGAAGAGAAAATTGAATCTTCTGAAACACTTTCGAATAGTTTCAATATGTGATCGCATTTCATATAGGTCACGTAATCGATTATTATTGACATAATAATCTAAAAATATTTCATAACAAATTAATTTTTCTATCAAAGTCTATTGATATCGACCGTAAATTTTGCTGTGGAATATTGTTCTACGACTATACTGGTAATACAATTGTGCAATTATAGATCAAAACTCATCTCTAAAGTTGAACTCATTTTTCATCTTCATTTTCAATACATTCAAATGTAGAGGTTTTAGAATAACTTTCGACAAAAATGGCAGCAAAACTCAGTGTCTTCACAAACAAAAAGAAGTTCATTTCATTATGTCAACTGCAAAGACAAAAACGCTACGGAATTTCAATGTAAGCCGTATACATCCTCACCTCCTAATTCTCGTTAGAATTAAGAGGTGGAGAAACTCGCAAATACTTTTACAGAAATAACTCGTATTTTCTAGAACAGAAGTAGTGGGAGGGTAAAGTGAACTGTTGGCTAAAGCTGCGGACCTCAGAAACAACATTGCCGCACATCAGTCAAAGCAGGGGGAGCTAAAGCTTCATAATTCCATAAGCTGTGGGAGTGGAGTCATTACATCAGTTATCGTAATGCCGGTATCGAATCGCCGTCTTTATGTTCTTGCTGCCCTCCACCCACGATCATCGTAGGATCAGGATTCACTAAGAGAATAACAAGAGTAAACTATATTGAGCAGCAGTGGTCTCTGTCGAAGCTCGAGTTGGGGAAGACGTTTTCATTGCGGTTCGTTAAACCGTGGGCTGTTTTACTTAGACTGGCAGCATTATGTACAGCTATCATTGCATGTTGCAATCATTATAAAATTGTCTGACTAGGTTGAAATCAGTAGATGTTGTGTTATCTTTGATCACCTAAATATTAAGTAAATTTGAATACTTATGTAAACGGTGAAGAGGTTGCTAAACTTTAATAGAAGAAATTAACGTAAACAAAATAAAGAACAGCTATAAAATAACAGTATTAGTTATTGGCATCAATGTCCACTCCAATGGGCAAAAATTTTTCTCTGAGATTAAACCTCCAGTCGGTGGATGTTTAAGTTAGAAGCCGCTGAAGAAATGATGTTAAGAATTTCTTACTGTTTGGAGTCACTGGAAGTTACCACTCAAAAATGGACCATCTCTAGCAGAGCGCATCGGGAAATTGCACTGCAGCAGTTTTTCTTTCTTTAAAGTAATAAGGAAATTATAGAGGCTGCAGCATGGCTGTGCGTTAGGACTTTAATTTTATTGTGGGACTACAAGAAGTCTTACTAAGAGCTCTCTCCTCAAGTAGACCAAAAATAACAGCGACTGGCGCAATAAACAGCTGTAAAGCCAGAGGAGCGGCACCATTACGCCAGCGCTGCGCCCGCACAAACCCTTATAAATACTTCCCCTTCCCCTCACGCCTGCTCCACACAATTATACTTTTCCTTGCACGCAAAGGCGTATCTAGATGTTCTGTTACAGTGGACAGCTAGCACGTCGATGTAGATTTTGAAATATTCTTAGTTGAATGCTGCAGCTATAATGCTTTGACTTCAACTCTACACGAAATGATATTTCAATAGTGTTCAACACAGTTTAATTTATAGTATTTTGTTTATAAATATGAGATTTCTACTCATTAAAAAATAACACAAAGGAACATTTTCTGTCTCTTCACGGATATTTTCGGCCATTGGTTCTATCTTAAACGCACATTTTTATATCACAGATTACTTTTCTTGGGATCTAGGCTTCAAAATCTTCTTTATTGTTACGTTGCGTGAAGTAAACGCATCATTCAACTGCTATCGAATTTCTGAGAGCAGTGAATGCCAATTCAAGTCATACCATTTAGTTTAAATTCTCTTTTGATGGGCATGAATTTTTTTTACTGCGTTAACTTCATAAAAAATTAATTTAATGACAAAATACTAAAATTTAGATGTAACCATTTTTACCAGTATTATGGTTAGCCAATTCTACCTCTGAAATAATTGTTTCACGCATACCGTAACGTTATTCTCGTCTCTACTCTAAGTTTATCGATGTGAATTGAGAACCTTTCATTTTCCTCCAACGACAATATTTGATAGTTGAGGTGTAATACGGCATGATATATATTGTAGTTCTAGAACAAAAATTATTCAGTTACATTGATGATTGAATTTAATTCGAAAATGTGTTAATTTTCCAAACTCCGTACAGAGTACGTATTCTTCCATGTCTCTCGTAACGATGCTTGAGTTATCAGTTCTATTTTTCCCGGCGATGGCCGGAGAATGTTTTAATAAAATATAAGATTTCGAAGTCACCGTCGACTTGTAGCGGTGGGCGTCGGATCATTTCGAATGATTCTTGGGGTACGAGTAATTTCATCCTTCACGAAGCAATTTTTGTGTTCTGATGAAAATTCCAAGATCGATCAAGAGTCATGAGAAGACGTTCTATTTCATAAAATTTGAGCAATGTGATGATATTTTGACATTTTAGTGATCTATTTTCTACAGTCTCGAAAAATTACGACTCACAAGAAGACTTTCTATTTCATAAAATTTGTGGCCGTCGATGATATTTTAGCATATAAGTGATCTATTTTCTACAGAGTCTCGTAAAATAAGTCACAAAACGTGAGGCCATTCCATATCTTCATTGAATAGCATGCTGCCTTGGTTTGAAGAGCGGCGGCAATAGACTGCGGTTCCAATAGAGGTCCTTCTTCACTCCTGAGCTGTAATGATATGCCTACGATATTTTAAAGTGTGTCAAGAAGAGACACTTCTACTTCTCGTTTGCCGACAAGCACCTGACGTCAAGTCGCGTCTCCTAACAAACCAAGATGGCAGCAGCGCGGCTTGCACGAAGCATCTGAGGGATGCTTGAACACTTCTCCGTTTCGGCATTCCATTCTTGACGACCCGCTGCCTGGAAAAAAGCCATCCAGTTACGAGTCTCTTGAGAAGAAGGAAGTTTTTCCAAGAGTGCGTGACTGATATAAAAAAGTGCCACCCTAGGATGCAACGTAAATCCCAATGAGCGCAAGACGTTAATGATCCATTACTCAGAATCTTGGGTGCTTTTTAGGGCGCGCTAAGAGGGCCATTAATGATAACCTCACACTTGCTCACAGAACCACTTTTATGGAGCATTGTACGTCCCGTAATGAGCTCCATATGAAAAACTGTCCCTCAAAAAATCTACAATGTTCTTCGGTGTTCAGGAATTATTCTTGCAGATAGAATATAATTCTGGTACAACCTCAGCATGTGCGTTGTATTTTAAATAGGCTAAGAAATACACTACGATGGTGCTCATTTTTCGGCCGTAGAGCTATATATTAAAACAATCATAAGACCAATAAACTTTGGAATTCAATGGATTAAACACCGACCGTTTTTTTGGCATCAATTCCTCGCTGAAGGTAAGCATTGGAACGGGTTACCATTTTCGATTCAACGTATGCATGCGTTTGAGTTCACACACTCTTACTTATAAAGACCACGGACAAACATTGATCCTCGGAGGCACCTTAAAGGTTCTTTATAGGTGGATTGGTGCGGTCATAAATTGAGTGAGTGTGTATAATAAGAGTGAGGAGAGGGGACGGTGGTCTCGTAGGCCCCTGTAGAGATGTGAGCCTCGGGAGCTCTCTGAGGCTGGTTAATTAAACGAGGGCTGCGCTGCAGGGGTACGGAGAGCGCATCACGACTGCGGTGCTGGAGGGGAGAGACGGCCTTCCCTGGCGCCTTCAACTCCCTGCTCCAAAAGCGACGACAGAAACTGGGAGAACACTATGTTTAAGCTGTTGATTGTCGTAGGTACAGCTTACTTGAGGGTATCTTATTCAGGTCATGGTATTTGAAGCTGTTGATTGTCGTAGGCACAGCTTACTTGAGGGTATCTTATTCAGGTCATGGTATTTGAAGCTGTTTATTGTCGTAGGCATAGCTTACTTGAGGATACCTTATGTAAGTATTGTGAAATGAGCGTTCGGTAAAGTATTTGCAAAGCTTCTTCGGGCAATAAATTTTTCATTCGATGGAGGATTCCGACGTATTTTGATAACTTGGTACTAATATGAGCGATGTGCTTTTTCAAAGTCAGATGTTAATCTATTATGATGCACAGGAACTTACATGAGTTGTTTTCTTCGATTTCACCTTCTACAATCTTAATGCTTGGAAGAGACATATTTTTATTGTGTGGGGACATAACATATTTTGTTTTATCGATATTAAGGCTTATTTTATTAGCTTTAGGCCGCATTGAAACCTTTTGGAGTTCGTTACTTATACTCTCCGCGATTAGAGCGGGATTTTGATTAGGAATGGACCGTAGAAAGCGTGCAGTCATCGGCAAAAAGTATGAATTTGAAAAAATGAGGGAGCTTTAACAATATCGTTGATAAAGATTAAAAATAGGTGTTCCGCGAAGACAGATCATTGTGGAACTCTATGGCTGATTGTCAGTAGTGCATCGTCTTTAGCAACGTAATGCTTCCGATTTGTTAGGTATGATCTGAACCAATGATGAGCCACTCCTCCAATGTCATAACAGTGGAGTTTCGAGAGAAATATGTTGTTGTCCACACAATCGAATGCCTTTCGAAAGTCAAGAAATGAAGAGATAACAAGCTTTCCTTCATCTATATTAGAATAAAGGTATTGTACAATTTACATAGTTCAACACAGCCTGTGCTGTTTATTTTTTTGAGTGAAAACCAAATTTTTTATCATAGAGAAATAATTTTTACTCAAAAAAGAACACACTTTTTCATGCACAATTTTCTCGTACATTTTGCTAATAATTGGTAACTCAGAGATTGTACATAATTAACTCGTTGTACAAGTTAATAACTTTTTTTCAAGGGACTCTTCTTGTAAGGTATGCTATTTACTTTTTCATTGTCTGGATCAACGTAATCCTCGCAAAAATTGAAACTTCAACCAGAATATCTAATTTTACTGTTTTGATATCACCGAAGAGATAATTTCGTAAAAAATATATATCCGAGTGCACAGATGAATTCTTCTCATAAAAGGAAAAATAGTTCTGATTCCTGTTTGAATTTGAATACGTTGTCGATTCTTGACAGAGTGTTCGAAACATTTGCAACTTTATGAGAAGACAGCGATGAAGAGGGCATTGTCATAAAATTTTGATTAGTGAGCCTAGAGTGACGTGGCAGCGGCCATGAGCCTGCCAGTCTCAGAAGCTGAAGGGAAAGCTAAGTTCTTTAAAGGTGAAAATGAGACTTGAATAAATAGTAGAAATGAATGGCCGTATCACGTCAACACACGGCGGATTAAAAATAACTGTTATCCGTAAGCGCAACACAAGTTACACGATTTCATGACACCTTAAGGTATCATGTAGTGTGTGTGAACCATGCACTCGTACATTAGAAGAACGATACTAAGAGGACTTTTCGTGCGTTTTGGTAGACGCTGACTTTTTCCGGTTTCACTTGAAGGTATTGAAAGAAAATTTAAAACAAAGTAGTCATTTAACTTACTTCATTTTCGGGCACCCTCATCTTTTGATAGACATTATCACTTTACATCTATTTTAGTGAAATCTATAAAAAAATTGAAGTTGCATTGAAAATTTGTTTGAATTTATGTATTACCAAGGCGGCTATGACGGTGGTATCTAATCCATCAATGATGTGGAGTTCTCCCACGCTATTACGCTGCCTACTCCGTGCAAGACGGTAGGGATGGTGTTCTTGGGATCATACACGGCTAGTCCCTATTATCCTATCGACTTGGCAAACATTATTTCAGTTGGAAAGTTCAATTTTGCCTCTATCAGACCACACAATACGTTCTTAAAACTAAATTTCAATGTCAAAAATATTTTTGGTAAACGTCAAGCTATTCTTCACCATTTTACTGTAAAAAAAAGGAGTCCTGGGTGGAGCGAAAGCATGTAGACTACCTTGATGGAATTTTGAGGTGACCGTTTCTCTACTGACGTGAAGCTATTGCAACTCTAGTTCGCTTTGAAGGTATGGGCGGGCTGCCATTCATGGGCTCATTCCTCATCTCACGCAGCGTTTAGCGTCGAGGCAGCCCGTGATCTTGCGAGGAGCCCCGACTCGAGGCAGATCGGATATTGCCCCGGTCTCGCGACACTTCCGAACTATGCTCCACCTGATCATAATGAAACTTTAACAAGTTCACCAATTCCCCATAGGTTAATCCTTCATTGTTAAGCTCAACTATTTAATTTCGAAAAATTATGTTTCTCTGCCAAATTTCCTTAAAACTTCTGTTTCGTTTCAATATTTTGTCATAAATATGTTCTCTAAGCTATCTGCACTATTCTCCTCGAACCAGGCTTCGAAAATCTCTAACTACATCGAAAATAGAGCAATGCGAATACGTGTGTTCAGATATTGTACACACGGAGCGTTCTGATTAATAAATGCTCAGATGATTTGTTAAGAAAATGAGAAGCATTGATTTTAATTTAGTGGCATCTGTGAGAAACGGTGACAGACGAAGTAAATTGATTAGACAAAAATTTAAAGATACACATTAGCGAACTTCAGAAATTTCCAATCCAGAGCTGTGAATTTCTTTCCATATTCTTTACTATCACTAAGCCCAATTGGCTACCATGCAAAGTTAACATGTGAATAAATAATAAGTGACAAAAAAGTGGTCAAGAAATCATCAGTAAAACCTAAATTAAAACAAAAGAGAAATGAAAAGAAACATCGTTAAACATTTCATAATAATTGACAGCAACTTGAAAGATTAATATGTCTGCAATGAATTTGAATAAGCTAAACTAACACACGTGGAGTTAGGTATTTCGCATAGTTATTACATTGCTTGGGAAAATTACATTTCAGACGCCGTGCAGGTATTATATACAAGTGCTGCTGTTTATCATAAAATAATATAATGTTGTCTGAATAATATTCTATAACATATTTTTCTTCTGCATTGAATTTCAAAAACACCCTTCAGAGGTGCAGCAAACATTTCTTAGACTAACGAGGAAAACTCATGAACGCTTGTTTTAAATTAACTTTTGTTCATCGCTAGATTCACCATGAGATTAGATATAGTATGCAAGGCTGAAGTACGTATATATAATAAATGATAAGTTTCAAATGGCATAGACGCGAAGAAAATACTCGCGTTTGATGTAGGAAGTTCGTAAATCTCAAATTTACATCACTTTTTCGAATATGAAGTTTTTTTAAATGTAATCTTCTAATTAGCTTGTGCTCAATATCTGTCCACACCAGAGTATTAAGTTTTATTTCCGGCACGGACACGTAAATGCCGAATAATACAAGACTTTCCAGGACCCTGTATTAGCTGACTCCTTTCTCTTGAACGTACTCGTACATCAACGAAGTCATGTTTTCAAAAATCTTCGACAAACTTGTATCTGCAGCTGACGAAACCAGACTCGCATGAGTGCTAGGAAAGCACAGCTGTTATTTCGGCACGACCTGTAAATTTTATTTTTCATTTTGACGGAAGCAAAACGTGAAATGAGTAAGATAATTCCGACCTTCGATGGAAACGAAAAAAAATTAAAAATTATTCAAAGCAACTGGTAAATTTTCAACCCATGATGTCAGAATTCAAATTTCGATCAAAAATCTCAAATACTATTTCATTCATTTCTCATAAAGTCAAATTTGAGAATAGTGAGCTTGAAAAGAAAATCTGGTACTCCTCTCAATGGAACGCTCGTCACAATATTATGCTTTGTTCAACGGTACATCTGAGCATGATTGCATCTTATAAAAACTTCGGACCGAGTGAGCCAAAATTCCACCGAAGAATCCTTCGATTACGTGGCTGGCAACAGAGATGAATATTCAAACGATAGAGAATTTTTCAATTTTTCCAGCCAGCTAACCCAATTTTGATGTGATCATTTTTATTTTGAATGCTGATGAAATTATAATTCACGAACACTGATGAAATCACTGTAATGAAAATTTAAGAAAATAGAATGGGGTGCATGTAAAGCTGTTAATTTTCTTCATGAGCGGGAAAATGTTCTAACTTGATCATTTTGATGCCGAATGTTGTGACCTTTTAGCAACTGAAAATGCTTAATCTGCTGATTGCATACAGTCATTTCAGATAAAATCTTAAGTTATTCAAGTTGCCCATAGCTGCATGTAAAGAGCCACTAATTTAGATTAAGTTAAATGTTGAATTCGAAACACATTTTCATGGACTCTTTCTACCGCAGGTGGACACTTGAAAGCTGATGGTAGATACTTGAAAGAGTTGGTAGGTACTTTTTAGCTAGTTATATGTAACGACAGCATTGAAACAAATTCAAGACAAAACTGAAGTTCCTGCTGTCCAAGAGCGCTATATTATTGATGCTGCGCGCGCTGCAAACGGTCAATATGCTCGACCCGCTGCAATACTCGTAACGGTGAAGCAATAAGCAAAAGCTAGAGAGGACCTGGATGACCGGTGACTGTTCGTGAAGCCCCAAAAGTGACTACTTTTTTGAGTCAGAATCGCGCCAATGGCCAAATGAAAGGAAAAGAATCCCGTAAAATATTGTGTGGCGCGAATATTGCACTGCGTCGGGGATTGGATATTAAGTAAAAAGCGTCATGCAAGTGTCGTTTTGAGTGCCGTTCACACACAGTTTTAAATAGGTTCAAAGTTGCTCAGGGGCGGGAATCGTTTGGAAAGTTCGAGTTCAATTAAATGTTAATCACCAGTTTTTTGGGACTCAGTTCATTTTTCTATAGCGCTCGCGCAGCAGCGTTAAGATTAAAATGCGGTCACAGTCGCTCAATATGTCACAATTATTAAACTTATAGAAGAAAACACTCAGTTTTACTGCTGGAACTTGTCCACGCACTCTAAATCATGTTTCAGAATATTTTTATTTCCCCGCGATATGCTCTATCCTGATATTCAATGTTCGTATTATGACGGCAGGTTTTGATGCAAAATTGGCGTCTCTCAAATTCTTTGATGCTATGTTTACCCTGTGATTTATACTTCACTGAAAATGCTTAAAAATATCATTGCATGTTTGGATAATATTTTTGATAATTTTAACATAAAATTATATTTTTAATCGCTTACAGTGAAGTTTAAATCCCAATGTCACCGTGGCATTAATGAATTACTTGGTTGAAATGCAAATTTTGCATCAATACCTTGTTAATAGAAACTGCTGGAGCATATGAGCTTCATCGTGAAGGGAGCCGCAAAGCATTTATTCGACGGCTTAGGCTGTTAATTGGCCGTGTTGCCAGGTCACTTGTAAACCTTGCATGCAAATTGCAATATTACAAGAGCTGGCAGCGCAAGGCACAATTTCCTTCAAAGAACGCGAGGTATCTGCAGCCTCCGAGAACAGTTCGAAACGCTTGCTCTGTTTCCGCTGCTCGCCGATCTAATGTTTAGAAATGGGCCCCCAAAGCCTGCGAAATTCATTTGACAAACACCCTGGTCTCCAGAACCATGTAGATTTTCAGCAAGTGGTTTCCCTTTTTTGGCGTAGTTTTATGGCATGGTAATTCAATCGAAGAACGCTCGACAAGTGTAGCCTTATTCTTCACAGCTCCGAAGTATTGCTGTGTTTTGCGTGCTGGAAACTTCTTCCAAGAACGCTGTTGTTTCCTGCCGAAGAAAATTGGGAGAAGTTTCTTTTCGCTTCGTAGGTCACGTGGAAAATGATAAACATAGAGTTCGTGTAACGAGGAATTGCGAGTTTGCAAAGTGCAAAACGCAATTTTATTCGAAAATTCTATGTGAAACATTTCTTAATTCTTTCAAAATTCAAAAAAAATATTCAGGAGAGATTCCAGGCACGCTTGGGAACCAAATGTAATTTATTTTATTTTGTGAAATACTGTAGTGGCTCATAGTTCGAAGAATCCACTATCACACTGTAGTGAACAATGTAGCATCAAAAAATTCTTCAGTTTGTTATCTATTTTTGATACATTCTGTTCCTGCACAGAATGGCATAGTATTCATGCGGAATATATTTTTAGTTTTTATAATAAATACACAAGTATGCGATCAGTATAGCATTGCGCGCATGAGTCGGGCATACACTTGCTTCGGTTAACATGTTGCTGAGGACGTCCATGTCCTGAAAAATCAAACTTAGGTTTGAAAAACAAAAAAAATATATGATTTTTCATCAGTCTACAGTTTGTACGACCCTGTTTGAGCTCTTACTAATCTTCTGGACGTTAAGGAAGGTTTACCATCGTCAGAATAAAATTCAGTCTTGGTGAAGATTGAACATTAGTTTCACTAGGGAGTCAGGTTAACTTAAGTTTTTTATTCACTGAAGTCAAAGGCTCTGAAATCTTGAGGGGGCGAAAATTAAATATTTTTCTGTTTTGCCTCAAATTATTCACCTTGAATCCTAACTAGAAGCTTGTTTTAATTCAAAATTGGCCCATAAATAGGAATTTGATGAGGATAAGCACTTTGTTTCTAAATCTGAGAAAACCTTCTGATCTTTTCATGACTCAAAAATGTAGCGTTTCTAGTTGTTCTCGACGCATTTCTTTTTTATTAAGGAAAAAATTGGGGCTGAGACAACGCTCGGGGTACAAATGTGATGCAGTTACCCTAAACGGCGTCGTTTGTATCACTCGGCGAGGGATGCTTGCTAGAGCGGAGAGTTTCTCTCCAATTGCCTCTTTAACACACATCTATCGCTCTAATTCGCAGCTTCTTTACGTCTAGTTATTTCTTACAGCTTGGTAAAGTTTTTCTCGCCACTGAGCTTTCCAAAGTCGAAAGGTGTCGGAGGTATTCAAGAACAGTAAATTTTGTGTTAGATTTGTGTGGACAAGGATAACTTGCACTTTTAAAGTCGTTAATTTCGGAAAGTAAGTATATGATAAAATTTTATTCTAACTGTGCGACAACAGGTGTAAATTAGAATGACATGAAATTTTCTTTGAAATGTTGAGTTTGAAAATATTCTATAAATTGAGTTTTTATAACATTCGGCATCTTGAGAATGACGAATTCCATTTTTTGTTTCACAGTTTTATCATTTGGTTATATTCTCGCAAATAAACCTTTATTATTTTTAACTGTTTTTTCCATGGTTGCTTTCACGCAACTATTTGTTCATGGTTAAGTATTTTCAATGATATTCAAATTTAGCTTTGAGGAGGCAACGCAAATATATACCGGCAAAAAAGTTTTAATTACCCATGAGTCAATTGCAAATCATTTTTCTAGCGGATAATTATTTCCAATTTATTCAAATTTAGGCTAACCAATCTCATATTGAGCGAAAAACATGGCTTTATTGCATTGTAATGACACGCAGTAATTTTGGATTCAAACTTTCAACTGAAATACTAATCTCAGATCAGAACACGACATTCAGTATCATTCTATCTTTGCTGGGAGTTTCACCATCTCAGAGCAGGAAAAGCCGCTTCAGATTTTTGTTTATTACAGTTGAATAGTAGAAAATAAAAGGCCAATCTTACTGTTATTAACAACGCTTTCAACGTGACTTATTTCTCACCAAGAATTAGCCTGTTTTCACTCGCCGTGTATACGGTATGTATACAGCAAATCGATTTGACATTTCACTTTTTAACGTAAATATATTGCAAGCGCTCGCAAAATTTATTGTAATTAGTACAACGTAGATTTTTCTTGTTTCGCTCCCCATTGCAAATGGCCAACCATAGATAGACGTTTGATCTCCTCCGGGTATACAGGGCCTTTTAGTTGAGAGCGGGTCAGCCAGCACTCCTCGTCCCGTGAATAATCTATGAGGTGACGAGTGATCTGCTGCGTCTGTGTTGGTGAGCTGCTCCGTGCAGATCGATGGACTCAGAGTTCGGAGGAGTTCGATCTTCCCAGAAAAACAAATGTAGGAACCTACAAAATTTCCCAGTGTAGGGAAAATCTCATGAAAGTATCGCGAACGCTAAACCGAAATGATCGAAGGTGAAGAGATTTTCAGTTGAATGAGATGGCATGTTTTTAGAAATACTTTCAGGAGATTGTCAGGGTCTGTTCGTGCAATGTTTTTTCGATAAATTTGAGGGAGTTTCGATGACTTTTTGGTAGTGGTCCAATTCCGTTAAAATTTCCGTAGGTGTAGTTGTTTCTCAATCTAAAATGATATGCGTAGAGATTCAAAGAAGTATTCTGTCAAATCATTCTAGCATTAAAATCTTGCAAAAAATAAAACGTATAATCACCGAATAGGATGTTCATTTAGTCGCCAATTCATGACACGATTTTTATTTGGCATTATCTGAGAATCGGCAGAGGTAACATGATGTCATCTTTTCCTTCTATTTTACCTGTTAAAGAATTATTTCGTGCAGCCATCGAAATGAATTTTGAAAACTGCTTTAAAATCGGTTATCTCATTCGGATACCATACTAGAGCCGTATCGAAAAATTATTAGTCCCCAGAAATTACTATAAACGAGAAAATGAAGAAATGCACTTGTCAAAGAATGTTGAGTTACGCGAAAAAGTTTACAAACATTATTTTTGAAATCGGCCTGAGACTGAGCAGCTGTTTGTACAGAATGGTTACGAAATGTTTATGTAGTTGAATCATGATAATCAATTTCTAGTAGTATTATTATGCTTTAGTAATGATGCTTATACTCACTAATTAATGTCGAGATCGTAATTCACAGCATCCTATATTCAAATATTATTGCCATCTTGCCTCTACAGATTTAAAATATTTTGCTGCTGTTTTCATTAACCTGGTTTTCCCAATGTTTCCATTGGGAAATAAGAAAAAACTATTTTTTGAGCCTTCACTTGAAGACCCTTTTATTTTCAAGTACGCGAGCATTGCAGTCGCTCATTTGAAGTAGCGGAATGAAGCTCTGAATTCTTATTGCAAAACAACTGAAAACTGTAATTTTTGACGATTACTCTTTAAGCACAAGTATTTAATTATTCATAAAAAATAACTCAAGCATTTAGTGAATAATATTAGAACATTGGCTCGCGGCTTCGAAGAGAGATGTATCGCTACCGCTGTACGCATCATATGTTACACCCCAAAATAGAAATAAGGAAATTAATATAAAATTACTTTAGGGCTTAAGATTTATGAACCATTTCCAGTCTTTTCCATTTTGTTAGCTCATAGCGAAACGAAGCGAGAATACTTTCACTGATTTGTTCTTAGTTGATCAATGACTGTCGTAGATGTAAGCATCCTTAATTGAAGTATTTACATGAATAATATTTAAGGACCTTCAAGTAGAGAAATTTTGAATCCAGAATGATGTTTTTTGTACCAACTTTCTGAAGATAGGCTGTTTTTCATTGCATTTTTCTTTTTTCTGAAAGGGATGCTGATTGCCTGTCTGCAATACCTGGCTTCAATAAAATGGAAATTTTTTGCAAGGTATGGATCCTATGTGATGTATAAGGATAGCTGAGTGTCCCTATAGGTGTATTGCCGCGATAAGCACAGCATATTTCAAACAGCACAATGCGCACTGCTCTAGGCTAATGAGTTGAATGGTTAAATATAACAACTTTGGAAAAGATGTAATAAAAATCAAGCGCCCTGTATTATGCACAAATAGTCGATTGTTTTTACTGATATTCCACAGTTGCTATGTTGATTCTGAATTACATGTGAATTTCCATTCATTTGAATTGGAAAATACCAAGTTCAATTTTATTTAATTTTCAGCAAGAAGACACAGGAAGTTTTTCGCTGAATAATTTGCATCTTATTTGGCACGTGTTCATATACAAAAAAAGGAAAATAAAAAGTGTTTATTTTCAGAAAGTTGATGTAAAAACGTACAGATGGGATTTCAAATTTCTAGCCTCAAAGCAACTGTCTCCAGGACAACAAGTTCTGGCACCAGGCGCTTTCCTCAAAGTCGGTTATGAATTTTAATTTTGATTTTCAAAAATATTTCCCTTTTTTTCACTTTCTTAAACGACACCATAAGTTTACAAGCAAACAGATGCACGATGGTATTTCCTTTCACAAATCAAAATGAACAGTCGCCATGACATTCATTTTTATTGCAGCGTCGACAAAAATGAATGAGATTACGACGAAAGGTGTGCTCATAAATTTACAGAGATGTCGATCCTCTATGCGGGTAGACTCGGGAGATTCTTGGAATCGGATTCCCTCTTGGCAACGTCGGCGTAAAATCAGCTTGGCGACTTGAATAAATGCATGCAGCTCTGTCCTTGAGCGAGTGAAGAGATGCTCTGAAATCTTCTGCCTAGAATTCAGTGACCAACTAGAAATCTGGGAAGCAACAGGTGCAAAAGGTTCCAAGTTCTCAGAGGGGCGATTGTACAAAAAGATAAAAAAAAAGCATAGACCCTAAAAGATGAATTAGGCCGAATATAAAGATAAGAAGGAATTTTCAATCCATGTTCCTAACTTTGTAGTACCTTTAAGGACTGAAAAACGTTACTACTGATTTTCTGAGAAGTGATGGGAAGCCAGAAGCATGTTCATTATATCTATTTTATAATAATTAGGTGACGGCTTAACTATTCGAATGAACAGATTCGCATCTCCCCTCATGAGATTCTAGAAAAACCGTCCGTGCAAAGCGATTAGGGATTTGCGCTCTGAGCTGTGTGACGTGTGGTGGAATAGACAAGAGATTCATTCACTTCTACGCGTGCCAAATAAGATGCAAATTATTCTGCAAAGAACTTCCTGAATATTCTGAAAATTAAATAACAATGAAATTACTGTTTTTCAAAAGATTGAGAGCTCACATATGATTCCGAATTTTTTCTGTGTTAATTTCATTCTTGTCTTAAGAAAGTCACTTCGAAAAAAAATAATTTCGGAAATTTTTGACAGGTATGAATTCAGTGAATACAGTATCGAAGGGAAAATTGTGCAAATTTCTAATTTTTTTCTAATCCTGTGAATAAATTTCAGATTTTTAAGATACTGTTAAAATATGTCTAAGTGAGAACGAAGTAAAAACGATACGCATCGAAATCAGACATGTTTTCATGTATTCAACATCGTTCCATTATTTTCTTACTGAGGAAGAAATTGATTTTGATCGTAAGGTGAATATTGTTGAAGCGCTGCTACTAAAAATGCCTGGAACGAATTTATTAAGTGACTGAAAGGTATATATTCTGCACCAGCGCGTAAAAATCCCCTTATAATGAACAACAACTACGATAACAATATTGTAAAAATAACGGCTTATGGCAAACTACTGAAACAAACTTCCAAAGCAAAGAGCTGCATCATAATAAATAGAGCTCTATTTTCTTCCAACAAATCCACTTACAATTATGGTGGTCTGAACACTGTAGTGGTCTGAACAAATAGTGGTCTGAATAGTGTAGTCACAGAATAAGTATCTATATTCTCAATAACTAAGCCACATACGTTACGCTATTATCATTAAGGTGTAAACATGAAGTAGTTTCCAACCCAGAGAAATTAAATTTAGCAAATAACTTTCCGATATCTATTGCTCAGTTTTTTCTTTAACCCCGTTTTCTTTTTTTCAAGAACTTTTATTTACTCTAAAAAAAAATTATTTCTCTAAAGCTAACCTCCTGTTTAAAAAGTCCACTGTCTTTGGGGTTTTCTTTACATGAAAAAAATTTTTCTCGAGTGCATGCTCTCATTCTAAGCTGCTCCATGTACCCTGAAGCGTCAATAAAACTACGTTCATGAGAAGTAACTAACTTAGATTTATTCAGGTTTTACATTAGCTCTACGGCACATCAAGTCAAAATTCAGTTTCAAGTGACTCGTAGCAGAGGGAATTGACTTCCAAGAAAAATTACCCGAACGTTTTTTGCTTCGAACAACAAAATAGTTCAATGATTTTTAACTCGTTATCAATATGAAGGTAAATTTTCTGATTTTTTTGCATTTATAATTCAGTATTTTCGTCAGCATTATTATATTCAACATCGAACAACAATGTTGCGTTATTCAAATAAAGAGGCTCAGGTATGAATAATTTTTACCGAAGTTGAGCATCATAGCACCACGAATTTTAAAAACAACCCTCACGCGAAATTCGAAACATTGCTTGAAAAGCAAAAAGTTTCGCGCATGAGCTTCCGCATTACCAACTCACATGTATTTACGTTCATATCTGTTTCTAAAAATAAAAGTTTGTTCCATTTTTGGCTAAAATTAGAACGTATTCCACCGCGGAGCTCGCGTCCTCTATTAATTCTGTGGAGAGCGGCGTTTTTAAAGCAGTGAAGGCGTGTCGCGTGTTTACGCAAGATCCCTCGCAAGGACGTCCTTCTGTGCTGCTGCTGCGAGTGTCATTTACAAGCTTCCAAAAATTAGCGACAATCTCACCTTGCTTACGCAAATGGCTAAAATGTTCTTATTCCATTAAGGTTTTTGTCGTCCCGCACACCTCAATGAGAATTGCGCTTCACTTTGAAGCTTTTCTTCCTCTGCTGGAAGCACTTTGCTAATGCCTACATTATTCTACATTTTCGGGTAGAAAGAGGAAGCCGCCTTGAGGCTTTCCTCCTTTTTCTCCGAGAAATAACATGTCCCTAAAACATACACTTCTCAGCTACCCGAAACATAGCCAAGTAGAGTGCTTTAGGTCTCGCATTTCAACGTAGATTTTGAGGTGTGTGTTCTCACGGGACGAAACTACAGTCTTCCTAGCTTCCAAAGTGGTAGAATACAAACTTAATCTCAATGTACACCAGTAAAACAAGCATGTGCTTTCTTTTATCCTTAAAATTTAACGGACTATTTGAGAACGCATTCCAGTGTTGTGAAACATGATTTTGTAACATACAGGTCGATACGTGATTAAGCTAGCAGGAAATCAGGTCTTTCATTTATTATTCTGCTTATATAAGAGTGTTATACCTTTCATATGAATGCTTGGTTTTTCAAGCTTCGTACTCCGGCGATTGTGTCACTTATCATTAACGCTACATTTCATAATTACAAACAGAAGCTTTTTTCTGCTTCCATGGCAAATCTTGCTCAAAACACTCTAAGAATTGGTTCCCTTCCTATCTTTCATCTACATGATAATCATAAGTAATGAATTATTCACCTTAGCCAATAACGTTGCAAAAACTCAAATTATAAATTTTGCCACCTCAAATCGAAAGAATTTTGTGCGTGCCACATCCCTCATTTCGCGCTCATATCTGTATGCGGGTCCTTTTCAGCCTACGTTAATACGGGAGTGCACGCACTTCCCGGGCTAGCCTCCCATGGGATGGCCGGACCAGATTGGTTTGAGAATTGTTTCTTCGGGCCAACCAAGACTCGAAAAAACTACAATTCGGTCTCAGCAAACTCGAGGTGTTGTCCGAGGGTGTGAGGCCCAAACTCCGGGTTCGCGACTGAATACAGAATAAAGCCGCGATTGTCTATGCTACTTTAGACGAGATTTGTTTTGCAAGATTGTCTCTACGTCCACCTTGCTCGACGCCATTTCTTTTTCTTTTGGGGGCTTCAAGGTCGCGTGCAGAAAAACATACAACGAAAAGCGAACTTGTCTCATTTTGAGGTTCGAATTCCTAAATTATTTCAAAGTGCTGAGGCAAAAAAAAATGTCTTCTTAACTGGGTACATATATTTCCAGATTCCATTTATCGAATGAACGTACTATCAAGAGTCACTCAAGCAGCCAACATCGTCTACTGACCTAGCTGTTTTTTTCGCTGGGCAAACATAACACAAGGCTAGAAATTAGTCAATTAAAAAAAAATTCAATAACGGTCGTATTCTTGCTATGTGGCTAAGACTTATGAACCCTTCTAACACAAACTAAGGCAATATTTCATGTTATGTGTTGTCTATGCTGTGTATCATCACCTTAAAGAAAAGTGTTTTGGCACCATCTTGCTCATATCGGACGGGCTTATACGTGAAATAAACATTCTTCTTGTCATTGGAAGGTAGAGCCAAATCAGCAGTCAGTAGAGAGAATTTGGTCAGCTATGGCTGAAGGGAGATTCTGCACGAGATTTGCACACAAATTCATCACGTGTGAGCGAACGGAAGATGGTCTCCGGGGTATCTGGGCAGCCAATTCCATGGAACATTAAGAGGCATCAATATCCTTAGATTACCGTAGGGCCGGGAAAGAGTTGGCCCATGCCATCCATTCTGTCTGTATTAATCTTATCTTGTACAAAAGTGCAGCCATTTACCGAAAGCCCTTAGGAAAATGAACGCCTCTCATCTCTTGCAAAGGGCGTCAGAAACATCGCCGCCAAATTTACGGGCGTTCCTCTGCCTTTCTCGCAATCGCCGCCTTGCAGTCACAAGTAGAAAGAGACCAAAGAACAATCAACTTTGGTAAAGAACGCGAGAAAGAAATCTTCCCCCAGAAATGGAGATGGACAAAAGACCGCGATCATTTACCCGGGATAAAGCGAGACTGTAAGCAAACGTTGAAAATTGTCGAAATTTCTCCGGAGCTGAATTTAAACAAACAGGGAACCCTCCGTGGGAAGAAAGAGTTCACGGAAATAATTGCAACTGGAAATACGAGAGGGAGGAGCTCCATAAAGAAGATAGGACTCGACAAAATGGTTCAGTCTGAGTAACTCTAACTTTGATCCTCGAATTGATTCCAATCACGCAAAGCAAATTGCGTTGTTGTTTCATATCAAAAGAGGTGAGCAAATTAAGTTGGATTGACCAGCGAGCCCGGCCAAAAATGGAAAGTTTTTGTAGGGACTAACCTTTTGCTCGAGGTAATTGAGCAAGAGTGAGGTCGGCTTATTCCAACGTTTAACAATGAATGGAATTTATGGGCTTGAACAGCCCGGAAACTTCTGAAGTATAGCGCTGGATTTATCGTGAGTTATATAATATTTTTTCAATAGTGTCAGTTCCATATTTGGAAGCATTATTACGTGGTTTGATAATGGTTTTCAGCCCTAACAAATATGAATTGTAAATCCATTACAGAATAGATCCATTTTTAAGTAGTTAATTATTTACGTTTGGGTAGGAAAACGTTTAGTTCATGGTCAGGTTCCCAGTCTGTAAAATTTATGATAAACTTAACATACCTTTACAAATGCGAGAATGTTTTCAATTCCTTTCTTTTAAAATTTCAGTGTCCTCATTTCGGACGGGAGCAAAGATTTTCTGGCTTCCAAATGTAACTGAATTGCAAATGCAATATTTCTCGAGTGAGTATAAAACAAAAGCAATTCCAAGTATAAAGTCTACATTGATTAATCCAGTTGCAGAAGACAAAAAGAACTTTTGGACGCAATTTTTAGTATTGCTAAATAATGATTGTGGTTCCACAGTGACACTAAATTCATTCATCACTGCGGCCTACTGTAGTCTAAACTAGACAAACACAAATTCTGTCAACTGTATAACAAATGTGACTAATTTCGTCTCCTGCGCACGGTCTTGTGTACTTTTTTTCATGGAAATTCCCGCCAAGCTTCAGCACGTTCATAATCACCAAGAGAATAAAAGTCCTACTGGACTACTGACGAAATGAGAAACGTTCACTGTTGCTACAGAAAACTGTTAACTGCACTACTCTGATTAAAGTGAAACCACTTAGCCCAATAATTTTATTTAATGCGTGACTTTGCCCCATCCGAGTGAACATAGCCTCACTCACCACTATGAGGTCTATTGCAACAAGAAATTTCTTCTATAATTATTGTATAAATGAATTCTCGAACAAAAGTTTCCCAACCCTTTTCTTTAAGCCATTGAGATAACTGCTCTCGTGATAACTTTCTCCATTCAGCAATTATTCCCACGCTCAGGTCTGAAATCATAAAACAAACAGCTCCAAAGAAGAAGAGTTTGAGCATGGAATCATCCCCTGCACAATACTCGCCCATTTCGTGGTAGGGGAGGAGTGTACGCGAACAGCCGATAAGCATTTTTATTGTAGTTACCCCAACTGGTGAAAGTCACCCCAACGTTAGAGCGACAGAAGTCATTTCAAGTCCGTCCGTCTAGGAGCCCCGGACCATGTGCAATCTTCCACGCACTCCCTTCCTAGCTTTTGTTCGAGACCCAGCAACCGCTTTGTGCTTCAAGATAGCAGATGCTGTGCGTGCTCGACTCTTCTCTAATTATTTCGCCTGATGGACATTTCATTAAGGAACCGAGAGCGCTTCGTCGCACCTTCTGATGTCGCTGGCCATGAAAATTACAGCCCACGCCTCCCAAATGGAACATTTGCATGCTGCTGACAATGAGAGGGAGATCGACTGGCACTCTTCTTGCTCCTGCATCAAAGCCTGATCAAAGTAGAGGAGCATGAAAAGCTGTTTTCGTGTACCGCAGTCTTAGTCGTGAACATAGTCATTCAAAATCGTGCTATTAACATCGATTCTTTAGAGAGCCTTGCAAATTGGTTCTACTAGAGAATGTTTCGCTGAGATCTGTTTTTTTGCAAAGACTTGCAAGGAAAATCTCGTGGCTTATGTTGTGTTTACGCTGCAAGTATTAACTTGCTAAAAAATGGGAATGTTTACCACATCTAGATAACGAAAAAATTCAGTTTCTCACTGACGTAAATTCAAATCTATCAATTAAGCCATGCGTGAAGTATAATGAGATTTCTAGGAAACAGTATCCCTGATCATTATTAACATATTTGTTGAATTCAGGAGTAATCATATTTCAAATAATAAATAACATTTTAAATATTGAACCAAATAAAACTTGCAATGATGGAAATAACCAATTAAAAGACATTTTTTTATCGAAAAACGATGACTGCACCATGCACACACCAAGCCAAGGAAGGGACGCTAACGGAGGGCGATTGCAGTCATTTGAGGGAAAATTCACCAATTACGGTAGAAGCCATGCGTATCAATTTCGAGCAGCTAAGTTGCGCGTTGCTCTGCTGCATATTCATCATTCTTTATCAGAGTTGAGCAAGCCACCCTTCAGCCTGTAGCTGATGATTTTGCTTTGCAAAAGAGCAGAGAGGGCGCGTCAATCAAGCGATAGTGGGAAGCGATGAATCCATCACCCTCGAAGAGACGCCTCCTCTATTTAGGGTCTTTCGTATGGGATCCCGAACAGATTGTGCTTCCAAAACGCTTGTCGACGCCGATTAAGAGTCAGAAAAACTGATGTGATGGCGAGAAATGTTGCGTGAAAGGATGGACAAGCGCGCGAAGAAAACAATTTCCGGACACGGGTGAAATTGAGTTCAAGTTCAGCAGTTCAGAAAATACATGCATTCTAATGTGCGAGCTTTTTTGAAAAGTTTTAAAAGAGTTAAAAAGATATAAAACAATTTTATCCCTTTACAACCGTGTAGAGGCTAACTAAATTTCAACTCTAGACGAAAACATGGAAGTGCGACTATTTTTGACCTGTGAATGTAACCAAATCGATGTCGTCTCCCTTTGAGCGCGCTTCTGTAATCCAATTGATCGGACGGAAAGTCCCCTTCGACTGCGACATTTTCTTTCACTGAAAGAAGATGATGATGGAGCAGTTTCCCTTGACAAGATATCGTCTGAGAACGCAATGCTCAAGATGCAAGGGCAGATGCGACAGCCGAAGCGAAAAGACGACGAAACTCATTTGAAGAATTTTGAAAAGGGTCCTCTGGTTTGTCTCCGGAACATCAACAGCAAACTCGAAAGAGGTGTGACGGGCTTCGTTGGTAAATTTGTGGAAGATGGTCCATTAAGCTGTCTCACGCCCTAGGAGGAGTAAATGAATCATGACGGAGAATATTTGGACATAGTGTGAGCGAAAGCCCGTTGGCGCTTTTGGCACACTGCTGTCTTTGTAAGAGTTTCAATATAATTCTAAAGAAAACAATATTTATGAATGATTTTCTCTAAATTAATTGCTGATCAAAAAAATTCATTGAGTATAAGCTACAATATTATGCAAAAACATTTTTCACCGATCCTATGCATAATTCAATGGTAACTTAGACCCAATCGACTTGAATGAATTGCACTCTTAAGAGCGAGGCTTCATCTTAAATTTTCCAATGAGGATGCTAGGCTCTAAAGTAATTCTTACGAAGACAATTGCGTTTCTTATGGAGCCTTCCTCTACTTTAATTCAAATCTTGCGAGAGATCTAAGGGAGATTTCCATCATTGATTTGCAAGGGGAAGAAGTTTTTAGGACGACGATTAAATCGTCTAGACTCGAGAGGAACTTCAACACTTGGGAGATTCTCAGAAAATCCTACCGGCAAATTATTCCAAAATCATACGAATGTTTCCAGACCCTCAGATGTCGTTAAGAACACTGGAATTTTTCCTTGTTTTGACGGCTGTCGAAGTCTCAATGTGCGCCTTGAAGTCAATTCTCGTTGAGAAATGCTGAATGAAAAAATGCTTGCTTGGAGCCACAGTTCGAAAACTCTGACCGTAACTTTTTTGATTCATAAAACCAAACTGCAGAGCATTCATGCACGAAAATTTTACGCGGACATTTTTTTCACATATAAAATAAAATTGGTTGCATTTGATCCAAATAAAATGAATTAGAAGGACGAATTTCAATAATTGCCTAGGAGACATTTCAAATGTACAACAAGCATGGAAAAAATAATTGTCTTCTGTATCTTGTCAACCCCACTGGTACAGATGACATTTCATTTTTAAAAAACTGTATGTCAAAAATTAGAACGTTTCGGACCTAGACCCATCTTCAGCTAAACAATCTGAAATGACAATAGTGAAAACATCAATAAACTAGATCCATCATTGACTAAAACAATCTGAAATGACAATATTGAAGTATTGAAAACCTAAACTAGAGAAACTGTTGTTATCTCGACAGTGGCACACATGAGAATGAAATACTTACTTGTGTGAATACTTGTGTGAATTCAGGCACATCACCAATTACAGGCAGGAGTGCCTGATAAATAAGCTTTTAGGACGTGGGGCATTTTATATTTGATTGATGATGTCAAGTTTGTCCAGAAAGTTCATTATCAGTTCATGATTAACGAAGCCACTCAGAATATTTTCCAAGTTGAATTGAAATTTATTTGCACATGCATAGTTCTTTAAGTTAATTCTTTGTGCAGCGTATGCAGGGCAGTCAATCACAATGTGTCCAACACTGAGCACACATTGGCATTGATGACACAAGGGCTGTGGATCTCTTGTATAAAGATAATTATGAGTAAGTTTAGTGGTAAGTAGTCTGCAACGCGTCAAAACCACTTGCTTTTTGCGCGATACAGAGGAATTTACCGTTGGCTCCAGTTTAGATTTGATTGTATGGTATTGGCTAATGTTCGAGTCGTGAATGAAAGAAAGTGACAGGAGGATGGGTAAAGGTTCTAACTAACTATGTGAAGAGGGTGAGCGCTCTGCATGTCATTAAGCTGAGGCTTTAATATGTGGATGTAGAGGGACTCTAAAATTTTAAGTTTAACTGAATTACTGGAATAACCTTATATGGAAAAGTCTGATGCAGAAATTGATGAATTGCATTGAAACTCTGTGTGTGACCTAATTGAGGAATGGGAAGGATGGCAAAGGCGTGCACTTGTTCTACGACTTATTCCTGCATGTTCCGACCACCTTACACGCAATGTGCGGCTCGTTGAGCCCACATATGCAGATGCACATTGTGCACAACTGTATTTATAAACAAGGCAGGAGCGGAGACATTCAGGAAGTTTGTCTATAAAATGAAAAAGTGACCCAATAGTGAACCTATTTACTAACAATACTTGAAAAGAAATTTGTGGAAAGAACGAAGACAGTAACATTAGTAATTCTTTTCTAAGGGTTTCAAATGATGATCCTATATAAGGGAAGGTTATAAACATTTTTTGTTTTTCTGCGGTAGAAACAGTTGGGATGATATGGTATATTATTATTGAGAAACCGATTTATATGATATTGAATTAGACGTAAGGGGTAGCCATTGGAGGAAAAAAAGCGTGTTAAAAATTCTAACTCATTATGCAAAAACTGGTAATTAGAACAAATTTTATACCCGCGGGACAGTAAGGTTTTTAAGCTATTGATTTTAAATTGAAAAGAGCAATGGCTAAAAAAGCTCGAACCTAATCCTGAAAAGGACGATTTACGAAAAACTGAAGTTTGGAGTGTTCGACCCTGTCTTTCCAATAAAATATCTAAAAATGCTAATGAGTTGTCTTTTTCTCCTTCCATAATAAAATTAATAGCTGGATGCTTGGAGTTCAGATAATTCAATAATAGTTGGGCATGAGAAGCTTGGCGAAATAGAAGAAAGCTGTCGTCAATATGCCTCTGATAAAAAACCGGTCTAAACTCAGCTGGACAATTATCTAACCATGATTTTTCATGGTAGCACATAAATATGTTTGCAAAGGTTGGACCCAGAGGCATGCCCATGCCTAAACCCTCAAGCTGCTTGTAAAGTTGCCCGTCAAACACAAAAAAAGGTATTTAAAACACAAAGCTCTAATAATGTAGAAAATAATGATCTAGTCATACCAAGCACAGTTGTAACGCTACTAGTGAAAGGGTGATTGAGACAGATATCTATTGTTTCTCTAACTGGCACATTTGTGAACAAATTTTCAACGTCGAAAGAAGCCATGAAATATTCACCAGAATTTTCAAAATGAGAAATACGGTCAATGAAAGCATATGAACTCTCCACAGTCAAATTACTAGTAGTAAAAGGTTTCAAAATCGGAATAACAAATTTAGAGAGTTGAAAGCTAGAAGCGTTATATGCGGCAAATATAGGGCGAAGTTGAAATTTGGTAGCAAAATCAGATTTATGGATTTTAGGTAGTCCATATAGTAAACCAGGGCCAGAACCTGTCACAAAAAGTGTCTTATAAATTTCATCGGAAATTACAGATAGTTTTTTCAGTTTACGTAAAAAATTATTTACTTTGTCCTCTACTTTTAAAGCATACCGATTAATTGGTTCCGTACGTGATGCGTTCAAATTTAGTACAATCGGATATGAGTTTCACACAGAGTTTCAATGCAATTCATCAATTTCTGCATCAGACTTTTCCATATTAGGTTATTCCAGTAATTCAGGTAAACTTAGAATTTTAGAGTCCCTCTACATCCACAAATTAAAGCCTCAGCTTAATGACATGCAGAGCGCTCACCCTCTTCACATAGTTAGTTAGAACCTTTACCCATCCTCCTGTCACTTTCTTTCATTCTCATGTGTGCCACTGTCGAGATAACAACACTTTCTCTAGTTTAGGTTTTCAATACTTCAATATTGTCATTTCAGATTGCTTTAGTCAATGATGGATCTAGTTTATTAATGTTTTCACTAGTGTCATTTCAGATTGTTTAGCTGAAGATGGGTCTAGGCCCGAAACGTTCTAATTTTTGACATACAGTTTTTTAAAAATGATATGTCGCCTGGTTTTTGCACTTTCGTTTTTGGTACAGATGAAATATATACGCTCACCTTTCCTCGAACGCATTAAGGATGTCTCACTCTAAGCTCCAGTTATGTACTGAAATCATTTCGAATAGTGAACTGAAACCATTATGAACTAAAACAATATGAATTCAAACCATACTCCTCAACCATAACGCGAGGAGATACCATTGCTTGATCAGCAAACTCCGCCAGAGTCTTTCGTGCACTTACCAAGAATTGTATGAACGATGCAAGTTTTCATGCTTCCACTCCGGAGTATGTAAATAAGGAACCCGATCAGGAGCAAGCATCCTATGAATATCAGATGATCACAATAAATGGCTTTCCTCGGGGGAACTGTCCAACTACACATCCAGCATAATATTATACATGATTCTCTTCGTTCGTCAGCGCCCCCCAGCGGCAATTTTCTAATGACTGGCAAGGCGAAGCAAGAAGAATGGCGGTAAAGTCTAAAAAAAAAATAATGGTGACCTTTCGTATACATGTAACGGTGATATTTCAACTGAACCATTTGTCACGTAGTGGTGCATTTGTATTTTCATCATTTGTTAAATCGTTTGCGTAATAATTTGTTTATTTATCTCTCAAGTCATGGATAAAAATTTGTCTGAAACGAACAAAAAAAAGTCTTTGCTACTATTCTGAACAATGAGAATGAAAACATAATGCTAAAAAATGTAAACGAAATTGATGTGTGCTAAAAATTTTCATCATGAAAAGTACTCCGCGAATGTGTTTCGGATTGGCATTGGATGAATGGAGAGGAATAAATGTTGTTATTAACACGTGTAGCTTTGCGAGAAGTTTTCTTGAGTACAATATTGCATCGAAGAGTAAAATTATGCAACTGGAAATAATAACTAAGATTACTTCATCACCACTTTTTAGCACATCCACTTACTTCTGTGCCCTGTGTGGTTTACCTATCTTGAAATGAAACTTTTTTCGAAATATCACGCATAATTTTCCTGCTATTACACTATCATGAATCAAAACAAGGTTTAGCGCACCTGATGTGCTATTTTTGTAAAGATTTCAAGTTTTCGCTCTGAAGTTCTTAGCATTTAGAGCTTTTCATAGTGGAGGGGCACAACTATTTCTTATTGATTGAAAAAGTTATTAAGGCAAAATTATCCCATCATTGTACTTTTCAATAGAACGAACATGAGGAAATGCATTTCAACATTCTCAATAACATGTTAAATTTTTGGTTCGTGCGTCTAATTTGCGTTCACTCTGAGAGGCCAAAACGAGTAATTTTTACTAGTTTTTACGGCTACTGTCTCTTAACTATATTAAACAATTTCGAATCTCAAGCAAATCCCAATAAACATTTGTCACATGCTTGACATAGTCATTTCTTGGAATGGAACCTTTGAGTGCAATAATACATTCCACATTCAAGTACACATTTCTCTAATAATTTAAACATGTCCGTAGCGTAACATAAATTTTACTGTTGAAGTGATCAAGAGGAGCAAAGAAACAAACCTCGCTTCTTGAGAAATTACATCGCCGAATACTTGGAATTCGCTCACCATTTGCCTGCCTGAATTGAGAAAATCCCAACGCAGTATCCAATAATTTACGAAACCATTTTTCGTTATCCTTCATCACGTTCAATATACAGTTCTCCTCAATCCAGCAACAGATTAACATCTTTAGTTATATGTAGAGCATAGAAATTTTTCGTTCATTTCAAATCTGCCGCATCTCACCGATACAGCGGCCAGATATTCTTTTGGCACCTGTATTCAGTATATCGCGTCACTAAATATTCAGTCTGAATTTTATCCAGCTTCGATTATTAATAAGCTCATTGTTCGTTATTATTATACAGCGCCATTGCCCCTTAAATATCATAATTATGATTAATTTCATTCTAAATGTTTTTTTAAGCAATTTAGAGTGAATATTCATCTATACCTTTGAATTTATCAGCTTATGACATTGAGTGAGTTTTGCTCGCGTCCGTCTTCAGTGTTTCTTACCTCATGCACAACAACTCCTATATCAGCTACCGTCTGCTAAAACACAATAATTTTAAAAGTACTCATAATTCTAACAATAATGCACAGAACTGTCTCCTGTTCTTTGTCTCTTAATTTCGGTTACTTTTATTCTCTTCTGAACACTACGTTAACCACTTTTGACCCTTCAAAAGATTTATTGAGCAAATTTTAGCTCGTTCACTTGATAATTCTGTTCAGCAACGACACATTTTATTGCCTTTGGAGTTCCAGCACATCTTTTTATCCATGACTAACACCCTTGCTGTTCTGCATCATTTTTATTTTCTTTTTCCTCATTTCACGCTAATATTACTGATATTACAACATTTTTATTCCGTTCAACGATGCTAGCACATTTCCCCCTCTGATTTTTTCTCTCTCGTGTTGCTAAGATTTTCTCTCGAACTACGCGTCATGTGTTTGTGATCAACATGCATTGTACCCGAGAACATCACAGCACATCAAGGAAAAAGCAACCATCAAAGAAATGTTGACGACCTCGGACTCATCAAAGCGTTTTCTTCGAAGAGTTTGAGTTATTGTTCGTGAAGAGCCTCGAAGATATTTTTCTAGATATCGAATTTTTAACCGTTCCACTTGAGCGAACCCTTTGTTTTTATTAAAGATGTAAAAAGTTGTCCTGCTGAGGGAAAAGTATATATGACTTTATGGACTTTTCACAGACCGTGTGCAATTTCACAGTGAATAGTGAAACATGATTTGTTTTTAGAACGAGAATAATCACATTAAAGTTACGATGTACTCAGTTATGGTTTTTTGAAACCCTGATGCGACAAACGAAAAATCGTGATTCAGTCGGTCAAATTCATGGTAGCATACAAAAACCGTTGACAAAAACAAACGAGTGGACGACGTTCTTATTTACGCATTAAATTAGAACCAGGTTTCCGCTTGAGGTCTAATCAGCTTGATATATAAACTCAAAATTATTTGTTTTCAGTTTAAACCAATTCCTAACATATTTCAAGTTCTTTGTAAAGTTAAAATGACAACTATAAATTTGATCGATCTTGCGAAAGACTGTTCTCGAGTATGATATGTCGTACTTGCGTCTCTGCTTGAGTCTGATTAGTCGTTGAGAACAAATCTGAGAAAAATGTATGCATTCTTCAATGCAGTCCCGCTTTCAATGACTTTGGAGCTTTTCTTCACGACGTTATTTACTTATTCTGCTTTCGAGCTTGTAAAATCAGATGCAGTAATGAAAGTACTTGCTTTATTTATGAGAATATTATGAGAAACTCGTTTCAAGTATTACTTGACTCGTATTCTCATTGCCCATTACATCTCATTGATCTGTAAAAATTAATTGAGCAGAGACCCTAAGCACCTCCAATAAATATTGTCGAGATTTTTCGTTGCCTTCATGCCATTTCATAATTAATTCGCACGGTGAATATGATAGTTATAATTTCTTAAGGACTTCTGTGAAGTCAATCATTTTCAGCCAATATTTTGGGTCATTTATTTATTTAGGTCGTTCACTATAACCTTACTTGCAGAGATTTTTTAGAGTCTAAAATTGCTAGGGGATTTTCTTAACCTCCATGTAACAAAGAGCCTGAGCTCATTTTTTGGCTGTTTGATTTTTCCTGACGCCATCGTGGCTAGAAGTCTGAGAAACTAATCTACATGAATAACTAATGTGGATGAGAAGTTCCATTTATTTTCACCTGGACTTAGTCAGTAAAACTACTAAACGAATTTATTTTACATAACCAAGATATCAATTCAGAATTTCCAAGTCAATTTTACTGACTGGATTTCATGACGGGCCTTATGGTACGTGATATTTGTGAAAAAGTAAATAAAGATCAAGTGCTAAAAATTAAAGATCCTCTCGTAGAGAATCTTTGTAGGTAATTTTTGATGCGCAAAAAAATGAAGCAAAGGCTGTTTTACTGCATTTGCTAAGCCGAGACTCACACTCAGACTTACAGGCTCAAAAAGCTCAGTCAGTTTAATTAACGGGGAAAGTTCCTTCTCACTGCAATTTTTACTGGATCAGTGACACCGTTTTCACATCAATGTTAAATAATAAAAAATTGATGCATGTGACCAAAAAGATCACTTGGAGGATGCTTCAATGGTTGGCTGTGACATCAACATCTGATCTTAAACTTTCAATTGCTACAAATAACCTTGCAACTCACATTCCTTTTCCTTGCGTAGCATTTCATGAATGATTTTTACAGTGAAACCCAAAGTAATAATTTATTTTCAGTTTTTTCGATGAAAATTTTGAAGATTTCCATCATTTTTTCGAGCTGAAACGAGTGATGTAGGAGATTTAAAAGTAAGTGTCCTATTTCATGTGAATTTATTTTATAATTACATCGGCTTGCTCTTCAAAAGTTATGTGCTAACTTCATACAAAAAATTCATGAACTCCAAATGCTAAGCGCATCAAAGCAAAAACTTGAAATCATTCAAAAAACAGCACATCAGGTGAGCTCAACCTTGTTTTGACTCCTGATTGAGTAATAACCTTAAAATTATGAGTGATTTTTCGATAAAGTTTTTTTTTGAGCGAGGTAAACCTTACAGGGCACAGAAGCAATCAATGTACTAAAGGGCAGGTGATTTAGGAATCTTTGTAATTATTTTTAGCGGTGCCATTTTACTCTGCGATGCACTGTTGCACATTGGAAAACTTCTCTCCGCGCTACACTAGTTAATAATAACATTTAGTCATCTTCACGCATTTAATATCAATTTGAAACGCATTTCTAGAGCCTATCCACGATAAGAAAAGAAAAACTACCATGACATTGTTTAATTGCATTTACTTCTGCCTTCTCGTTTTACATCAGTGCAAGTCCCAGGTGCTCACTCTTGTGACGTGTGACATGAATCTAAGAAGAATGTGTCTAAATTGTCATTGTTATGCATTGAAGATGTTCAGGAATTTGCAACAACATTATACCAGAGGGAAACGAAATTTGTAATCTGTCATTAAATTTGCTTAGGTGATTCTTCAAAAGAAATTATCTCACGCTATACTGAAAATACTTGAAGCTTGATGCACGCACTTCGTCAGTTGAACAAGTGCAACTAATTATTTTTCTTTATCAGTTGTGGATCGTAACATCTACATGCTCTTATAATTCATGAATCGACTGTATGTCTACAGAAACGCCTTCATAACTCTCAGTTACTCTCTAACAATACTTCAAGAAAACATCCACTATTTTACCCCTTATAGTACAAAAATTAGTTCATTTACTCATCTCGTGTGATGGATGAGCCATGTTTCCATCCAACCACTCACGCGTTATTCTGTAGAAGCGCTACATGCGCGTAACATTGATCTCGCCCACCCAGGAGGGAACGCCAGGACCTGTTTCAAGACCAAGAGGCCACGCACGGTGCTGTTCTCATTCCAAGAGGCAGGCAGGGCCTGTTCCCATCGATCTCCCTTACGGTGCACTGTATGCAGCGCGCATGGAGGCACCGCATGTTTCATCGTGTGCTCCTTCGCTACGACACTACGTGACTTCTCTTGCATGTTGTCTGCAGGTATAACTGGGTGACCTTCTTTTCACGCGTTGTGGGTTTTTATTTTCATTCTTTTAGTACAGACGGTGTTGTGTTTTGGTACAGGTGTCGTTGGGTTCGTTCTCTTGAATGTATTGACTTCTATTTAGTAAAGCAGATATTTAAGTGAGTTATATTTAAGTAACAATGCTGTATGGTATATACAGCATTGTTGCTTTGAGCTAAAATTGAAAAGACATGAATAAAATAGATTTTCATGGCAAAACGATACCCATGATCTAGAATTTTTCTAGAATTAAAAGCATATTTATTTCCAGAACGATAGATAACAACGACGTAAGCAATACCGAAACGGGAATTCTACTTGAAACTGCCAGTGTAGTTAAAAATGGAGAACTGAAACGAAGAAAGTTTTCGAAGGCCTAAACTATAATATTCTGTAAATCCTGAACATGAGTAATGTATAGAAAGCTTTTTCCAAGCTTTCCTTATAGTTGGAAATAAGCTATAGTTGATAAAAGAAAATTACTAGCAGGTGGAGATGCTTTTTATTTCTCATCCTTCTGAGGTTGGGCAATTAGTTACAGCTGAGGGCTAGGCTTCAACTCGGCTTTCAAATCTAAGGTCTGTACAGAGGCTTTAATCAGTCAGTAGTGCTTGTTTTTTTTACTTGTTGGGATCTCAAATATGAGTAACTATCATCATTACAGCGAGCTCGTGAGGTTTACATGTTACTCAAATTTTGGCATGAACACCATATTCGTATTCGAATCAAACCATTTTCTTAGACTTAAGAATTAACAGGTTTTAAAATGTTACTAGTGTGTTATAGATCATTTAACGTCACCTTCTTTTGCTCTTTTCCGTTGATTCTGAGTTTGTTTTTGTTTTTTCTTGAGTCATTGTGAATTTATTTATATTTCACTGTGGGTTTACTGCATGGACCTTCTTGAAACACAATTGGTCTGATAATATAGAAGCAATTTCTACCTTTTTGTTGAGTAGTTGTACGAAAATTCTCATTCACATGCGTTGAATTTTGAGCCCTAGAAAAATTTCTAATGAAAATGGGTGCTGAGGACGCGGAAGAAATTTCCATTTCAATATTACATGCTTGTGAATTTATTTCTTTTGTGTTACATTTTACCATGGTGTAGCACAAGACCGAATTCGAATGACTCAATAATAACTTAGTAACATATTTGAAAGCCTGTACTGCATAATCAAGCTAATCAATATTATACAAGGAGAAATGAGCAAAGAACCGAAATGCTTGCAGCAGTGACGTACATTTATTTGTAAATGGTCTAGGAGTACAACAATATGTCAAATTTCTGTAACTGTATGTTGTAAGATACCTAATTTTTGTGTAATTGTTAGGTCTTGAAGATGTTCAGGAATTTACACCGATTCTATTTCGGCATGTGCTCAAATTTGTCAATAATAATTCACTTCATTTGAGTTGTTTTCTATTAACGAAGTATTTCTTATAAAGACAATGTACGAAGTGCAGAAGTACTCGTCTAGCTTCATAAGTTGTCCCACGAGGTGATTTGAAAGGAAGTTCGTTAACGGTGGCTAACAAAGCATGTGAATTCTCCACCAATCTAACTTTTTCGCCGTTGCATCTATATCCGACCACCCTACGAAGATCCAACACATGTACGGCTAAAGTCATAATCAACACTTGTTTCACCCCACCGAAAAGCTAGACTGGTCATGGAGCGTGGAATCTCTTCTGAATTTTAAACCTGTGTGTGAGACGTGTGTTTGTGTGAGACATGCATACTTCCATTCGAGAGACATTTTGGCAGTTGCACAACTGTTGACGGGAAATTAGAAGTTAAGGTTATAGCTACCTGACACGTTAGTTGCTCGATTTTATTCACTAAAGAACGTCTTGCGCAAGCATTTTTCAACGCATTCTTCGTTTTCTTGATTGCAAGGTTCCATCTTTAAAAGAAATAACCTTGGCTGTGCATGATACTTTCGACCTGAACAATAGAACAATCTTGCGCAAGATAAAAAATGTCAGCCTTGGAACTCACTTGTTTAACCTACAAATGGGACAGGCAATACCGTACATTAAATACATAACTCCAACATTGTAAAATTTAGTACCCTTTCACATATATTGCAAGACATCAACTTCATGTTTCAACTTAATATCAATTCAAATTCACTCAATTTATAATTTCCGTAGCTACAGTCCATTACACAGGTGACTAAAGAAGCAAGTATCACATCTGAATCTGAAATCAAAATATAAAAATTATTTATTCTATTCTAAGATCAAATGTAGTCTCAAATGTATTCTAAATGTATTCTAAAATCCAAATATAGAAACATTCAATGATGAGTAGATAAACAGCTCCAAGAATATTTCTTATGTCATAGGAGGAACAATATTTTCATAGCAACAATGCAATCTATTCAAACTGAAGAGATGCAGAACTTCAATTACTGACGTATGACTCAACTTTTTGAAAAATACCTCTGTGAACATAAATTGTTTGAGAAAATTTCTGAATCCATCAGCCCATCTTCTTTATTCATTACTACTCCCCTTTTAGCTTTTTTATTGATTCTGGGTACCTATCGGCATTGATGAATTATGTATTAAGTAGTTCATCGAATAACTTTCCATAGTCTTTTCCTTTTTATCCTGCACTCGTCGCTTTCTGTTTTTACCGTCGTTGTTTCTTTGTAACCTTCATTAAAACTCTTAGTGTATTCCGTTATTAGGCCTTATTTACCATGAGAAGTGGAGGTAACTTTTACAGTTGCCGAGTACCAAATACAGAAGCACGGTTCCTGATTACCCGGTCAGATAAGCCACGATATCCCCGGCACGCACCTCCAAGATGATGATAGCGCACGCAGTCATAATTAGAAGTGTATCCTGACGGATTATACTGGAACGCAGGTTGAGAGTTGCATGATTTGCGAAGCACTAAAATCTTTTTTATCGCTGAACGCAGAGGTCGAGATTCAGAATAAATCTCGGTCACATATCCCTCTACGAATGTTTCTCGGTATTATGGAAATGATTATATAGTGTTGTAATGTTTATGTCGAGCACCGTTAACTTAGTTGAAGCATTCCAGGACCTGAAGGTATATTATACATGGAGAATATTTCTCTGCCAACGTTGTGCAGGGAAAAATGAAGAGATTGCATATTTTTGTAATACTTTACTCATTTCTTCTTGACTTTCAAAACGCACTATCTTTTGGATCAGGAAAAGGAAATAAAAGTTCAAATCTGAACTTTAAGACTACATGAAAGTGTTGAGGATGTGAAAAGTTCAAAAGTTTTGTTGTGTATTTGAAAATAAAAATCATGACATACAGAAAATGGTTTATTTGCATAAAATGTCAGTTGAAATCCTCCCTCTCCATCCTTGGGAAACTCACTAGTCCATCAGAGCTAATTCAAACCAAAATTATAGTTGAATATGTTTTTTTGACTAAGTTTATAATCATTTTTGGTTGTCAAGTCGATATAGCTCTTTAGTTGCCTCGCAGCACTATTGTGAGATTTTGTGATTTAATTGAGACAGATGTTGAAATAGTTTGGAAAAATCTGTGTATCTCATTGAGTCAATTTCGCTTGAGTTCGATACTTAAACATAACGCAACAATTGAGTTTGACCCTTAAACATAATGCAGTAATTGAGTTCGATACTTGAACATAACGCAACAATTGAGTTCGATACTTAGACATAATTCAAAAATTGAGTTCGATACTTAAACATAACGCAACAATTGAGTTCGATACTTAAACATAACGCAACAATTGGGTTTGATACTTAAACATAACGCAACAATTGTGTTTGATACTTAAACATAATGCAGTAATTGAGTTCGATACTTAAACATAACGCAACAATTGAGTTCGATACTTAAACATAATTCAAAAATTGAGTTCGATACTTAAACATAACGCAACAATTGAGTTCGATACTTAAACATAACGCAACAATTGAGTTCGATACTTAAACATAATTCAAAAATTGAGTTCGATACTTAAACATAACGCAACAATTGAGTTCGATACTTAAACATAACGCAACAATTGGGTTTGATACTTAAACATAATGCAGCAATTGAGTTCGATACTTAAACATAACGCAACAATTGAGTTCGATACTTAGACATAATTCAAAAATTGAGTTCGATACTTAAACATAACGCAACAATTGAGTTCGATACTTAAACATAACGCAACAATTGGGTTTGATACTTAAACATAATGCAGTAATTGAGTTCGATACTTAAACATAACGCAACAATTGAGTTCGATACTTAGACATAATTCAAAAATTGAGTTCGATACTTAAACATAACGCAACAATTGAGTTCGATACTTAAACATAACGCGACAATTGAGTTCGATACTTAGACATAATTCAAAAATTGAGTTCGATACTTAAACATAACGCAACAATTGAGTTCGATACTTAAACATAACGCAACAATTGGGTTTGATACTTAAACATAATGCAGTAATTGAGTTCGATACTTAAACATAACGCAACAATTGAGTTCGATACTTAAACATAATTCAAAAATTGAGTTCGATACTTAAACATAACGCAACAATTGAGTTCGATACTTAAACATAACGCAACAATTGGGTTTGATACTTAAACATAATGCAGTAATTGAGTTCGATACTTAAACATAACGCAACAATTGAGTTCGATACTTAGACATAATTCAAAAATTGAGTTCGATACTTAAACATAACGCAACAATTGAGTTCGATACTTAAACATAACGCGACAATTGAGTTCGATACTTAGACATAATTCAAAAATTGAGTTCGATACTTAAACATAACGCAACAATTGAGTTCGATACTTAAACATAACGCAACAATTGAGTTCGATACTTAAACATAACGCAACAATTGAGTTCGATACTTAAACATAACGCAACAATTGAGTTCGATACTTAAACATAACGCAACAATAATAAGGAACGAAATGAGCTCAAGAAATAATGATCCTTCATAAGTAAATCCTTGAAAATTCCAGCTTCATTAGAAAACGACGACAACTCAATTATTCGCTTGGAAAATATTTTTTAAAAATAATTAGATGAACAAGATACGGTGAGAAATTGCAAATATTGAGGCAATTACTAAGAGTAAAACATGAAAATGATATACGCCATGTAATCATTCGGTTTCGAAAAATGATTGAGTGATCACGAATAAAAAATAAATAGAAGGAAAAAGCCCTGCTGAATTAGCGTGTTTGATCAACATGCATTTGAAAAAAATGGTCAATAGTAGCTCCAAGATCGAGAATACAACTAATTAAAAAAGTTGGTACTGGGTGGGGGTAAGGCTACACACCTTAACTTCAATCCATACACGTATGGCAAGTGCTGAATGACAAATGAAATTAATACTTTCGTTAGAAAACTAAATTTTTTATTGCTGAAAGAAACAGCAATAAAGCTACGTCTGTGAAGTTTGGAAGCGGACGTTGGTCATTTACAAATATTTCTAGTTTAATCAACGAATTTTAAACACATTATTGACAGTTTTTTAATCATGTTAACATGTCAAATTCCTTGAAATATTACTGATCGCGATTCAAACTTGAAGCATTGACAAGAGAATGATTCAAACAAATACGTTAAAAAACATTGGAAAAACTTTAAATCAGTTCACTACTGAAAATGAACCTAGGTATATATTTATGTAACTTTTATGTAATTTCATACTATGAGAAACACGCTGAATGTCCAAACGAGTCCAATTCATAATCACAGAACTCCGCTCACCAAAGAAACCGTCTGGACGCATTTAAATTTTTCATAAAATTTTCGTGGACCAAATAAAATAATCTTCATGAGCAAGCGACAATTTTCCTCATATATTTTATGAGTGCATATCAGAGATCATAAACAAGATAGAACATAAGTGCAGAGTTAAAGAAGTCCCACGTAGCCTTGCAAAGTAAATCTCATTTACACGTTTGATGAAGAGCATATACCAACGGCAATAATGAAGGCTCACGGACGCATTTTAGGCACCGTATAGCTCACAACACATTGTGCTTTGTTTTCCTAAGTAATTATTTAGGATAGTGTTGTCGTGTTACGCCGTTGTTTTATCATGTAAATTACGTCATAATACCAGATGCATGAGTACTCACGCAGACAAGCTGGTTGTTTGATGAGGAACATCGCAGGATGTACGCACTTCTGCTGCTCTGTTATGAGCGAGGCAGGTAGTCGAAACGTGTGTAAAGCAAGCATGTTTAAATGATGCCCCATAACTTATGAAGTGCTATTACCATAGCAGCGGGTCTTACTATCGATAAATGGCTTGATATTCATGCATCTTGTACTGTACATGCATAAACAATTCAATGTTATTTGTGAATAAGGGCGTTGCCCTCAAATGCTACTTCAATGATGCTCCTGCAGCAATACAAACATAATATCTGTGCAAGTACAATTTTCAAGAGAAATAACTCACGCCTCAGCAACCTTCATTTAGGAGTAAATACAACGTTGTAATTTCTCCAGCGTATTGGAATTTGTTCTGAAAAAACAATTTAGATTTACAGGAAATGATAAGCACAATGTGTGTCGCGTTAAACTTATTTCACATAGCAGCAAAGTTTTCTAGGAAATACCCTTAAAAATTTCACAGCTTCCGTGAAAACCGATGTAATTAATGCATTGAAATTAGCGTTCAGTTACCGGCTGAACTAGATTGCAAGGTATTTCGTTGCTGAAGTTACTTCACAGTGAAGTAAGTTGCTACTTTCATATTGTGAGCAGCCCATGTGAAGATAAATAATTCCAAGCTGATGATAATGTCGCACGACTTACAAGCTCATTAATTCGACTGCACCCTTCGATAAGAAGACTGACTTTCATAACCAAAGAAATCAAATCGAAGAGATGTCTGTTATTAGCTTAGAAGACTTGGGAGCTGTGGTCACAGACACTCCTTTGCGCCCCGAAGTGTTCTGGGCACAGATGATATCAATGTAACTTCCGCAGAGCATTCTGAGGTGTGCGTAGAATTTGGTTCCACATAATAATAGCAAAATAGGAGTCAGTGTTCCTCTTTAAGCACAAAATCAAACGAATTTCAGGGTCTGCTTAAAGTAGAGTCGAGTATCATAAACTTGCGTAGCACCTTCTGTCCATTGATTGAGCTCGTTGCCTGAAATTAAAAACTCTCAACAGCATTGACATAACAATAATGTCTTAGGGTCATTCATCAAGTGTGATCACATAGCAGTGCAAGTCGGTGGTTCGTATGAGAGACGTCTTTAAAACATAACAGACACTCGACTTGCTATCAAAATGCTATTCAGTGACTGATTTGCATAACGGAACGTGAAACTCTTCGTAGTCCATGTTCCTTCTTGCCAAGACGTTAATTTCGTACTGGCAATTGGAGTTACTACTGGATAAAATATAAAAAGACCTTTAATTTTGCTCAAGTGTTGAGTTATGGATGTGCTACAATATAAATGTTCGCAACCACAATTGGATTGAATTTACGTACTAAGACTATTCATTACTCACGTTGTCACATACGTGTTATGAGGCATGATATTTCCTTTATTTTTTCTTGGAAGTTTATCCTGAAAAGCCGGAAATTATTAGTAGAAGTTGCAACTCAAACAAGCTTAAGCAGTTTATTTTAGCCGCTGGTTCATCACCAATACTACTCGTAAATTCAAAAACGAACTAAATCTATACGTCAGCAGTCACATTAAAAATAACTTTTGAAGGACTTGGTTATCGTACCAAGAACTATCACAGCTAGAGGTTGGGCGATGGAAATAAAATTTGCCCTTATTATTAGGTTAGATGCAGGATTGTCGCACAAAGTAAAGATTGATTATTGACTGGGCAAGAGGAACTAGGAAAATGTAGAGAATTGAATTGTACAGGGTAAGATTAGTGTTTATGGATTATTAACAGCATGAGTGTGCGATTGCTTTGTAGTGTGCGGCGGAAACTTGAATAATAATATTGATGCGCAGTTAATCGGCATGTGCTACATAACCCTGTTGAGTAAGATGTGATGAGTCCCTGTTAGGAAATAACAACTGGTACAATGCTATGACTACACATTACGGTTTCTTTCTTTATTGATCCATTATATTAATTTATTTCCGTACTTGTTTCCAAACGAGGCCATACTGTTTTGATCAGTTATTCTTCTCCACTCGGAATACATAGATGTCATGTTTGTATCGAAAACGAGCGTACTCTGCATATCCTGTATTATATATTTTTTAGGATACTTTCAGCTTTTAAATTGTTTATTAACCTTGCTGAGATGAAGTTATAGTAACATAATTAGTTACCTATCTTCAAACGCATCTTTCTAAAAATTCACATCCTGTTATTTTTGCAGTTGCACGTACAAATTTTCATCAATAGAATAATACTATTGACGATGTTTTAGAACCTTATCCGCCATGTGAACCCTGATTTCGATCATGAGACATTCAACTTTGTGTGTTCAGCGCTTATAAATAGGCTAACTGTTTGTCTTCAGCAAGAAAGAGAACTCCAGCTAATACTCTTTTGTAAATAAACTCAGCCAACTTAAAAATTTTGTAATTTCTTAGAGTAAAAAATATGTTGACACAGTGATTGATATTTAGTGCCTTCATTACGCATGAGATATCTTTGATCAGAATCGAAATTTTTCTCTAAATAACTTCTTTTTCAATAGGAGTAAATGTTTTCTAAGTAACATCTGATAATTTAAATATATCAACTACCCAATTTCATGTTAAACTGCTAAACGCATTCTTCGAAATATCATTTTTCTTAAAACTATTCCAGTGTCAGCTGCCCACAAAGGAAGCGTTAAAAATCTTGACAACGTGTTTTTTCCCGTGACTCCATCTGCTGGCGGAAATTTAGGGTGAGGTCATTCATCACAATATCATTCCCTTGCCATTGTGCCTGGAAGGGGAGAAGTGCATCGTTATCAGTCTTAAGTGGGCCAGAGGTAGGCCATTCGGAGATTTGACTTGCACGTAAATCGTTACGACAGACTTCCCCTTTCTCTGGCGCCGCCGGTTTCGCTGATGCCGATAAGAATGAAAGAAAATAGGAACTCGGAGGGAGACTCCTCTAAATTATAAAATCTGGAATCATGTCTCTCACTAACCGATGGTATTCCATGTCTTATCTAACCTCAATTTTAAACTATTTGTTTCCTGTATAGTAGGAATTGAAAATTAAGGGTACATTTTGTTAGTTTTAACCGCAGTCCAAGCAACATTAGTCCCTAAGAAATGAGAAATATATTAAATTTTGCAGTTTCAAGAAAATATTTTGAAATAAAACTTCTTTAATGTTCTAAATCAGCTTTTTTACGACATATTATTTTGAAACATTGAATCACTACTCTTAAAATGTAAAATGCTTCAGTTAATGAACTAAGAAAACATTTGCAGAAATGTCACGAACGACTATGCTACACACTCAATCTCTGTTGCATAAGCATTTATTTAGTTGAACTTTGGGCACATCATTTAAAACTTATGTTGTAAGATAGTATAAAAATGTATTTTTTTAATTTCTAGCCTATAAGTCGGAAATTTTATCATGCTGATATTCCTGTTGAACAAACGAGGACTCTTTAACCGTTGAAGAGCAAAGCAAAACTCGTTCTTCAATTCGCACTTATGTTTGAATGTGCTCATATTCTCCAAATAGGGCTATTGATATTTTAACAGAAGTACAGTACAAATTATTCAACGCTCTTAATTCAAAGACGTCAACGAAGCAAGCCAAATTACAACCGAAATACGAGTCCTTCGCAGTATTAATATTTCAAGGGATGCGCGGCATAATTTCTATTGATCAGGAGGTACTCACACGAAGACGAGAGCACACAAAATAAGGGCACGCACGGGAGCTGACCACTGCCTTTGTTGGACCACGACTGCCCCGGGCTGGACACGTGCGCTGGTCCAACACGGCAGCTGTAACGAGACCGGAGTGGTGGCGGACATGCAATTAGGGAACGAGTGTTTGCCGCGCTGGATCAGTTCGGTGGGAGAGGTTCAGGGAGGATCTGTGAGCTCGGTACTCAGGTTCGGCTCCCGATGTGACTTAATTAAATCCTGAATCTGCATTTGGGATGTTCTCATTTTCTCAACCATCGTTCATAATGGTGTATTATAAAAAAAAGTATCTCAATCGTTAGGAGTATATGTGGTGTCTTTAGAAGTTAGCCCGAATTGTGATGACAATTGTTTATAAGAATTTTAAAGTAATTATAATAGCATACCTTGAGCATTCTTGTAGAGTTTCTGAAAGTAACTCAAACTGTAATTCGCAAAAGAGACAAAGTTCAATGCTACTTACACAAAACCTTTATTAGTCTTGATTTCAATCAGTTTGTTTAGCCTGACTTGTGCAGCTCACGAAATGCACATTAAAAAACTCATCGGCTTTCTAAGGTGCTGAGGCGGTTTTAAGTATGCACAGTGAAGTTACCAACCGAACCAATGATAGAAAACGCCTCCAGTGAAGCATTTATTTGCTTCCCTAAATTCCATACTGGACTATAGGGCATGAGGGCTATAGGGTAGACTCGCCACTGTCATCCAGAGGCTGTCCAGCGTCACGGATTGTTCATGGGACCTTAATTAAATACGGAATCATTCAGGCAGACTGATATATTCCACTTTGCCCGTCTAAATAGATGCCAGCGAAACACAGATTGCCCTCGCTTAGTATCTTCTGCCAATATGAGTAGCGTTTCACTTTATCGTAAGGCATGCAGATGAATCATTTATCATTGATGAAAAGCCAATCATGCATGAATAGTTAGATAAGGAAGCTGAAATGGAAACACATTTACTGACTGTCAGCTGCAAAAGTAAGTACTTGAGTTAAAAATACTGGGCAAAAACGTAGAGTTTAAAAAAAAGTTAAATATGGAGGAAACAGACAAAAACCATACGCATTTATTTTTCTTTTATGTGTGTGTTAAACGATTGGTGCTGGTTTGTTATACTTATGTGATTGAAAAGTAAATAATTTATAATTTTTCTCCTTCAATTTTGAGAATATAGAATCAATTTATCGGGCTCTCTCTATTATTAAACATGGATTTTTTTTCACGAATGTTAGTCGAACATAATAGTAGTAGTAGTAGTAGTGAACTTTGAGCAACAGAGAACGATTTCATTTCAAATAGAAGAGAACTGCACGGCCCCGTTGCAGCGAAATTAATACAAAAACGTTTGTTTTCCTTTTTGCAGCGAAAGAGGAACGATAAAAATTGATGATCCGTGAAGACAAAAAGTTTTCCTTCACATCACGAGTTCTAGGCCGAGAGTAGCGCCGCGGCCGCGCAGTATCGGAAGCGGCCTGACAGAGTGATCTATGCGCCCAGATGTCAGGGAAAGGCGTATTTCCTTAATGAAAGCTCTCTTTGCCGAACAGCGATAGCGTTTGCTGCGACTGAAAGGGAAATTCATCTTCTTGCCCCAAAAACCTCTCTAGCTTCTGGACGTGGATAGAAACTACATGGAGGAGGAGTAGAATTTTCTTCAGTCATATATATGGGCCGGGAAGAATTTAAGTACGGTACAATAAGTTCCATGACAATGTTTAAACTTCTTATGTTCTTCTATCAAGGATGTAAGAAGGGGAGAATGGAAGTGATCTTCGATCTTTGAAAATCCTCTTCCATCACTAATAGTTAATTTCTAGGGAGAGGCCTGGACTTGCATTAGCGCCCTACACAACAAGCGATACATTATGGCAATTGGAAGCCTCTTCTCGTCTAGCCAGAAACTGAACCTCTCACCACGTTCGCTTTACTACCTAGTTGCATTAGATGCGCAAGGCTGAGCACCTAATGAAACTTAAGCAATTGCTTGTAAGGCATTAATGTTTCTGTCTACACTAATACGTCGCCACAGACTGGAATCTACGTGAAACGCATCGTAAGGAGGGGCGCTCACTAAGTGCATCTCTCTGTCTTGCACTTCGCGTGCCTCCACGTGACACGAATGCTGATGACATTACGGCTAACCTTCTTACGCTGTTTCTATCCACTTCAATTGAATCCATTCTGCTTGCATATGGGCTGCGCCGGCATAATGTTTCGAAGCGACCAACGCAGTTTATCAAATGTTTTTGCATGAACTTAGGCTTGGTGAGCTCCTGATAGGTGTTAGTAGAATCAATGCATAAAAACGTCCCGATCTGTCCTGGAAGATAAATATGTATTGTTTTGACTATTTCTTTCGTTTATTTCTCTTTCGAAAAACTTGCTGCCATCCAACACTCTGTGATGAACAACCTACCTTCTTAGATTTCATCACCAGTTGTACTTCACGAACCTAGGAAAAAATTGCGAATTTCGTGGATGAGGGTGCATCAGCCAGCAACAAACTGGCGAGATGACTAATGTTCGGCTAGCGTTTCTCTGCCGTACTGGACACAGCTTTCACTAAGCCCAGCACTACTGCAAATCGCGTGTTTTCCGCATCCTAATTCAATTACAGCAGACACGCATCACCAGACGGTTCACGTTGTGTTTGACACTCACAATAAGTTCGATCTAAATATTCTTTACCAATTCCAGAGGACAATTTTTGATGTAACGTTTCATTCACAGCCGAATTTTTCTAAAGCATTTTTAATGCTTAACTCTTCAAAAACTGAGAAGGATTCTGAATCGACGTTCAAAATGGTCTGTGACGGTTTCTGATAAATCATTTATAGGACGAATTCTCTTATCGCACCCAGAAAAAGACAAGGTGAGCAAAAACGATTTACCTCGTCCATGTCTACAAGATGTTGAACGGAGAGGGTAGCCAGGTTTTTTCACGGACGTCTTACCTGATCAGACTTTCAGACCAGACATGAGGAACGAATTTCCAGCAAGAAATCTCAAAAATGATTCAGAACTTCAGATTATCCATGGTAAATAGTACAGCACTGGTTCATATGAGGCTAGGCAATCAAATTCTTTTCAAATTTGTTTCTCTGAGTAATTTGTTTTTAACAGATTATTTTGTTGTCACGAACAGTGCACGTAATTATATGACAGATTAGGCAGTATCTACTTTTCTGTGTTCAGTTTAAGTGCTTGAAACAGAGATCATCATGAACAAACTTTTTAATGCAGTACATTAAACACAAATCACTTTCTTGAAATATCGTTCAGTCAAATGATTCATGAATATTATTGGTGGATACTTGCAAACCCTTCCACCTCTGGACTAACTTTGTTGACAAGGAAATTGCTTTTATCATTCATATTTGCAGGAGGCGTTAACTATGTTCGTTGTTATAGACAGTAAACTACATGTGCAAGTAAATTTAATGATAGAGTATTGTGCTAGTCGTTCTGATAGTTAGCAAGAGATGCTGAGATAATTGAGTAAGAGATTGACTGTTGAAAGGATATATTTAAAATGCGTATATGTATGTGACTTAGAGCGGATGTTTCCAATTGCTGCTAGGCCTCTGCGATGACGTACGTTATCTTCTCAATAATTTACTGACTTCACAGTATTTTAATCGCCAGGTAGCAATCAGTACATACAGTAAATAAAGGATTCATTCATTCATGCGAGATTTCTTTCTTTTAGACAATATCGTTCGTAATAAAATATTAATGTGTCTAAGATTAGGAAACAATATAATGTTTCATCTCTTTATTGTATAAACTGAGAGCTCCTGTATTCTAAACTCAAGTTTTTCTCTCTCCTTTATTTGATGTATGAAAATATTTTCCATTATATTATGAGGGTGTTTTAGTTTTTTTTTGAGATAAGGACAAATTGAATGAATATTCACTATATGTAAATAATTTAACTTTGTGTGTCCTTGTTTAGATTATACTGAGTTTTCCAGGTGAACCACAACTTACCTGAGAATCTACAGAATAATCACACGTTGATTCAGAGCAAGTTGAAACAATAAGTCGAACATCCAAGAGGGAAAATAAAATAGGATTATTTGTCAGATTACATCGGTTTTACTTCTGAATTTTATTACTGTCATGAACAAACGCAGTTTATTTGCCTACATACCTCTGAGCTAGAACAAAAAGTCGAGTTCATGACAAGGAACGTTAACCTTAATAAAAATTAACATAATTATCTCCCCACGTGTCTCTCTCTACGTAATTATTGTCGTGAGCAAGAACAGCCTAATTGCCAACGTGCCACCAAGCTAGAACAAAAAGTTGGGTACGTGACAAGTCACTGTAACCTCAAAGAAAATAAATGTAATTAACTCCCTACATTTTGCTTTCTATGTAATTATTGCCATGAGCAAGAACAGACTATTTGTTTACGTGCCACCGAGCTAGAACAAAAAACGGGTCCAAGACAACTCAGGTTAACCCCAAGGAAAATAAACGTAATTAACTCCCTACTTTTCTCTTTTCACGAAATTCTTCAAAACGTAAGAACGAGAACATAAAGAGCCAATTGCTCGCCAAGTTCTTTGACGAAGATTAAGCTGCTCGGGAAAAAGCCAACTCTGCGATCTCCGAGAGAGGCACTCTCGTCCACGATGGTCCTGCTGTTTCGATGGGTCCTTGGAGACCGCATTAAGACCCTGGGAGGCCTGCACAGCACCGACTACGGCCTGGCAAATTGTGCAAACTGCCAATAGCAAGTTAGTCCCGCCAAACTATCGTCTCACTGAGACACTCAAGCTAGAAGATTCTCCTTTAAGGTCCCCCAAAGATTCGTGAGTAAACTCCAAGAAGAGAGTGAACCTTAAATTTTAATACGTTTTTCGTGACTTGAATGAATGAAGTATCGAGAAGGTATTAATTAGAATGATAACATCTATTCTATAATTATTTTCTCGGGAAAAATTGCCCACTGAACTATGATTTTTTACTAATTTCAATATACTTTTGGCAACAGGTTCACACAAAAGAACTGTGAGTGTTCGGGAAAAAGAGACAATTTATTTATTTCAAGAAATTTTTTGTCAAACAGCGAAAGGTTTTCTGCGAACAGGAATGCCGGAGCTCAAAAGTTATTTAAACTACAAACAAACGAAAGATTTTTTCTTGAAGTTAATTTAAAGACCTAGAACTGAAGAAAATACATCCCAGCAGCCCAATAACTTACTTAAAAGATATGGCTTGAGTGAGATAAAAAATTTAATATGTTGCCGATAGGGCCGTCGTTATGGTAAGCTGTGCTTGAAAGATTCACACTTAGATTTTACCACTAATATCAAAGTAGGAGCAAGACCAGAATTCATGGTGACTTCATTTAAGTTATAATTAATATATATTACACTGCATTCACCATGTACAATTTTCATGAGAGTGAAAGTTTAGTTGCAACAGCTTAACTTGGCCTACCTGGTACACTCGAAGAAAAAAAAACAGGAACGAAGGTAAGCTCGTTAATAATGTAGTGAATGACGAAAATACAGTAATCGGACACGGAGATCAACCACTCAAGGACGGACATCCACTATTCAGTGAAAGAAAGATAAGCATTATTTGAAACAGCACTGCAATGTTTCCAAGCATCTTCAGTATGTAGGAAATCGCTACTTTGAACTGAACTTTACATTGAAAAAAATAACTTCGTGAGCAATGAAAATCTGGTGCATTCAGACATAAAAATAGAATTCATTGCTAGAAAACTTTAAAAAGTAGACATTGATTTAGATGTGCGGAAAATTCACTTGGAGAATTCAGCGCTGGAGTACTTAACTTCAAGCACTGCTGCTCAAAAAATATCGCACGTTCCTCTCACTTCATTTGGTTGTCATATTTTGAGATGACTACGTTTTACCTAGCTTTGACTCAGCAATGAAAATAAGAGTATATCAGGCGAGATTATAAATTATAGTCTAATGACTTTCTTAAATTACTACGCAATGGGAGATGAATTTGGTTATTCATTTTTATGAAATGAAACACGAATGTAACCTCTCAGAGGTTACATTCGAAATTCACGTATGACACTTGTTACACACACGTTAAGAATATTTTGAATATAGTGTTCTTACTTGTGTTTCTTTTGAGGAATTTTGGAAAGTTCATTGGATATTCACGATAACCTCGGCAAACGTAGCGACTAAATGTATTAGTTATCGTGGTGTGTATTTCATGTCCACGAAAAGAAGTCAACTTTTTAGAAAGAGTTGATCTGCAAACGCTTATCCACAAATCGGGACTCCTATGTTTCATTTATGATCCATAGAAAATAACTATCTTCATTTTGCATAATTTTATGTTTTTCAAACTATCCATGTTAAAAAACTGGTTTTAAAACCAGAGCTCAGTGGCCATTAAGTTCTAATAGTTTGACATACCTAAGTAAACGCAATTATCAGCATAAATATTTGTAGTTTATTAACGAGGATTTATTAACTCCACTGAATTCAAACGGATTCTTTTTCTGGTTTATGGTACGTTCGGAAATAAAATATACGAAAAATAGAATTATTTATCCGACTTTAAATACGTTTGACGGATGTCAAGATTTGATTAGAATGTCATCTGAGACCTTCCCCCTTCGGGTAAAACATGCTTGTTATTACTCGAGTAACAGATGAAAAATTCTCAGCATATATCATTTATAGCGTATACGTTTAAAGCTCTCAAACAGGCGAAGCCATGCATGAATTTATGTCGCAGTGAGCATCGCAGCGAGACCTGTGACAGCGATACATTTGTTGTCACCAAAACGCAAGGGCCAACGCAAGGACTCCGTTTTTGTGTCCGTTGAGAATATCCACATTCCTCTTCAATGAAAAGTTATTGTGCAGCCCACATACTGAAATTTGCGATAAATTTAATTTGTTTTGTTGAAGGAAGCAAGAATTGTAGGCAGCAGAATTTACAGCATGTTTACGTACATCAGGGGCTCATTTAAAATGAGTAGCATACTTAAAGTGACTGACGCTCTATCTGTCGTTCATCAAATCGATTTTTTCAAGGCACATGCTGGAAAATGATGAGGCTTCCACATCGCTGAGTAGGTTGAAGCGTGCGAAAATTGAGGTTACAATAGCAAATAGAATCAGTTCACCTAATACTAGCTGCGGTCCTGATCTAGGAGAAAAAGCCACAAGAATCTGTTATATAATATCATTGCAAGCTCATTAAAAACAACAATTTACTCAGATTTCAACGACTGCTGTAAACGAGTGGTCATGAATTTAAAAAAAATTATTTTATATGTTAAGTGATTCAATATTTGCCAGTTAAATTTTCATGTCAACATAAATTTAAGACATGGTGAAGTACTTTTTGCAGTTCACAATAATTGTAAAATTATCCTCTGCGTTCATTTCTTCCCATGGATGCATCACTGACAATTGTACACTGCACAAATTTTCCTGGTTTACAAAAATCAGACTTTAATTTTCAATCAAGTGTCTAAGAAACCTTGAATTTTCATGGAATCATTCTGTGGTCGAAGAACCATGCTGTAGTTAATATTGTATGTACACGTTTTCTAAACGGGCTCATATTCTAGTAGAGCAGCAAATCTTCCCTGATAGAAAGTGTTAGCGAAAAACCAAAACAAGCACATTCTCCTTCAAATGAAACGTGCTGCAATCCCCAAGGAAATCTGGTCGTTTTTCCGGCTGATTCTTCGTCGCACTGTTCATCAATTTGGAACGGCATGTCGTTCTTGTGAAACAATCACCATAACACGGCCATATGAAACCTAAACTTGCTGTTGCCGCTGTTGCAACTGCTCACAAAATGGCCCCGGCCCAACATCCCTGATGCGCTTTTACAGCGCATTTTATTAACCACTTTTGCCAGTTCATTTTCTTCGGGGAATTAAACAGATCACATCAGAGGCAGCAGGCTCGAGTACTTCAAACAGAGGCAGACGAAACTCGCCCCAAAGTCCTGAATTATTAAATGTTTACACGACGCTTGCATAGCAGTTTCTCGGGAACTTCAATAGATGCTGCATACGACGTGAAGTCTTGGGCGAAAGTTATAAGAACGAAGAGCCCTCAGAGGGTAATGAATCTTTTTTGGATTTCTAAATAAACCTTACCACTAAGCGATGCTAATAATTCTTGAATAAACTCTAAATTCTAACAGTGAAGTTTCAATGCTTTTCGTCGAGTAAAGCAGAATTTAACCACGAAATGGAATCAGGTTCTATGAGAAAGCTTTGTGAAATAAATGGTGCGGTACTGTTTGCGAATTTTAGAACAGATTTGAACAAAAACGAGCAGTAAAACAGGAATTGATGAATATAATTGATAATTATGAGTAAAATCTAACAACTGAGTACGTTTGAAAGATAATTGCGAGACAGCTTGCAGTTCGCCGAGAGAAACGTTAGAGCAGAAGGGAAAAATTGGATCAAACGACTTCCCAAAACTCGAATCACTCATCAATAGACTCTTGACGTCGGATATTTGATGCCCCTAAAAATCGAAATTTGCGAAAGTGGACTAAATAACTCGTGCAAAACGTCACATCATCGCCTCTTCAAGAGGCTTTTGATTTCTCTAACGGATCGCAACGCTGTCAGCTATACAGTGTGTGGAAAAATTTAATGTGCAGTTCAGAGGTCTTCATTGAATACTTCCAGACGCAGTGGCCAAGCTACCATGACCCTGAGCAGTGTGGGAGCCAGATAAAAAACAACTGTTATTTTCAAATGATCTTGCTTTCGGAGAAATGTTTCCTCGCAAGTAGTAAGGGTCGCAAGCAGAATCTTATATAGAGAAATACAACTCTCAACATCTATCACGACACAAAGTCACCTCAGATCACGGCCTAGCTCGAGTTTTCAGACTTGATCAGTCTAGTGTACGTAATTTTGCCATTAACTATTCCATGTGGTGATGATTGCACTCAGCCCCAGTGAATGTTTCCTGCGTGAACTTTTGTCCTTCGTGTACGTTTTTTAGCAGTTTAGTGGGATTTACTCAAATTGTAAGGATTACTGACACTTGTGTCTAGTGCAAACTCACGTTACAGGATTTGTAACATGCGAGTCAGAGCGTTGATGAGCATGATTAATATTAACTGTGAAGAAACTTAAAATGACTCTGGTTTGACAAAGACGACTGTTAATGATGAAAAATATTTTAAATCAACAATTCCAGTTAACTCTACCGCTGGAGGGTATTATTTGTTCTAAGTAACTTCAATTGACTCAATTTCATTGTTTTTTTCGAATGACATGAGTAGATATAATTTAATATTAAGATACAAAAACGTACGAAAATTGCTAAGGGCTATCTGCAGTAGGTATAGCATACAAAGTTTCCGTGAACCGTAGCGAAGAAAATCAATATTAGATTTTAGTACACTTCAACTCTAGCAACCGAAGAATGATCATTCAATATATCATTATATTTATATTCTATGCAGTATTGATTCGGTATTTCGATTACAGGGAGCTTAGACAGAAACTTTGCTCCTTCAGAGTTAATCTAGGTATATGTATTGGTTTATAACAACTGAACATGCTTTGCTCGATAAATAATAACTGAAGAAAAATAGTTGGTATTAGCCTACAAACTCTTATGAGTTTCGTTCACAATTACTTACTCTCCAAAATTACCAATTTGAGATATACATAAGTGCACAGTAGTATTTCCAACACCTGATAATTCACACTGCTGGCTGAGAAATTTTATTTTTTGTTCACTTTCTTAATAGTAATTTGGCTTTAGCTGCAGTAAAATAAGCACCTATTTACTCACTTGGAGAAAACATGCGTCATTAAAATGAGCACATATTTACTTACTTGAACATTCTATCGTTTCTCTCTATGAGGCGAAAGACTCTCAGTTCAACCACGTCAATTGGCACCTATTAGCAATCAATCATGCGTGTTAACAAGCCTATCTGAAAATTGAGGTGCAGTGAACCACTCTGCAGTATTCCATGATCCCATTAGCCAGAACCACAAGGTCGAGTTAGCTTCCAAACTCTCTGCCGCATTACCCAGCGCATTTTGAAGAACTTTTTCCAATGCCTTTCCAAGGGAGAGCTTCGAAGCGTCAGTAGTTGAGTGGGCGGAATCGTAAGTTTCAGACTCCAAAATGAACAAAAGAGAAAAATCCATTGCTATAGATCAGGAAATGAGAAGGACCTTATTTTCTTGTTTCAAAATTTCATAGATATATGGCAGACCGCTGCAAGCGTGGCTGGGGGCGCTGTCTTATCCGAAAATGTCCGGCTTCTTTTGAACCGCTTTACAACGTCCTTTTAAGAGCAGAAATTAATATTTATTCGATCTACTAATCAGTCTCTATTTTGACGTAATATTTAAGATGAATATAAGATTTCCATACATCGGATATTGTACTAAATAGTTATTTCTATGGAAGTGTTCTTTATGACTTCAGTCAAGTCTATTAGTCGTGTTTACTTCAGTATTGACCTCATTAAGATATTTTCACCTGATCCCTGCTTTGGCAGCTCTAATGATCTTTGGCAGCAAGAATTTCAAAAACGAGCATCTTGAGGACACTCATATATAGGTAGGTAGTTTCAGGTCCGTAGTAGTGACGGATAGCACAATAAACTGTAGATTTTAGTGCCTTCGCCCACTTGACGGACTGTGATTTTATAATACATGCTTGCAATAGCACGATAATTACTTTACGACAACCATTTATTTTATCATTTGGGATATATGCTCGAACCTAGCAAACTAGTGGAACGAATGTTCTGAAAGTATCTAAGCCTTTCTGAGAATAAGATTGTTGTTGCGGAAATTTAATAGAATAATCAAAATTAGTACAACTTTCCCCGAACCATGTATCGCCCTAACTGTTGCGTATATCAGGTAGAACTACTTGCTTCTCAAACTTAGTTATTCAATTGCACCTATGTTTTGATGGAATATTATCGCGGTATTTCGAGAAAATAAATGGAAATAATGGGAAAAAACAACAGTAGCATTATATTTTTTCCTACTTTTACTAAGTTGTAACATCATCGTAACCGCGAAAAACGTGTTGCTTAAAAATATATATCTTTGGTTAGATATTTATCTGAGATTCAGTCACATTACTCATTCGTCTCATATATCAGAGAAGTTAAAATCCTCACAAGCAGTGCATTGAAAAACATGTTTAAGTGTGAGTATTTAGAAGTTTTTTGAAACTTTCTTACTGAATTTGACTTCAACTAAAGTTGCCGTAGAATTCATCCGCGTATTCAACCATAAAACAATGTGATAAAATTCTATTCCCCTTTAGTTCGGAGAACTCGAACCTCTATTGAAATACGATTGTAAGACCCTAAATTAAATTTTTCCTCCACGTGTGAGGCCATGGTCTTGATTTCTCACGACTTGAAAAATTTTCGTCACTCCTCATTGGATACTACAAGAAAACCCAAATTAAGACTCATTTCTCCGCCTAATTCCTTGTTGATTTGGGAGGAGGGCAAGCTCATCATTTCCTGAGAGGCAATTAAAGAGGAATGGCTCAACTTTGGTCCTAACGTCGACGTAATTCATCCCCGTCGATCTGGGAACTTTTGTCTCCGTCATGAATACCGAAATTAATGTCTCACTTTCATGTGCCAAGTTACAGTAATGGCTGGTCTCCCTGAGCTGCTCTCATTGAGTAAAGAGAGCAGGATTAGTGCACACATGACCTCTCGATTGGGCTGTTCTTCCCTTTGGTTCGGTGTAGTGGGGGCAAAGTATGACCTAGGTGCAATTGATTGAAGTAAGAAGCGCCTGAATGACTTGTTCTTGCCTTCTGTTCGGTGCAACGGCGCAATGTATGACTTGGGTAGAATTGCTAGAAATAACGAGCGTATGAATGGACTCTTCTTACCATCTGTTCGGTGCAATGGGGCCAAGTATGACTTAGGTGGAATTGATAGAAGTAACAAGCGGCTGAATAGGCTGTTCTTGCCTTCAGTTTGGTGCAGTGGAGCAATGTATGACTTGGGTCAAATTTAGAGAAGTAACAAGCAATTGATAAGGCTGTTTTTGTTTTCGGTCGCGAGCAGCTGTGTTATTGGTTATTAAAGTAGAAAGGGTTAAAAGTAATAAATTGCTGATGAACTGCCTTTGCCTATTGTTTGGTGCAGTTGAGTAGTGTGCAAGATAGAATTGATAGAAGTAACTAACTGGTGATTTTGCTGTTGTGGCCTTCTGTTGAGTGCAGTGGAGCAATGTGTGACTTAGGTACAACTGATGAAAGGAATGAGTGGGTGGACTGAATTCACATTCTTCTCTACAATGCGAGTATTGCAGGAACATTTGAGTCGTATGATAACATGTTGCATAATTTTGTCAATGACCCTGATGTTTTACGTCACAAAAACTGTTGCATGGTTATTTGTTTGCTTAAATTACGCTTTCAGTTTGAGATAGTGAAGCGGATAGGTATTCATTCGCTACTGACTTTGATTCTTCATACACCTAATCAAAAATTTAGAGCCAGATGAAATACTGAAAAAAATACTATTATACATTAAGAGACTTTCAAAGTTTCCTAGCTTTAAGCTCACACTTTCCAGTTGATCAAAAACTTAAGACCAGATCGCACAGATATCTAAATTTGCGTAAATTCATGGATTTATTCACAATTCGAGGTTGTTACTCTCAGTATGAGCGTCACTATGACCAAGGCCAGTAAATGTCCTTCTTCAAACGTGGTCAAATTTATCGTTGACTTACATTAGCGAGGTTTGTCACAGCGCACATTTGCATCTCAGGTTGAATATAATGAAACTGTCTTGCACCTTCCTGAAAGCTTCTGAAAGTTACGAAAATCAAATCTAGTGGGAAGCCAAAAAATCACCAGCGTTTAGTAAGAAAATTTGTAGCGTTGTCTTACAAGATAGGGGACGATCTGAAAAAGACTGACTAAGGCACTAAATGACCCTTGACGTAAGGTTCTCATCTCCTTCCAATTTAGAGAGTAGACCGTTTCAAATTTGCCAGGGTGCACCAAACATGTTGCGTTAATATTGGAGAATGCTCTTTTCCCAGATAGGAAAATATTCATCCTAAACTGACCTAATTGATTCCAACGTTATGGGAAGCACGGCAAAGAGTACCCCCTTGTGATGTAAAATGGAGATACCGTCATGGTGTGGGGTGCCTTCCCTTTCAGAGGCGTAACGGAACTTCAGGTCGTGCCAAGCAGCGGTTGATTTTGTTGACTTGTTGCAGAGGGGATCCATTTCGACGGTAGGCCTGAGTTTGAATGACGACTAGTTCTTTCATCAGGATATTGCAGTGATCCACACTACTCGCCCTACATAGACTTTCTTTCAGAAGAATTATGTCCTTCTTCCTCGGCTTGCATCCTGTTTGAAAGATATGAAACAGATTCAGAATGCTTGGGGATGGATAGTAATTACGTGTTTAGAAATCAAATACAATTCGAAACAGAAATCAATCTTCGTGATGCTATCTTCACCACTTGGAGTAGCTTTCACCCTATCAAAAACGCTCACTTCCGATTGACTGCAAATTAATTGATGTTATCAACAAGAATAGACATGACTCATTCCAGTCTTTTTTATTCATTTCAACTTCATTGTAACGAATTTTCTATTCTTTCACTAACTGGCATTGATTTATTGTTTTAATTAGCTGGCTATCTTCTAGTTATTTTCAATGGGATTTTCTAATTGAATTTACACAAAATGATTTGTTTTTTTTCATCCTTTACTTTAACCAGCGAGAAAACTGTGGTTATAAGCCCTTCAAAGTTTATCCTTTCAAAAAAGTATTTTTTTAGATTTTCTACTAGTCCTAAATCTATAATTTATTGTTCTTCTTTATTCTCTTTTTGTAGTGTTTCTTTATTTGTTTTTCTTTATTCAAAAGTGTCGTTGATTAATGATTATGAAATTTATCAAATGTCATCAAATGGCGCCATTGTCTTAGACCGTGTTCACAAACAAGGGTTAATTAGTTAAATGAAAGGCCTGGGATGAAATTCACCTGCCATCAAAAGAAACGCAAAGGCTTGTACACGTTATTAACATTCGTAATACAATCCATCTTGGAATGAAATTCTAAAATAATTTGATAATTTTCAATTTCTTCGTAACCGAAAAATTTTCCTAGCTAACTGAGACAAGGCGACGTGTTCCTTCATTTGTAATTGGCCCGTACCTGAAACTTTTGGAACACAATGAAGCTTGATTGTGATACAGCTTAGTTGATAATCCACGTACTCATTTGTGGTACGATGCAAGCTGGCTCAGCGCAGAGCCTCTTTATAAAGAATGAGAATATACAATAATGAAAATGATTATACCAATTTTTCGTTGCCGAACGTAAATTTTCTTCACAACAAATATGCACATGAAGTTATTATCGAGTGGGGTAAAAACACAGAAAAAATCCACTCAGCGCCGGACCTAGATTTCAAACACTTTCAAAATCGATCATTCATCTCTCAAGTGTGTCGAAATGAGCATTTGGATTACAACTCTTGTGCTTATTTTCCAGAGTATTTTTTTTCACTTATACTATGTTATTATAGAGTACATACTCCGTTTGGGAAACGAAGGAACTTAAGAGAGAAGAAAACATTTTTCCAAAAAAGTCAAATGCCGCTGCAGTTATGCACCTATAGAGTGAGTGTTATTTTTGTTCTTGTTTATAAAAATCAGCCAGTGTTGATCGCGTTTCCTATTTTGATACTCATTTTGTGGTTTGTGCTTCTGTTATTCCACTTTCATGTGGATAGGTAATAAAAAAATATTTTATGAAGTTTGATGGAAATTTCTTTAGGGATGTTTTTTCGGCACACTTGAATGTTTGGTCTCAATCTTAATTACTATAAATGAGTTAAGTTGGAATACAAAGCAATTTCTAAAACAGTTCTGGGTATGGTAATAGCCTATCATGGGACCGTGTTTTAGTGAACAGTGTATGCATGAGCGATTTTTTGCATCTCTATCGACTTCCAACGATAACGATTTCAACGATTTTCACCTTCAGCTTCCCAATAGCATTCCATTGAACGTTCCTTCACGTCGTCAAATGCTTCGTTTTCTTGCATTAGCCTATTCTGTTCTGCTGAGTCGCTTTAAAAAAAGGCTTTCTTCATGGCGAAAAAGGAAGTCTGCCCAAATTCAAGCTACGCCGAATATGAGTGCAAACACCTCATGTACTATTACAGAACACTACGATATAAATAATTTAATCACATTTCTCCCAACCTTCGCTCCGTACACCTAGAGGAATCCCAACGTCCAAAGTTATGGAGACCCTGGATTATAGAGCGTAAATTTTTTAGCCTTAGCGTCGCGGACTTATGACACTCGCACATTCTCTCGTCGTCCATCAAAGTATTGCTGCCTGATTAACGCTTCTCAAGTTCTGTCATAGGCATAAGCGCGCCTTTGATGCACCTCCACAGGTCCCAAGCACGCTAGATTGCGGCGCACCACCGAGAAGTTAGGCAGTGCTCTCCCACGGGTTCTTCGGCCCACTTATACAGCATCTCTCACAGATACTAAAGTATTTATGATATTTGTGCTGCAACAGATCTATGATGAGGGGACTTGATACCTGTTTTTGCACTTATGCAGCATCTCTCACAGACACTAAAGTATTTATGATTTTTGTGCTGCATCAGAACGATTTGCAGGAAACTTGATACCTGTTTTTGCACTTATGCAGCATCTCTTCCAGATACGAAAGGACTTATGATTTTTGTGCTGCAACAGATCTATGTGGAGGATACTTGTGCAACATCTCTCACAGATACGAAAGTATTTATGATTTTTTTGGTGCAACAGAACGATATGGAGGGTACTTGATACTTGTTTTTGCACTTATGTAGCATGCATCTCTTCCAGATACGAAATTATTTATGATTTTTGTGTTGGAGCAGGTCGATGCAGAGGGTACTTGATACCTGTTTTTGCACTTGTGCAACATCTCTCAGAGATACGAAAGTATTTATGATTTTTGTGCTGCAACAGAACGATGTGGAGGGTACTTGATACCTGTTTTTGTACTTATGCAGCATGCATCTTTTCCAGATACGAAAGTATTTATGATTTTTGGCGTGCAACAGATCGATGTGGAGCGTACTTGACACGTATTTTTGAGCATCTATGCAGTGGTTGTCATAACACGAACGTACGACAAGTAATTGGGGTTTCGTAGCAGAATTTAATTGATTTTGACCCAACTGTATAATTACGGAGATTTAAAGCGAATTAAGTTCGAGAGATCATGCAGAGATTCTCTAAAAAGAGATAATTGATGTGATTGTATTTTATGGGTGCAGGTTTATTTTTTTAGCTTAGCTGATTCAAGTTTTTAGGCTATATTTGAGATGTTCCAAAAACACATCCGTTTGAAATGATATGATAATTTTTTGGCCTAAACAAATCCATTTCGAGTAACGTTCTTGCACACTTGCTGAAGTTTGCATCAGAAAATTTTCAGAATTTCTAATATAATAATAAATTAAAAAATTATGTGCGCTATTAAAATATCAATACAAAGGAATTTTCTCACTCTTTTTGATGGTTATTTTGCAGAATTGCCTTTTTTCAACATTCAATTTTGAAAAATCGTTTAGATATAATCAGAAATGCCTCCCTAAAGTAAAATGTAAGGAATTGAATAAGCATTTCATTGCTTACTCTGCCGAGAATGAAGTAACAAAAAATAAACATTGTACATCAACGAGACTAAAATTTTATAAACAACGCGCTGAACCAGTTCAAATTATGTAGGTTCAAGCAAAATTTTTAAGTAATCATGAAGCCAAAAGGAATCTTAAGAATACCAAATGAGTACAGCGTGAAGCTAATGTCCATCACAACCCTCGTAGATAATAGAGACTGAACATTCCTTTGATATGGACTGAAATATCAATTACACTTCTCAAGATATTACTCTATGTAATATATAATACTCTGTGGAATATATAATACTGTGTGGAATATATAATACTGTGTGGAATATATATTAGTATAAAGCAGCTTTTTGCTTGCGTCTGTATCTCTTATTGTTTAGTTCAAAATAGTTTTTTCAGAAATTCACCGTTATTGCGTCATTCACCGTCTTGCACCGACGTGAGCCATATTTGGTCACTGAGGGAGTTTTCATTATGATGCTGACCAACTAATCACAAACTCAACCGTTAAAAATACTCAATCAAAGCTAAATGAAAACAGGATCCAGTTTATGTTCGGTATTTTCAACATTGTTCACTACAATTGACTTCATATATGAATTAAATATTAAACTTTAGTTTCACCAGCCGCAGTCAAAGTATTATAGATTATTGCACTTCACAAACATTTTCAAAGGCACTCGTTTTTGACATGCTCGAAAATACTTATGAATCAAACACGATGGCTCTTATGTAGATTTGGCACAGATTTTGATCATTATTTCAATTATGTATTACAAGAAACTAGCCCATACTTTAGTCTGATAAAGTTTCGCGATATTAAAATAAACAATGCAGTAAAATGACGAGAAATTAACTTAACGTAAATCGATATAATAATGGGAAATTCCCGTCATGGGTGCTTTAAAAATTCCACATAGTTGCTTCTCAGTTTTTCATTGACAAGACAGAGTAATTTTTTACTGAGCCTGTCATCATTCACTCGTTAAGCCTTTCGATATTATAAGCGACATTTTTTTTTCCTTTAACGTACATCGTTCTCTTTAACTTATCCTCATAATTACTGTAAATCGTCGAACTGAGGGTCATCTCTGTCATTCCAACAATGTCAGTTGAAGAGCACGTTTTTTTTGCCCATGGCATGATAAATAAACCAATAAAATTTAATAATGTCCATTGGTTTTTATGAGCACGGTGATAGTCATGGGTTAAAACTGAAGTTCAATATTCAACACAAATTTACAGGCAATCGTAGTAAGAAAACATTAATAGGATTAACTGGACTTGAACAAACATTAACTGGATCGTGTTTTTATTTAGCTTTGATTAAGAAGTTATGAAGATTAAGTTAGGTATGTATTACTAGTCGGTCAGCAGCATTACGAAAATTCTCTCCTTGTACACCGGCGGCTCACATTGCGACTAACGCGTCAATCCAGTACGGTGAAGAAATGCGCTCATGGTGTAGCAACAAAGGCTGGAAAACTAGATATATATCATGGGTAATGAATGAGTCGGGTTTTTCTTCCGCTCTCTCTTGCCTTATGGCCTCAACGTTCATTTAATCCGCGTCAATCATGAAGTATATGATTAGGTTTATTGAAGATACGTCTGCCAATACTATGTAATTCGGGTTATTTTCTGCCCGCTCCGAAGCTTAAGTGTCTTTCATTTATCTGCTGTTACTTTTCTGACAGCCTTATTCGGATGACGTTTCGTTAAGATTTTATGAGAACGGTAGCGTGTTATTTGCTGCCACCACGAGGTGCATAGATATACAACCTCGACTAAAATTAGATATGAAATAATCGTGCGTATTTTCTTGGTAGCAATGGCAGCGGTTGGCGCGTGTTTCAGGCGCTAGTCACGAGAGAGATGAGAGGTAAGGGACGACGACTGACGAGTTAATCATTTATTAGGTCAATGCTAGCCGGTTGAATACACTCACGAGTTGAGATTGACACCAAGATCTAGCGGTAATTAACCTGATCCGCGAGTACTTTACCAAGACTTTACAATCAGCTTGTTCCAACAACACGCTAAACGGGAGCAAGTCTTCGACACTTATCACGGACAGTTTAACCGGTATTTGAACACAACTCGACTCTTCCAATGAACGTCTGCATACGTTCGACAACAATCCACGGAAAGCGATCCAAGGTGAACGTCTCACAAACGCTCGACAACAATCCAAGGAACACGATCCAAAGGTGAACGTCTCACAAACGCTCGACAACAATCCAAGGAACACGATCCAAAGGTGAACGTCTCGCCTACGCTTTGCCACAATCACAGTATTGAAAATACACTAATGGAAACGCCGATCTTAAGTTCTGAGCTGCAATTACGGGAGCCTCTACTGCCCGAACTCCGCTCGACGTGTTTTATTTACTTTACTCTACCCGTCTCTCGTACCTCCCGACTCGAGCCCTTGACTGCTCACTCCAACGACCGGCGACCGAATGCCCTTTTTCTGAGCCCGCTCTCGCCTGGTCTCGCGCCTCCCTCCCACAAAGGGGGGTAGGTTTTGTGGGGAGAAGGGATGCAGGGGTGAGCTCTCGGTGGGGGCCCCGCTTTCTCCGACCATGACGTATTCAGCCCTTATTGCCCTCCCGCTCTGCCCTTCGTCCAGCGACCGAAGCTGGCCGTCGTTTTTTATATATTTCCAATAACTTAAGTGCCCTTGACCAATCTATGTGGTCGCGCTCTACGAGTCCTGCGTCGTCTTTATGACGGTGTAACCGCCGCAGCCCAAGCACATCCAATTATTAAATTTAATATGGCAGTGTTTCGTAATGAGAACGTCCCGCTTGTCAAGTTCCCAAGACCAATGCTCGAAAGCTGGTACAAACTTTACGACCCGTATCAATTTATAGAGGCGGTCTCCCCGGGCAAGCTATTCTGCTCGCTCGGTAATATGCGAGCTGGGGAAAGGATCTCACTTTATACACCCTTCCCCCACTTGAAAGAAAAGAAATTATGTAATGATTTCTTTTCTAGGTCCTAGGTCTCAGGGCATTTCCCACCCGACTGGCGAACACTGATACAAGGCACCCCGAAACGACACCAAACAACAAGACGACAGACAATGAAGATATGACTCGCGAGTGCTCCTAATATTTCACGAAGACATCAATAAATTGCAATGACCCTACTTTAACATGGGACACGTATTGCAGTATTTCGCCTAGCTCGCGGAGACATTACTACAGCCGTGGGTGACGCCCAGCGACTCGCAACTACTACAACCATGAATCTTGCATTACAGTGTTCCGCGCTATAACCGTTGTTAGCGACTGATCATCAGTCGGAATTCCTGATGTCGCAGTTGTTCTGTCCAAAGGTAGTAGGGGAACACCCATGCGGGTGAGATCCGCGTGCCTGACGTCCTTGCTTCAATTTCTCCATCATCGCGGGGCACGACCAGGTGTCTGATGACTTCGTTGAGGGTCGTCCCCGCTAGGTGTACTCCCGGCCTCGGGACGAAGTGGACGATGAGCGGGTGCCCCGCCAGGGTCGCAGCCGCTCGCGCCCAGTCCGTATCGGCCGAGACGGTCTCCAGACTCCCGTCTGGAAGCCACAATGACGTCTCGTAGTTGCGCGCTGCGACGTATGTCCCGAGCTGGCGCACCACCTCGCTCGGCCTCCGTCTCCGCCCTCGATGCATGTACGTCGCCGTTTCGTCGACCGCAGTTCCGGTCCGTCTCCGTTGGAGGCCGCTGTGGTGCTGGTTTAGCACCGCGCACACGCCCGCACCTCGCTCTTGTCGCCTTCCTGAAAATCTTCAAAATAACCTTAGTACATTTATCATTAAATATTTCAGTTCTAGCGTCGGTTCGGTGCTGTTCACGCTCTGATTTCTCAGCACAGGAGCCGTCCATCTCTGTTATCTATATTCTTTTTGCTCATCTCTATTTATTTTGTTCTCCCATCTATCTCGTAATTAGCATCGCACACGAATCGCTGTGCGCTTCTCTCTGCTCAGACTGCCTTCTCTAATCTCCGGTGTGTCGCCGCTCATATTACATGAGTTCCAGAGTGGAACGCATCTCACGTTTTATGGTCCCTCTGTGGCTGCCTTGTCTCGTGGGCTTACGCCTCGAGTCTCTGCCTCGCAAGTGCTCGTCCAGCCTGCCTTTCCACACTAAGCTACGTTATTATTAAAGAGCCGTATTTGCTAAACTTTATACTATGTCCGTAATGGGACTTAATTATTAGATGTCTCGGTAGAAGTTCTGCTCAACTCTCAGGGGTTCTGCTATTCGAGCCGTTATTATCGGTCTCTAATCAGTTCCGGCTCAGGTTTCCTTCTTCGAAATGGAGCAAGACTCATCCCCAGATAATTTCAACTCGCCGTCTCTCTTCTGAGCGACTGCATTGTGCCTATTGGTCTTTGTCTTAAACATCATTTGAAGCAATAAAATTTTTAAATTTTTCCTCCCCCCCCCCGACGATACAGGAAAATTCCTTTACCAGGAATTTTTCCACCCCAAACAGCACAATGCACAGTAAGGATAACTCTACTTCCCATCCAAGCTGCGGACTTTTCAAATCTACACCTGAAAGGCAATTTTTATTAGTAAGACTGTACTTATCAATACTACCAAAAAAAATGAAAATTTCGTCAAGTACGCCACTATAATATGTATGCCGAGTCTCTACTAGCCTCTTTTCTGCGCGTCGCACTCGCTTCAGGCGGTTGAGCTCATCTTTTCCGGGCTCGGCTTGAGATCCTTTATGCCTCTCGATTTTATGACTCGTCCTGTGCCGGCTCTAAAGCTCTGCGCACAGTCGCTCGTGCTGGCTGCTAGCATTCCTAAAAGTTATTTGCCTAGCAGTCGACTACTCAGAAATTTTCCTGCCAACCTAGTTGTTGCTAAGCTATTCTGTAAAGGAATTAGATTAGTGCTTATCTACTACTTATTTGCTAGGTTTAATCTGAAAATAAAATTAGATTAGTCAGCTTATCTACCTACTTATTTGCTAGGTTAATCTGAAAAAGAACATGAAATTAGTAGGCTTATCTACTCTCTACTTACATACTAGTTTTGCTCATGTTATCTTCTCCTCTACTCCTCTACTCTTCTACCGGACCGGCGGATCTTAGAGCGTAAGGACGTCTAGCTGCCGGGGTGGGTAGGGGTGAGGGTGCTTCAGGCCTTGTTACATAGATGTCGTCATCGCTGCTTTCCGAATCGCTATCGTCGTGACGTACTTCGGTGACGTGCTCGACGCTCCTCCCATTTCTTGGAGGACGCTCGTCTTGTATTACTATTGTCTCCTCGGGCTGAAATGACGCGGGCTTGAGTCTATTTCTGTGGACCGTTATCTCATGCCGGCGGCCGTGGACTTGTCGTATTACGACGTTCATCGGTGTTGGAAGGGCCTGAATTCTGTACGGGCCTAACCAATTAGGTCGGAATTTACCCATCGCCTTGTTTCTTCCTGCTGTATTTCGTAGGAATACGCAGTCGCCGACTCTGAGTTCCTTATCTCTCACGCGCTGATATCTCACATTTTTGTCATGTGCATTTCGGCTTGCTGACATCGCGTTTTCGAACGCAATTTGCAATCTGGCAAAAGCGGCGTGAGGAAAGTTCTCCTCCAAAGCATAGTTTAGTATCCTGGGCTGCAGAATATCAGACAGTGGCAAAGGAGCGTCGCGTCCATGGAACAAAAAGTACGGTGTGTTGTCTACCGAGGCATGATACGAACAGTTTAGGGCGAGCGTGGCGAAAGGTAGCTGCTCGTCCCATGATGTGAGATCCTTTTCTACTGTTGCGGCCAACGATGTCTTTATCAACTTGTTGAAGGCTTCCGTCATCCCGTTACTGGCTGGGTGGAAGGCCGTGGTGAAATGCAACTTGGACTTCAAAATGCGGCACATTTCTTGGAAATTTTGGGTGGTAAACTCCGTACCTCGATCTGACACGATGTGTTCCGGACAGCCATACCTGCATACATAGTCCATGAACGCTCGCGCTACTGTTTCGCTCTTCTTATCGCGCAGTGGGTATGCCTGCACGTGTCTAGAGAAGTGGCACACGATCGTCAGAATATATCTATGTCCGGCCTGGGACTGTGTCAGCTCTCCAATGAGATCAATCCCCACCCTCTCTAATGGTCGTGAGACTGGCGGTAATTCTCCTATTTTTGCTTTGAGGCCCCCGTGCGGACTTCGTTTCTGACACGTCGTGCAGTTTTTCACGTGCTCTTGCACGTGTCGTGCCATATTTGGCCAAAAGAATAATTCTCTAGCACGGTGGAGGGTTTTTCTTGCTCCAAAATGTCCGGAAATTCGCGTATCGTGCGACATTATTAACGCGGGCTTTATTAGGGATTCAGGAATCACTGCACGTTTGCGAATGTCTCCATTGTCTTTAACTTCTAGGTAAAATAGGCAGTCATTGTCTAGCACGAAATCCTTATACTGGCTCGGATCTGTCACCAATTCACCCTTTCCTTCCAATGCGTTGATGACCTTGGCCCAGTGCTGTGCTTTGCGCTGCTCCATACTTACCTTTTCCGCACAGAAAACTTCGTACGGGTCCAGCGCTTCCGTCACGGTCGGGCGGACGGCTGCCACTCCGCGTGAGAGCGTGTCTGGAATCACATTCTCCTTGCCGGGTCTATACGAAATTTCATATTCGAACTGTGACAGTAGCACTGCCCAGCGGGCGATCCGTGGAACGGTAGCTTTGTATTGGAACAAATATCGCAGCGGCTGATGGTCTGTTAGGATCTGAAACTTCCGACCGTAGAGGTATCGAGCAAAATGGCGGACGTTTTCCACGATAGCTAAAGCTTCTCTTTCGGTGGTAGAGTACCGGGTCTCTGCCGGTGTAAATTTCCGTGAATAGTATGCTATCGGGTGATCCAGGCCGTCCTTTTCTTGCGTCAGTACTCCTCCCAGAGCGACATCACTGGCGTCGGTATGCAGCCTGAACGGTCGCTCGAAATTTGGGTAACCCAACACCGGCGCTTCAGCTAGAGCCGATTTAAGCGCGTCGAATGCGGCCTGATGTTCGTTCGTCCACACAAACTTGGCACACTTCTTAGTCAAAGCCGTCAAAAGTGCGACGCGTTCAGAGAAGTTTGGTATGTGTCTTCGATAGTAGCCTGCCATTCCCAAAATTCTTCGTACATCTTTCGGTTTTTTCGGTGGTAACAACTCGCGAATGGCCGTGATTTTCCTTTGGTCAACTTGAATTCCGTCCTTCGAGACAACATGACCTAAATATTCGATGGAGGGTTTTGCAAAGCTGCACTTTTTCAGTGAAATTTTTAAACCTGACTTCTGAAGGAGAGCGAGAACTTCTTCCAAATGAGCGATGTGATCCTCAAACGTCTTCGAAAATACCACTACGTCGTCTATGAAAACGTAGCTCGTTTTTCCAATCACTGGCTCTAACACTCGATTGACCAAACGCTGGAATGCGGCCGGAGCTGTAGTCAATCCGAAGGGCATCCTCTTGAATCGGTACTGAGCCGACTCAGTAGCAAATGCTGTCTTGTCGCGGTCTGCTTCCGCGACAGGAATCTGCCAGTAGCCTGACTTCAAGTCTATTGCTGAGAAGTAGCATGCGCCTCCGAGGGACTCCAAAATTTGCTCGATGCGTGGCATTGGATATTTGTCTGCGAGCGTGACTTCATTAATTCGTCGAAAATCAACACAGAACCTATGCGTGCCGTCCTTCTTTTTGATGAGGAGCACTGGAGATGCCCACGCGCTTGCTGATGGCTCAATTACATCCATTTTTAACATATTCTGCACTTGTTCTTCGATTGCTGCGCGTGTTGCTTGGGGTAGCGGCCACTGTTTCGTAGCAATCGGCGCCGCGTTCCTGGTGTCAATTCGATGTGGGAGCAAGTCACATCGTCCTAAATCTTGCTCATGCTGAGAAATGGCTGGCGCATACTTACCGATGAGCGCTAACAAACTCTCACGCTGCTGCGTGTGCAGATGCTCTAGGCTTGGTACTTCCGCCTCGGGTAGCTCGTCGGTTATACCATACTCACCATCGTCACTGCTCACTGTTGGTAGCACCGCCGCGACCTCAGACTGTCGCATACTTACCCTTTTTCTTTGTCTGATCAGATTGATCGACTCTCCGGCATACTTACCGTCCTTAAATGCATACGAATGACCGTTCACGATCACTCTACTACCATATCTACCGGTCATGTCCAGCGTCACCTTACCTATGCGCTGGAGTAAATCGAGCCCTACTAGTATGTCTCCTGGATAATTTCCGACCTGCGCTACAACCGTGTCGTGCACATACGTTTTACCTCCTATCTTAATGTTCAGCGCGATTCTGCCCCGCACATCTATTTCTGCGCCACTTACTGTACTTAACTTTAGCTTGGCCGTCTTTATTCTTACTGTACCTGATCCTGCCGACACAATTTGTTCAGCCGTTTCCGGCCTTATTAGACAGCACACCGATCCGGTGTCCAGGAATGCTTCGCAGTCTTGTTCATTCACTTTTATTTTTATGATCGGCTTTGTCTCGTGTGCATCGGCAGGCGGGGCTAGTTTTTTATATTAGGCGGGCCTTGTGCGTATCGCCACGGTGTGTTGTTATCCCCGTTGAAACTCCGATGGGCTGCGTGGTTCGGGCCTTGTGCCTCGCCTAACTGTCGGTTCGGCTGGGCTGGGTTTTGTGACCGCCACTGTGCCCTACATTGTCTGGCCATATGGCCGGCTTGGCCACAGTTGAAGCAGTTTATGGTTCTTCGCTGTACGTTCTGGGCAAATGTATTTTGTCTCGGAATCACCGCTGGGTTGCGACACTCTCGAGAAAAATGGCCTACTTGGTTGCACGACCAGCACCTAGGTGGTGGCCGGGGTGGGGCGGCTTCTACTGCATCTATCGTGCAGATCGGCCGGCGTGGTTTCTCGTCCTCCAGCATCCTTTCGCATTTCTGTGCCATCTTGACACAATCTGCGAGCCGTTCTGGTTCGTATGTTGCCGTTGTCTTCTTCAATGCCGGGTCGAGACCATTGACAAACACGCTCGCCAAGAGCTTGTCGCGAGATGCTGTTTTTTGCAGCTCCACGATAACATGCGCCAAGGCAGCCGAGGCGGTCTCCAGTCGCGAAGCAAACTCTTCGATTGTGCCCCGGTTCATTTTTATTGCAGCCAGTTCCATATGTGCATCCGTCAGCGAAATGCTTTTAAGGAAACGATCCTCAAGGCGTTTGGTCAGCTCCGTCAGATCGCATTCTTCGAGCTCGGGGTTTGAATCCAGGAAGTTTTCCGCGGTGTCGGTGCAGAGATATCTGATGACGTCAGCGCTACGGGCGTCTGACCAGTTTTCTAGGAGTGCCCTTTTTTTCACTGTGTTGAGAAACTTCACCACGTTCGACTTTCCGTCGAATTTTGGCAGTTTGCCAAGCACTGGCCCGCTTGCCGCTGTTTGATCGGTTCCTGCGTCCTGTTTATTTGCAGCAGCACTTCCCGAGTTGCTATCTTCGTTCTTTCCCATTTTGAAGCTTGAACTCAGCGATGATCAGCACGAATTTTATTTTATATATTTTTTCCAAGTCTATCTATTTGCAGTTGCAACGCGCACGCACTACACTGAACCTCTAATTTTTACGATAAATACTGGTTACCCAGCCTAACGAAAAAAAAATATTTTTTGGATGTATCCAAGAGAGGAAATATGAGGGCCCCACTGGCAAAAATTACCGAATGTGGACTCTCGTGCGTAGGGCATCAAATCATAAGTCAGGAGGGAATCTCCTTACCAAATACCGTTAATTAAAACGAGTCATATACCAACGCAATTTTTGCGTAAATATTTACGTTAATCGTTCCCTCAATTTGCAATATTACTCGTACATATTCCTTTAACTGTCTCTAGTTCAGCCCAAGACACACAAAAATATTATATATTTTCTTTGAACGCCAGTAAAAAAAAATTTTAACTTGGAGCGTTGCTCTCCTCCCCAATTTTTATGGCTGAGTCCGGATCTAATCTCACGAACAATGGCGTTTCCTTCCCGTGCCACAGCTTAATTACTTTCAGCTGGCCTCACTATGACACAATGATGGCTATTTGCCATCTAGATTTGCACCACAATCCCTAAATTTGCAATCCTGCTCACAACACAATATTCACCCAATATGTACCTGATTAACAACACCAAGAGCACGAGAATCAAATGTTTCTTCCGCAGACATAAAAAAAAGGTACTATTCCTAACGAATCTTCGATGCTTCAACTTTTCAGGTGCAGCAATCCCTACCAATTGAAATGCACTTTCTTTTGGCTTTCTCGCGCTCAAGGACTGGCTGTAAGGTTTGATGGCTTGGCCTGCTTCTAATCTCACAGAAAATGACACTTCCTGGCTGCGCCGCGATACGCACAATATCTGTTAGGGCTACGCTTACACGACGCACATCGAACAGAGAACAATAAATAAGTAAGAATTTGCAGTTGAAGACATACACAGGAATGAAATGAAATGGTGTTTACTTACAGTTTTTTGTTGATCTTGGACGCCGCTGCCCGCTTGCAGCTCTGGACTGGTTGCTTCTGGTTCTTCTCTTCCTCTCCCTTTTTATTTTCAATCTTTCACCACCTAATAGCTCTATTTCCTCCTCTCTCTCTCAGCGACTAGTTTCCGCCACCGCAAATAATGCCACCAGTGAATGAGTCGGGTTTTTCTTCCGCTCTCTCTTGCCTTATGGCCTCAACGTTCATTTAATCCGCGTCAATCATGAAGTATATGATTAGGTTTATTGAAGATACGTCTGCCAATACTATGTAATTCGGGTTATTTTCTGCCCGCTCCGAAGCTTAAGTGTCTTTCATTTATCTGCTGTTACTTTTCTGACAGCCTTATTCGGATGACGTTTCGTTAAGATTTTATGAGAACGGTAGCGTGTTATTTGCTGCCACCACGAGGTGCATAGATATACAACCTCGACTAAAATTAGATATGAAATAATCGTGCGTATTTTCTTGGTAGCAATGGCGGCGGTTGGCGCGTGTTTCAGGCGCTAGTCACGAGAGAGATGAGAGGTAAGGGACGACGACTGACGAGTTAATCATTTATTAGGTCAATGCTAGCCGGTTGAATACACTCACGAGTTGAGATTGACACCAAGATCTAGCGGTAATTAACCTGATCCGCGAGTACTTTACCAAGACTTTACAATCAGCTTGTTCCAACAACACGCTAAACGGGAGCAAGTCTTCGACACTTATCACGGACAGTTTAACCGGTATTTGAACACAACTCGACTCTTCCAATGAACGTCTGCATACGTTCGACAACAATCCACGGAAAGCGATCCAAGGTGAACGTCTCACAAACGCTCGACAACAATCCAAGGAACACGATCCAAAGGTGAACGTCTCACAAACGCTCGACAACAATCCAAGGAACACGATCCAAAGGTGAACGTCTCGCCTACGCTTTGCCACAATCACAGTATTGAAAATACACTAATGGAAACGCCGATCTTAAGTTCTGAGCTGCAATTACGGGAGCCTCTACTGCCCGAACTCCGCTCGACGTGTTTTATTTACTTTACTCTACCCGTCTCTCGTACCTCCCGACTCGAGCCCTTGACTGCTCACTCCAACGACCGGCGACCGAATGCCCTTTTTCTGAGCCCGCTCTCGCCTGGTCTCGCGCCTCCCTCCCACAAAGGGGGGTAGGTTTTGTGGGGAGAAGGGATGCAGGGGTGAGCTCTCGGTGGGGGCCCCGCTTTCTCCGACCATGACGTATTCAGCCCTTATTGCCCTCCCGCTCTGCCCTTCGTCCAGCGACCGAAGCTGGCCGTCGTTTTTATATATTTCCAATAACTTATAGTGCCCTTGACCAATCTATGTGGTCGCGCTCTACGAGTCCTGCGTCGTCTTTATGACGGTGTAACCGCCGCAGCCCAAGCACATCCAATTATTAAATTTAATATGGCAGTGTTTCGTAATGAGAACGTCCCGCTTGTCAAGTTCCCAAGACCAATGCTCGAAAGCTGGTACAAACTTTACGACCCGTATCAATTTATAGAGGCGGTCTCCCCGGGCAAGCTATTCTGCTCGCTCGGTAATATGCGAGCTGGGGAAAGGATCTCACTTTATACAGTAACATCTGGAGTCTGTCAATGGAGACTTTCGAAAATATGCGAGTTTTTGTTGAAATTTGTAAAATGGTCATAAGCTCGTAGCATCTTCCAACTTTGAAATTAAACTAACACCTCTCAACATGTTCAAATTGAATGACAATTTCACTATTCAAGCCACACTCAAAAATTTTATATGCACCGACAAATTGCTTCTCGCTTGGGAAAATTCTCACGACAATTTTTTTAATACGACTGCTTTTGCATGACCTGCAAACTCTCCTGACTAAAAGAGATAAAATTTCGATTTAAATTTTGCCTCGAATTTCGTGAGCATTTATACGTACCACTTTTAATTCCTACGATGATATAATCTGCTTTTCCAAATCAAACTAAATCTTATTGATTTTATAAAGTGATTTTCAACTTTGAGTTTAGGGAAACATCTAAGCTGTTATTAACATATTTTTCAATACCACCCATAAAACACGTAAATTTCCAATGGTCAAAGCCATGATACAAAACGCAAAGAGGAGTTGTCCTTCACTGAATTTTCATCTTTCGATAGCAAATGCAAGATCTACATTTCATTTTGAAAAATGTACCTTCCGTTAAGGAGCTTTAAGACTGAAGTCTGCTTGAATAAAGACTACAAGCCACAAATTACATCTTAGAGCTCAAATCGCTTGACGAAAGTGCGCCAAGAAATCGTCAATCAATGACCGAGTCCAACAATGACGTTCAAAAGCTCAATAAATCAAGGTAGAGATGTTTATGCGCTCGGCGTGACGCAAAGCTCCAGAAAATCACCTGATATATGACTATAGAATTACCCTAGTCGGCTGATCCACGCGTCAACTTACCCTGAATAACGGGGTCAGCATTTTCAGAGACGGATGGATTGGCTTGCAATTCTCAGCGAGCAAGACTTGGGCTTTGGTGTTTTCGGCAATGAATTACTAAATTAAAGCCTTGAACCGCAGTTAAATGATCGGAGCTGTCACACTTGAACTTCTGAGGTGATTTTAAAGGTTAAAAATAAGCAGTTCTGTTTTTTTTTTCTATCGAGACGCGTGAAAGTAGAATATTTGGAAACTTACTTCAGTGATCGATCTGGGCAAGATGAATGATATAATGTAAATTCAACGTATTGTTATTTTACTTGCAATCGAAGTCGACTTTAGAAGCATCTTCAATATTGCACGTTGAACTCTGTGAATTAGAATGCAATGAAGTAGAAAGAGACAAACAACTTTATTAAGTAGTTTTTGAATTACTAACAAATGAGATCTTCTGAACTCTGTTGCAAGTGTTCAATATAATGATAATTTTATCTCAGAGATATTTTCTATTCTTGGTGCGTTCAAAGCAAACCGAGCGGAGGCTAAACCACAAAAAAACTCATCTTTAATCTAGTTCCGGTGAGCCAACGCTAAATTATTCTTACGTGCAGTTAACGGGGTTTATTGCCTTGAAGTTATTCAGAAACGTGAAAGAATTAAACCAAAACTTCTTTCAAACTTCAACAACTTTGATTTATTTTATTGGAGTTGGGAATGATGGCTTCGAACGAAGTACTAATAACATGCTAATTTTAATGAAAGCTACTTGACATGAAATGTACAAACGGTCTCTCAAGATAAGCTAGAAAAACGAAAATTTAAAAGGAATTGATGAATTTTGCCCACACATCTAGGATTAGATGCCATCTTTTAGAGGTCGGCTATCAATTTCATGGACGTTATGGCATCGATTTCCTTATGTTTATTCAGCCAACTTTAGGTTCCCGTCCGACAGCTGCTTAGCGCACGCTTCTCCAAGTTGTGTTTGTTCTAAGGGTTCTTTTTCCAAATTTCCCAAAGTAAATATACAAGCCATGGAGAAGGAGCTCACAACTTTATCCGTCTTCCAGTGTCTAAAAGGAAACAAAAGGGTCCCCAAGCACTCAACTGGAAGTAAAGCGTTTCGGCCCAGTGCTTGTGCGACAGCAGCTTGCGTGTTCAGCACAGGGCTGTTCACGAGAGGTGCCGAGCTGGCGGTTCTTTGGGCAGGTTACGCCCCTCTCATCTAATAGAGCAGATACAGCCATCCATAACCTCGAAGCGATGGTCGTATTGCTCTTGTTACGTACAAATTTCTGGGGTAGATGCCTGGATATCCGCATTACTGTAGACAATACTTTATAGCCGGCCCCAAAAGTCCCTTCATAGAAAATTTAGTGAGGTTACTTTGCAACTTGCCGGGAAGTTTCTGGGTCCTTCTGTCTTTTTTTGTCGCACTTATTAGCAGTTCAACAGCTTCATCCCTCTCCAGTTCGTTCGAGAAAGTGGGCTATACGTTGATTTATTATAGTTTTTTCGCTATCTTTTCAATGAACATTTGCTCTCAACTGGGATAATGATTACCGAATGATGCAATGCAGAACAAGAGCATTAAAATGGCAACCATAATTACATTTTTCTATGAAAGCGACTAAACATGCAATATCCAACACAGCATAGCTGACTTTTTTGCTTATTTGATCCTTCCTGCAAGCGAAGAGATGGAACCTTCACGACATTGATTGTATTTGCGACAGATGTTTCCTTCAGGACTTCGAGCTTTTTCCTACCATTTTGTCATGTAGCTACTCAAAACTGCTGTACTCAATGTCACGAGCCTATGTAGCTCTATGCTTCAAAAATCCCTGGATTTGGAAAACTTCAGGTTGTAGCTAGAAATTGTAAAGAAACGCATATGAACTATGAATGCTCCGGCAATCGTAAACAATATATTTTTTCCCCACAAAGGCTCGAGAATGTGTCAGTAGTTCTAACTGTAAAAAAATTCCTCGTACCACTTACCTTATGGCATTTTTAGTGCAATGAGAAATGAGTATTCAATTCTTATTTTGTAGGAAAAAAGTTCAACTTCAGTTCATGAAGCTGTACATTCTAAGACCTAAAAGAGACTAGAATTTTCTAAATCATTTCTGGCAAAATTACTCTGTAAGAATGAAATTAGGATTGAATTATTTAGGTTGCTTCTTTAAATTACGACGTTGAGTCCTCTCGGAAAAGAAATGCGCGTTTCGCACGCAATTTTTTTTGCTTTTTCACAGTAATGTTTTCATACGCTGAATGATTCTACTATACTCATCGCTTGCGCAACTCTTTCTTTTTCTTTTTTTACCTAATGATTTCTTCCGCAAAAAAAATATAATAATTTCTACTGCAACGATGTAACAACTCGGCATTAAGTTTGATATGCTTGCATTCTTCATGCTTCTGACTCGTGTATACACAGGTTAAACTTAGTCACGCACTCATCTATAATAAAAACGAAACCATTCATTAGAAGTAATCTATTCAATCTTTCTGTCCAATTACGCTGCTCTTTTCCACAGAAAGGACGGTACATATAATGCGAGCAGTAGCTCAGTCTCCTCAGGCTAATTCACCACTTTTATTTATTCCGAGTCATTCATTGAGTTGCGGAAAGGACCATCAAAGTCCATCACTTTGCCCTATGTAACTAATAAAGACGGATCTCTGCCTGAGCTACAACCCGTGTTTAACAAGTCCACAACCCGAGGCGCTGTCCGCTCAAATGATAGACTAATCCGCTCAGCCCCCGCTCAGTTTCGTTTTATTTCGCGCAAATAAATGAATTTTTTTGGGCGTGTTTCTTGGGTTCCTTGTGATCCGTGTGATCACTCAAGTTAATATCACCGACAAATGCTTCTAATCGAATACTCTTGTGTTGATCGTTCGCGATTATAACAATGGAAAGTTACCTAATATTAAAGCCGTGCATGAGTTTTCATATGAGTGACTAACTGTTCGGTTTCAAAAATAAAGGTAATTACGTCGGGTTCCCGGTCGCTGTTAAATACATTTTTTCACGACTGTTTCGAATTAATTTGTTGACAACTTTCCTGCGATCGCAATAAACACTCGAGAAAATAGATCAATGCAGGCGACGGCAGCAATGTTTCATCACTTGTTGCAGCAAACTGAACAAGTTTTTCTTTTAAACAAAGAGAAATGCTTATGTTTTGGTTCCTAACCTCGCCAGCATTTCGATGACTTCCTGATGGTAGTATGAATTAACAAAAACTTCATTTCAAAACCCCGAAATGAGTTACAGAAATAAAGTAACATTGCTGATAGAAGTCAAATGATATTTTTAATACTGAATACTCCCAGACTGTTTATAATAAACTAATTTTTCAGCTTTTTCAACAGTATTTGCGCCATTTTTCCGCGGATTTAAAATGAAAACTCCATTTAAGATTATGAAAGTTTGTACTATTATATTCGTACACTTCGAAAAAAATTTTGACACACCTGTGCGTCTCAAACGGATATTGAAAGTATTTTGATACACAAAAGAGTATTTTCCTTGACCACATATTAAAGTGGTCGAGAGAGTTAAATTACATATTCACGTTTCAAAGGGCTCAAAAATTTTCGTAGAAAGCCGAACTGTGTTTAGATTTTGTGAAATGGTCCAATTTGCCCAAAAACCCTAATACTTTCACATGCGTTTCTTCGAATTCTTAGAAGTTCTCAGACGTTGTCTGTATATTAGTGTACTCAGTAAAATGGGTCATGGTTGACACACTTAAGGGTCTCGGTTTTGGAGCAAAATTTTTCTCGGTGTATGAGACTCTCAAGCTGAAACGTCTTGTAAACGAGAATATTGTGGCTCACAAAGCTAAGACCTCTTTTAATATAATGGAATATGTTTCTAGAGAAGTGGTTACTACGGTCCAAATCCAAAGCATTTTCATTTCTAAAGCAATTTTATTTCATTTCTAAAATTATACATCATTTCTTGGCGAGGAGTCAGCAAACAATGGCACTGTCTTGGCATTCTTGTCGAAATTACACCCACCAAACTCTGTAAAGAGAGTGACAGAGGTTGTAATTTATGAGAGTTTGTATATAATTAAGAGAGTTTGTGCCGACGTCTGATAAGCGTCTCCATTTACGAATGCTTTTACACGATTCTCAAATGAAGCCAGTAAAAAATAGTTCTAATTTTTCTTCATATACAACGAAGCTTATATCGCATCTAGGGAAGTAGCGGCAAAATAATTTTTTTCTCATGGACGGGACTTGATTCAATAAATATTTACATTTCACTGCAAAAATTCTTCCCGTTTTTTGTAGTTTTCACTCCGTTTTTCTGGGGTTCAAAACATAATCTAATCCAATTTTATCCAAGAATTGTTGCAATGACAAAATCTTGGCTTTCAAAATTTTGATCTCAATGATTTTAATCAGAAATAAATTCACCCGCGGGGCTGGAGGCGAGCTGTTGACCTGAGAAAAACGCAGAATTGTTCAGCCTCCAAACACCTCGGCAATGTCCTCGCTGAAACGACTTATGCCTTCAATTGAAAAGCGCTGGGTCCTAATCATGATATTGAGGAAACACAAATCATTGAGAACCGTGAGTTGAACACCCGCTAGATCCAGCTTTAAATGAATCTTTTCAGTATTGCTCAGCAATTCGACCTATAAAACTGAGCTTAAGAATATTGTTCAGCTCATCAAAAATTTTGAATAAATTTTAGAACAATGCACTACTGAATTGAATATTCGAATATTGCCCGATGCTTCGATTAATTAAGTTTCAATTCCGGAATGATGTTGAAATGGCGAATCAATTTAAAAAATAGTACGCAAATGTGCCACTGAAAATAATAAGGCCCTGAGAAGCAGTTAATCAATCAATATTGTACGAGAAAATAATCAATATTATTTTGCTAGAAATGAAATATTATGTGCTAGAAATAATCAATATTATTTTCTTATAGAAACATGCCAGACCAATTACCAACTATATATACCCAATGCAAAATACATCTTGAAAAACTCGATCTGAACATAATAAACATAACTGGTCTTGTCGGTTTGGGTCGTTCTGGATTAACTTGTAGCAAGAGTAAAGCAGAAATGTAGCATTAAACTAATTCGAAGCAGTTAACACTTCTTAATTGTTAACAAATCTTATCTATTAGATGAACTTTTTCATTTTCAGTGAATTTCAACGAATCTAATATAAACATATACTTCCTGGCTGAGCTGCATAGATTCAGGACTTCGGAGAAACAGCTATGTGATATAATCATCAGTGAATTTCAACGAATCTTATATAAACATATACTTTCAGGCTGAGCTGCATAGATTCAGGACTTCGGAGAAGCAGCAATGTGATATAATTATCAGTGAATTTCAACGAATCTAATATAAACATATACTTTCTGGCTGGGCTGCATAGATTCAGGACTTCGAAGAAACAGCAATGTGATATAATTATCAGTGAATTTCAACGAATCTAATATAAACATATACTTTCTGGCTGGGCTGCATAGATTCAGGACTTCGAAGAAACAGCAATGTGATATAATCATCAGTGAATTTCATCGAATCTAACATAAACATATACTTTCTGGCTGATCTGCATAGATTCAGGACTTCGGAGAAACAGCAATGTGTAATCCCATCACGTCGAGCATGTGTCCCACTGCGCTCTTACTCCGTTGGCTGAGCAATGCTCACGAGACGAAGAAGAAGTTCTCGTTTGGCGGTTGCTGGGCCCCGGTGCAGGAAGAGATGTCCCAAGCGACAAGGAGAAAGGCCACTCAGCTACTGTCGGCTCCCTCGAGCTCGACAAGAAAAGGGATTCTTCAATCTCTCACTGGCAGAAGAGAGACATGCCCACGGACGTCTCCATGTGGTGTCAGAAATATTTTTGAGCGAAGTACCAGAATTTTCTGTCGTGTTCGGAAGTTCGTCTACGCTCCTCGCTCCCGTATTGAACATTTCTCTATAGAAGGGAAAATTTTGGAGATCTAAGGAAACTTCGTCAGTACCCAGATACAAATTGAAATTGACCGGGATGATTTTGATATTGCAAATTTGTTGAGAATATTTTTTAAATTAAAAGTTCTGGACTGTCGTCAATTAGCAATGAATTTTAGGATCAATCGAACATTGAGAACCCTTGCACTAGCAGCTGTGCCTGATGCAGGGAAATCTCATTTTCTACAACCTGGAGAACAGGCTCCCATGGTTTTTCGCCGCATTAGAAATAGGAATTTGTTAAAATCAATTGATGAAATACTTTATAACACGTACAAAAACTTACGAAAAAAGATTATAAACTATGGAAGCAATTACTTTTCACAAGCTACAGTTAGTGCTTCAAAAAAAGTAAAAGAAACATTACATGAAAAATATTATTTATTCGACGTAAATATCCCCCTTACCCAAACAAGCTGAACCTAACTATGGGCACAGCAAACTTGGTGGAAGAATAATAGTATGTATTACATCTATAACCTAATCTCCGTGTCTCCGTGAAGTGAGGACGTACTTTGTCTTTGCTCGGAATCAAAGTGCACAATTGGTTAATGAACATGCATTTCTAACCAAAAAGAGTGCTCACTCAGACCATGAGAATCTGAAAGTAAATTTCATCTAACCAAAATCCAAACAATCGAACAAAAAGTGTGATATTCCCTCAAAATAGCACTCAACCCTTGCTTCTTTTTCGCAAGTGTCTCCTTTCTCACAAGATGGCAGACAGAAAGGCAAACAAGAAGAACAATGAGGGTACGCTGGAGCTTGACTGTCCAGACATACAAAACCTGTCAAAACCAAATAAGCAAATGGCCTCCATCATAATTGATCACTTTAACTCAGTAATGGAGAAATTTCAAAGTGAAATTAGTGACTTGAAAACGATGATTGAAACACTAACGAAAAAAGAATCAAATCATAAGGCAGTGATTGAAGAGCAAAATAAAAAGATAGACAGGTTAGTCTCCCGTCTAGAGCAATTCGAAAGGAAAGAAGAACGGGAAGAGTTGGAAAACAGAAAATGCACTCTGGTTATCACAGGGGAACTACCGCAATCACATTCTGATGAAGACTGTAGACAGACTGTGCGGGAGCTCCTGAAGGACCAAATCAACGTCAACCTTAGTAACTCTGACATCACTACAGCGACTAGACTGGGTAAAAAACCTGCCCCTGGAAACGTCGATAGGAGAAACATTACCTTTGAGCTACGACAATACGAAAAGAAACAAGAAGTTTTGTCAGCCTGCCGAGTGACCAAGCCGAAATTCTACGTAAACGAATACCTCATCCCTTCGCGAGCTAATATTATGTACACTCTGAGATTGGCCAAACGAAAATTTCCCGACAAGATAGGTCTCGCAAGAACTCTGGATGGTAATATCAACGTCTACTCTCCTCGGATACCTGGACAAGAAACTCCTAGACCTCACACCATCAACACACCTGAATCACTTGACCAGTACTTACTACAACGTGTCGGCAAGTCCTCAGAAGAAATTATTCGTAATTAGAGACTTATGTACTGAATATAATAGCATTTTGATCTCTGTCCACATGATTTCTTTTGTTTTCTGATAGAATCGCCTTTGGCTCTTCAAAGCAACCACGCAGAATTTGCAACTTTGTTTTACTGCTCACTAAATTGTTTTTTATCTACTTTTTCTCATTATTCATAGAAGGCTCATGCCGGATTTTCTACTCTGGTTTAAATATTATGTTACCACCTGTCTCAAAATCTGAAAATAATCTAGATACTCAAGATCTTTATATTAATTAAATAACTTCGCTGTCACTTCGATTCTAATCCACTTCGTTCTTTGCTATATCGTATGTGTTATATGCAGATACCACTGGTATGACAGCCTTGTAACTACACTATTCGCAATTTATGATCTCTAATGCTCCCACTCATGGACTGAGTTAGCCATCTCCTTATGAAATCATTCTAGATTTTAAATAATTTTAGACTAATAATCTCTGTGTGTTTTAGTTTCTCTCTATTTCTTAAATTTTACTATAAGTAGGAATGTCTTTACTTTTAACTTGACCTTGTAGTCTGTATCATCTTCTTTATTTTTTACGTCACATTTTACTTACTGTTTCTTAATCTTTATGACTGACCATGTTGATATTTTCGATGATATTGATCCAGATCTCAATCATTTGAATAGACTGCATCCAAACCTAAATGAAACTGGGAATTGTAAATACCTAAATTTTAAAGAATTCAATGAATCGATGAGAAAAACCTGTAACGATCTCTCAGTATTATGTTGGAACTGTAGGTCCATTTATCCGAAAATAGATGAAATATCTTGTACTATCACTGAGCTAAACAGTAATTTTGATGTTCTCAGTTTCACCGAAAGTTGGCTAGATGACTCAACTAAAGACCTAATTCAAATTCAGAACTATAATAGCCATCATTCACTCCGTAGCAACAAACGTGGTGGTGGCATCAGTACGTACATATCTAAACACATATCATCGAAAAACATTATAAGTGCGACTATGAATCGTGAACATATTGAGACTCTATTTATAGAACTAACGAAAAATGGTAAACGGATTGTACTTGGGACTGTATATAGGCCCCCAACAGCTTGCAACATTTCTTTCCTGAACGAGCTTCAAAGCATAATATCTCAGTTTAACAAATCTCTATACAATGACATAATAATTTGCGGGGATTTCAACTACGATCTTCTTCAATATGAAAGCTGTGAACAAATCTCAAACTTCATAAATGTTTTTCAGTCTAACTCCTTCCTTCCAATCATCACGAAACCTACGCGTATTACATCCGAATCTGCCACGTTGCTCGATAATATTTTTATGTTAGATCCGACTGATTTTCTTACAGGAATAATAATTTCTGACTTATCTGACCATTTTCCGGTGTTTCTCATCAAGAAGAATGTCTATAGTCCCTGCAACAGCCCACATGCTGAGACTTTTTCATATCGTTGTATAAACGAATATAACTTGGGGACAATGCGAACTGTTCTAGAAGAATTAATGCCATCATTGGACATCTATGAACTAGACAATAATGCGATTAACATTGACCAAGCAATACTAAAACTAACTGAAACTATAACGACCGCATATAACCAATGTTGTCCAATAATCACCCGCACAATTACGCCGAAAAATAGACAAAAACCCTGGATTACTGAAGATATCGTGATCAATATAAAGAAACGTCAAGCATACTTAGCCTTACTATACGAAGGACGAATCTCTAGATTAACGTATAACAGATTCAGAAATCATGTGACAAATCAAATACGAACATCGAAACAAAACTACTTTACGCGCAAATTCACTGACTACAAAACTGATATTAAAAAAACTTGGCGCCTGCTTAATTCTTGCTATAGACCGAATAATAACGCTAAAAAAACGATTGAATCCATCGTTCACGAAAATGTAAAATATCATGATAAACAAGATATTGCAACAGTGTTCAACAACTTTTTTATAAATATAGGAAAAAATATAGCCGATAGTGTCGTTAGGGAACCTACAGGCCACTTGCAATATAGGACCATGTCCGTGAACACAACTCTTTCTTTTTCCCGCCAACTAACCCCTCCGATGTAATTACATGCATAAACAACTTGAAAAATAAATCAAATGGATTAAATAAATTTTCAGCTAAAGTTCTTAAGGCTATTGCTGATATAATAGCACCGTGCATATCTGATATTATCAACCATTCGCTTTCTCAAGGTATCTTCCCCAACTCTCTCAAAACTGCCAGAGTCACCCCTATTTTTAAAAATGGTGATAAAAACTGCGTTAATAATTATAGACCTATCTCTGTTTTACCAATTATGAGCAAAATATTTGAAAAAATTGTGTATAAAAAAGTGTATTCGTATTTTGAACAAAAATCTTTTCTCTATGACGGACAATTCGGTTTTCGTTCTAAGAAATCAACGACACAAGCTGTATTAAATCATTTACAGCACCTTTACTCTAATATAGATGAAGGAAAGCTTGTTTTCTCCGTTTTTCTTGACTTTCGAAAAGCATTCGACTGTGTGGACCATAAGATATTACTCTCGAAACTACACTGTTATGGCATTCGAGGAATTGCCCATGATTGGTTCAAATCATACCTAACAAATCGGAAGCAATACGTTGTCGTTGACGACGCAAAATCGGACCCACAGACAATTAGCCATGGAGTTCCACAAGGGTCTGTCCTAGGGCCTCTCCTATTTCTGATATTTATAAATGATATTATCAAATCAACAACATTTTTCAAATTCATACTTTTTGCCGATGACAGCACGCTTTCTACGGTCCTTCCGAGCCAAAATCCCGCTATGATTGCGGAGAGCATAAATAATGAACTCCATAAGGTTTCATTATGGCTTAAAGCTAATAAAATAAGCCTCAACATCGAAAAAACAAAGTATATTACATTCTCATACAAGAAAAGCATATCTCTCCCACACATAAAAATTGGCGAAGGTGAAATCGAAGAAACCAACTCATGCAAGTTTCTGGGCATCACAATAGATAAACATCTGACCTTTAAAGAGCACATCGCTAATATTAGTTCTAAATTATCGAAATCCATCGGAATCCTGAATAAAGTTAAAAATTACCTGCCTGAAACAGCTTTACGAATGCTCTACCGAACGCTCATTTCACCATACTTGCAGTACGGAATAGAAGCATGGCACGGAACTGATAAAAATAAAACCAATATAATTTTTACTCTGCAAAAAAGAGCAATCAGAGCGGTAAAGAATCTAGAATATAATGCTCACACAAATGATTCATTTAAAAATTTACAAATACTTAAACTTCCAGATCTCTATAAAATCTCCATTTGTAATTTCATTTACAAAACATTAAGAAATGATGGCGACAATAGCCTGAAACTATTATTAAGTGCGCAAACTGGTCATCACGACCATTTAACCCGAAATAGAAGTAAATTCATGCTTCCTTATTATTCAAAGGCCCGGTCGCAACACAGTATCCTCTTCGTTGGAACTAAAACTTGGAACTCAATACCTGCGGAGATCCGTGATAGTAATTCTTACAAGTTATTCAAAAGAAATCTCGAGACTCACTTCCTATCGGAATATTAGTCATGTAAGATCACCAAGTAAAATCTTGTCTCCAACATGACTGTTTCCAATAATGAAATTTGCCATGGGTAATATGTAATTCGCCTTCAGTCTGCTGTTAAATCTTTTATCGAATGTACTGTTAAATATAGTCCACATAACCTATATTGTAAAATGAAATATCTGATATCGATTGAATTATCTCACTGATCAGTCTAATGTGAAACTAGGTTAAGTGATTTAGGTTAAACATTAATGTACACCTTAGAATAATGTTGATGGTAGGATGCCCCAGAAGTCGCTGAACTTATTCGGGCCCACAGGTAGCTATATTCAAACTTGTCCATTGTACTAGACTTAAGAAACATTCTACCTCTGTATCTCCTGTGGTAAATAAATTGTTTAAATTGTTTAAATTGTTTAAAATCTAATACCACAAATGACACATGAAGAAAAGGCCCCTTGTTTCATATCAACTGAAGTAAATGCAATCCAGTACCTGTTGGGGTGGATATTCTTCAGGCGATTTGAATTTTCCCCGAAACCCATAGCTATACATGTACTGTTAATTTACGGAATTTAATTCTTTTAATGCTAGGATTGTTTTATAAAATATGCAGATAAATACAATGATGGTAAACTGTACAGAAATGTCAACCCAATGAATTAAAGAATAACTCAACAAAGGAAAATTAAGAATGAGTGTCTGCATGTGACCCATGACTCAGCATTTCCAATGTTTCTAACAAGTTTCCAGTAAGCATTTCGATTGTGTGCTGGGTAAAAGGCCTGAAGCTAATATGTACTGTCAGGACACGCTGTCTCACTGAGGAATTTAGGTTAGCAACATACTTTCAGCACCACACAGTTTGAAAAAACATTTGAATGTCATCGGAATGAATTTCAATAAATTGCATCCAAATTGCAATTCGCAGAAAGAGATATTTGTTGTTGTTATGTATAGTGTTCAATTACCCAGTTTACAGAGTAGGAGTAAAGACGGACAAACCAACTGTACAAGCAAGAAGCTGTTAAAAAATATACTTTATAATGTACTCGTAAGAAAGTTCCTGCATTGAAAATATAAACCTTAACAATCATTCAGCTAACGAATAAAAATTTATGTTTTAATAAAAAGTGTGAAAGTTTTTACGAGAAAACATCTCAGATATATTAGTATTTGTGTTCCTATGTACGAGTAAGTAGCGAATTAATCATTATTAGAATGAAGGCAAAAACACTTCCCCAACTCATTGTCTCGGCTAGGAATGTACCTAATTGACTTGACCATTCTAATCGGGCCTGACACACAACATCGCCCTAATTGCATAAGTAGAAACACCTCTTTAATTCGCACTATAATCAGTTATGCAGTGTCACATCAGAATCAATAAGACGGGAAGGAAACGGTGCGTCCAGAGGGACGCTTGGAATTGGACTCAGGGCTGCCCTGTCATTAGCGAGCGGCTCGGCAGGACGGGCGACGTCGTAAATAGGATACGTCACTCATGCACACAAAGAAAAGATGCAAAGAATAAATTACTTCAAAACACGGACATTTGCTTCACCTCGCGTGGGTCGAGCTTGACCAGTTTCTTCTATATTTTGGTGTATTTTGATACATGTGTGACTTCGATGAGCATCATTGAATATACTCTAAAGCCTTCAAACGCACACAGTAAATTTTAGCAGCTGACTCAAATAAACGTGTTACGTTTCCTCGAACGCATGAAATTTGATTGCTTGGCATGTGAGGGACGCTGTGAATATGAGCTGCCCTCAAAAATTAATGCACCCAGCTTGGTATGAGTTGCATCTGTTCGGACATGCGTCTGGAGGATAGCAAAAAAGTAGAAAAGTGCATCAATATTCTCAGATTCTCTGTTTCTTTTTCGCCAGTGAAAGCAAGTAACAAAGCATAGTGGCTTGAAACCAATTTCAAATTTATCAAAACCGACAACGCGCTTTTGACGCATGCTAACCTGAGGTTCATGAGAAGAGATGTGTATGTTTGAAAAAATATCGAGACGCAGCTCCTCATCGAAGGTCGCATGACCTGCATTGTGTTGTTTATCGATCTTAAAATAATCCACTGTATTAATACGAAATATCTGGGATTTTGCACAAGAATTACTATTTGGCGCAGTCAAACATCATGGCTAAACTTATTTCTTCTTGATATTAATTTCATTGCCCAAGACGTAGACTATGGAATCGGTGGGTGGAAAAATGCGTTACCTACTCCCCTATAACTGAAATAATTGCAAGAGAGCGATGAGTAAATCTGTGGTATAAACTTCTCAACCTGCCCAATTTTCCTCGTTTTAATCTTGCCTAAAGGAATATAAAAAGTTATTTAAACGCACAGAGTGATCAGCACTTGTTTGAACAAATTTTAACATAAGGTAGTAACTCTTGAAATAAACGCTCATTACCTATTAAGCGTGTGGTCAAATTTTAACATAAGGTAGTAACTCTTGAAATAAACGCTCATTACCTATTAAGCGTGTGGTCAAATTTTAACATAAGGTAGTAACTCTTGAAATAAACGCTCATTACCTATTAAGCGTGTGGTCAAAAATACTTCGTTATAGAGTGACAAGAGCATGAAATTTTTATTTGGTTTATTAAGAGTTCCCTTACATGAACGATTGGAATGTGTTTGTTTACGTTGAATATATTATCATCAGCTGCAAAGGTATTAACGACAATGGATCAAGAAATACCTTTGCAGCCACACTAAAAGTGATAGAGCCACAACGGACGCCACATCGCGTCCGGCGATCATTGGCTGTACCAGCGTTTGAACGCCTGCATCGCTACAGATGGGCGTGATGTTGAACATCTTTTGTTAATACCTAACCTAATTTTTGAAATCTGTTACCTGTGGTTGTAATAACTAAGGCTGTTATTGTGTTTCTTGTGCTCATAATAAATTGTTTTCCTAACTTCAACCATTTATTTCCCTTCATCTCTAAGATTATACATTTTTCTCCGATATGTTTCAATTTTCAATTCCTTCAACTCTTTGACGAAATATTTTCGACCTCATGGTTATTGAGTAATTTTATTTGTATTTTTTGTGTATCAATTGAAGCTGAAGGTCTATAATTTTCCAGGCATAAGGAAGTATTAAGACGAGTAGTTTTTGAGTGAGAGAAGTAATTAAGACAACCAATGTCCTCTTAGTCACGAACTGTACTTCACTTTTACTTGAGACAGAGAGACCACGCAAGCATGCAAACAAGCGGGCAAGCAAGCCACCTAAGTTCTCTACATACAGAATGCTTATTAGGTACATGTTTATTAGGGCAGGCTTCGCACTCGAATCTAGAGAAGTAATGTAGAAAGAACTAATACTTTCATTCTAAGATACGGTAGTAATTAGTACTAATGTTAAGAACTAATGTAAGAAGTACTAATGTGAAAAGCAATTTAACGAGTAGAGTTTCACATACACGTTTATATCACACTTTCAGTACTTTAGGTAATCAGAAGTACGGCCTCTCTTCGGTATAAATTCCGTTACTTATGACTGCGCTGGAAAGCGGTGTAGCGACATGGCGCAAGGGATCCTACTTAAAAAAGTCTAAGCTGTATAATGACCGGGATATAAGTCTGTACTGCGTGATGGTGCATCGCACTCACAATGTCCATGAGTTGATGTTTCTAGCTTGATACTGTTGATGTTAAAGCGTAAATTTTTTTCGAGTTAGAAATTAAATTTTCTTTACAAACACAGACACCTACACTTGCTTAGGAATTTGATTCTTTCTTGTAAACCTAATACAGGAGTTGAGTTGTTAATTCCAGAGACTTATCTTCAGTAAGTCATTTTCAAATTTCATTCGAGGAATATTAAAGGCATAATATTTGTTGGAAAAATAATTCTACAACCAGAATTTTTCAGATGTAGCTGAGCTTTTAAGCCAGACGTAAGTTGAAAATTTTATTGAAAATTATTTCGATGTTAAAATAAATTAGTCTATGTCAACCCATGGTTCTAACTCAAATTAATGACCCAAGGTTTCTACCGAAAGTTTCCTCAAGACGAAGGGTTTCTCTCAGGTCTATGGCATTTGCCACACTCCGCCAGGGCGACAAAATTTCCTGAGCTTAGAAACATGTAGAAGTTCACAGGACATTTTCAACGTTGAAAATCGATCAAGTTTCTTCAGTTTGGTAGATGGGTTTCCTTTGTATTCTCAATGAAGCCGATCAGGCAGACGTCATTGCTTTCAATTCGGTTCATTCCATGCATGAAGATTGTGTTTTCAGACACCGCTATGATTTTTGCCCAATCTTTCACCTCGAGTCGTGTTATTGGCCCGAATCGTAATTGAACTCGAACGCTTTTTGGAGGACGTGAGCGGCTCAGAACAGACACAGCGGAGGGTAATTTTTTGTAAAACATTGGGGAATTTTTATGTTCCAGGAGAGGAAATTACGTTCGATGATTAACAAACAGATGAAACTTTCAATGAAGTTAATGAAGTTTTTCTTTTTCCTCTTATGATGGAAATATTTTCTACACACAGGTATGGTAAAAGAAATGTTGATTAGAATTTAATTCATGCTGATAGTTTTCATCTTCACTAACTTTGTTTTTATACGAATCTAAAAAGTACGGAGAATTCACGTAGTAATAACACATTCTGCACTTTTCACAATAACTTGTGAAGTCGCAACCCAGGAATCTAGTTCCAATTTCTCATAAGCGTGAAAATCCTCCCAACGAACACTTGGTTGGTGCATTGCATCGACGTTTACTTCTTGTTTTCATTACAAACAGCTAAATTTAGCATATTTCATTTCTCTTCGGAACGTATTTCAAAGAGGCCTTTCTTTCTTTCACAACACAATGGAGAGAATGACACTCAGGTTTTCAATTCGGCTCCTCATAATATTTGATTGTGTCCTGCATGTACCTTACACCTGAAACACTGTAAAATGTCATTGACGGATTTCTCATGTGCTAAAGCTCTTTCATTTTTCCGTCCGCATGCTTTTAACGTGTTAATAATATGTTCAGAATTAATGATGTTCTCAATAATCACATTATGTTCAAAATCAATCCTGTCATCTCTACAGCTGCATTGATTCTCAAATTTCAATTTTTCTAACGTTCTGCAGTTTACTGACAATGTTTTAAAAATGTTAGTTAGCGTTGAAAATATCTCTTGCTTGGATGATGAAATATTTACTTATGTTTACACAGCAGTGATTTGCCTTGTTCTTCTCTCATCAGAAAACCTTAAAAACGTTTCAGAAAAGAAAATGATGATTGTCTATTTTTTGAGAGGTAATTTTTGTTGTCCCACACAAAAGGCTAGATGGAATTATTCACCGTGTTACTGTATGATTACCATGCGTTGGTGAAACAGAATTTTATCCTTAAACAACATGCTGCAAAGTACATAAGAAGTTAATAAGAACTTTCGAAGTTTTTATAGGTGAACTTTAGAGAAAGTAAACTGTTCTAGAAAAACGTACAGGCTTCATTTTTGAGCTATGAAGTATTTAGCGAGAAAGCTTTCCATCGTGTGAAAATCATCTACAGACTTTCCTCGAGCTTGAAATGTTGATTTCGCGTTTCCCTCTTTCGTTTGATTTGTGTACTTAACAGGATTGCCGTAGAGACCGCGCCTAATGCATGCCTTCATAATTTTTTCAGGCACCATCGAGAAACTTCTTACGTTGAGGAGCAAACTAACGGCAGACTTTTCCGATATTTAACTTTTGAACGTGAACGCACTTTACAGTCTCCGTTGATTCAGTAAAACTTGTGAATATTGTTTACTGAACCAAGATAAATTGATGGCACAACTTGCATGCGCGCTAAAATAATTATGAGATTACGAACGAAAAACTCTAAGAACTCTCATTTCTCTAATTAACATGTAACTGACAATAATTTCATGCTGTGCTATGTTCTCCTCAGTCACAGAATTCCCAATTGTGTAAAAATATATTCTTTTCGCTATAAATTCTATCTTCTCTCACACCCACTTGGGAAAGCGAAGAACTAATAAAAGAATGTTGCTCGGCTTGGTGATGCTACCTTCTTTGGACACGAATAGAGACTTAACGGAGGAATTTTCTCAGACCGCGTAGGCAGTTTTTAATAATATAGGCGAGGTATATTGACGTACTGCTGTCCCGTGTTATTGTTACGGGCTTTTCTCGAGAGCTGGCCTCCTCAATAATGGCTGTGTGAAAGGCGCAGTCATGAAAGACGGTAAAATGAAACCCTCGTCTCTGAAGTGCGCTGAGGGCACCTCTATGCCTGCCTCACAGTAGCTTTTTTCACATACTCAGCTGAAAAATCAAATTACAGGGAATATTTGTCGCGCATGACTTTACGTAATTTTACAAAAGTTTCACATTCCCTTGGTTCAACTGACAGACGGATCACGTTGAAGAGATTGAATTGGAAAAATATATCCCGTTTTTTCAGGTTGACTAGCAACTAAGGTTGCAATAATTTCCAAATTCTTCAATTTTCAGGGGAAGCGTTTGCCGGTGTACGAAATCATCTTACTTGGACAGAATCATGTTCTCATTTATCTATGACCAAAATAATAACTAAATGTTAAAATTTTTATTTACGATAGATTTCTTGTCTAAGCTTAACAATTTCATAACACAGAAAATTGTCTCAGCAATTGAAAATTATAATCTAAAGCATAAAAGCTTTGCTCTTGAATACCCAACAGTCCATCACGATAAGTCTCGCACTAATCATTTTTGTCCAGACACTAATTCAACAGAAAAAATGTCTCTATTATGAAGATTTCCTCGTCGTAGTTCTTTGTTAAAGAAAAGCAGCACAAAGTGACACGGGACAAGCGATGAGCCAACAGAGCAATCGTTATCGCTTTGTTTTCAAAGGAGCTCCTCCGCGCTGTGTGATGCAAATAGAAACAAAAACAGGTCAGTGCAATATGCGTTAGGGTACATTGTCAGGCAACCAAAGTTATGTCGAGTAACCTCACCTCTTGTTTGACTTAAGAGTAAGCCATGCTTTTGAAATGGTAGTATCAAGATGCATTTTAGGTGTTAATAAATTTTATGTATCTCCGTACACAAAACGCTACTATCACTTTGCTATTGCAGCTTGTCAAATGATATGCGCTAAATACGTTTTTGCTGCAGATTTTTAAGCACTCAAATTATGTGTGTGCAGTACGAGATGTACAAAATGGAGTACGAGATGTTTCATATGAGCAATGTTAAAAATGCATCCTGGAAGTACTGAATTGATGAATAAACTGAATTTGTTGAAAAAAATCGGCCAATGACTCGTACATTCAAAAAATGAAATTAAACTTCAAAATCAAAATTTAAATGAATATTCAAGCATTATCTTAAAATGGCTCTGTTTGGCACCACGCAAACTTACATGGAAAAAATATTCACACGATGATCAAGAACAAAATGGATTTATCATCACACGTCGCGGGATCTCTGGGCTTGAAAACATGTCATGGCAAAGTCCGCGTATCTCGATAGGCTGCCAGAAAGGAACACAGACCATAAAGCAATATGGCTAAGGCTGGCGCCCTACGTATTTATATTAGCAAAGCGCCCTCCTGATATTTGGAGAGAGGCCCGACAGCCACGCCCATGTTGTCAGAGGGCGTGACGCTCGATCGTACCGCCTGACATGCGATCCTCTTGAGCCTCCCTGCCGCCTCCTCCTCGCTGGGGCTAGAGCAGGCTACCCCAGTGGCGCCGGGTGTCTGGGGGCTGGGACGCGCTCACGTGCGCCATCATTAGCCTTGGTTTCTGCATTGAAGGGTCTGGGGCGCTCACGTGCGCCATCATTAGCCTTGGTTTCTGCATTGAAGGGTCTGGGACCTACTGACATGCTCCATCAATAGCCTTGGTTTCTGCATTGGGGCTGGAACGCGCTGACGTGCTCCATCATTAGCCTTGGTTTCTGAATTGAAGGGTCTGGAACCTACTGACATGCTCCATCATTAGCCTTGGTTTCTGCATTGAAGGGTCTGGGACCTACTGACATGCTCCATCATTAGCCTTGGTTTCTGCATTGGGGCTGGAACGCGCTGACGTGCTCCATCATTAGCCTTGGTTTTTCTGCATTGGGGCTGGAACGCGCTCACGTGCTCCATCATTAGCCTTGGTTTCTGCATTGACGGGTCTGGGACGCACTGACATGCTCTATCGTCAGTCTTGGTTTCTATATCGGAGGGTCTGAATCATATTTACCTGCTCCATCATCAGGCTTGGTTGCAGCATTGAAGGGTCTGGGATATATTGACATGCTCCAACGTCAACCTTGGTTTCGACATTGAAGTTTCTAGGACACACATGCTCCTTCGTCTTTCTCGGGGACCCTGGAAAATCTACGGGGTGTAATCTTCCTAGTTTAAAAATATAAACCAGTGAACAAACAAAACAAACAAACATCGGCATCTTTGGGATGCTTTATTTCCAATATCAAGCCTGATAAAAATGATCTTAAGCATTGGTTTTTCAAATGTCTTATAACTAACCCTATATATAGGACACCATGACGGTTCCCCCGTAAAGCCGGTACCCATTTCCGACACCTGGGTCGAGTGGGGTATTGTGCTTGAGCTTTCCCTTATACCCAACAGGGAAAATCGCAGCGCCAGCGCCGGGATACGAACCCGCGACTTCCAACATACAAGTTCGATCCCTTAACCGCTGTGCCACCGCGAGCACTGCCTTCGCACTGAAAGCACTGAAAATGAAGCCCTTGGCTAAGAAATAAGTATCTACTAAATGACGATTACTTATTCTTCGGTGTTTTATAACGTTATTTATTAGTCCAAGTTGTTACACTCATTGTTATTACTGTTCAAATTACGTGATTTTTTGGCCTCTTAACCAAAGAAGAGAAAGTGAAGGTAATGCTCCTATATAATAGAAGTGCTTCCCCTACAATCTCTTCTACTTGTCCTCCGTTTTCTAAAATCACTAGAAGAGCCACTTGCACTGGTAAAAATGCCGCGGTTCCGAAAACTAAGTATTTTTTGCTTTAATTGTGAGTCTCTAGTTTCGCCCTAAATTGAAGTGAGTTTCGCGCTCGAAGCATACAATACATTTACAGTATGAAGAAAGTGCAACTAAAAACACGCTATATATACAACGGAGCGCTAAGGAACAGTAGTAATTGATTCTGCTACGAATGTAAAAAACTTTTCTTTGCATTTAGTAGCCTATCGAGTTCCTAAAGTGCTTTTTTTTCATTTTAATATGTAATTATATGTGTTTTGAATTTTTCCTTCTATTTTAGATACAACATTTTAGATATCGGAAACTCTTAGGTCATTTTCAATGAAATTTTGTTTGTTATTTTATACATATTGAGTAGAAATACGTTGCTGAAAGCGTTATATCGAAATAACAGAAGATGAAAAAGTCGTTGGCAGTAACAAGTATTCACCGAGAATTTATTTCACGAAAAAATAGTTTAAAAAATCGTTGAACCTATATGAACATGTAACAAAATAGATAACAAAATAGATATATTTCATTAGGTAGCTCATATAACTCATGTGTTCATTCGTAAATTTGAATGAATTAAATTGAAAAATGGGCAGCTTGTAGATTTCATTATCACGTGTTAATCATAGGTGCACTGGTGTAGCTACCTGAAAAACGCACACAATCACTATTTCTATTTTCCAATCTGTTCTATATTTTCTGAACGTTTCTTCCCTCAAATTTCCGTTTCCTCTTCCACTATCCGGCGCTCAAATTCCTCGATACGTAGACGTGCACCCAGACACGTTCCGTGACCAATATTTTCATCCACCGTGCGTGAATTTGTCACGTTCTTGGAAGAATCGATGTCTGATCGTCGTATGCTAATAATTCTCTATGAGTTAATAAAAAAATTTGCAGCGGATTTGTGGAATTTCTCTTGTGGAACGAAGGAATTGGAATATGATACATGTCGATCAAACAGCTGTTCGATAAAGCCATTTAAACTGTTGTTCAAGTATTTATGGTAATAATACGGTATGATTTTGGTTCTATATGGTTCATAGTTTGTAAATAAAAATAATGTTTGGAGATAATTCTCACACAAGATTGTTTATGCCATTCATTTACCGATACTATTCTCAATATCAAAGCATGTCAGGCCTGAAATAATTTTTTTATCCCTAATTACCCGTGTAATCGTATTCAGCATTGTTTCACATTTACATTCTCTAATAAGAAGTTTTGTCAATAGTTAAACTCTGATATGTACGTGTAGTTTATGAGCTGTTTTAAATTTTTCGTGCTCTCAAAACGTTCACAAGCACTCAAGACTATGATTAGAATCCTCGACTCTTCGTTTCTCGATCTTCCGTTAAGAGTGATTCACAACTGTCCTGAAGGAAAAAATATAATATCATGGTTTTCAAAACGTAAACAATTTTCAGAGAGGGAAAGATGTGAAGAAAAGCTCGCGTTACTTCCAAAGAAAAGTTTTCTAGTCTCGCTCTATGGCTGTGTTTCACATCCCTTGTACTTGCTTTTATATTCTCCTTCCGAAATAAGAGCTTTTTCAACACACCTCGTCACGGCCGTCAAAACAGCACATCTCCTAGCAAACCGAACTATAAAATCTTCTCCACGGTTCACAGTGCCTTTTGTGCGCTCCTCGCAGATGCCCATTGTAAAGCTACTAAAGCTAAGATCTGTCAGCAGATGGTCAGGAGGGGAGTGAGTACAGAAACATCCTCCAAATGGAGGTTGGTTTTACCGTTCTCTCGTATAGGTCCATTGAATTTCATCCTCTATTGCAGTTCTAATCATTTTTCTCAGTTTGCTTTGAGCAATTGTAGTGAGTTATTCTTGCAAATGATTTTTTAAATACCAACGAAATTTCTAAGTCAATATCGAACCAAATGTGTTTCGTAAATTTTGAAAACCAGAGATTACTTGCTTGCTGGCAGAATTTTTCGGTCAAAAAGTTGGATCATCGACGTTGGTTCAAAATCAACACACTAAATTTTCATTCACGTGCCATCAATGTAGGGCTTGCCTTTCCTTAGGCCTAATAATGCGCTAGTTACTTAATAGGCCGTTTGGTTATTGCTGGGAGGCCTTAACAGGCTCCTGCTGCTTATTAGACTGATTGAAAGGGTGATCGATGGTCTCCCTCGTGATGAGCACCGGTTTATGACGGCTTCAATGCATGCGCTCTGTAAGCAGGAACTCTCGGTACATCCAGGCTCGTGAATAGGAATTTCCACGAGTGGCTTGTATGGCTCACTGTCTTTAAAATAACGAGGTCGGGGTGTAGTCCGCTATCGAAGCTGACTACCCACAGTGCTTTGTCATTCGAGATGGATTCATATAAAAGATAATGATCTCTTTGATCGTGCCTCTCTTCTCTTCTGTAAGATAATGAACAGGCCTCGATTCCAATGTGAAATTAAAAAAATAGTACATCGAACTTGTTACAGATACTTGTAACAGTAGAGCTTTGAAAACGAAGAGTTGAAACATTCATCTCAAAAATCTAGGTTTGGATATGCACGAAATATTATCATGCAGCTTTGCTCTGAGAAAAAATTATCATGTTTCAAAATTTTTATTCACTCAAATCTTAATGCCTCGAATTTTCAATTAGTTTGTTGTCAAACATTGATTTATGGTTGCTTCAATTTTTTTAACTGCTGGGCATCTAGCAGTTCTTTAGTAGAAACAAATAGAGCAATATATAACAACAACTGTGGAAGTGTACAACCTACACAAACGCATGATCTATCCTACGGAAAACCTGATTACCAATAAAATATCGAAACTAAATTTAAAACTCATTTTCTTCCGAGAAAAAAATGATAGACGAAAAAGTTATTACTCTCATCTCTATACACCAGAAAAGATTAATTTTTGGGAGGAGTGTATGTAAGGTACCATCTGAAAATTTAGTTAACTAAAAGACACAACTGTACAGCACGAACGAATATTCACCTCTTCAACCTTCTTTGAATTATGAAGCGTACTTACAGCTAAAGTAATAGGGCTTCAAATAATTAATTAAAATTTGACCATTTAAGCACAATTTGTACCTATGAGCCACAACTAGAGTGTAAATATTTCTCTGCAGAAACACGTCATCACTAACTTCGCTTAATTGTTCTTGGATTTCATATTTCAATTTGATCGTAGTATTTGTACGTGAGAACAGCTGTTCGCTCAAATTATTCCACAGTTCATCAAGAAATAATTTGCATCGTCAGATTCACTGGAATATGATGAACTGCTGCGTGGTTTGAGGTCTTACAAGTGATGAATTTTGTACTTCGATACGTGTGTTGCACGAACGAGTTCACAAGCATGGGTACGACTTGAAATAGAGATCATACAAGCTACGCATTGGAAATTTAATGCATAAATCGAGTAATGATCTGAATGTGATCGTGCCGTGCTTGAAGGGTAGCGTGTTCCTGCACGGTGTTGTTGCAGTTAAGTTTTCACGATGTATGGGGAATGTTCATCTCAAAATTATTTCTGCCAAATCAGTCCGTGGAACACACACACCGCTCCCCAATGCTGTTAGATGAATTAAATAAGTTCAGACGAAGGTTTATCACAGAGTTTTAAGAGCAAATTTCGGAAACCAGTTAAATATATAGTACGCGAGACCGCACTCCATATGAATTTTTCAGCATACAATCAAGTCAGCACCTTCGCAAAAATCTATTTATACTCTATGGTGATTTTCACGATTACATACATCTATACGAAGGATTTGATTTACTTCCACGTTTAACGCTACGTAAAAAAAATTGAACATCGTTATACACGTTCGTGGTAGCAATAGGTTGCGCAATGAGTTCCCAGACTAAGTTAATTGGCGACATCTCTAGAGTAGGATAGTGTAATGAAACAAAAATCATCCTCACATTAATTTTACTTACCACCATGAAACCAAATACCGTGGAACTACCCTCTGAAGTTTTCCCTTGAAACGTTCAAAAGAGACACTCAGTTGCTCTCGCAGTATTTCGTCCCATGGATGCCTGCTTTAGGGACGAGCTGCACGAGGACGCTCACTGCAGGGACGATCCTTAGCATTTCCAAGTTTCTCAAATCTGGCCACGGTATCACGAGGAGTAGGTATAGCGATCCTTAGCTGCTTATTGATTGTTGACTTGGATACTCCCGCGTTATGAAGGTCTGTAACGGCTTAGCGTTTGCTGATTTTTTTTACTAGTTCTGTATGAAACGTGTAAGTAGGACATTAGTAATAAGCGAATGAGTTTTTTTTGTGTAGACAAATATCAGTAATAGTTTTTACTTCAAATTGAAAAAGATTCCTGTGACTGTTGCCCTCCCTGTACACATCTACGGAGGCAACCGATCTATTTTTAAATAAGTCAACACTTTACGTGTGAAATAAAGTTGTTCATTTTTTTACGCGATACCTGTACGTAATAAGGCTTTGAGCCAATTACAGCTCCGCTTGCTAAAAGGGTACCAGCACACCTCACAACAGCTATTACCGGTCAGGTAAAAATGGGGCAGGAGTGAGTGTGGAACTTTCTCTTGGGAATACTCGTTATATAGCACTCGTTAAGTTCATCATTTAGTGAAATTGAACATCAAGCGCTAGCATTCATCCAATAAGTATCATTACAATAAACAAGCTTTTTCTCAGTTCGTCAATGCCATATTTTATTTCTATCATCAATTTTGTTAGTGATACATTTTCGTTCTAGTATCAAAATTTTCTTCAAGCCTAAAAACATGCAAGTAATGCAGGTTTTGTTAGGAGTTGGTAATATATTCTATCTGGAGCCACACCGAAGCTACACACTTTCTTTCCAATAGTCTGGAGTCTTGGCAATTGAAATATTGAAGAGAATTTAGTGATAACTTTGCCACAGGCGAAATCCTATCTCGTCGATTTTTTGTTGGACTTCTTCCGCGTTATTTCTTGGAACACGAGAACCGCGAAGGCTCAGTTCGGCTCCGTGAAGTTGGGCAGACATTTGCTTTTGATATCAAAGAATAGGAAGACGTCATAGCAAGACTAGCCGGCTCGCTGGTCTGTCTCTCTACGGCCAATTTGTCATCCCTTAACTTCCTGTGCTTGCGACGGCGTCCTAAGCAATCACGTCTTAACTGGCGTTCTTTTCTTTAGGGTTCCGCGTGCTGACGATCAGGGGCAGTCTGTTTTTCTTTTCTTTGTGTTGCATGTTCACTTTCAATGAACAGATTTCGGCGCTTGTTATTTCGTCCCTAAAATTAGTTATTGTTGATTTTTGAGCTGAAATGTTTTCATGTAATTTTCCCTCGACACGAACAGAATAAAATTTCCCTTCATTTTGGAATAAAAGCTGTTGCGCTAAGTTTGAAACGAGGTTTCGTATTCTAAGTCCGTCTCTAATCCATGAAACACATCTACATATATACATGAAAGTTAGTATTTTTATCATTTTACTCTATAATATCCTAACCTGAGCTTTTGTTTTAAATGCCCTCTTTTCATATTACCCTGACGCAATTGTGAATTATTTTCATTGGTATTTTTATGCATCATATTGCACGCAATCGAATAAGACTTTTTCGCTCCTTCGACGGTAAATTTGCATAAGGTTAAAGCATTTCTAATGGATGTTTTCAATCTCTAAGTTGTTCAAGAATGTATCATAAATTATTTGAAGCCACTTCACAACGCCTTCACAACATAGTAAAAAATATTTTAAGCACGTTTCACAAAAATTTTCCACTTGATCGAGCTGCGTCGCTACTGCAGAATTTTTCTCGTGAATTGATTTTTTGCTTCTCTCATATTTTAATAAATATTTTATTAGAAATCTTATGAAAAACATAACGGCATTCTTTCGTGTTCTCATGTATTGGAAAACATAATGATGCTTAAACTATCTGAGAAGAGAAGATAGCTAAAACTCGTATCACTGACAGATGTTTCCTGGTTAACTGAACTTTTGGCTTGATTGAAAGTCCGTACAACTTGTGCTAAATTGACAGCCTGTCTCTGCTATTGACATATTCAATGCTAGCTGACTCTGAGTCTACGAATAAGTTTGAGAATAAAGTTCAACATCCTACCATTGTAATGATAGCCAGCTGAAGCATGAGCGCATGTTTAACATCAACATACATAAATTCCCCGGAGGCATTTCATTGACAAACAAATCTTGCGAAGTTCGCGACGAGGCCGGTCAAAGCAATCGTGTCGAAGACGATGTCGCAAATTGATCAAAGTATCCTGCAGAGCAGGCTTTTCTGTTTGTTGCTTTGAACAAAGCGCTTCAATTTCTTCCGAAAAATGCACTTCAGTTGCAAGCGACAGCAATGAATGATATCACGCTGAGAACAGCAATCAGAGCAAACTTTTCGAGCTGCCGCGCAAAAAATGCACGCATTTCGCATGAGTTTCCAGGCTTAAACTGTTGATACTTCAATTCAGCTCGGTTGATTTTCAAAAATGAATTAACATCAAAAATACTTGTGTATTTGCTTGCCTTTGCTGTAGTGAAGCGTAGCTTGTTGGGCACCAGCTGCTTTAACCTGATCGTAATAAAATTGGCTATTCATTATGAAGTGATTGTAAGTAAATCATATTACTGTAACGGGCATCCGAAACAATTGGTCGTTTGAATGCAGTTTAAGAACTTGATTTAGGTTCAGTTTTTTGAACCAAGGGATTTTGTGGTAGATATATAGGTCGCAAGGTGATGCGCGATAGCGTCTCCGTTTGAGGATCATAAAGTTTACAGTCGTCGAGGTCCGGAGGTTGGTACAGTTGTTGATAAGTGCAGTCGAGCTCTTTCTAAAATAAAAGCAAGTTTCATATTTCTCTGAATAACAAATGTGATGCACTTCAGCTAGATAATCTCGTCTGGGTCAGATTCAACCCGTTAACACATCGAACGTTTGATTTTTCAAAATCGCCTACATTTATTATATTAAATAATTTAAAAAATAATTTGGCCCCTTTATACGTGAGATTGTATCCCTCAAAATTTACGCTTTTTTCCATAACTTTTTTGGTTTTACAATGAATTTAAGAGAGAATGGCTTTACTTGCAAGCGTATACGTTAGCTCCTTGTATAATGCGAGCAAAATATTACCCGTGAGATTTCTTGAGGTTACATACCGTAGAGCACTGCACAACTCAGACCAAGTGCTTGAATATTCAGCACTGTTTGGTGACGCTAACGTCTCTAGGATTTAATTTTAATATTTCCAAGAACATTTCTTAGTGAGTAATTTTCATATGATTTGATGTTAGGCAGGACCGACCTCGCTGACAATTGATCTTATATTTATTCTTTAAGTTCATTGGGCTTTGCTCATGGGGTAAAAATTAACCTATGGCATGTGATTGAAAACTGTTAGAAATTTTTTTTTTTTATACGGAGAAGTTGTCCACAAATGAGAAACAAATTTCAATGTTACCATACCACCCTGACAGAAATTCAAGAAGAACTCGTACGTTAGGTTACACGGGAACTCGTAACTTGTGTTTTCCTCTCGAAAGTTTCAGTTCAAGCTTTGAAAAAAAATTAAGGAGTTGTCTAGTGATAGCAATACAGAGTTTGGCATGGAAAGAAAGTCAAGAGATGCAATGGAAATTTTACTTTTTTCAGTCATTTTTTTCCCATTATCAAATTCTCTGCAGAGCTACTCAACTTGGGGCTCTAGAACACTACATTAATCTAAAACTTAAACTTCAGTATTAAATAAGTACTTCATTACAAAAAGAAAGACTTTTTCTCAGACAAAATTATCAATTACTGAACATAACTGAGATGGAGATGTTGATATTAATGAATGTAAAACAATAATATTAATATTAGCACCTCTATGTACGCTAGTAACTACATTTTTAGTTGTCGCTGGATTTCTCTCTTTCTGTACATTGCTTTCACCGAAGAAGACAGAAAAATTTGCTGCACAATTTGTTATTTCTATCTGGCACGAGAACAGAACAGTGCGGCTGAGACTCATACAGTATATTACAAACAATTTCAAGCGATTTTTCATTCAGAAGAATTATATTATTAGAAATGACAAGCCCTCGTGCAGAAAGTCAGAGTCCATAATTTCAAGATGCATATATAATGCGCGCATCACATGACTCATATCACAAATGGCCTGTGGTCAAGACGCATTGCAAGCAGCGAAGGAGCTAGTTAAGTTAGTATTTATGTTGGTCGAAAAAAACCTTGTGGCTTACTTTGTTCAAACACCAGCTCAGGAGTCACAGAATATTCGGCGGAGTCTCACTGGCACTCGACTTATAGCGTCACCCGGTGGTATCACCATTAAAAGTGAATGAAAAAACGTCCAAGTTAACTGGTACTGTTTCAAAATCCACTGTAAACATATCATGAGCAGCTGAAAGTGCAATAGAATTGACTAAAATGGATGAAAAAATACTAAAAGCGCTTTCGAATTAATTGAAAATCTTTCATAAGAAGCTGAAAATGAGTCAGAAAACTGAAACTGCTCCATAAAAGGCTGAAAGTGAACCACAATAGACTAAAAATGTGTCATAAGTGACTGAAAATGCGCCATAAAACTGAAACTACACAATAAGCGGCTAAAAGTGCACCAGAATAGACTGAAATCCAATCAAAATGGATACCATGGGAGGTCCATGGCATCACCGACGTGCTCTGCTCGCATCGCATTTGCTTAATTAAGCGTTTGGGTCCCATCATCATGAGCACGTGTTCTTGTGGCCTAGATTGGTTACCATAATTATTTTTGTACCAGAACAATCGTGTTTTTATGAATAAAATTTGATACAATGTTTATTCTAACACTGCGGTTTTTCACCCTCAAAACTTGTTCCACCAATCTGTTGTGCTTGCTATTTATTAATTTGTGCCCAGTTCTGACGCCCAAAGTCATTCAAAGTAGTATTGTACTCAACGTTGCTGCTACACATGGCAAATATGCGCACTGTTTCCTCATTGATTGACGATTTCCCGGTAATCGCTGGGCTGACTCACAAGAAGCGCTTGCATAATTAGCGTACACATAACTTTCCCAACCGGTGTTTAATTATTCAGCAACTTAAAAGAACGAAAAGTTAAAAGGAACCACATAATGTGACCGACATGAGAAATAGTATTGGACAGAATGCGGTAGACTTCCATGCAATCATTTTGGTTTTCATTCCACATGAGCATGAGTATAGTATGAGCGGGACTGATGGGCTCTGTTTTCTTCGTTCGTCCTGGCTAAAAATGCATCAATCCAAATAAACTTGAAGGGAATCAAAATCAACTGAAAATGTATCATAGATGATCGAAGAAAACAAAAAAACAGACTGAAATAGGGACTAAATTCATTATTATGAATCCAAGTTGGCACCGTACAATTTCAACGCAAAGGAGGCAATCTAGCCTCAGCATGCTAACCTGTGATGCAATCTACCATGTCGCACTGAGATATGGTTTGATACCTATTGTCAGAGAGGTTAAGGTCACTGTGCTCGCGGTGGCACAGCGGTTAAGGGATCGGACTTGTATGTTGGAGTCGCGGGTTCGTCCCCCGGCGCTGGCGCTGCGATTTTCCCCGTTGGGTATAAGAGAAAGCTCAAGCACAATACCCCACTCGACCCAGGTGTCGGAAATGGGTACCGGTTTACGGGGGAACCGTCATGGTGTCCTATATATAGTGTTAGTTATAAGACATTTGAAAAACCAATGCTTAAGATCATATGTATCAGGCTTGATTGGAAATAAAGCATCCCAAAGATGCCGATGCTTGTTGTTGTTTTGTTTAAACCTTTCCAAAACGTAAAGGCCATATAAATTCGACTCATAATATTGTACTTTCGTTATATTACTGCATTGAGAGTTATAATACGACCATAACAATAACTTCTAGTCAAAAATTCAGGTGGGAGTGCAGGAAAATAATTTTTATCGACGTCAATCACAACTGAACACAGCGTGTAGCAGAGATCGAAACGTTACATTTGCGTTTCATTGAAAATGAAGATTTCAGTCACCGAATTCCAATTTTGAATTTTGTATTAATGGTCGTTAAATTTGTACGTTCATTAACTATAACGCCACTAGGACTTAAAATAAATATTTCTTTGCCTATCGCACACTTCATGCTGAGTTGCACAGCAATATAGTCATGTAATAGTGTTTTTCCACTATCTTATAACATTTACAGCATATAAGTGGATAGCATAGAAATTCAGCGGTGATGAGAGATACGGGGTTGAAATTCAACTATCCTCTCATTTTAGACCATTAAAAGGGATCAGTCATGGAAAAAAATGAAAATAAAGTAGAGAAAGAATTAGAAGTTAATAAGAAAGAATGAAAAAAGAAAAGAAAAACAGTATATTTCCAAAACAATACCAAAACAATAACTTCTAGTCAAAATAAGTGAACGAAATAATTGAGGAAAAACAATCAACATGTATAAAATGCAATTTACGAGTAATTAAATAAACAGAGGAGCTTTGAGACTGATCAGGTGAAAAAGCAACGAATACGCATGTTGATGTACTATGATTTTTCATAAAATATTGCAAGCGTTAGGTCTAAAAGCCAAATTTTGAAGAAAAGTTCACTTTCCATTTTCGTAGCAGATTCAGCAGATGAAATTTGAGAATAGTTCATACTGAATCTCGTACACGTAGAATTTGAAATTACGATACAACAACAAATCACGTCTCCAAGTTATTTTGAACGATTTTTTGGGTATATCTTTTTGCCTTAGACAAATATTCTAGCAACAACCTAGAAGCTTTACTAAGGCTCCAGGATATGACAACTCAGTGAAAACGGCAAATGAACAAAAATGCTAAACGTTTGCTTTTTATCTCTGGCTCAACAACAAAACAACTTCGTCATAGGCAAAATGCCACCCATGGAAGTCATCCACGCAGCCAGTATTTATGATCTTTATAATGGGAAAACTTTTTAGCCATCTTATCAAAGTCAAAGAAATTATACGAAAATCTTTCTTGATAAGATTTGGAGCGAATGGAATTAGGCAAGTTTTCAAACTTGCAAGCGACAACGGGAGAAAATTAACATACTAATTTTCTCTCTATAGTCGCGTCGGAGAGATACATTTGTAATATCTGACAACCTGATCTACAAAATTAATGTCTGGTTATTAAACGCAACGATTTCCCTTTGAGTACGTCTGCACAGTATAAAAAATTTACACAGCACATCTGATTTTTGTTAAGTTGCCTATGAACTAAATGGTTGACTACAAGCCGTTATAAAATATCATTCGATGCCATGAAACAATGTGACTGAAATATAATATTTGAAAGCTCTTAATTAGGTACAACATTTAACTCTGACTAACAAAGAGGACGGCGGTAAACGTCTTGACGAACACATATATTCGATGTGACTGCAGGCTCCTTTGTGAACATTCAATGCCTCCGAACTTGGATGGCATGCCACGTTTAAGCCATCGTTGTTGTAAAATGCGATGAGCTATCTGACTTTTGTAAGAATATTTAATTCCTTAGGACTTTGATGGCTTTCCGAGTTTAAGCCACCTTATTACAACGTACGATGACCTAAGTGGCTGTTACAAAAATATTTCACGCTTCTGAACTTTACTGCCTTCCAGAATTTAGTTTATCTTGTACATTGGAAAATCATCCTCTTCTTTATAGAACTTCCGAGTTTTACCATCAGCGCCTCGGGCGCTTAGTCAGCAGTTCTCCGGCTGGCGAGAAAGTTTTATCTCGTATCAAAGATTAGAGGAAGTTTTAGAGGGAAAAACTCGAGCAATGATGCATGAAACGAGCACTGTAAACCAGGGCTTCGAGCCTCACAGGCCGGACTGCCGGTGAGAATTCGGAGGCGCTTTTGTGCAGCGCAGAGCGTGTACGCCGCGCCACATCGATCCTCCACGCAACAGAAAAGGTGGAACAAATTCACGAGCGTGACTGAACGAATCCTAATATTTTATCCTAAGGACTAAATTTGTTTTATACTTCAATCTTAGGACGGTAAAAATTATCTGATAGTTTAAAAGAAGGTTAATATTTTTTTTACATTGAAATTTTAGATCAGTAGAAAATACTTCTATAGTTTCAACCATTGCCCAATATTTTTTTACCCTGAAATTTTAGATCAGTTGAAAACGCTTCTACAGTTTCAGCCGCAGACTAAAATATTTTTGCATATAAATTTTAAGCTAGTAGAAAATGCTAAACGATTCAAGACGCTCATATTGCATTCACGCATTTATATATTTTTGAGAAGGATGTATTTAACAAGAGGCTTCCAAACACTGATTGTTGGATGCAGAAATTTGTCACCAGTTAAAATGTGCCCAACTGAATTATGTTTAGAGTAAAATTTCACAACGATTGCATTGATCAAGCATGATTTTTTTAATATACTCTCATTTTTTCACAATCATATTTTTTGTTTCGAAGTTTAGTTTTCTTGGATCAAACTTGAGGAACAAAAATTAATCAAATATTTATGCTTGGCCTCGTTATTTTTTAATTTTCATCTCAAAAGCCAATTTCTTAGATCAGCTCGGCGATATTAACGACGCAAACTCAGCAGCTTGACGTAAATTTTTAGTGTATACAGCTTAGCATGTGAAATTATTAATTTGATTTTATTCTCTTTGAGAACACAAGCCTACATGGTAATCAGCAAATGTCTCCTTTTTAGAATAACATTAATGATGACTTTATTGGAAAACACAGATTTGTCATAGGTACTCGTAAAATTTCAGCTAAAGTTCGTTAATAAATCTGATTTTCTTGATGAAATTTTAATGTTTATCGTCATCAACATTAAGAAACTCTAAAGCCCGTTCCTATTTGATATGAGTTACGCGATTAAAGAATGATGCTTTGTTTCTACCTGTAAAATTTCTATGAAGAATGCAGGATTGGTTCCGAACATCAGGAGTCATAACAAAATATTGTGGAGACACTCGAATATGTTAAAATAAAGGCTTACAGTAAACGTGCACACAAAATCCAGTACTCAGTTGATAAGGGCATTTGATGGTAGACATAATTCTTGCTCGAAAGTGCACCAGCTATGCAATTGAAGAAAAATCAGATCTAAGGCTTCATGAATTCGAATTGGACATTTCCCCGAAGCAAGATACGTAAATAACACGGTTGCAAAATTCTAGGGCAAATCCTACTAGATCCCTCGCTTTACCTTATATAAAGGCGGGGCAATTTTTGCGTTTAGGGCATTTGAGAGGTGCCTTGTAGGCTTGCTCCTTGCTTTTGACCAACATAAAGCCGTTTATAGGTCGACGTAAAGCTCGCACCCTCACAGTCGCGACTGCACACAGGAGCCTTGTTTCGGAGCGCCTTGTTAACTCCGGCCGCCTGGCTGCAGATCAGGCTCTTCGCTCCCGCCGTCTTTGGAGTGCCCAATTTTAGGATCGGGTTTATCTTTTGATGAAATTATAACGAGGACTGTGAAGAGATTTTTACAAAAGCTAGATTGAACATTGTAACGCTGCCTGCAATGAGATTAGTGCAATGACTGTAAGGAGATTTTAATTCTGACTCTAAGAAATTACATAGCTGACTAAAAAGAGATTGTAACACTGACGATAAACAGATATAACGAAAATTCTGGGAAAATTGCAAATCCTGTTACGCAGGAATTATAAAAATAACTATATACATATTGCAAAAATGACTATTTAGAGATTGCGATGCCGACGATACGAAAACTGTTGCACTAACTTTATGGAAATTCAATCGCTTTTTATATTTAAGGATATTGCTCCAGTGACTACTTTGAAATTGTAACACTGACCATGAGGAGCTTGCAGCATTGACTATAAGGAGATCGCGAAACTGACTTAAGGAGATTGCAACAATGACTAAATAGGAATTGTTGAACACTTCAATAAGATTCTGCTGTAAGTTGAGCCCCAAACTAGCGTATGTTCATACCGTGTTTCCACAATAATTTATTGCAGCGATAACTCCTGCTCCTGAAAAGAATATGAGGCTTTGTGTGTTGATAGCTAAAAAAAGTACTTGTCCTATGATGCTACCTATAAAATTGAGTCTTTTACCGATTAAATGATGAGATATGCAGGGAGTTTCGCTGAGTGAGATTTGTTAGAGACAGATTTTTATTTATTAATTTATTGGCTTTGGATAGAGAAACAAACGTCAGAGATACCGACCTTCTTTGAATGATTTATGCCAGTGTCTTGGCGTCGTTTCATCAGCCTAACTTGCAATCACAAAGAGTTCTGTTTTCATCTTTTGTAAAGTTGGAAATGTTCATTTTTTGACCGGAAATTGTTACTGACAAGTTGTGAGTTTTTTGCTGGGTGTCCTTCAGCTTTGCACCGTTAAATTATTTCGCTCCTATACCGTTATTACAACCACTGTTATCACACTGGCACTAGCAACAGGTCTTCTCAAAAATCAAAATAAAAACGGAACTGCTACTCTGCAGCAAACTTTAAAAATCACATGGGACCACATTTTCGATAAAACTGCAAACATTTTCAGTGAGTATGCCATGTGTTGAAAGTTGGACAGTATAAAGTTGAACTCAGTTGCATCAAGTGAGTTGAAATTCAAGGGTGTGGAACATTACATCGTTTGTAAGTGCTTCTTAAAATTAAAGATGCTAACGCGTAACATCTTTAAACGAAATTTGTGAAAATATTCGTACACTAAGCAAGTATGAAAAATGCAACGCTACTCCGAAAACTTATTTCTCTTGCGACAGAGTTTCATTTGAAGTTATCTTTATCCAAAACATACGGCTTACTAAAATACCCTACCGCAACACTGATCACTTTCAAAGGCTTTTCAACGGAGTGCTGATTATAATTCGTTAAAAGAACAATGTGTGGAGATTTTCACGGAACATTCCAATACAATATTATGGTATCAAAAGGTTACAATAAATACTACATCCAAATCTGCGCGGGTTAAGCTTTTATTTCTATGAGACATTTTAATAGGTCCATTTTACACATCGTTAACCTATTTAAAATATCGTCCAAGGCTAAGGAGCAATAAAAATTTTTAATTTTTTTTTTAATTTGTTCCAGTGCATATAATTTGTTTGGAAACGTTGGTCACTATTATTGAATTAAGTATTAGACCACTAGATTGCAAAGTCTAATAGAACAACCCCGTTATGTATATTATCCATAACTATTAGCAAAATTTGATTACTACTATATATTTACGAATATCATTGTTAGTTTCCATTGTTAGTTTCCTAAAATTGAGTTTCCACACTTTTTGTCATTTTATATTCCCCCATGGGCAAAACATTACATAATGGATATGTAATTATCATGAGGTCAATTTTTACCTTACTCATTTATTATTTGGTCCAGTTTCAAGTTTTTCCACACGGTCATCTTTCTGGTACACATCGCACGATTCCCGCAGCGCATTTAGTTAGATCTGTACCTCGGAAATTAATTGCGTCCCATGACACCCTCGACAGCGCAGCTCGGAACTGTGCGCTTCAAAACATTGCTCACTCAAACCACTCGTCTAACCCCATTTTGCCTGGCATGACTGATCGTCATTACTAATCGTTCGAGGGCAGGGAAATTTCATGTTTTAACTTTTTACTAAGACGGCGAGCCGGTCTTTTGACAAGCTGCGACGCGTGCACATGCAACCGATAGTCTCTTGACTCCCTATACTCCATGTAAAAAGGGGTAATTTTACGCGTAAGCTAATGCAAGATTTCACAATACCTACCCTGCACAGCTTAGAGCATTGCACAAGGTACCGCAATGTACCTTGAAATGCTACCACCTGGTATTCATGATTGTTCTTACATCATCACTTCTGTTCTTATCTTTGTTTCATCTGTGAATTTAACATTTCGAACTTGTTTAGAAGTGCACAAAGCGCTCGTTTTCTTACAGGAATATGAATGCATTCAAACAGAATGTGTGTAACAGAATGGGTTCAAATACTACGTGTCCGAGTGAGTAGAGGCGCATAAATTTAAGGCCAGTGAAGTGCCATCTTCAGACTCTTGCGCTCTCTGCACAATTTGTGTCAGACAACCATTAGGTAAAGCGAGCTTGGCTTTGAAAATTTAAATGACGAAATACTTGGAAGAGGTAAATTGCAAAACATTTTTTTCTTTTTTGTCGCAAAATTGATACTCCTCACTTGAAACCGCAACCAAAGAGATGTTGGAAAATTGACTTGTTCTATACTACTCATAAGTTTTTTGTCTTCAACACAAATTTAGTTACAGTATCGCGAATCCCTTCATTTTATAATATCCATCCTCCATACGACATTTCCTTTTGTGAATAAGACAGAGACTTTTGTATTCTTTGTTCGTCCTAATTTAAGTTAAAGTTACTACCTCTCACAAAGCAAGGTTGTGTGACACACAATAGGTTTCACGTTCAAGAAACGATAAATAATTGTTCAAATTTTACAAAAATTATGATCCTCCGAGGCACTGTTTATACATTTTTGAATAAAGAACCCAGTTACAATTATTAGTATTTATAAATCATCGCGATATTTTCATAATTCAAAATTTAGGAAATGGATCTTCAAAAATGTATAACTTGGAGCTCGACTTGAAATTTCAATATTGTTAGGAAACATTCAGAAATATTGGTATGAGTCAGTGCTAGGTTTCTCTACACTTCGCCAAAGAAGCAAAGACTATCATTCATAATGAGCATCTATAATTTTTGGGAAATATCTCGATTAAATTATTATAATTTCATGGAGAAATTTCCCAACATCTAAATTCAGGCTCATAATTATAATTCAAAAGGAGCAAAATGAGATGGATTGGATAAGTGAGCAGGATACATTTATGGTGCTCTCCTTCGAATCGGAGGTCAACCATTTTTGTTAAAAATATTCTTCGGGGTTCGTAAAGATTCTTAAATTGTTCTTCGGGGTTCTTAAAGAATCTTAAGTTATTTTTCGGGGTTTTTAATAATGTTTAAATTTGAAGGAATTTTTCCGTGGCAACCTTACACAATAGTAGTAAAGGTAATAATAAGGATTTAACGCTTATCCAGCGAAGCTATTTACTTTTTATTCGACATTGTAGTTCTTTTGTGAACTAAATGTAATTTTAAGTTGAACAAGAACAATTATTGGTAAAAGTTCATTTTAACTGAACGCAACTCAACAAGAACAAAAAACGCAATGAGAGCGACGACGAGACCTAGCAGGACGGCTGCAGCTCGCATAACCAAGGTAGTGCAGAGCCGGCAACTTGAGGTCTCTGAACAGGGCCACAGGAGTTCAGGGGCGAGCCCGCTACTATCAGAGCAGAAAGGGCAACAGTAGAAACGGCATCGATGGACGCAGCGGTAGAGACTGTTGCAGTAGCAGTAGTACACGCGGCAGTAGTAGCAGTAGTAGTACACGCGGCAGTAGTAGCAGTAGTAGTACACGCGGCAGTAGTAGCAGTAGTAGTACACGCGGCAGTAGTAGCAGTAGTAGTACACGCGGCAGTAGTAGCAGTAGTAGTACAAGCGGCAGTAGTAGCAGTAGTAGTACACGCGGCAGTAGTAGCAGTAGTAGTACACGCGGCAGTAGTAGCAGTAGTACACGCGGCAGCAGTAGCAGTAGTACACGCGGCAGTAGTAGTACACGCGGCAGTAGTAGCAGTATGACCAGTGGAATGATGTAGGAGATACTGTTGAAGAGTTAATCCGTTAATTGGCGCCTAGGTAGCAAACCGTGGGTTAAATAGTGTGAAACGATTAAATCAATATTTGAGCACGACTTCACAAAACTAGGGCACAACTCACCTAAGCTGATTGATTCAGCCCAGTGGGCCTAGGAACGCCACTTTCAGAGGTTAGAGAAATTTGAAACCCTATCAAAGATGAGGGGATAGTGGTAGTCAGGCTCACCGTAAGGACAGGAAGAACAGTTGAAGGTTCGTCTGCTTAGGAAAAAGTTAGAGAGAAAGAAACCTAATCCTCCACTCTAACCCTACTAGACCCCAAACAAACTATGCTAAATTCACCGATGGAGGATGTTCCCCAGACGTACTAAGGTGAGCCTGCAGTGAATAATTAAACGTGAACCCTGACAATCAAAGAAATAACTTAAATAGGTCACAGGCACACCAACATAACGATAGTTGAAGTTAGATTTTAGGAAGATGAAGGAACCTCGGCCACTGCCACTCGCTGCACCAAGAACACCGCGCCGCCTCCCTAACACGGGGCTGCCGTAACCTCAGTCCTGCTCTACCAGGGTGTCGATCGCATCTGTCTCATGTTAGAAACATGCTACCGAAGTAGCGTCTGAACCGCGCGCGGGACAAATGACGGCGCAGATGCGCCGTCAAACTAAATTTCTTACAAATTATTCTTCGTGTCCTAATTAGATGGAGTGGTCTTGTGCGAGCTCCAAGTGATGCTTTAGGAAGGAAATTTCGTAATACTAGATTTGTGAGGCGGCAGTCTCACATCCTGTGTAACGGCTTTGAGTGGCAGGAAAGCAAATGCACGATGGTGTGGACGCTCAAACCAGTCCTAGAAGCGGACTTTACACTGGTTGATAGCGAGTGAGTGAGTCTCAAATAAACGCCCCGATAAATCAATGATAGATTGTTTGAGGATAATTATTCTGAGGATGAATGTAGTTTATTTAATTTTTTCTTGGATCAATCACTTATTAACTGTGATGGCCAACTAGCCCAGAAGCCAAATGGGGAATCAAAAGAAGTCTTCTCTTGGGCATGGCTGCAGGTCTTCTCTTTATTGGCGTGCCTGCATTCTCCAAAAAAGCAGCTCAGCCTACCTCGACTGTTGCTGTCATAAGACCGTTACACTTGAAGCAAAGAAGAATGAAATTAACTGCAAAAACGCTGAAATATTTTTCAGTTTTGCTTTAGTTGACATTATCGTTAACTTTTTTAATGGTATCATAAAATTCATTCGACAAGATGAATAAATTGGTTCTCAACAACGACGCGGATGTCGGAATCTGGTAATCATTTTCTCGGTGATTATGAAAAATCTCTCAAATTCTGTATATACGACGGCCTTCAAACTTTAAGCAATCATTCTAGACGCCGTACTTTACAATAACGTCAAAACTTTAAACGATGGGATTACATGAAAATCATACTGAAAATCTCCAATTCTTCAGAGAACCTCTGAATTAACATTGACTCAACAATAAAGCGATTAAATGAAATGAAACAATTTTTAATAAATCTTTATGAACGACGTGATGACTAATTGCAATTCAAGTTGACGAATACAAAAACGTGACGATGCTATGATCGATATTGGAGGAGCAGGCCACGTCAAAGATACAGATCGGGAACTTACATAAGAATTAAAAATTGGGCGGACGATCGAGAAGAAAAAACTCGAGGCACCTTCCGTAGACCTCTTCTTTTACATAATTCTACTGTGTTGATGAGATCGTTCTATTTGTTCAAAAAGCATAAGCTAATTTTTCGTATCCTATGACCTGCGAAGAATCAGAACAAGAACCCAGTAATATGTAAGGCAGCTGTGCCTTGTGGCACCGTAAACCTTCTGGCAGTTTTCATCGTCGACGTCCGAGGAGCCCATCTTCGTATAAAGTTTTCCATCCCATTTTACTGATCCTTCCATGGCAGGCCAAGCGAGGGCGAGCGGCATCTGCGGCGAAATTCATCTCCAGTCGTCGACCATAAACGCAACTGGAAATTGTTATTGTTATTTATAATTGGATGAAGGTTGATATGCCACAGCCAGCATCCACGGGAGATCCATATAGCCCCGAAATGACTCGCGTATAATTTGCCTTCTAATTGGGTGGCTGCCCCCGGCTGCGGAGAGTAGCACATCAATTGCAGTCCTGGAGCTCTGAAGACGCCTTAAAAGCGCAATATTAGGGCAAGGATAATAAAATAGGGCCAATAGGTTAACCGCGCGGTCCTTAAATTGAAGGACTTACGGCGTTGATAGCTCTGATATTTTACTTCAAATCCCAGCTTTTACGGGCTGTTCACTTGGGGTTGGCTTCCGTGTTCTCCTCGTTAATGAAGTTGTTTTCATGTGGTTTGCAACATGTCATGTGGTTTGTTGAGTTCGCGTTGATTTTCCCTCCTATGTTTTTTCTCGTTGATTTCGCTGAGAATGTTAGCCCCGAATTTTACGTATTTTCACTGTCGGAAAACAATGTCAATGAGATACATACAATGGTGGTAAATTTTTCGATGTTGATGCATAGAAGTAATGAATAATGAAACTGATATCAGAGGAACGAATTCCACTATAAGTTGTGCTGAATAAATAGCACCTTGTCAATGCATCACTTAGAAATACAAACGTTCGAAAATGTACCAGTGTTGTTAACGAACAACTTCGAGAAAAGCAACTTACATTCTCTGAACTCAAGCAGACGTGTACTGTAACTACGAATAGAGAAAAGTTGAGGTACGAGCAATTCAAATTAAAAATTTTTCAAGTCAAATAAATTTCTTTTTAAAAAACTTGAAGCTCATGAAAACTTGCTATACTGATTCAACTTAGGTCATTAAAACCAAAAGAAAAATGAAAATATCAGGGCTTTTTAGCGGCCAAGAAAACAGAACAATTCCATAAAAGTCTTAAAAAACATTTTCTTATGGATGGACGATTTCACCAGTCACATGAACAATAATTGAAAAGTCTAAGCGAGCAATGAGCATGAAATTGAAAAAACATACAACTTAGGATTAGAGCTTCTTTCACCCAGAATGTTTTTGCAGAGCTGCAGTGCCGGACCAAGTGTTAACTTCCTCTTATAGGATAGGACAAGTTCTGAGCAGCCATGTACACCAGCGAAGAACGTGCTCCGTAGCACCGGTTATGGGAAAGATTTTCCAAACCACGAGTTAAAGCAGCTCATAAATTTCTTCTTTTGTTGTTTTATTGATTGAAACTGAAGGTGTTCCACTTCGTAATATTTTCTATGGTTCCCCTACCTATTTATCAGCATGAAAAGCACGAATTTTTGTCTTGCAATGCCATGAGTAACCCACAACAGAAAATCTCGAAGTATGGCGTAACATGCACAGCTTAATTTCTTGGATGGTTGAAAATACAGATTCTTAACCAAACGTCATAGGACAAGATTCACTTATATCGCACGGAACTGGAAAAATAAACCATGCATGAATGCTTGGGAACACTTAGTATGATTGTGCATCGAGTGCCGAGGAATGAAAGTCGTTCTACAAATTGACGGCAAGCTTAAAACGAAATCATTTCCCACAACAACAATTTTCAGGTATCAATTTCAGGCAATGTTCTTTTATTTTAATATGAAATGACAGAACAACATGCTAGTCACTAGCTGAGATTTCGAACGCGTGAAAAAAGAGTAATCAGGAACAAGCAGGGCTGTACGGGAGAGTACGAAAAAAGAACAACGGAAAGTCAGGTCAATTTCACACGCTCTGGCAGACTATTTTATAAAAGGCAAGGGGAAAACGTGGTCCATCGCACTTCAATTTACTAGGACATTAGTCAGGCGAGGGAGCCCTTCACCAGCCGGCCAGCTTGGTCATGCTTCCGCATGAAGTTTGGTGCACCGTGTGGCCGCTCCGTGGGTGATTTCCTTGAAATTGTTCTTTTCGTGATTCTCTGAAAGAACGCAGGCTGGAAGTTGCATTTGAACGTTTAGGATTTGAGTAGGTGACAGCGTAGGTTTATCAATTGCCATTTCCGTTTTCTTTCAAGCGGAAAGCGCTTCAAATTATAAAGCCGGACAAATTTTGCATGATTTGAAATAGAAATGATTTGACTTTCAGATCTGACTACTGTTAAAAAGTTCAAGGTAAGACACGAACACGCTTTTTCCCAGGAATCCGAACAGCAGTGAGGGAGCACTGTAAAATAGTGCACATTGGGATTGCTCTACTCACACTGTCATTTGTTCTGGTATTTTTTGAGCTAAAGGCATTTAAAATTGTACAGCCCTGCAAAGTTTTACGTGACTAGAAAAAGAAATGTGGGAATGTAGAGAATAGTGGTGAAATTTATTCAAAATGTTACCATTTTCCGACGAAAGTAACATCTAAAAAAAAGTGATTAGAGTTGAAATACACAGTCTGGCTGCGGATCTCTTGTATAATTTTAAATAGCAATTTAAATTCAGTGAATTGAGGGAAAATTTGAAGACTGTGGATAGTCTTATTTTGTTATTGCACGTTGCTCGGATTAGAGCAGCATCCCTCGTGCCACCGTCTCCACAATAGGGAAGCTCCTTCGATTGTGTTCGACGCCTCCGCATGAGTGTAACTCTATTTTTCACCTATTTCTAGCTGTGTTTGTTAGAATCAGTTTCCTGCGACATTTTTTCGGTTGTGAAATTGTTATTTTTATAGCTTTGTTTATCAATATCGGTGTTATTGTTATCATCTAAATAGCCTTGCCGTGCAGTATGCAAGCCATGATTTTCTTTAGTTTTTGTTATAGAATAAAAGATGAATTGCTCACACGCTCAGTATTTCGAAATGATTTACATCGGAGAAAGGTCCTGCAACTGGTCAGCTATTGGACGAGAGATATTTTGATTCCAAAAGCGGTGTCGACATCTGGTTTTGTTTTTGAAACGTTCCTCTGTATCTCCCTCATCATCAGGATGAGCTGAGTCTGTTTTCCATCACAAAGCAAAACAAGTTCTTTTCTGAAGAGAATGGCTGGATTTGCGGCCACGTGCGGGCATTTTGCCGTTACACGCGAGACCGGAACCCAGATCCCCATTGGAGGGGAGTTTATGGGGTTCGTTTGGGGGAACTTACAGCCAAGAACCTCCGCAGCGGCGGAAGACGGAATGTTGTTCGTGAAGGGGAGGACATCGTCATTCTGCGCACACTCTCTGACAGTCCCTACATCGTTATTGGATTGTTGCTTTATGGCCAAGAAGTTTCATCCTTGACTGCGTCTTCTCATTATGATTCTCAGATTGAATGTGGAAACGGGGCTGTGCGCTGTTCATGAATGCGAGAGGTTCTTTACGTCATGACGAAGTTATGACCCACTGTGTGAAAGTGTTCATAAATGTCAACCAAAACGCATTCTTTTCTGTTTGTGTTTGCCTTCTTTGCTTCTTTACAAAGGGAGAAAAATATTTTTATATTTTTCATAGTCTCACTAAATTTTAGATGCAGCAGAAGTGAGCTTTGGTGTTTTATTGAATTTCGCTCTGTTAACAAACTGATTGGTCTGTCCGCTCGTTTGGTAATTGCAATTTTTTATGATTACTGACTAGTTGAGAATTTGGAAAGAAAAATTGAGCTTTTAATAGAAACAACAATCTAAAATCGATAAATTAGCTTTTTTGCTCGTGAAATTAAACGCCAATGATCTTTAATAATGGAAATGTAAACTTGTGCTATTTATTTTTTCATGTATTAGGCCCGCCTGTTGAATGAATTAGCCTGACGATCATAAAATGAATGGAAAACGTCGCATTGCAAGAACAGAAAAATTAATTTTTCCTCATTGCAAAAACAGTCAGACTTGAAAAGCAAAGTCATCCCCGTCAATTCTATTATGTTCTAACATGCTGCTCGAGTTTAGTATTGTCATGGAATTTCTTTGGATATACGTCCATAATAAATATTATGGGAATTAATTTTTTTAAGTAAATTTCTCACCTCACGAGAGTTATTTTCATCGGATGCAACAGCAAGACATAGATTTGAGCACTATGATCGCAGCTTGATGTCATACACTGAAATTTGAAAACAACCCAAAAAATCAGCAGCTCACTATAGGACGAGCATAATATCGTGCTCGAGTTAGCTTTTTCTTCCATTGAATGAGAGAGTCAGAAAACTGATGGAAATCGAATATATGTATTGTAGTCAGTACAAATTAGAAATATATGATTTAATAACAAATGAATAAGTTTCCTATCATGAGTTTTCATCACCTACTGGGCAGGTAAATCAAAAAACTTGTCATTACTGCAAAAAAGAATTACTAAACATCAAAGATAACTTATGATATTTACATCGCAAGTCAATAGAACCGAAATTACTGCTTTCTAGTTTTTAAATTTTTAGTTTTTAAAGGGAGACGAAAAGAACAATCAGGCAAGCACAAATTTATGCAATGTGCGAAAAAAACAAGCAATGAGCAAGCTTCGCATTATTTTATGGAAAAAAGAAAAGAAAGAAAAATCGTCTATTTCCAAAACCGTTGCCACATGAGATACATGCCAACATATAAGCTTTTAAAAATTTCCTAATATAAGACGTCCTTAATGCTGAAGAACAGGAAAACGTCCGACTGTCGTGGTAAAAAACATAATCCTTGAATCATGTTGCAATGATGTTGACACTGAAAAGAGTCGGTCAGCAATATTTATTGGAAAACACTGTTAAACCAGCGATATCTTGGCACTCAAAACAATGAATCGGTCTATTGGCAAAGAAGCCTCTGGAATCAGTAAATTAAAGCAATCATTTCCATACCAAATTTCATCGGTAAAAACACGTGCAGATATTCATTGGATACATAATAATTTCAAATATGTTGCACTGGTACAAAAACAAATTGAGGGTCATCAGGACGAAGACCTTATAATGCCAACTGCGAGAATACCACTCGATTTCCTCGCAACAGCCCATGCTGATGAAAATAGACGATGCGCTCGCAACTCTGAAGCGATCGAGTCGGAGATCAGAGTCAATTTTTCCATTATGCAAAATATTGAAATATTTTGAATAATTTGGAACATTTAGTGTACCCCACATGGTACATGAAGGAGACTTTTATAATACGACCATGAAGAAGACGATGACTCAGGACACCTTCAAAGGACACTTTCAAATACATCTATTCAAATACAGCTATTTGAATACGGCTTTTTAAATGCATCTATTTAGATACAGCAATTTAAAAACAGCTATTTGAAGACGACTATTTACATGAAGCTTTTTTTGGGTCAGAATGAGTCCAGAGGCATTTAGGGCTTCCTTTAAAATTGTTATTATAACACACACAATTAGGTTTAGTTGAGTGCACTTAATTTAGTCACACCCAAGACGGATAAATTAGTGGGCTGGGCGTAGTTTTCGATGCCTAATGACGAATTATTCGATATATTTGATGCCTAAATCTTTCCTCTTAAATAACTCAACCTTATAGGTTAATTTGCCATGGCTGATGTCTAAGACCTTCAGTCTGTTCTGAAGTCCTTTTTAGAATATTATCTTAACGTCAAGCCCTTTGTAAAATTATGCATCGAATCTCGAGTGAACTAATTCTTTGAACAGTCTTGTGCGTAACTAGGTTAAGTGAATTAGGTTAAACGTAACTGTTCTCCTTGGAATAGCGTTGGTTGTAGGGTGCCCTAGCAGTCACTGAACTTTTTCGGGCCCGCAGGTAGCTATACTCAGATTTGACCATTGTACTAGACTTAAGAAAAAATCTACTTCTGAATCGCTTGGGGTTAATAAATTGTTTAAATTCATCATAAATGAGCCAATCGAGAGCAGTACGTTGTAAAATAGGCTTTAAACAATTACATATGGTGATAATGCTCATGCAGCAAATTGCTAACGGATCGTCCAATATTTGAATAAATTACTTGTCCGGACATCGTGTTTGAAGTTTCTCAGTGCTCTTTTAGTTCTGTTTTGAAGAGGAGAAAGTAAATAAGCTTCATTTTATCAGTTCTGGGTTTTGCTTTTATTCCGTTTTGTTCAAAGATAAATGCTTGATGTTCTTTTAAACTTTTCTGAGTAAATTGTGAAATTCATTGAGAATCACGGCTGATTTTGAACGTATAGTACTCACAAATGTGATTTTTAAGATAATGGTTGACGGATTTTTGCGAATAAAAGTACAGAAAACTCCGTCAAAATGGTGATGAACGCATCATAAAATCATTGTTGTTAAGATGGCATGTTTTTTTTATTTTTCGAATTGGAATACATGTTGGAGAACTGATTCCGTGCGAAGTACGATGCTATCTGCAATTTTCTGAATCGTTTTGCAGGAAAAATCGTGTTTCGGAACAGGCCTATATTTATCGAGCGTAGGTTTTATGCCCGTCCTGAAAACAAATTTCTCGGCGAATGTTAGAGTTTGTAAAAATATCTAATGAAAAATACTGTAAAATTATGTCTTTGCTGATCGACCATTTTAAATAAGCGATATCTTGTAGCATAAAATGACTTCAATCCACTTCATTTATCCGGAAGCATGACTTGAAAACTTCCATGCAATTTTAGTGGTGAGTTTGATCGTGGTAATCTTATTCGTATTTTTTTGTGAAGAATTTGTTAAGGAATGTCAACTTGACCTACTCTGATTCTGTGAGGACGTTAGCATGAGATTTTCGCAAAGCCAAAATTAAAGAAAACCCTAAAAATTGATGAACACATCATCACAGAAAAGAATATGCTCAGTAAATACGAGCCTGGCTCTATCCCATGACAAAAAAAAGGATCCGTTTGAAAAATTGCAACTCTAGCGAATTGTATATAGGAAAGATTTAAAGCACTTAAATGGCCCCACAAAATGTGTATAGGAATCCATTTGAGCTGGAGGATAGCAACCATTACGTGCGCACAAATAAGGAGCAAAAGTGGCGTTTGCAAACTGAGAAAAAGAAAGAAGTCTCATCACATAGGCCGAGGCCGGTTCCCTGGCCTTCGTGGAGCTGCTTGTTTGCGTTTCTCTCACCGCCCATTTGCGTCGGTTGCTTTTTGAACTCGAGGTAATCCGATGATTCAGAGCAGGTTTATGTCCAATTATTTTACAGGAAGGACGAGGGCTACGCTTTGCAACGGCTGAAAAGATAACCGTAAAACTTGCCAGGGGGTCGTGGAAAGCCTTCCTGAGACGTGCCATGTCTTGTCTTGCCAGTCCCAGTGTCTTGCCAAATTTACCGTCATTGTGGCAAACTGCCTTGTCTTGCCAGCCCCAGTGTCTTGCCAAGCTTACCGTCATTGGTAAACTGCCTTGTCTTGTCAGTCCCAGTGTCTTGCAAAATTCGCCGTTATCGTGGCAAACTGCCTTCAATAGTGAAACACTATCCAGCCTTGTCTTTCAATTCACAGTGTTCACCAGTGGGACAGTTGCAGTATAACTGTGAGACATCAACTTCCATCTTTCAATCAAATGTCGTGAACGCCGATCATGAAAAATATTAACACCAGTAAATTATATTGCTTATATGGAAGAAACAATTTAACTTGTGGATGATTCCTCATCAAAGCACTCCGCTTAATCTGATGCAGAAGCAAAGGAAGCAGAGTTCAGGCAGTTCTTTAACTTCTGAGTGTTTCTCCGAGAACGAATTTTATACTATTGGTTACCTCCGGTAAATACCAAGAGTAATTGGTAGGACATAACTTTCAAGAGTACTAATCCTATACCTTGAAAAAAGACGGCATTCTATTGTGATCAGACGCATCTGTAAATATTCATCAATAACCTTCAGATGATCTGACATTTGATTCAGGTGATCAATAACCTTCAGATGATCTGAAATTTGATTCAGGTGATCAATAACCTTCAGATGATCTGACATTTGATTCAGGTGATCAATAACCTTCAGATGATCTGACATTTGATTCAGATGATCAATAACCTTCAGATGATCTGACATTTGATTCAGATGATCAATAACCTTCAGATGATCTGACATTTGATTCAGATGATCAATAACCTTCAGATGATCTGACATTTGATTCAGGTGATCAATAACCTTCAGATGATCTGACATTTGATTCAGATGATCACTAACCTTCAGATGATCTGAAATTTGATTCAGATGATCAATAACCTTCAGATGGTCTGACATTTGATTCAGATGATCAATGACCTTCAGATGATCTGACATTTGATTCAGGTGATCAATAACCTTCAGATGATCTGTTTATGTCTCTATAAATAGATTTTTCACGGGATAACCGTTGAATGCATGTCACCTTAGTTTCCTAGTACAGGGTGTTGATCTTATGATGCAATAACTGTTCAGCAATTTGAAAGGTTCTGAACAACAGCAGCGAAACAATCGAGTCAGTCACGCTGGCGCTGAACTTCTCGCAGTCGCAATATTTTTTTGCGAACGTCTAGCGGTCCGTCAAAGAAGGCCTCTGAAATAACAGAAACACAAACTTTGTGATCGAGGAAGCTTCCAATTCGAAACAAAAATACTCGCTCTGCCAGTTGAAATATCGAAAGTTCCGAGCTCAATTTTGATGAAAATTTCTGCGAAAGAATTCGATCTGTGTCTTCATTCAGAGCGGCAGTTAGGGCTGGGCTTGACAAACATAAACAAAATTAGCTTATTCATGCCTCTAGTTGAAAGTACACTACGCTTCTGAACTGACGGGCCCTTTAACTAAAAAATTCTGTGTCTGTTCCATTGAGGTAATTAAAAAGGTTGAGTTTAAATTAAATTTCATTGTACCACATTGTTTTTTTTCTTAAGTAAAAACATTTCGAAAAGTAAATTATAAGTCGAATCAACGGATAAAAAGAGCTCTATACAGAAATAAGAAGGCCAATGGTTTTTGGGTTTGAAATTGAACTTAGTCAATAACTCTACTTCGTTATTTTACGTTATTCAGTTAGTACTCTGAGAGCCTAAGGTGTAGATATAATTAATACCTTTGCTTCCTGAAGCATTGCAAAAGCATTGGAAAAATTCCTCATCTACTATACCTGAACTAACGATCGTCTTGATGGTATATATGTATGGCAGTACTCCGATAATCTAGTATACACGAATAAAAACGCTCAAATCTGAGCACTAAAAATTTTCAAAATGAACTGGACTTCATTATGCTACCCCAGAACCGATCACCAGACAAATGGTCGCGTTGCACACGAACCAGGTGCGCATGTCTCGGCACTTTAGCCCCGCATGTTCTCCTACATGCTCTTACTTATTCATTTATCCCGCCCCGATGCATCTTTATTTGCTAAGCCGGAGACCGAACTATGTGTCGAGAGCTGGTTGAAAATTTAATTAATTTAAGTTTTTATCTTGGCCCACATTTCAAGAAAAACAAACCAAATAGTTATTAATTTTTTATAACTGCTCCAATGTTATCGATTTAGAAGAAATATCATTAAAAGGCTTGCGGTCTTTGAAGTCAGACGAATTAGCTTCAATGTGCCGTTATGCATCAAATTATGCGCCCAAATTCCCGTGAGGAAGAGCTATATTTTTTCTCTATTTTAGCTCATTACTAAAAAAATAAATTACTTCCTAGCATTAAGAGCAGGAAGGACTCATCGAAACTTTTATCAAAAATTAATTGCACCCAAAACAACAACACGAATTGCACTGACGTCAGTGAGCTATGCAATTGCTCTAAGTCAGAGTCATCACAAATTAATATGTTTTTCCCTGAAACCTAAACCAAACTTTAAAACTGAATATTTAAAATTCTGTATTTAAATCTCAGTATTCAAAACTCAGTATTTAAAATTCAGTAATAACACTCAATACACAAAATCTCGAGTTTCAAACTTTGCGTTCCAAACTCAATATCTAAAAACTAGTTTTTAACTCCCTGTATTTATAAATAAGCAGTCAAAACTCAATGATCTCATCAGTGAAGTTGAAATTACACTTCACAGACAGATGTTGTCAACCACATTTAAACATAATTTCCAGAGTTTCTCATTAAAGGCAAAATTATTAATTCGGATAAACTTCATCTGTGAAAGCAATTTCGCTACGAGCAGCCGGTTCATAGCGAACAATTATGAACCGCAATTGAAGGATCGAACATCAAACACTCCTGGATCGAGATTAATTGAAACATAGTCCCTACAGTACTCTCTTGTGATTAAAAAATGAGCTAAATTAAGTTCATCTAATTACCTGTGAACGAAGAAGAAGTCTTCTCTTTGTTTATTAATTTCAAAGAATTAGTGAACGGGGAAAATCGAAGGCTCATTTCAATCATTACTACGGAGCAAGCAGAGTTTTTTCCTATTCACTCAGTGCAACTTACGATCATCTCTGCGCTTGTCACCCACGTGTTCCTTCTTGTTCTCAAAATAATGAAGCCTGTTTGCTGTATATATTTGTAGTTTTTACGATGTGCATGAAATTGCAGCTAAAAAATCTGCTGATTTTCTTGGCAATGATGTAAGAAACTATTGTGTAATGGAGACATTGATGCACATGTTTTATCACAAAGTGAACAAATACGGGTAATAGTTTATAAGAACTCTAGCGTCATGAACTGGAAACCAAATTTCAGACTGAACAAGAGTCAATTTCGACATAATGTAGAATCAGCCACGGATAAAGCTTATACATGATTCAATGTTGCTCATGAACTTGGGAAACAATTGATTCCGTGAGGCTCATAAATGACTGTAAGCTCATAAATGATTCATTAATACATTCCTTGTCGAGGCTGCAAATGACATAATGTGGGAAAAAATTCCCCACAACCGCTTGGGCGTCTCTGAGGTGGCGTTGCTCTTTCAACCTTTCCGCGTAGGTGTCGGGTTGCCGCTAGCTGGTCGTTGTTCAGATGTTGCAGTAGGGTCGCTGGTGAGGTGGTAGGTGCGTAATTTTCATTTAGCAGACTTGTTATTTGATCCCTGTTAAAGTTGACGTTAACGTAACTCTCTAGTGACGTAATTTCGAATTAAGCTACTCTCGAACTTAGTGTCCTGAGCGGCGAATTTTATCTGTCCGTTTATGCCTCTACAGAGGCGTGTTGCAGTGTTGGCCTACGATACGGTGGTGTGGCTCACGGCTAGTTCCGTTGGTCCGAGTTCAGGCTAAGACCCTCTACCCTCTTACTGACTGCTTTTTCTCTGTTTATAATTTTGTGTGCCCGTGCTATTACTTCATTACTTTTATTTGTAGACCATCGTGTCAATTTTCCTACGGTGCTTCAAGCTAGTAAATTAACTAAAATTAACATTGAAACTTAAGTGAATTAACAATTAACTCGTCCTTGGGACGTCAATTACTATTACTATTACTATTACAATAGAAGCTGTTCGTCTTATTGATGGGCTGATTAGCCTGGATCAGAACGATCTTCTAACTTAACCTTTTGTCTCAAGTATCGAAAATCTCTTTACTATTCTTACTATCTTTCCGCTTGAAGCACTTGGTCTCCTACTGGTTTCTTCCAATTTCCTTAATTAGCCTTCCGTCTGAACGTATCGTCACTGAGTGCATTAAAAACTCAGGTTTGTTTTGTTCTATTAATTGTGTTGTCATTGTCATTGTCATTGTCTTTGATGATGTTGCTCATTAAGTGAAATATTATCCTTATTAGTTTCAAGGTTTATTCAGGGGGGTCTAAGGTTGTGCGTTTTTTTATAGTATACTCCGGATCAGGCTTCTTCTGGTGCTGACGTATTCGCAGCCGTGTTCCTGCTCTTCCAGCTAATTTCAAACAGGCTAGCCTCTGCGTTGCTTTAAGGTATCTATCAGAACTTAAAAAGATTAGGTTGGATTTTGCGTAATACTTGAAATTCACGGGCTGGTTGTCGTGTTGTTTCGCCTTTACTTTCTCTAATATTTCTTTCTCATATCAGTTGAGGGTGGAGCGAGTGCCAGACGTGTCGACGCGGGGTTCTACCGCATAGTCCAGCCCTTTTTTGCGTCTCGGAGTTACTCGCCCTCTGTCAGCCACCGCTCGAGGTGTGACCCGTGTACGGAACTGGGTCTACGTGTTCTTAAATTCAGCCTTTCGATTGGAGCCAACGGTACCAACGTACTATTACTGCCTGCGCCCGTCAACGTCTCTAGCTCGCCACGCCTGCGCCCTGGACTGCGGTCTTTGACGGCGCCAGCTAACATTTTAACACCCATGGCATAAGCGGTCTTTTAACTCTCCCTAACTTTTAACAAACTTAATAAATGAATTTTAACTGAAAATTAAAAATGTCGGGATAGCGATGGCTACTTCTTAAATAAAAATTCCACCTTAAATATTAAGAGTTGTGTTTGCATTCGTTGTGTTCGTTGCGTTCATTGCGTTAAATCGCTCTACATAAGAGTGGATCTAATAAAAACCTTAACAAATTAAACCTTGCTTCTGTTTCTCTATTCCTACTTTGAAAAACGATTGTATGGGAATTATTTCCCACAATAATAATTTAGGCTCGTGAATCATTCAATAATGCTAATGAATGTAGATCGTGTGTTGCTGTGGGAATTTTATACATGACGGAATAATCCTCACTATAATAAGGCTATACTTTACCTGATAATCCCTCTTCCAGGTGTTAAAATATAAAGGGAATCACGTAACATCTTTAATGGAACAATTTCGATCTTTAAAATTGTGTGTCTCTGTCAGTCCATAAAAAGCAACGTTTCGATGTTCCCAACATTATGTTTAAGCTGAAAATACACAAATAAAATTTTTTAGTCCCATTGATAAAAATGTAAATCAAATATTTAAGTAAAGTTAGTCAAAGTAAAAACACAGAAAACGAACTTATTTGTACAATTAATGCTGTTTCATATAATTATTTCTTGAAAAAACTGGAAGGACGCCTTCAGCCTGGGTACATTTACGGTAATGCCGAAATTCACAAAATCACAATGATCCCCCGTTTAAGGCAAAAAATATCTCAGATTCCTGCCGTAACCTATCCCGTTGCCAAGTCCTCGAATAAAATTATAATATCCTTTATTCCGCAGAAATTTATGCTCATCATCCGACGAATTTGCTGCTTTGTTACGAGGTAAAACCTCGAGCAGTAAAATAGCCTCATTAGTTGTTGAATCCTTGTTTATATATGTACCTATTTCCGATACGATTGAAATAACTTTATATTGCGTACACAATAGTGAAGAATTTTACCTACTAAATCTGTTTCCTCGTCATATATTTAAAGAACTCCTTACAATTTGCACTGCTGAAGCCCCTTTTCAACAGATTGATTGAAACTTGTCCACCAAGCAGATGATGTTGCTATGGGTTCCAAATCAGGACCCACGCAAGCCAACTTCTACGTGTCGTAAGTGGAAAATCTGGTAATTAACACTATGTCTGCTAACCCGATATTATAATGTGGATTTGTGGATGATATTTTCATTGAAGTACAAGGTGTGCAGCAGTTGGAGATGTTAATAAAATTGATGACAGATAAATCGGTGTTGAATTTTGCGCATGAATTGAGTGTGCATTGGAAACTGCCATTTCTAGATGTCGTGGTTGAAGCTTGTCAGGGTACTATTCAAAGATCAGAGTATGTCGAGCCTTTTCATGCTGAAGAGACCATAAATTATAATTGCGATGCTCCGCAAGGGTACAAAGAGGATTTTACACATACTTTAATAAATAGAGTTAATTATGTGTGCAACAGCTGGGCAAATTTTCCTTCTGAGATGCTTAGAGTTAAGCAGTAGCTAGGCAATAACAATTTCCCTAAGGCTCAGAATGATAAAACTATTAGTAGCTTCTTGACCTGAATCTTGAGCAGTATCAATAATCTTCAACCTAATACTCGTCATATTAAAATATGTTATGAAAATTAAATGCATGAGAAATGCCAAATTATGCATTTAATTTTTACCCTGGATCTGAAAATATCAATTCTCAGTAAGAGATCACTGATTTTAACAATTTTTGTAATAGACACAGACTTTAATTGCCGTACCTGGATTTATGCTTAACAAAGATTTTGACGAAGGTCTTAAAGACTCGTTCATCAGAATTACAAAATTTATGAACGAGTTTTAACACCACTGTCAATACCTTTGTTAAACCTATAAGCCCATATACGGCAATTTAAGTCTGTGTTCATTTAAAAAATCAGTAAAATCAGAGCTCCCTTACTAAGAATTAATATTTCCAGATCCAGGGTCAATGACCTAGACAGACCCAGAGTGATATATCGGTTTTAGTGAGACAGAAGAGAATGCAAGGCTTTTAATAAATGTTACATTGACATAACTAGGATGACCCTGAAACAAAGCCTAACTGCTCACAAATATCAAGGTTCTTTTTTTAATCATTTACATGTTGATGATAATATTGTAAGCCCTAGAATGATCTTTATTGAAACGCAAAAAGTAATATCATGTTTAAAAAATAGCATGTTCAAATAATCGAATCATTACATATTCACAAGCTTGAACCAGCCCTCAACGAAAATACTAAGAGTTTCGTTGCTATAAATCTATTCAATAGGACTGCAGTTTAAAAGATTGAAACATGCGCTCGATCGTCCCTTTCGCTTCTTTCTCTGGTGCTATGCAGCGGTTGTGCAATATTAACCAGTCTGCTCGTGATCGATATTCCTGTCTTACCAAAAAATATCCCTATCTAGTCATCTTGAAATTGCGATTATCTGTGTTTTTACTGCGTCTGATTTTGTTTGAACATTATTTAGTTTACATTTTCATCAATGAACTAGTTGAAAATTTTCTTCTATGTCTTTTCAGCCTGAAGATGATGGAAGAAGCATCAAAAAGTTGCGTATCATAGATTTAGAGAGAAATTGAATAGATCGACAGTGTTCCAGTAAAAATAGCGAGTGATTTCCTTTGTATTTTAACACTTGAAAAACTTAGACTATTTTGCAACGTTGAAAAGTTTGAAAAGAAATAATCCTTTCAAATCCGGCCAACACGTTACAATGGGAAAAATTAATCTTCCAAATTATTTCTTCTATGGACAGGTGGACTCACTTCGAAAACTTCAATTTTGCTTCTTATATAAACTGAACTTATTCTAGTATCTTCCTCACTATTTCCCCTATATTTTTTCCTATCAGTTCATATAAAATAAAGTACATTTAGCTGAATAACGCGGAGATTGAATCACTCAATCTAGGGCACAAAACGATCCCTCATTAATTCCGGTCACAGATGAGATCACTCTCAACTTCACCGACATATTCAAGTTAATATAATTAGAGAACGGGACTTTATTACAAATGATTCTCTAAGTGGTGGATGCAACTCTTAGCTGTTTGGCGATGAACTTTACATAAGCTGTTTTTACAGTTCAGGGAATTTATAGGCTTATGAGAAGTAATTTCTAAGTTTTCTTAGCCCCATCCGAAAAGGAAATGGACAAATCATGGCAAATTTATCGGCTGTTGATTAGAAGTATGTAAGCGGAGTCAGGAGCAATCATGAGTCAATTTTTATTCAAGACTAAAAAAGTTATCATATCTCATGTGATTTGTTTAGCGTGCTTCTTGCTTTCTTACTATATGAACTATTTTGAACCAACGTTCACATACTTCTGTGAAATGACATTGTTGAGGATTTATTTTTTCATGGTGGACTTTTTTCTTGAAAATTTTGTCTGTTCTTTTTCTCATTTATTATTTTCAGAAACCGTATTACGTACTTGATTTCTTAGACTATTGAAGGCAATGAGATGCCAAAACTGCAACAGACATACGTGTATTTTACAGAAATGATGATGGAGCTGGTCTCCGTAACGTTTAGACTTTTTGAATAAAATGACAAATTTTATTACCATTTTTTTACTCTATAATTTTAGTGAATCTGTTTAGATATGTTACGCTTTTATCGTACGCGTTTGAGAGTTCTAGTGATACGTCCCCAAGAAAGTATATTTCACTGTATTCAGCGTTATTTGTGTAGACATGAGGCTGAAGAGTTAGACTGATCAAAAATGTATAAAATATAAATCGATTAAATATAATAAAAAAACCTAAGTGCACCTGAAAGAAGAAATAACCTAAATGATAATTGTCGATACGGTCGTGCGGTCGACGTGAGGGTTCGTGGAAAATGGGGCTGTCTTCTGTGCAGCTACCTTTTTTTCGGGGGCGCTAGCTTTTCTCCGCAGCTGCCCTTCCTGAGGTTCGTGTGGGTACCGCCTACGCCGTATTCAGTCCGCTAGGGCAACAGAAGTAAATTCTGATCGTGCCGAACTACGGCGGTATCGTTAGGAAGACGAGCAACTGTCTGCGCCGTAATAAGACCTTTAGGGCAACAAATGTGAATTCTGTTAGTGACGAACTTCGACAGCGTCTTCCTATACGAAAAACTATGCGGAATATTTTGTCCTTCCGAGGTGGCTCCTTAAACCCCTTATTAGGCTAGGTGTCGTAAAAGACTAATCCCTCTGATACATTTCAGCACAGAACATGATTTTATTTATTTTCTGTAAAAATAGCGTAAATAGACATAAGTTACTGCATAACACAATACAATACGCATAATTACATTTCAAATGTTAGTCTTATTCAGCTAGGTAGTCAAAATAACATTGAAATATGAAATGCAATGCAAATGATATTTAAGGGCTACCTATAGTAAATCCACAGACGCATCGTCAGCGCAGAGAAACAGACAAGTCGGCGTTCAGGGAGCTGGACACATTAAGAAAATACTCAAGATTATGGGTAACTAGCACAAAAGGCTCGACAACACCTGTGCGGCCTGACAATAATCAAACAATTGATGAGCGAAAATTTGTTTAAACATCCAGTAAATAACAGTAAAAACAGGATTAAACATGAACACAGGAGTCTTCAACAGTGATTCTCATGAAAATATCTTGAGTGTATTCAAACTGAAAGAATAAACATTTACATGTTAATGCACGCGGGTTATGAAATTAACGTGCTTTAAACTGAAGCTAGTGAGCATATTATAGCCACAGTATGGGTAAAATTATCAAAATAACGTTTAGCGTATATCTAATCGAGTTGCTTGCAATAATGTGGGTTATACTTTGACGTTCTTCAATGGTAATATAATTCATGTGAGGAGTTCATAAAGTGTTTTTATCAATAATCAGCAGAATGAGGAGATCTAAGAAAAATCTAATAATATTATTGTAGAACACCCTTCGTCGAGAAAAACAGTCATGTTATGAACAAAAAAATGAGGTCAGCGACCAAGAGAATGTAATTAACTAGAGAAGATGTGAACGAGCGACCGTAATTTTCAATAGACGTAGAGCTTGCATCCCTAGCTAATTATTAATAGAATCTGCTCCAATAAACGCAATCTCGCATTCTCTCTATCAGCGAGCAGCATGAAGAGTTTATTTAAGTAAAATTTGCAAACGATGGTTAATGTTATGGGTGTTATGTATTAAACATGTGTAATTTTACAGGCCCATTCTCTCACGCTCTCTTCACAAAAGGATCTAATTGTGTTATTTAGCACCAAAATTTTTCATTTTTAAAAATCGATACTGATGAATGGAATGCTATGCTTTCAACACTATAGTTATCACATATGTTCCAGCCTGTGTTTTGTGTAATTAACATATGGCTGCTCAAAATCTTTGAGTTAGAAAATAAGTTATTTTCGCTCCCAGAATGAAGTCCGTGTCTTGAAAATATATTCTTGTTCATTAACGTTTTAAAACATTTTCTATGAACACAATAATGATTGAAAAAATGTTTGAAGAATGTCCTATGGCGCTCAAAAGGAAAAATAATTCGTGAACCCTTCGTAGGAGCTCAATTCTTAAATCAATAATGAAAAGTTAGATCGAAATGAACTGTTTGGCTATTACGCAGTTAAAATTAAATTTACACTCTGCATTAATGGGCGAGAATGTTCAATACATTCCACAGATATTAGTGCGCTGTGAGGGTGTTTTCCGCCGAGAATCCATTTAAGCCACAGCGGCCAGTGCTCTGCTCTCAACAACATCAACAAGAATCAAAGCATCCGCGATCGCTTAAACTTTGGACCACGGAACTTTAGCAAGCTCTTGGTGAGGCTTGGATGGCGCACACAAAATAATGACCGGTCTTTGGTGAGGCTTGAATGGCGCACACAAATAATGACCGGTCTTTGGTGAGGCTTAGATGGCGCACACAAATAATGACCGGTCTTTGGTGAGGTTTGGATGGCGCTCACAAATAATAACCGGTCTTTGGTGAGGCTCGGATGGCGCACACAAATAATGACCGGTCTTTGGTGAGGTTTGGATGGCGCACACAAATGATGATCGGTCTTTCGTGAGGCTTGGATGACGCACGCAAATAATGACCGGTCTTTGGTGAAGCTTGGATGGCGCACACAAATAATGACCGGTCTTTGGTGAAGCTTGGATGGCGCACAGAAATAATAACCGGTCTTTGGTGAGGCTTCGATAGCGCACATAAATAATGACCGGTATTTGGTGAGGCTTGGATGGCGCACGCAAAAAATGAACGGTCTTTGGTGAGGCTTGGATGGCGCACGCAAATAATGACCGGTCTTCGGTGAGGCTTGGATGGCACACACAAAGAATGAGGACACTTTGTAAGAAAAAGTAACGGTTGCTAACCCTAAAACAGAAATAAACGATAAAATACCTTTTCCCAAGTATCATCCAATTTCCTGCTCTAACCAAACTGTGAAAATTACGAAATGATCGCACATAGTTAAATATTTTTATTTCGTTACATAATTCTAAAGAATAAAAATGAATGCGCTTTTGAACGAGGTTACGTTTCTGAACTGAGCGGAGATTTCAAATACTTAGGTCCTGACTCGAGGGAGCAAAAAAATATTTTCAGAAAACACTAAAGTCAATGACGGTTCAAAATATTTAAGTACGAATGTTAGTCAACAAGACAAACTTTACACATGCTTATCAGTAGGTGTGTTTAATCTTCTTTCATTAAAATATGTACGTAGTACCCACGTGACAATAACATTTTCATAAGAGAACTTCTTACTCAGTCTTAAAGATTTCTTAAATCATCTCACTGTTGACGCTCTTGAACAGAGCGTCAACAGTGTAAACAGAAGGTTTAAATAAAATTAGCCTCTCAAATATCAATTTATTTCACCTCATGAGGAGAAAAGATTTCGTTGTACCGGAATTCAGAATGAAGAAATTTGAAACCTTAAAAGTTTTTATTTTGCGGCAAACATGAATATTACTACAAGTAAGACAAGAATGTTCTTAATATAGCAGGCAACGGGGCTTTTATAGCAACCTAATAGAAAAAATTCTGTACTTAACTATGGTGTATAACTTAGTATACTTATGTTTCTTTTCTGGTAATAGCTAAGCATGTGAGACAAAAACTATGTTAACACCAAGCAGTGAGAAAGTACATTTTGATATTCTACCGATATTAGACCAAAGTTTCGTTTAAATTTTATTTCCTTCTTTTCAAAACACGTTAATCCTTGTTTTTCCTTTACATCGATCTTGCTAGAGAGAGTTTCTTGGTTCTGATATATACCTGTTTTTAACTTAATCTAAGCCGAACGCTTGATGGACTGAATTGCGTTTTCAGTCCAGATTTCTATTAGAACATTTGTTACTACTAGAGATATTTGGTAGAAAGCTTGTCCATTTCGCCGCTTATGGAAATATTTCGTCTATTTCTTATCGCTACAGTTCTAGATTTCTTGTATTGATAGACGCCGACGCAATTACTACCTCTGCCTTATTACAGGCCTGGTTTAGGTAATTAACTATTTTATTTCGAAATTCGCCCTTATAATAATTATTCGAAGATAATTTGCCAAAAGTTAAGAATTTAACCTTCGCTTATGGTTGAAATAAACTTTTTATGTTCGTAGCTGATGTTATTCGTTCCGCTCAGCCGCTCGCTCCCGAGGGTTGCAGCTATTTTCTATTTCTGTTCTTTTGGATTAACTCAGCCGTGCTCGTTGGTGCGACCTCCGACCTGATTTGGTTGGAGCAGTCCTGGCACTGCTGGCGTGGTGGCCTTGCTTCGCTCAGTCACGCTCTTCAGGCTTTATTTCAAAATTGTACCTACGGCACACAGATTTTAATTAATAACTATAACTTATTATAAATCATTACAATGTAGTTTAAGTTTAGAATCGAATCTCGAATGAACTAATTCTTTGATCAGCACAACTAGCTTAAGTGAGTTAGGTTAAACGTAATTGTGCTCCTTAAAATAGCGTTAGTGGTAGGGTGCCCCAGATGTCACTGAATTTATTCGGCCCACTGGTAGCTATACTCAAATGTGACCTAAACATGTGACTTAAACAATCTACTTCTGTGTGTCTTGTACTAAATAAATTATGTAAAATTGTTTAATTGTTTAAATTGAGAAAGTCGAATTGCATTACTGTTGTCGAGGAGCTCTCAGCTGCATTTCGAACATGTCGATTTCAACAACTGCACGGTTCATTCGCGTGGAATGCTTCATAAATTAAGCAAATAAAAAATTAAGGGAAATTAAACGATTAATCGTATTCATATTTCCCTCCTAATCTCGTCTAAGTAAGATTTCCAGCTTAAGAATTTCTCCGAACTCAATAACCTTAGCAGCACGTGTAGGAGAGATGGGTCTTCAATGTAGTGTTCGTTTGATGAAGTCAGGGTTATCTCGAAAAAAAGTAGCTGTTTTTATAAAAAGGCGAATTGTAGACAGAACAGATGAAATAGAAGAGGCCTTATCATTCACCTCTGTGGATGAGTTATTAGGCCGCTAAAACTGGGACATTATTAAGGAAAATAAATTTTCTTTGCAAAATAATGAGACGTATGCACTAGCAGCGTGACCAAGAAAAGTAAGAATAGAGACGTAAAACATGAATCCGAAAGCTTCAGAATTTCCTAGCTTCCTCTCACCGGCTTATTAGAGAAATTATCCGATACCGGTTTAAATTATTCAGTTCCGTCTCTCTATTCAGGAAATATGATGAATTCATTTACCTGGACTTGAAATCTGATTATGTCGATTGAAAATATAGCTTACGCTATTCTAATCTCTTGATAAATGGCACAATGTTGAGGACACAGTTATAGGGTTTGGAGAATATTCAGCTTTACATTAATTTTTTATTAATTCATTTACTCATGGGTTTCTGAATAAATGAATGAATGACAGAAACACTTGTAAATGAATGATTGAAAGCAATATACTGTACGGGGCGAGACACTTCCAGAAAAACACATATGAATGAAAAACATCATTGAGAATATGATTATACAGAATAAAATTAGTACGCAAAAACTATTAAGGCAATGTACAGTCTCTGCTATACGATACTTTCTGAATATAATTCCGACAAATTTACGACTGTGCAGCCTTGTACAAAAAATTCTGATCACCAGCTGCAGCAAAATACTCGCATGCATGCGGTATCGCTGTTTTGAATTTTATCGATAAACTGATTTAGAAATGGAAAATAAAATGATTCTGCAAGAAGCCAACCAATTGAAATAGCAGTGATGAAGTGCAGTCATGCATATTATTTATGTATATATAAATCACAGAATGCGTTATTTGAAAGCGCTACATGTGTATTACATGTTGTAAATGTTTGATTGCGATAAGTTCACGGAAGGCCATCGGACATTGAAAAAAGTTAAAATGAACATTGGCATGTTACTTTTCGCGATAACATTGTCAGTTTCAAAATGTCACAGAGAAAAATTTTCTGAGAAACATACATCAACAAGCTATTGCTGCTGCGATCTTCATGCAAAAATAATTAGACAACATTTTACTCGAGAGTTTAAATGTAAGGTTGTTAGAGACATAAAATAACGATATGTGGTGCCGCACCAGTAGGGAAAGCCTGCCGAAGCCGAAGGGTGAAGATGTATCAAGATACGTCTAATTACTGGGTGATCAAACATGAGTGACCATTTTGAATAGTACAAAACCTAGTGAACTAAACAAAGAACTAACATCACCAACGCTTTCCCAGCTCTCCACATAAGGAGGTTTTATTATTCCGTAGATATGACACCGGATGCATGGATATAATTATGTTGCAATCTTAATGTTATTTAATACAACTCGACTTTGAAAATGGCTGCCCCTGCACACCAGAAGTTCAGCTTCAGGAAAGATTCTCCTTCTCCTTGCACTGCAGCAATGAAGAAGGTTTTTTTGGAACAAAGTTCTACCCGAAAAATCCTCGTAAGGTTCCAAACCAAAAGACATTCCAACGAGTCATCGGAAATGCCCCGAGGAACCTGTCTATGATTCGTGAATGTCTTTTGGTTTGGAACCTTAAAAGATTTTTCGGGTAGAACTTAGTTCCAAAAACGTTCTTCATTGCAGCAGTGCATTTGACTTCTCCATACTTCAGAATGATGTACTTGGATTCTTCGGCAGAGAAGGAGAAAGTTTCTTGAAGCTGAACTTCTAAACGTAGCAAAAATTTCCTTCTACCAAATGTATAAACTTGAGCGTCGTTTTTAATATTTTGTCACACTATCTCCCTTCGCATTGAAGTGTTTCTTGAATCGTTGATTCTATGCACGTATAATCGTGCATTAATATATTAAAACTTGCACTATCATCACTATAGGCCGCCTATGTTGATACTTCTGCAAAACACTTGACAAATTCACCCCCAGAAAGCATGTCCCATCCCCATTGGGTGAAACAACTGACATTTACCCAAATTAACACTTGTGAATTTTCCCGACACATTTTAAAAGGGAATTCACAAGTGTTAAAGCGACAGCAAACCTCTCTTCGGCGCAGAGTAGCAATTTAGACATGGCGTCGGAGGGCAAGGGTCTCTTCGTTCAGTTTGCATAGTAGTTGCCTTCTCAGGACCTCGATATCTAAATCCTTGATGTGTGCTTCCCCTTCCCGTAATGTTCTACTCAGCTCCGCCACCGTCCTCCAAGTGGCATCAACTTCCTTGCCCTCGTAACATATCGTCACCCTCTCCCGTCTGGCCTGCCTGCCCGACGCCTTGTCATTCTTCTAATCGCTTCGATTTACTTTAATGTCTTTAGTTATGAGAAAGATTCATGCTTATTCTTCAGTCTTCAGTTTATGGGATCTGGATCCTGAATTACCTCGGTATTTGTTGTTCTCGTATATGAAGAAAAAATATATGCCTTTAATATTCAACATTTCCCGAGACTTTGTTTTAACATCAACCTCAAGGTTGTGTTTGCTCGCTAATGGCTGCTATTTTTTCTGTATTTTCATTGCGTTTATCAGTGAGCAATTTCGATCAATAAAAATTGCTGTCTTTTTTAAGCACATATGGAAAGTAAATCGTGCTGCTAGTTTACATTTCGCTATTACACAGTATTTATTGGATCTTAACTGAGGAAGGAGACACATTTTGACAAAATTACATGAACGGCAAAATGAACTTTATTCTTCAGCAGGACTGAAAATGATGTTTGCAGAACATTATTATAGTAACAACAGTCAGCTTGAATTTTCAGTAAATTTTTTATGTTTTCGAACTCTTGCATTAACATCACGGTGTCGCATGCTTAAGATATTTTCTCATTTTACCCTGATTAACTTCAGTCTTTCGTGAACAATTGTACAGTTATAAAAGCATTATGTAATAACATTAATCAAAGATCATCGGTCCCCTGCCGCATACGAGACTAAGCAGTCGACGGCAGATATCGCCTTTGAGCATTTACGAGTCAAGAACTGATCGTATTCATAAAGGTTTTTGAAATGCAAAACAAAAGCCTTTAGTGACGGCAGATTCGTGGCATATACCCTCGATTTCGGCCAACGTATCTGAGGCAAACTATCTCAAGGAACTCTTCAAACGTGAGAGAGACCACTATACTCGCTAGCGATTCTTGCGGAAGTGTCAGTCAACCGCGTCACAATCATTTAGAGAATGAAATGAACGATGTTTTGTATTAAAAAATCATTTGAGCGCATTTGTTCGAAAATTTATAGTACTGGATGAGCAATTCACACCAAATTTGAACGCTCGAAAAATGCATACATTAAACTCTTTAAAATACGTTTCAAATTTACCCTACCCGCCTATGTTCTAAATGCGAGAAACCTCATTTACTAAATCTCGTGAGCCCCCACGGCGTTAAAAAGGAATCTAAAACAGAGAAAACAGGCCCGCAAATAAACATAAACTCCTGCTATTCTGTAAATTTTAATAAGTTATGCCCCATAGCATAATTAAATCCCTGAAATGTGAAAGCAAAGTTGGACTCGGAAGACAAAGAAGATGAGGCCTGTAGTAAGAGAGCACAGCGCTCCAGGTCGTGTTACGAACAAGCGGAATCTTTGCCAGGGCTTTCGAGAAGAGATGGAGCCGCAATTTTGGCGGTAATGTGACTGCGCGCAGACCAAGTCGAACAATTGTCTGAGCAACACCGCAACTATGCTCAGCACAATTTGATGGTATCGCTTCCCGATGCAGGGGCGCTCAGTTTCACGACTGGGACCAATACAAGGCTGTCGTTGAAAGAGATATTGCTCAGTTTACGCATGCATCAATGTCTCATTCCACGCCTAAATAAGGAATACTTGGTCCTTCGAATACAAAGCTTAAGCCCGTCATGATCGCATGAATAAAATTATAAGTACTCTGTGATCAAAGGGAATTAAATTTTTACGGAAGGATGAGTTTCGACACAGGAATTAATTTCTTATGAGCAGAAGGAAGTTCAATACTAGGACTATTAGTGGAGCCTTTGTTAGAAACTTAGTTTAAAGCGTCAGCAATGATCCCTCCCGTTGAAAAATGGAAAAAGATTGTGTATGCAATGCATCTGCAGTTAGTGAAATGTCTGTTCTAAACTAAGCAATGGAATCAAAATTTCGACTGACATACATATTTCAATTTCATGTGTATATTTGTCTTTAATCAAGGTGAAAGCACACTAAGTAATCCATGTCATTCTTAGGACGCATTTCGTTGACGGTCACTTGAGCCTTTAACTTTGTATTTATTCCAGCAACAGGCTGACTTGCCAAATCAAAAAAAGTAAAAGGATATAGCCAGGAACGCAGAAGTTGACGTGAGGAACCTGTCTGCGACCAAACTATGTGTGTGTGTGTGCGCGCGCCTGCGTCGGTATTATTGCACATTGCGGTTCCATTTAGTTTCTGCTGCAGCATTTTCACTTCTTTGGCACAAGCGAATGGATAATTCAGCACGTGGAAAAATAATCGAACTGCGTAAAAAAGTTTCCAATAGTTCATAGCGTATCAGTTGTACATGAAGTTCAAACAAATCTCACTCCAGCCACTATAGTGAAAAGAACGTTTTTCCTAAACGGTTACACAATTCACTGTCTTGAAACTCCATGCAATCGTAATTTTCAACACAAAATTATTTCAACATTTGCATATATTATAGTATGAATAGATACATGAGCAATTCAGAACATTTCTGGCAAATTTGCTGAAACACAAATGGGAAATATTGTTTGGAAACTGTCACTGTTGAATAAGCGCATTTGGAAATGAAAATTTAATGGATATGTGCCTTGAAAAATATTCGGCAGAATTATGTATTTGTTTTCAATAGTTGAGTGTCTTGACAAATAAATATTGTTGTAAAAAATTCATCTGTCATGGAAAAAGATCACTAAATCTTAAAATTCTCCCTATATGTAAGTTGTCTCATGAATGTGGTAGAGAATTGTTCACTAGTATTCAATTCTGACATAGAAAGAGGACAAATTTTCCTGGCAATCGGCTAGTGGACTGTCCTTTGCGAAGCTTTTGGACTTGCATAACAACCTCCTGACCTCCTATGAAACTAGCACAGTAAAAGAAAAAAACACGACCTGAATTCTCGCCACTAACGTAAAAAACAAATCTAAATCACACGCCGAATTGAGTAAGCAAAACAGAATAATATTTTTTGGCTTAGCTGAATATACAGACCTGGGAATCACTGAACAGTTGGTTCTATTCGACAGATCATCGCTGAATATTCATCAAGGACAGGGCACAAAGAGGATGCGCGTTGCGACAAAACTGGTGGCAGAAATGACTGCACCAACAGAACAGCGAGGCGTCATCAAGGTCTGCTTGCTACAGTGGCTTTGAACTTGTAAATGAGAGCAGCAGAGGCCATTACTAGCGAAGATCAATGGTTCGAAACGAGAACAATTGCATGACCTGTCGAACCTGACAGATGTTTCCGAAGAGAGCGCCCTAACTTCTGACTGCACGACGCTCGTGTTGCGAGTGACGGGCTTAAAGTGACGCGTACGTGTATCCCTGCTTAGCAAGATTGTCTGGGTTAGTTCAGTACTACAGGTGCGCTCTTTTGAGCAAGTAATACATGCATCACAACAGTTACCCCTTTACGCCCTGAATTCTGTGCACAACCATTAGGAGTGCTGCGAACTATGTGTTGCACGGACACACACACACACACACACACAAATTTTGTTTAACAATTTAAGTATCGCACGAAAAACACACCCATCAATGAAGCTTTGAACGTACTTTAGTACATGAGAAGCTTGTATTTTTTCTTGAGACGAATTCGTCACACAATGGCGTAAAGGGACAGTTGTAGTTGTACAAATTTGCTGTTCAGATGTCCATGCACAAATTGCAATAGAACGCACTTCTACATTAGCGTTATATGTTGTTTCATTCGGTCAAGCTATTACAGTTTGTTTCTCATTTGCAAAGGACTAATACTAACAATATCCTATCACGAAAATCGTATACAAGTGTGTACGCACACCCGTTGATGAAACCTACGTCCACTTCCTGCCACCATATTGAAAAGTGAAATTGACCCTGAGCTAGCTTTGAAATTACTCAAATCTGTATTAACAACATGCACAATAGCAGAACTGTAATAACTGGAATAACTGTAGAAGACACGCCCGCTTACGCCTCTGCAGGTAGCTCAGGAATATTGTTTGAGCTGGAACTCAAGGCGAGAGAGCGAATCAGCGCGCAATATTGACAGCATCAAAGCTAACATTCGAGGAACAAAACTATTTGCTGAACGAAACCTAATGTTCCCGCAACTAGAAATGCAAATGCTTGCAGAATGAAAGTTGATGTAAATCCCAACGAATATGTTGAGAGAAATAAATTTCAATTTCTTTCACTTAAACTGACAGTTGATAAACCAAACCCTAGCCATTTTAAATACAAAACCAATGTAGTTAAATTACGTGCGAAAATTTCCACAATTATTATGTAGGCCAATGTAGAGAAAGGAAACGCTAATTCATATTTTTATAATCAGAAGAAGTGATATTGACGAATTGACCAAAGAAATACTGGCATCGTCTGTATATTACTATGTAGCCACCTGTGCCACAGATCGCACAGCCGCTGCCGCTCTGCAGGTACCGTGTTGCATAGTGCCATAACTTGTGCTTGGTGAGGTCTGCTTCCCTCTCGCTGTCTCCCTCTTATGGTTCAGCTCTTGCAGCCTGGCTCTTGCAGTTTCCTCTTGTAGTTTTCTCTTATAGCCTAAATCATAAAGCATCAATTTTCCTGCCTCCATCTTATGGTATTTCTCTTGCAGCGTATGTAACTGTTACAGCCTAACTCTTGCAGCCTAACTCTTGCAGCGTAATTTTTGCAGCATAACTCTTGCAGCGTAATTTTTGCAGCCTAACTCTTGCAGCCTAACTCTTGCAGCCTAACTCTTGCAGTCTAACTCTTGCAGCCTAACTCTTGCAGCCTAACTCTTGCAGTCTAACTCTTGCAGCCTAACTCTTGCAGCCTAACTCTTGCAGCCTAACTCTTGCAACGTAACTTTTGCAGCGTAACTTTTGCAGCCTAACTCTTGCTGCCTAACTCTTGCAACGTAACTTTTGCAGCGTAACTTTTGCAGCGTAACTTTTGCAGCCTAACTTTTGCAGCCTAACTTTTGCAGCCTAACTCTTGCTGCCTAACTCTTGCAACGTAACTTTTGCAGCGTAACTTTTGCAGCCTAACTTTTGCAGCCCAACTCTTGCTGCCTAACTCTTGCAGCCTAACTATTGCAGCGCCTAAAGCTCATTTCACACAGAGCTAGCAAAGCAGCATCTAGCAAGTTCGCATGAGCTATCTAGCAGATGGTCTGCGAGACTTATAGGTAGGAATATCATTTTCACCTCGCATGCTGGATGCTGGAGAAAACGTGCGAGTTCAGTGTGAAGGCAACGGCTCGTAATAGTGGTATTCCTACCTACCAGTCTCGCACATCATCTGCTAGATAGCTCATGCGAGCTTGCTAGATGCTGCTCTGCTAGCTCGGTGTGAAATTGGCCTAACTCTTGCAGCCTAACTCTTGCAGCTTAACCCTTGCAGCCTAACTCTTGCAGCCTAACTCTTGCAGCTTAACCCTTGCAGCCTAACTCTTGCAGCCTAACTCTTGCAGCCTAACTCTTGGAACCTACATCTTGCAGCCTGACTCTTGCAGCCTCCCTCGCTGCAAGAAAATAACGCTTCTGAGTTTCGTGCTAGTTCTCAGAAGCTGTTTCACATTATCATATGTCGTACAAGAGGTAATGGTAAAGCCGGTATTCAAAACGGGTACAGTATAAATTATTATTCAATGAGAGAATTCTTTAAATTTAAGATAAAATTTCAATTTATGTTCGTGTTTTTACATATAATTTAGTAAAATGAGCCTTCATACCAAACTTTTCAGAGTTTAATTTTGCTTTTTATTTCATTTTTTAAGCAGGTCAGATCGTGAAGATTAATTTCAAACAGGGTTGCGGAGTCGGAGTCGGAGTCGGGAGTCGGAGTCGCCGGAGTCGGATGTTTTAGGGTGGAGTCGGAGTCGGAGTCGGAGTCGCTTCTCTGAAGTGTGGTGGAGTCGGAGTCGGAGTCGGAGTCGCTATTCTGAAGTGTGATGGAGTCGGAGTCGGAGTCGGAGTCGCTTTTCCGAATGTGGTGGAGTCGTGGTTGGAGTCGCTCTTTTTTGGTGTCTTCGATTCTAATTTTTGCTAAAAATTATTTATAATTCTTTAAAACTAAAAATAAACCAAAACAGAGTTAGAATGCTTTGCTGAAAAATCTTAAAAATACTCAATGTTTTTGTTGATTGTTTTGTTCTAAGTTTGAAACAGCGTATTTATTCCTATCACCTAATATCGTCATGTTATTTAGTCATTGAGGGTTTGCACAGATATATATGAGAAACCTACGAGTGCGAAATATAATTTTTGTACCCAGCATTGATGCATATTTTGTAGTTAAAAGCAGGAATTAGTAATTGAAAGCGTCGCATATTCATTCTGTATATTTCTGTTTTATTCATTTTTCCTTCAATTAATACATAGGAACTGGAAAATAGTATTAAATGTGTTGCAAGTTACTTGTAGAACATTTCAGCTGATGCAATACATTGTACTCACATAAAAAGTGTAACTCTGTATGCTCAAAATGATGCATTGATTGATAATGATCATAAACATTTCTAGTCTTTAGGTTATGATTCATTGCCAATGAGTAGTCTTTGCCGAAACCTGAAGCTATGGTCTAGTGCACAAAGACTTCTAGTTTTCAAGTCTTGTTATCAAAATTGATATGGATTCCGTGTTTTTAAGTCAAGTTAGCATGTATTAATAATAAAAATTTATGCTCATTTCTCAAGTTATTCCTTGAATGTAATTTGGTTCTTTCAGAGTTATATTGTATTTCACTATATCATCATCATGTTTAATTTTTATCTTCGTATCACTCCTCAGTTTCTAAGCAAGCATACGCTGAAATGGAGAATATTATAATTATCTTGATACATTTTTAAAAACTGAAATAGTATTCGTTTTGTAGCATTATATAATTAATTACTTCTTGTTAAGGAAGATTTGGAAATGTTGTAAGGTTATCTATATCGGCATTGAGACACTTGAAAAAAATTAAAATACAATGTAAACGAGCTGCAATGAAAATAATTACACACACCAGCAAAAACTTCACTTACAGTCACACACACACATTGTAACTGAAAACAATGGACTATCTCAGCTGCAATGGTTTTTGCATTTATGCGATAGTACAAATTCTCTTGCTGGAAACGTTTCAAATTGCTCCAAAAAACACGAAATGAGAAGAACCAGGGCGTTTATTAAAATAACAAAGTGTCCAATACAAAGTAAAAAGTTAGACGAAAATAAGAGATAGTATCATATTACACGCAAAGAAGCTAGAAGTGACTTTTATTCGTAAAAAAACGTTCCGAAAACGTCAGAACCCTGCGATGAAAGCAGAACAACTTTTGCTTATTATATATAGCCGAAATGTAACAGAGTTGAGCAATAATATGACACCTTTTCTGCATTGTTACCCTGCATAGTGTAGGTACAGAGAAGAAAAGGCAGTGTGCAAGTCTGGCCTACCTTATCTACACGTATACATAATTTTGGGGATTTGAAGCATAGTCATTGAATTAACTATTATAATTTCACTGAATTAGTGCATACTTAGTAATAAAAAACTGTTGATACATATCTATGCTTCTCAGTGTAGACAATGCCTACATTACCTACTCAGAAAACACTTGTCAGTAATATACAAGGTGTTTCAGATTCAGAATAAGAGGCAAAAAATTGCACACCAACTAGAAGATATCCAAATGAAAACTTTTTCTTCTATAAAATTTTCCGAAGAAAGAGACATTGAGTTGGCAGTTTATTGTTTTAAAGGGTGAAATTTAATGAATAAACTACTCGCAATATTTATTTTGAATTTACGTTGATCGGGAGAAATGTGCTAGTTGCAAGACCTCCTAGATCTTCTGACATGACTCCACTCGATTTCAATTTTTTGGGACACGTGAAGAGCCTTGTCTATGCTACACCCATTGAGTCTGAGGAAGATCTTGTGGCCAGAATTGCAGTGGCTGCAGGTGAGATACCTTAAATGCCAGACGTGTTTCCTAATATTCGGCAGCCGTTAAGGCCAACATTCGAAAAGTGCATAGATGTAGGGGGAACACATTTTGAAAAATTTTGTAAAGTAAATTCAGAATCAATATCGCGAGTAATTGTGCCTTTAAATTTCAGCCTTAAAAACAATAAACACCCAATACCTCCCAACCCCGATTTTTTGGGGGAGAATTTCATAGGACAAAAAGTGTTTATTTGGCCATTTTCTACTTGATGTGCAATTTTGTACCTCGTGTTCTGAAACACTCAGTATACATAATTGTGTACACGACTCGTCAAATGACAGGATTCGATATTGTCTGTATAGAAATCTTCCAGATGTGGACCATAAAGAAATATTTCCATCCTAATAGCACCTGCGATTAAAATATTCTGATACTTGTGCACCGGTGAAACTCGCATCACAGGTACAGTAGTTAAGTATTTTAAGAGCGTGAAAGGGAGACAGATCAACCAACAAAGACGGACAGCCAATTTTGTTTGTTCAATGAAATTTCCTGTTGAATATTTTCCGTATTTCTGATGGCGGCTTTGTGGAAGAAAAAGTTTTCTTCAGTTGGCCTCTCTTAGTTCACTGACAAAAATTTGAAACTGATGAAATGAGATCTTTTTGTTCGTTGTTTTTTGTTTTGCAGCTGCACCTTTTCTTTTCGATTTTTGTGTTTAAATTTAACTTTCTATAATTAAGCATGTTTGCGCTTCTAGCAGACCTGCATTAACCTTAAATAGCTTTAATTAAAATTACTTGTTACGCTTTGGCGTTCACTCATTAAATTATCTTTGAGCTTGTTCTGCTTGGGCAGCATGTCGTCCTTTTAATAAAAGTGGGTCTGGTACCTCTAACTTATTTCTCTTGCGTAAAAAGTAGTCTCTTTCTGCGACTTGAACTCCTCGACACGGCTTTTGCAGCGTCTTGAATAGGCACTTACTATTCAAGGTAATTAATTGTCAATTAATTGTTAAAATCTTAGTGCTATATGCAACCTTACAATAAGATACGATATTCAGCTAGTCGGCGACCAGACATCTTAAAACTCTGTTTCTATCTACTCAGAACGCCACTAAATCTTCCTACCGGAGTACCGTACTGATGACCGGCCGCGTCCATTGGGTGTCTTCTATTTTTAGCGCGTATCGTTTTAAAAACTAACCTTACGTTAAAGAAGATCTTCGGTCTCTATTTTAAAGGAATTTAATAGTAAAAGTATTACAGAGGACGCTGCTGAGCGTACTGTTGGAATCCTCAAGATCTGCATATTATGGATACGGTTTCTCTTTTTGCGCAGGAGAAAAGGGAAACGACTTGCTGATGTTCCCTTGAAGTTCTTCTGTATTTGAAATAAATGTTCGAGCAGTTGCTCTTAAGTTTCAAATCCTAAAACTCCATTGTATTAACATAGGAGAGATTACGCTCACGAAATAGCTAAACCTATTTATTAATTTGTTCAAAGGAGACACTTGACCATTTATTGTATATGAACAATCAATACTATACCGGGTGTCCCACAAAAAATGTCCCGGACTTTTTAATTGATAATATCTCCGCTTTAAATTAACATATTTTAATTGTCTTTTATTTACAATTTAGTCAATTTTGTTTCCTTTCGAAATAATTTAAGTTTTTGAAAATCAGTTGAATAAACTTTAAGATGATCGATTTACTGAAAGGGGTAGAAAAATTGTTCAAAGGGAAAGTTTTAAAAACAACACTGGTGTTCTTCTTCATTCCTCAATACCTACTGTTAAGAATAATTTCATAACGATGTATCGTACATACAACTAAGTATTTAAACCCTCTGAGAGGTTTCAAGTTTCAAGTGTTCTCAATAATAGTGTTTCAAGCACTGATAAAAAACGGTGGAATAATGGGTAAAACTCTTCGTTCAATGGTGGCAAGAAGTAATACTTGCCTTGAGAGAAATGGAGGGTATGTCGTTGGATACTGAAATTACCTCATTTATTTAAACGTTATATAAGGTAATGATTTGTTACTCCTTAAAATTTTTGTGTGTTCAGTTGTATGGAAACTACAAAAAAAGGAAGAATATCAATATTGTTTTAAAAACTTTTCCTCTGAACAATTAATTTTTCTGCTCGTTTCAGTAAATTGGACATTGTACAGTGGTTATTCAACCGATTTTCAAAAATTTAAATTATTCGAAAAGGAAACAAAATTTACTACATTGTGAAAAAAGGCGATCAAAATATGTTAATTTGAAGCTGAGATATAATTAATTAAAAATCGGGGACATTTTTATAGGACACCCGGTATAAAAAGAAGCCAGGTGTCCGTCAATGATAAGTATATGGTCTCGTGCGTAATTTCCCCTATCTCATTACAATGGGAATCTGCTTGCTTGGACAGTATCATAAATACCATCGAAATATGAAAAACCTGGCATCTGCTCACTTATGTTTATAAGTAAAAAACATTGCGTGAAAATCGAATCACCTGTCAAGAAAATGCGACTCATCGCATTTAAATTTCAAAGGCATTTAAATGCTTAAAAGGTATGGCAAATTTTTTAAAAACCTCTTGCGAACAATAATTTAAATTACAATTCAGGTAGGTATTATGTTATACAATTTGCTTTGTTGTTGTGTGCGTTTGTGACGTTTTTAAATATGCTTAATGACCGTATCTGTGATACGAGTTTTACCAGTGCACAAGTACGAGAATACTGTATTTTAATCGCGGGTACTATTTCAATGGATATATTTGTTTGCCATTTTTATCTTGAGATTTTTTTAAAACGATACCATTGTATCCCGTCATTTTTGACCAATCATGTACACTAGTAACTTGATTATTAACAATCTGTAGTCAATTTAAAAGTCGCTTGCTAATAAAGAATATAATGAACATATGCACAGGTTTCAACACCTGCAACCGTTTACTACTAAGAATGAGTGTCGTGTGTTTATTTATACGTTTTGTGTCACGCTGTTAAGAATAATTGATGGGAAAAAAATAGCACTGGCGGTCTTGGTTCCAGTTCACGGTCAATTAATACACTCATTTTCGTTGTGCAATAGCTCTGTAATAAGTCATTTTCATCACAATTAGAGCAATCCAGAGCCTTATATACTCAAGTTTGTATCGTGAATACCGAGTTCGGCGGGGTATTGCATATTGAAATATGCTGTATTGTATATTACAATATACTGTATTGCAATGTACTGTATTGCATATTACAATATACATACACAAGTTCGCAGTTGCTTTCAGTAATGCTGAATTTCTGTATTTTGGATACGACACGATGGCTATAACTACTTCTCTTGCGGCTCAAAAATGCTGTGTTCTGAGTGTTTATTACTCTTATAAGAAAATTAAGGTACCTTTGGAATAAGCTGAAAGCATGGAAACTCCACTCAAACGAAAATTTGTTGAAGAAAGGTATTGAATCTTGTCATTTTTACGGTCTGAGTACACTAGTTAAGAAATAAAATATTCATCTTATAAATTATGAATAGGTGAAGTTGGAGTCACAAAATTGTGAATAGGCGGAGTCGGTGTTGGAGTCGCCAAATTCTGGAGAAATGGAGTCGGAGTCGGAGTCGGAGTCGCCAAATTCTGAAAAGGTGGAGTCGGAGTCGGAGTCGGAGTCGCCAAATTCTGAAAAGGTGGAGTCGGAGTCGGAGTCGGAGTCGCCAAATTCTGAAAAGGTGGAGTCGGAGTCGGAGTCGGAGTCGCCAAATTCTGGAAAGGTGGAGTCGGAGTCGGAGTCGGAGTCGCAAATTTATTCCACCGACTCCGCAACCCTGATTTCAAAGAAAAGATATATACCAGGTGACCCAGAAAAATGTCCCTGACTTTTTAATTGATTACATCTCCGTTTTAAATTACCAAATAGGAATTGTTTTTTTACAATGTAATAAATTTTATTTCCTTATCGAATAATTTGAGTCATTGATAATCGGTTGAATAACCACTTTACAGTGATCGATTTACTGATTGAGGTAGAAAAACTATTTGTTCAAAGGAAAAGTTTTAAAAACAACACTAGTGTTCTTCATTTTTCAAAAACTACTGTTGAAAATAATTTCACAATGATGTATCCTACATACCACCAATTACCACACCCGGTATATAAATATTTATTTCAATTAAAATTTAATTGTGCGTATAGTTCAAAACAATGAATTCTAGTTGCTTAAAATTCATTTTACTCACTCTCTTCGTCCAAAAAATCTCATTTCCATGCAACACCCATTTAATGCTGGTTGACTAGTTCTTGGTAGAATAAACTTTAACACAAAGTAGAGGCCGTTAAAATAATCATTTTCTTCTCAATATCCGGATGATCAAAAATGCAACGTTTAAGAGTTAAAAACTTTCAATTTAAAGGATATTAAGAATAAATTGGCTTTTCGAGAATGATGGCGAAATTTAGTATATGTCAATTCGGAAAACACTTTTATTATAAACTCAAAAATGGTCCTTCCTATGTGATTTCCTAAGTTTTCCCGTTTTCTTGTGTTATGAATACACGAAAATATGTTTCAGACTCTTTTATTTTTTTCCCTCTCACTCTCAGAGTGCGAATTTTTTTCTAATACGTTTCAAATTTTAACTCCTTATAACTGGAGAACGACGTTTCTTCGACCTCACAGTTATTGAGTAAAAAGTGCTAATTTCAGTGGACCAACACAATGTTAAAGTCTCCCCAGCAAAGTGCCGGTCGCTCTGTTCAGTTCAATATATATGAATGGAAATGTCATGTTTTCGTTCACTGAGTAGTTTATTGATGACAATCTACACTTAATCATGAAGTTTCTTGGGCAAATACGATCATTTGACATAAGTTCACAGTTTTATCTACCAAGATATAAATACAGATTTCGAGCATGTACCTTCCGTTTTTGATAGGAAGTGATTATGAATAAACTCGTATGAATAGTAAAGACGTTCGTGTTCTGTATTTATGCCAGGATAAAAATCCACATCAGTATCTTAGAAGCAACTTGAATTGTTGGGGTGTCCTTGTTTCGTTTCCGTTTAGTTTCTTTCTATTGTCGTATGCAAGAACACCCGAAGTGATCTCGGGAACTATGAATTTTGTCCACATTCAAGGGCTACTTGATTGTATTGCTCTCCAACATCCTGGATTTTGAGCTTCCTTGAAGAAATATCCACTATGGAGTCCACTCGGTACCAAGCCACCAAACAGAAGCGTTAAAAGCTGTTTTTTTCAGTGTTAACTTAAAAAAAAAACATTCCGTATAATCTTTTAACGAAAGTAGCTTATCTGAGAACCCTGTCACCCTATCCAATTACGTTTAAATTCGGGCTTGTCAATTAAAGCGCATCAGATGGCCATCAGCCGGTTCAAAAGTCATCTACGAACGCTAAAATGTATTCCAAGCTTTAATTTCCAGCACCGTTCGTTTTCAGGTCAATGAATTATGAAAATGTTGCAAATTGGCGAGGAAAGCAACAAATAATGAATGCAAACGAGTATAAATCAGAGAGAAAACTTTCTTCATTTGATATTCACTTTTAGAATAGTAGTGGATGGAAGCAACAACAATTAAAATGTTTGGTCATTCAGAAGAGCACGTTCATTATTCCGGATCAAAAAAGTCATCTTGAGGTATTGATACTGCAATCAAAACGACCACATTTTTAACTGAATTTGATAGAAGCTGAACGTACTGGAGACGGACTTTTAAGAGAACAGCGGGTAAATTTGACGATTTGACATTTTTGGAGTAACCTGTTTGCTCAAGCCGTCATTCTGTAAATAATGTAGTTTGATTTTAGCAATTACAGTCCGGAAGCACCTGTGACCCATCAGATCTGGTCGCTTGTAAAACTTCTTGAAGAAACCGGTAGTAATGTTCTCTAAAAACGGAGATTTATAACACTAAGTAAACTTAGTGTTATAACACTAAATATACTTAGATAGAATGTGTTATAACACTAAGTATACTTAGTGTTACATAAGTATACTTACAGTAAATGTATCCAGCGGCTTATGCAAGAGGTTTTGAACAAAAAGTATATTTATCAATACGTATCCACGGTACACTTTAGGGAGTAGCATAGGTTGAACTGAGAAGAACGGGAACTTCTCGTCAAGTGGCGTCATTTACATTTTTTACAAGAGTGAGGAGTGAGTAACATTTATAAATGTGTGTAATCTACCAACCATTGTTGCAGGACTGTTTTTCGATATTGACTGACAAGGATGTGATAGAACAGCTGCATAAGCTGAACATCGGCAACATCGTCGGAATTTTACGGCGATTGTAGTTTGTTCTCCGCTACTCTTCCTCGAGTCCCTTCTGCTCTCTGCTTCTTTATTTTTATGTTAGGATGTCCCTATTAGTTACAATCTTATGGAATTAATCATTTTTGATGTACGTATCGTGGAAACAGACTTCACAGCCTCTTCAATTTTCCCTAAATTAATCCTTCAGGTATGTATTTGAAGTTATTTTTTTAATATAAATAAATTACAAATCAGAACAGCAGTACAGAAACTTGTGTTCATTATGTACTTTTCAGCCACTCACTCACTATGTAGCGAGCGACATTATTGAAAGAATCAAAAAATATTTTCACCAAAATATTACACCAATTTATTTATTTTATGTCCACAACTTTCGGATTTATTATAGTTGTAAAGGGGACTGAAAAGCTAACAAAACAAAAGTTCTAATAAACCAACAACTTATAAACTGTTCAACAACTTATAAACTGAATCACAGAAACCGCTTTTAAAGTAACACTCACTATGCTCCTCTGAAAGGCAAGTGCTAAATACCACAAAATATTTATTTATTTCACTTTACCAAAACCAAAGGAGAGAGCAGGAAAATGAAGCGAGGTGCGCGGCAGCAGCAGCGGGAGTCGATTTTAAATTGCCTTGGTTTCCGTAGGGCGCACAGTTCTCTCCAGCCCTTAATGGCGGCCGCCGCCGTAGCTATGATACATTGAAGGACTCCTCACAATTGATGGCTCTGCTCCCCGTAGTGGCTGCGGGAGGCCAGCAATAACTCGGCAATAATCCGACGATAACCCCGACCTCATATTCCTCTCTCCTGTTTTCTAATACAAATGTTTGTCACGGTTGGACCCAAATTATGCACGGTGTAGTGTACAGAGTTTTTTTCTGTGGGGAGGAAGTGGTCGTAATATCAGAGAAGTACATTGCTGCGACAAAAGAATCGCCTCGATAGTTTAATTTCTGAGACTTTGCTGCTGTCACCATGCGTCAGATGGCGAGTTGTCTGAACAGCTTCGGAGCACGCGCGGGGAAGGTCTATAGAGCAGCTTTGGCCATGAAAGTGGTCAAATATATTGAAGGACTTCTGTACACCTATAAACCTAGTATTTTAGCGCTAAACCTTGATAGTATGTGTGTTAAGTAAAATTTGTTATTAAATAATCGAACACTGTAAGATTTGGATGCGGTTGTTGACGGGATTAAAGTAAATCAAATTATACGAACCAGAAATACTGTTACTTTACGTTTAATTAATTGGCTTCCCTACATCGTCATTGTGCGCCACATACTTGCTGATTAAGCATAATAAAAATGATACTAAATAACATGCGCCACTAAACGATGATTTTCGCCTATCGTCGTAATTTCTTTTAAATTTAATGAAACTAAATTCTATTTATGGTCAACCTAGCATAGATATTTGGAGAGGTTCAAACCGTGTTCTTAAGCGTGGTGCAGTCAATGATTTGGTCGCTGCTGATTTAAGAGAAACAAAAGTCTTGGTGCCTCAAATTATGAGTTTAGATACAATTTCTTCAGGCTTTAACTGCCTCGTGATGTGGCCCAATGGTGGTCACTGAAGAGATTTCCATAACCTAGGTGACCCATCGGAGGTCTCAAACTGCATTTCTATTTCTAGATGCTGGCATTCTTTAGAGCATTAGCCATATGACGGCATTTTTCAATCAATTTTTCGTCCATATGAAAATTGAGTGTAGTCATTGAGTTCAAACAGAGTCGAATCTTAATTTTCAGAATAGCCCGATGCTGCTAAAGAGCTTAGGAGCATGTAATAAAATAGGGTAAATGGAAATTGGTGGAGGTGAGCTGGAGTGCTCGACCAGCTCACACCAGTTGCTCTCATTGTGAAGGAAAATTCCGTTTTATATCGCACATTTGATCAAATGAAAGAGTTTTTCAAATTTTACTACGACAAAAAACTAAATATGATCTTAAATCTCTTGAATTACAAGCCTAAAATCAAATATATTTAGCTGGTATTTTGGCTCTCATTTTAAAAGTCATTGATTTGCTCAATAAATTTTCCTGCATATACACGATGCAGGATGTCGAACTTAAAGTAACTTGTGACTTTTGAAAGTAATTTTTACCTTCACGAGCGTTTCCTTTAAAGAAAAAATTACATTTTCTGCTACATCTACACAATGGCAGTGGTCTTGGCCTGCTATCACCATTGTTCTAGATCCCCGCCAGATGGTTAGGTCTTTTTCCGTTCTTTTTCAAGAAGATTACTACATCAGCGGTGATGAGAGTTGTCAGGTCTCTTAATATCTTTCTTGACGACGCCATCGGCCGAAGACTGGGCATTAACGGGATTTTGTGATGTTTGAGATTAGTGAAATATTCACTGTTATTTCAGGGGACGACGGGAAAACTTCCAGATCCCAAGAGGTCGGGGAGTATCTGCCTAAAAATAAAAAAATTTCACATATTCCTCGGCCCGTGAGTTTTAACGATGATTCTATGTCTCAGTTACGTGGACCAGCCCTGAACACACTGCAAGATGAAATCTCTGACGAAGAAAAATATAAATATATATATATAATATAAATTTAAAAACATAACATTATGCTTTCAATCGTTCTGGATCAGATGCGAATGTTCAGCATCAATTAAGGACTGACTTTGGATTGTCTGTTCTTGACAGACAAAAAATTTTCAAACGCTAAAAAACAACATATCTTTAACTCGAGGTCCCGCTCGTCAAGATGACGTGTCAGGAAAGAAATGCCACAGTCTTGTCCTGTGGGGGTGAGATATGAAGGGAACAAGATTTCCTCACGAGTTGACATGTCTGTGGTGTGAATAAGTTGGTCTGTTGCTTATGACGCAGCAGCAGAAGCTGATCAATCTAAGAAGAAACTGATGAAATATTAATGCGGCTGCAGTTGAGCTGTTATGGGTTTAAGTTTCCTTGAGTTCGTTGTCTCAGCATTTGTTTATCATAGCTATCGAAACTATTACTATTAGCTACGTAGCTATCACTCTGAACTGTGCACCAAAATTAGATATCTCCTCGGCTGAAGAAAAACACACAAAAGTATATTTTATATGTTAACGCTATGCCCAAACACGTAAAAGCCACTCAATTCATTTGAAAACCAAGTAAGTTAAAGTTTAATTTTATTATAATTGAGATATATCGTGAGGTTTCAATGAGTAATTGGGTAATTGTATTTGCTTGTGCGTGATTGAGTAAGTAAGCGAATGATGGTGCGTGTAGGTTCTACTTGTGTTTGAATGAGGGTTAGGAACTAGGTTTTTATTGATGTACGTTTATGGACTTTTTTTTTCACTGTTTTCAAAGTTTGACTATCTTCTTTTTTCCTAATTCAACACTGATGACGGAATTTATGTCAGACTGGAGTAAATTGCGCCTGGTAAGCACACTCTTGAAATTTGTGAATATAAATATTCGAGTTGCAACTCCTATAAACGTGGTTTTTTATAAGATTGTTAGGAAAATAAAAAATAATTTTAGAATCAACTTTTTTGTGAGAAAAATTAAAATTACCAACTTTCAAACTCGATAAGCATGAATCATGAATATCCACACATATACAAGCCACGTTAATGTACTAGATGAAAATCAATTCATTGTTCGTTGAAGAAATGTTTCAGTTTAGCAATAAATAATCAAACGACGGAACCTGAACGTTCTGTCGATGAAAGACAGCAAGAACATGAAGGATGTGGTTCGGTTTCGCAGCTCAAGTGTGTGAGCTTTTGCAGCGTGGTGGCTGCAGCGCGTGGCCCCGTATAACAGTGACGGTAAATTGGGCGACGTCGATTCACCAATTGCAAGTGAGGGTGCATTGCCCCGAGCTGATTGCAGTAGACTTCTTCAGTGATGTTTTCATTTGCTTACAACTGTACTTGACACACCACAAAACAGTGGCCTATTTCATTGCCTTGTAAGACGACCTGGTTAGATGACTTGGGCTTCGGGAATTTTTTAGATGACTCATCAACCTCATCTTTTACGGTTGTCATAAAAGATCCATTTTTCGCCACAAGTGGTCACAAGAAAAGATCATAGGAATTTCGAAAAAAACAACGAGCACACTAGTCCCATCAAGCTCTTTTTATTTTCACATTTATCATGAGGGACTCCTGCTTCTGTTGAGATTTTTCAGCTTACCAATCTGATTCAGATGGACTTACGCAGTTACAACATTGACAAAACCTGCATGAAACATTTCTGTGGCACCAAAATTAATATGTATTTTTTTCTCAAGAATTGACGTCAGATGGCAGCATTATGAAGGCTGTTTGGCCGATTTTTATTTTCTTCATTTTCAAGGCGCTGATGACACCTACAAAAATTTCTGAACTACCTCTGTACTGAGCGGTTGTGGGTGAATAGGAAGTGGCGCGGGAACATTATATATAACAAAGCTTAAAGTAAGGTCATAAAAGAAAGATTCTATTTAAGCATGTTATACATAAAAAACTTATACGCCTATTAAAATTATTGAAAGAAATAGGCAACACACCACTAGAACCAAGCGACTGTTTTGGAGTGCGTCGAAGCTCACGAGCGATAAAATGAGAATTATATGATATCATTGAATGTTAAAGCAAATATATAGAGTGGCTAGTAGTTTTCGCTTTCAAACACCTCAGTAAATAATCAGAACACAGCCAATACTGACTAAAAAATTAAATCGTAACATTTGCAGCGTTTTTTAAAACGGGCTCGTATAAAAAAGATCTGTTATTTACTTTATCACCGAGTCAAAACACAAATGAATCATCAGTTTTGTAAAGTTAAAGCTAACATCAATCCAATTATACGCTACCATCACAAATAGCACTGCATGATCGTTTGGTTCTAGTCTCGCTTATGCTCGTGGGGATAGTTGGAAATCGACATTTCGTGTGACTGCCACTTGTCGCTGTAATCAGCACTCCTGTTTCCAAGTGATTTCTTTGAAGGAATAGCGCACACATTGCTTGACGTGCATCGCAAAATTGTGGCTTTGTGGAAATGAGAACCTTCTCGTCAGTTTCTAAAACAGCTTCGATGGTTCTAGGCAATTTATGAGCATTGCAGACGAAAATATGCAGAAATGATGTTTTATTCCATGACCGATGAGTGTTGGTAAGACAGCTGATTCACCCATTAATTGTCTTAAATCGATCACACTCAATTAAATCCCTCTAGATGCCAGAAATTCAAACGAAAAATATGCTGATTCACTCACACAACAACATGTTGTACTATAATCGAAGAAGAACGCTGCAGGGATTGAAACAACTACAAATGATGACACCTCCAAACCTACAGCATTATTGTAAAGCTGAAATTTCCAGGAGTAAATAACCCATATTGTTATTACACTTTTGTATGAAATACTAAAATAAATTTTCGCGCTATGCGTTCAGTACAACTAAACATTTAACTGACTCGACTTTTTCGTAGCGTAGAATTCTATTTGACCATTGCGTAGGCAAGACAACTTACCCTAATATTTATTTCATTAGACATTTGCATCAACTAATTTCTCCGACTATCTTCACTCGATCTCTTCTCTGACCAGATTTTATGGCTGGTAACCTCTTTGACCAGAGAGACACCAGGGCCAATCATTTCTCTGACCAGACATTTGGCTCGATCATTTCTCGGGCATAAAGCCGATTTCAAAGGCTCGCACAAGAAACTATAAGTTTGTGCGGACGCTCTCTCCTCTTGAGCAGAATCTGCGGATGTCAGTGATGTGTCGCAAGCATTATAGGCCCATTTCATTGCCCCTTGAACGACCCTCAACTGCTATATTGCCAGTGGCCAATTGTTCTCCGTCGCTGGAAAATTTCCCGGATAATGAGCTCCATTTCCCCAGCAAGGCTCGCTCTGGTCCTATTAACTGACTTAGCTCTGGCGAGCTTGACGAGTGCGCATTGACCGGGCGCTGAGGTGAGTTACATCTGTGCAGTACAATTCACGATGAATGTAGATCAGTGTATGGTACTCCCAACGCGCAACTGTAAAGTAAATCGTAACTTTAAGGAACTGTAAATCAGTGCATAAGCATAGATGCGGAGTCGCTTAGCGTATATAAGATTTTCCTAAGTGCTTCGTAAACAAAACGTATGTTGAAACAGTTGCCTTTCTGCCTGTTTCACATTGAGATCTAATCAACATCTCTCCGAGCCTTTTGGCTCTCGTCGGGTGGTCAAGCCTCGCTACTTAATTTCAATGAATAGCGGCATAATCTAACGCATAAGAAACTTCCAATACGCATTCTGTTTACAACTGGCTCATCCTTCCCGTTCACAACAATGTCACAGAGCATCGAACATGACTTCCCGGGGGCACTCTACTCGAGCTGGATAATCTTGTTATGCCTATATCATGCATGGGGACAAAATCAAAAGCAATCATTATAAAATTAACATATGAGTCATGTTCATATATGTAGATGAGTTTTACTGCACAGTTCACAGTAGAGGTAATCAATGACCAATGAGACATTCGCTTATCTCTAGAAAATATAGTTTCATAGAGAAAACGGGTTAGAATATTTGTGCAGTGTAAATGAAAAAAGTTAGTATCCCATGAAACTTCAATGGTTTAGCTAGCTTTCCAATAGAAGTCAAGGTCAAACGACAGGGTTCTGAAAAACGACGTACGAATGTTGAAAATTTACGATTTTGATGCATCAGACTGTTTGAGGCAAAAGACAGTTAGATTACTTTCATTAATTTTTTTCGGGACGAATGAACGTGACGTGACTTACAGAGAACCTGCTATGATGAACTGGCGTAGCGACTTTTTTTAAGGTGATTTGGACAGTACAAAATTAGAATTGGTCATTGTGAAATTAGAATTAATCATTGGGGAAATTCGATTTGGTCATTATGCAATAAGAATTTTCTATTGTGAAAGTAGAATTACTAAATGTTGATATTAGGTGAAAAAATGGGGAATGGAATTTGCCAATGCTGAAATAATAATTAATCATTGTTTAGACTAAAATATGTCAGTGTGAAATTAAAATTGATTATCATGAAGTTCAAGTTTTTAAGGAAATAAATTCACAGAAATTTACAGTTCCTAACATACATACGCTTGAAATAATTTTTTTCTTGGATTTTGCTTGTAAATACATATAATATGCCTAAGCTGCATATAAAAAAATTTTAATTCTGTTCCTAAAAATCTTTCAATACTGCAATAAAAAAGAAACTAATGGGAGGCCCGTCATACTGATCACGACCATATAACACTAAGGGAAAGCAAACAAATGATTGATGCAGAGAAGTAAGGAAAGGCGGTGAACGCTTTAGTTATAAATTGCAGTACATCATGCAAAGAGGCGCCCGAAGAAGAGGAATAACAAGATAGTTCATGTTGATGTAAATACTTGAAATAACAAGAAAGTTAATATCGATGTAAACAACGTCATTGAACAACATCATAGTAAATGTTGATGTAAGTACATCAAATAACAAGACTGTTAATATCGATGTAAACGATGTCATTAAACAACATCATAGTAAATGTTCAAGTAAATACATCAAATAACAAGACAGTTAATATCGATGTAAACAACGTCTTTAAACAACATCATAGTAAATGTTGATGTGAATACATCAAATAACAAGACAGTTAATATCGATGTAAACAACGTCATTAAACAAAATCATAGTAGATGTTGATGTAAATACATCAAATAACAAGACAGTTAATATCGATGTTAACAACGTCATTAAACAACATCATAGTAAATGTTGATGTAAATACATCAAATAACAGGGCAGTTAATTTCGATGTAAACAACATCATTGAAACCCTCGAAAATAATTGCTTAATTATTTGAGAGACACCAAAAAGTAGTATTTGAAAGTAATTAAAGAGAACGTTTCCCTTGGGAGCATAAAAAATTGATTTTACATGGAAACAAACAATACTAGAAACATTGAACAATACTAGAACATTCCTTAATTGCATGAACAATAAAACAATACTAGAAACATTGAACAATACTAGAACATTCCTTAATTGCATGAACAAGGAAAGGAACCAATTAACAAAATCTACTGAGAAAACCAACCATTTAAGAATAAAGCCGAAGAACAAACTGTTTTTTAATTATAAATCTGATTTAAACTCATTTTACAAGCGTTTGCTCGGTCAAGGATTCGAGTTCGCTCTTTTGTGTTGGTGCCTCCAAGCTGAACAGCCAATCTTTATTTCAATGATGCTATGAGTTCATCATCAATAATTATATTCATATAGAGAGAGTTTTGACAGGGAAGAATTACTCTTAGCTCCTCACTCACACATTAAAATCACGTGGTGTGTGTTTAAAGGGCTCTGAAACAAATGCTCGGAGAAAGTATTCCAGCAAGACTGCTAATGAACTAAATGTCAAAACTTCCGGCATCTGAACAAATGCTAATGCAGTCAGTAGCTGATACTAGATACAGGAGCTAATAATGCCATGCGATTAGTGACGCCAAACATGATGAATTTTGCTTCAAGAGTAGAAAATTATTTACCCTATGACTTCGAAACGAATAGATCATAAGGTAACTCTTTATTTTTTCAATCATGACAGTGTTATTTAATCTTTAAAGAGCTTCAGGCATTGGAGTGTCTTGATTTAAATTAAATGGGTTTCTTTACTTTTCAATCTTTTTTAAAAATTTTACTTTTCAAAATATAATTGAATAATTAAATCTGCTCACGGAGTGTATGTTTATAAGGTTTTACACATATCTAAATACATTCATGCATTAAGTAAAAATATCCTTAAAACATATAATTACACTAGGTTTTATTACGTGTCTTTGTTTTCATTTATAACATATAGGTATAGGTATAGGTATATACCAAGCCTTTTCCTCTTTTCAAGTAGAGGGTGGCTAGCATCATTTACATGATACTTATAACATAAGCAGTGAAAATATTTCAATTGCTTATGAACCACGAAAATTTTATCCTTTTTTTGTATGAAGGTCAATTCTAATTTCAAATGATTCGATTTTAATTTCAAAATTTCCAATTCCACAAAGACATGATCTAATTTGAAAATTGACCAATGCTAACTTCATAATTACAAGTTCTAGTTTCACAGTGATTAACTCAAATTGTGCTATGACCAATTTTTAAACCTTATTGTCCAAACCAACTTGCAGAAGTTATGCCTGAATTTTTCTCCTGACTCTATAAAAGCATATTGAAAGGCTTATAAGTTCTCCCGCCATACTCTTGTTCTGTGAAGAATATGCTAAGAAAATGATACTAATGCACGCATAGTAATGACACAATAAATCAAGAATTTTTGACAGCGTTCATTGTTTTAAACCAAGAATACACAATAAAAAATGTGAATTTCCGCTAATTCCTGAATTGCTGACTAAGGACAAATGAACTACCCTAAAACAGTTCTTTCTTCATAAATTTTAACAACCTCTTCAGAATATCATACACTCATAAACAATCTCAGTTGCATTCTCTACGCTAGCAGTGCATTTTTGAGCAGTTCTGGCAAAACGTTTGCGAACTTTCATAACAACTTAGAAGACGGGTCTGAGAGGCTTTAAGGAGTTTTTTCTATCCATTGAGCGCACATTTCATTGGCTCACTCACTCCCTATCTTTCTTTGGATTAAGAGCTTAAATAGCCAGTAATTAAAAGAAATCTTGATGATGGAGCGATTAACAAAAAAATGAACAAAAAGATTCAAGGTACTGACGTAAGATAGCGAAATGTGAGATGTACCTCCGTAAATTGTATGATTTTGCTCAGCGCTTCTTCAGTATAGAATATCACACCGGAAATAACACCGCTGTATACACAAACAAACATGCGTTCGAATATAGAGGGATAGGAGAGTTTTGACGCGGCATCGTCGGGTACTTTATGCTATGCATGCTCTCAAATGATTGATATGAACAGCCAACTGAGAAAACGTTTTTTTAGAAGGGAGTATTCTTGATTTACACTCTTTTATACTGTAATCTCCAGTATTTGGAAGTGAGCAACGCTAAAGTTGAATGTATCCTAAGAGCCAAATCTTGCTCAAGGATTTTAATTCGTAATCTTACCACCAAAGCTTTTCTTAGAATACGTAGAAGCCATCAAAACGGAATGCAAAAAATTGTGTACATATTATGGTTAGCGCTGAATAAACTTTGCTTGGAATTATGAAATCATTCCGGCACTAAAACCCGAAAAGGATTCAATTAGTACTTTCCTTTCGCAAATTTGTTCACCCCAGAGCTACGACGATAAAACCAAACAGACCCAAAACCAAACAGCTAGCTGAGAATTCGGTTACCACTTCCTGACGTCTTGAAGTATAAAACAAAATTTCCGTGCGTCATCAGCAGAATGAGCATCAGAGGTGCAAAAATGCACCCTAGAACCCACGTTTTGCTATCCAACCAAACAGGTTTTCTGGGATTCGAAAAAGCAGAGCAAGATTTGGCGTCGGACTCGTCATTTGCACTCGTCATCTTGGCTCGTCATCATATGTTGATGGCGGCCGCAGCAGGAGCGCTCCACAAGAAGTTCTGCGGAGCGTGCAAGCGGCACCAAACCGAGCATTTGCATGAGAATCCGTGACACTCGCTTAGCATTTGCATGTCGCCTTTGGGGACGGAGACTTGGCCGTAAAATGCAAGTCGTCGCAAGCTTGGTTTCGCTCGCGCGAGTTTTCTTGCTCGAAGCCAACTGCCGGGACGGGTTGGGGGCACATCTGAGTGAAATAGTTTGGATGTTCTGACGTACCACGCAGCCTTGTAAGTTTGAGTGAAATTATTTGGATGTTCTGACGTACCACGTAGCCCTGTATGTTTGAGTGAAATTATTTGGATGATTTGACGTACCACTCAGCCCTGTAAGTTTGAGTGAAATAGTTTGGAAGTTCCGACGTACCACGTAGCCATGTAAGTTTGAGTGAAATAGTTTGAATGTTCTGACCTACCACGTAGCCCTGTAAGTTTGAGTGAAATTATTTGGATGATCTGACGTACCACGTAGCCCTGTAAGTTTGAGTGAAATAGTTTTATGTTCTGACGTACCACGTAGCCTTGTAAGTTTGAGTAAAATTATTTGGATGACCTGACGTACCACGTAGCCCTGTAAGTTTGAGTGAAATAGTTTGGATGTTCTGACGTACCACATAAGCCTGTGAATCCGAGAAAAATAGTTTGGATATTTTGCCGTATCACGAAGTCCTGTATGTCTGAATAAAATACTCGGGATGGTACGAGTTATTAGTCACTAACAGTATTAAAACCGTAATTTAATTTATTCGTGAACCAGTAAATAACAATAGTATACCATTAATCACCCTGACTAAATAAGAGGTCGTACGAGAACATGGAAAAATTCACCATTATATTTAGTAGTGTATTAAAAGTCGAATATTTTTTGGCAATAGTTGTGCTCCAGTTCTAATGGCATTCCGATCGATAATCAGGGCAATTTTGCTTGTCTACTACAAAAAAAGTATTTGCGAGTGATATACAGGTATATTATGGAGTAATATCGATATAATAAAACCGTAAACAGTATGTTTACAGCAAGGAATCATAATAAATGAACAATGATATCTCAACAATATAGCTTGTTATCGAAAGAACATGTAAACGTATCAGACTAATAACACTCAATCTTCGATTAAAGACGTTTTCAAAAATTTTAGAACCCATCAGTTTGCTAAGCGATATAAGATGATTTAAAAATATTTATAGATCCGAAATAATAAAATCAGTTTTTAGCATATATAGTGTAACTCCAATGAACGGACGCAAAAGATGTGAATCTTTTCATACTAAATTTTCCAGCTACTGCGAGAAATGTCGTGCAAATATGAACAAGTACGTTCTGCATCGCAAATGTGTAGTACAGAGCACATCCAGGGTTCGCGTAGTACGCGTAGTACGCGTAGCTATTCGATCCGCTCGCAGTTATTTCCTCTATGTAACTATTTTTGCTGGCTAAAAATCTGAGCGTACACATTTCATCGAAAATGTATACTCTACGTTTTAAAAAAATTTCTCTTCTTCTCGATCCTATACGTTTGATACTCTGCCAAATTTCACGAGATACGAGTATAACCTTACTAAATCTTTCTTCCGAGCGTCTGTCTGACTTCTGACGTAATGTTATGTAAATAAATGGCAAATTCTCAGAATCTTTCTGAGCTTCTAATTCGTCATTTGAGGCGGAGTAATTAGACGAGGACATCATTTTCAGCAGCCTTGGATAGAGGCAGCGCAAGGACTCAACCTGCGCTCTGGAAGCTCTTGAAATGTTCCATAATATTTGAATTTGTTTTTCCTTCTGTTTTTGTCGTGTCGGTCACAAGTTCAATTTTTTTTTTTGAATGAGCGATTTTTTAAAGAAGGCAGTTCAACATTTTGTGAATATTAGTTCAGAGATATTTTTTCAGAGATAAGATGTAGAGTAAAATTTCTGCGCGTTACGATGCGTGAAAATAAAAATGTAGTATTTTTGACTTTTTCCCAAATTTCTCAAAGAAATCAACAGTTCTCAATATACGTTCTAACTTTCTGCGTCGCGTGTAAATTCACCACCTTCCCCTTATTTGTAATGAAAACTATTTCCAATCCAGCATGTAATTACTGCTATTCGATGGGAAGTTACTTATTGAGCATATTCTCAATCAAGCGACCAATTACGTGTTTTCAAAATAGGTAGAATTCCGCTTAATGAAATGCTCGAATTAGTTATTATCAGAAAAAATGCAAAAGGATTAATTGTTAAGTTTATACATAGAATGCCTTGAAGTTATACATTTTTAAGCGCTTTAGATTACGAATTTGAAAAAAGTGTGCTATTATTGCATTTCAGTTCGTAGTTTCAACATACATAGTTTTCCTTTGAATGCCCACTCAAAACTGGCCGAGAGCCGAAACAATGAACTACCTATTTTCCCCCCAACCTTGAGCTGTTCATCGTCTCAGAATTTAGACCTCAACATCAACGTATTTTGGAGAATGCATGTTCTGGAATCCCAAATACTAACGCATATTTGCTTGGTTTGATTCTTAAAACTGAGCTTCAGTTCCTCTTAAAACATGCATCCCATGAAAAATGTTCTTGCTGGATTTTCCTCCGTAATTAAAAACTACGCTGAGAAAATCCGACACTCTCATGGCACACTTTTAGGTCTCGAACTTCTTTCAAAATCGACACCTACAGTAATGTAAGTCAAACTTCAGTGCTTCAAAACATATCTTTTTCTCCATGACACACACGTAAGTGGGTGAACTATGATGCACAGCACTTAAGTCTACGGTATTGGATTTGAAAGTTTAACTTTCTCATGGTTGACGCTAACTCAGCATATGGACTAAAAATACTGAAAATACGAAAGAGGATGCGTAGAGATGCGTATAGAAGATGCGTAGTATCTAACAGTAGGGGTTAGCAACAAATAAGCAATTATAACAAACTTTTACAGATCACCTTTTCGTAATTAATTACTGACGAAGACACTTTTATCTTCTTCAGTGCGAACTATTTTTACTGTAAGAACCGAGTGAACTTCAATGAAGCACAGCACAGGCGTTCATTTTTGACGTATATCGTGAATGTCTATACATCTCGCATTCCTAGCTTTCATTTGAAATTTCAATGTATTCAAGTTAAAATTCAAAAGAGAATCCAGAAAAACCTTAGAGAGTTGAAGCGAGGGAACAAGTGTTGAATAAATAGATAGAAGCGAATGGTCATCGAAGGGAAAGTCAATTTTACAGCTCCCGATCTGAACATTTTCTTGGCGATCACGTAGCGCACCAGCGAAGCTCCTTGCCTATCTGAACAAAATATCGGAAGGAATTTCGTTCAACAAAAGAAAGAGTCCTAAAGCATTTTTTGAACCCAAGAGCTCTTAAGAGAGTCATTAAGTTGATTTGTTTCAGGTTCTCTTCAATGTTTTATTTCCTTTAGAAAAACTGAATTCTTCAAATTTTGAAAAATAAAAAAAAATTCCAATGCACCTGAAATGAATGAAAAATTCATATTTAATAGGGCATAATCTAGGATGGAGACATTTTATTTCAAGGATAGGCGTTTTTGCATAAATTGGAATGGTATAAAACAAACTCATTTTAAAAAAACTGTTCCAACACTTCTTCACTCCATACAAACGAATCATTGATGGATGTTTTTTATTTTCAGATTTTTTCATTTCTTTTACCCGACTTCTCGCCTGAATACGAAGCAAGGAGCCAAAGTAAATTTTCGATCATCACCTATCGGGCAATGGTTCAAACAAAATAACTGTGCCGTGTTACTTCGCTTCAATAATTTCTTCTAAGATAATTAAATAGGGGGCAACAATTATTCAAAACCCCGCTTCAGCTTGTGAGATGATATTTTAATTTAGGGAAAAAAATTGTATTTAATAACTCTGCTAACCCCATATGATGACAGCTTGACTTCTGTATACTTATAAACTTTACCAAGCAAGGTGAAGGGTAACTTCCAGAATCGCATAAGGAAATACAAATATTGAATGACCATTATCTTAGATGATTACTTTCTAATGAAAAAGACTGTGGCATAATGCTCATTGTTTTAATTACCCTTGAGTAAGAAAAATAATTCCCTCATGCATTTTAGGTTTCTAATAATCTAGACGGAGAATTTCGCGCGAAGTTGTCGCTCTTTTTACTAAGGTAGAATTTTAGAACCTCTTCCATGTTCTCTCTGCCGCGTCATCGTACAGTGTAAGTGTGGCGGCATAAATTTTCGGCAAGTGTGGCCTTGGTCGGCTATTTGGAATCCAACTGTTAAAGGATCATGGCCGTAGCCGAACAGCCGAGAGTCGTGGCATAAATTGTGGACTTGGTGGGCGAGTGTGGACTTGGTCGGCAATCTGAAGATAATACACGATATTCATTGCCGTTGCCGAACAGCCGAGAGTCGTGGCATAAATTGTGGACTTGGTGGGCAAGTGTGGAATTTGTCGGCAATCTGAAGATAATACACGATATTCACTGCCGTATCCGAACAGCCGAGAGTCGTGGCATAAATTGTGGACTTGGTGGGCAAGTGTGGAATTTGTCGGCAATCTGAAGATAATACACGATATTCATTGCCGTAGCCGAACAGCCGAGAGTCGTGGCATAAATTGTGGACTTGGTGGGCAAGTGTGGACTTGGTGGGCAATCTGAAGATAATGCACGATATTCTTTGCTGTAGCCGATCAGCTGAGAGCGTAAGTTTTTCTAGACCGACTTTTGCTGTCTGCTGTTCCTTCGTCACGACGTGAGTAGTTTAAAAATGTAGCTCAGAGCCCGAGTGCTCTCATGAGTTCTTTTGTGCCTCAAAAAGTCGAAGTGCCCTTATTCTTCTATAGATGATCTGAGAACTTCGTAAATTAATTTGAGGAGTAAACTAATTATAAGCAGCGCAAACAAGCTAACTTCTTCGGACAGAATTTATTTATTCCGATAAGTTTGCAGAGATACTCGTAAAAAAAACATCGGTTGAAGTTAATTAAGAAAAACAGTGTAGTCATCTAGCAACATGACGGCATTACGGAAGGATGTCACTCAGCAGCTGAGGAGATAGTCGTGGTCCCAGTTAAAAATTTCAATGGAACTATTGACGACAAGTTTCCCATACTGCCGGATCACACATGCGCGATGAGGCTCGTTTAAACATAGGCGCATTCTTGTCCCATTACTTTCGGTGTATGTTCTTTTTGGCGCGTCTCATAGACACCCATGAGGCGTCGCAATATAGTGTATATGTACTAGACGCACATGCTTCCAGTGATACAAAGGTGTTTATTAAGTATCATAAGTGCTTGCAGACTATATAAATATGATCATGATATAATAAGCTCCTAACAGGTCAATGTAGCAAAAATCCTCCATCAGATGATATGCGAGAGGCGACCGTTTTTCTGAAAATATTTGAAGAGCGCCTAAAATTACCGGCGACGTCGACCATAATTTCTAGCTGGGTGTTGTCGAGATCATTTAAAAGATAAAAACTCAAGAGGAAGTGCGTGCAAGTTCTGAGACACAATTCCTATTCGAAACGGTGAAATGTCAGAGAAGCTACTTCGTGCTATTTATCTATGATCCGCTGTCATTCCCATTTTATCGAATAGAATGGTACTGTTATTGCATGTTTCCCATTCCCATACGAATAGAATGGTACTGTTATTGCATGTTTCGTGATGATAACGGCTGTTGAAATGCGAGCCAATGATAATTAATACCATGTACTGTTACTTAGGAATGATCATTTTCATCACTGTTGATGTGTATCACTGTCATGAAAAAATGCATGATTTAGAGGAAAAATAAATTAATATTTAGGCAGTTCTTCTGTTTAAAAAAATATAGAAATCTCTGGATAACGTGTACGTGTAAAATAATATTTCTAAAATAAAAATTTATCAATGATATTTGATAAACTCCCTTGCCTACCATCGGTGCTAAATCTATAGCCAGTTGCTGCATCAAAATCAGTAACTTCCTCAATGTCCATTTATGTCATCATCGTTTAACACTAAATTATACCAGTGCTTCACCTATGCAGAAATAGAATGCATCAGTTTTGCTGAAATGGAGTAAACAGAATTTAACTAGGCCTTTGTAATATAGTCGCTTGTTGTGGTAATAGTTAACATAACTTTGTAACAGTCATCAGTTACGTTAATAAAAACTTATTAAACATGAATTATATGTAAATATTAAGTTGTTTCAATAACTTAAATAGCTAATTGCGTGAATAGTTAATTCTTGAGAACTTTTCTCAAGAAAGTTAAATGAAAAAAATTATCAGGTTTGAATAATTCACAGTACATCAATGGTTCCAGCGACCCTACACGATCGTATGTCGCAAATGACATCAAATGAACATTCCATCTTCGGTTCTGAAGAAACGTCGCTGCTGCTGCACGAGCAAAGTTTTAACTAGAATTAAATCCTGGCCACCTAAAACTGTTCCTTGAAACCAATGACTGGCACTTGTGACCAATGTCTGGCATTTGAGACCAATGACTGGCACTTGTGACCAATGATTGGCATTTGTGACCAATGATTGGCACCTGCGACCAATGACTGGCACTTGTGACCAATGACTGGCATTTGTGACCAATGACTGGCATTTGTGACCAATGACTGGCACTTGTGACCAATGACTGGCATTTGTGACCAATGACTGGCACTTGTGACCAATGATTGGCATTTGTGACCAATGATTGGCACCTTCGACCAATGACTGGCACTTGTGACCAATGACTGGCATTTGTGACCAATGACTGGCATTTTGACTAACGACTGGCACTTGTGACCAATGACTGGCATTTGTGACCAATGACTGGCATTTGTGACCAATGACTGGCACTTGTGACCAATGACTGGCACTTGTGACCAATGACTGGCATTTGTGACCAATGATTGGCACTTGTGACCAATGATTGGCATTTGTGACCAATGATTGGCATTTGTGACCAATGATTGGCACCTGCGACCAATGACTGGCACTTGTGACCAATGACTGGCATTTGTGACCAATGACTGGCATTTTTGACCAATGACTGGCACTTGTGACCAATGACTGGCACTTGTGACCAATGACTGGCATTTGTGACCAATGATTGACATGTGTGACCAATGATTGGCATTTGTGACCAATGACTGGCATTTGTGACCAATGACTGGCACTTGTGAACAATGACTGGCACTTGTGACCAATGACTGGCACTTGCGACCAATGACTGGCATTTGCGACCAATGATTGGCATTTGTGACCAATGACTGGCATTTGTGACCAATGATTGGCATTTGTGACCAATGACTGGCATTTGTGACCAATGACTGGCACTTGTGACCAATGAATGGCACTTGTGACCAATGACTAGCATTTGTGACCAATGACTGGCACTTGTGACCAATGACTGGCATTTGTGACCAATAACTGGCAGTCTTGACAAATAACTGGCACTTGTGAATACTGGTGCGTGTGAACAACAGCTGATGCCTCCACATTGTGAAATCAGAGCTTTTTAAAACAGTTACTTGTATTAGAAGCCAATGAAGCCTCAACTTGTATGTGTTTTAAAACGCACTGCACGTCAACTAATTCATATAACTTTCGTCATCGAATGTAATTGACCCAAGTGGGATTTGGTCAATTGGCAATCCTGGAAAGTGAAAGAATGAACATAATCTTAATATCTGAAACTATGTATATTTTCATTTGCTTATACACTTATTAGTATGATAACGTACTGATTGTTTTACACAGCATGCTCAGCTTAAACTATAAAAAGACCATTCAGTCTTTAAAGGATTAAAATTATCACAGGTTCTAATATTCTAATGCAGCCAGTGCTGCAAACAGCTAAATTAGAGCACACGTTGCTACCCTCAGCATGGTGGTCTCAGCCAAAGGGATTCGAACTTGCTTGTAATCGTCACTGTTATGAAGCACGACCCTCGAGTTTCATTTTCAGGGCATCAGTAGACGGGGAGCAAGCGCGGCGTGAGGGGTGTGCGAAGCGTCGCTCTGCTAGCGCCGTGCGTGTGCCTCTTGTATGCCTACCCAAGACTGTAGCTCACCCTTCAAAATTGGCGGGAACCCCACACCGCGTCCGCCGTAGTGCTTTTTACTTGCCTGTGAATGTGATCAATGTGAACCTGCGGCAATAATTAATTATGGTGCAGAGGCCATAAACTGTGTGTGTGCTCCATTGTTTCAGGCAGAGGTGTCCTCTCTTTGAAGAAGAATGCATGCGTGCGGCGTGTCATTGGAGCCCGACGCTAATCTTGTGAGTGGTGTCGCGGCCAACAGATCGCTGTGTCTCGCCAGCTTTGTTTTCTTGCTCTCGAATTGATTGTCGACTTTGGTATCCATACCTGCTTGTTCCGGTGACCTTGACTGATTTTCAGTTTCATTAAAAGGTTACGCTTTCACTCAGGCTACGCTTTGAGGTCTGACTAACACTGCGCTGAAGGAACGCTACAACGCTCTGTGCGTCTGAAAAAAAGCAGTTATTAATTTTTGCGCTAAGGGAACTTTCTGGTATACAAGGAACAACCCGCGCGCAGATTGCGAGAATTTTTAGGGTCAGTAAGGGGTTTCTGCCTTATTTCTCTAGCCTGTACCTTCCAGCGCGTGAACTTGAAAGCTACATTTTGTTGTTCGCTAAAGTTCAACTACTTGAATACCGACATTGGCAAAGCATAAATGAGAAACTGTTGTGTTTGAGGGCAGGTCTCAGTTGCTTCAGGTCTGCGACGGGTACGCATTCCGTGCTTTATAGCTTCAGCTTTCAAAAATCGTAGTTAAAATAAATTTTTCAACGTTGCAAATTATGTGGAAATATCCTATTCAAAAAAGTTTTCCGAACTATATGCCTTTTTCAAGGCATCTGATTGTAGTTTTTCACTTAGCCTTGCATTAATTCGGTCACCTTCTGGACTATTCGAAAATGCGCATGGACAATTTATTAAATCATTGCCTGTCAGCCTTCAAATCGGCAAGTTTAATTTTGAGTTTCATTGCCGTTTTTTTGTCAAATTATATTTACCTATTTATATACATGTATAATATTCTTAGTTTCATAAGTCGCACTCTTTTTAACCATCAGCTCATTTTACGTAGAATTTACAGCTTTTAATACCGTACCACAGAGTATTCGTAATACTTCATTAAATATCTCTAATACACTGGTATTTGTCTAGTTTGGTCTTCATGTGCACTCTGGAATTCACTATTGAGTGTCAGTTCTTAGTTCCGATGTCACTGACCACCTGATGCTAGCTTCATGACAATGATTGTACAACGTAAAAACGGCATTATGAGCGTGAAAATTATGATGGGTATTGGTTAAAATCTCGGGATATTTTGTTCGATATCTCATCAAAACGATGTATGAATGCCATGCGTGTGTGTGTGCATTTAGCAAAATAATACTAGCGAATGAGTTACTTTGTACAATTTACCATTGAATGTGCAAGGCTAGGTGTACGTTTATTTTTAATAGAACCAAAAATAACATTTTCATTCATTTGCTTGTACAATTGTCGAGGAAAGTAGCTGCGGGAATATACAAGTTGTACTAAAAGCTTCCAAATTCATTCTCCAGTCAAAACATTTCGATACTTTTGCGCCGTGTCACCCGTCAGCATTACCCGTTTAAATACGCACTTATCACAAATTTTTAAGCGAATCCCAATGGGGAACTAGACGTGAAAATTGTCGTAAATTAAGTATCGCCAAATAGGAATTTATTTTGGCAAGCCTTCTTATACAACACTCACATTTTAATGATTATCTTGTCATAATTGTAGTTAGCATTTTAAACTAATCGAAAAAACTGCTAAAAGCAGTACTAATTTAATCTAATCTAATCTATCCTAACGTAATCTAATCTAATCTAATCAATTCTAGCGTTACGTAACGGGACCGACCTCAACTCAACCTAACAAACAATATCTAACCTAACCCAGCCAAACCTACCGCAAGCTAACACAACCTAGGACTTCCACCAGATACCAGAAATTCGAAACGGGTGCAATAGTACAAAAATACCAACATTTTTTGGGAAAAGCCCTTTCGTGGAGTTACGTTGCGATAGGGGCCTCGTGGAAAAGTTTCGCTTCCGTTTGCAGCATTGCATTTCTCAATGAATAAGTAAAAACTCCATTCGAACGCTGCACACTTTTACACCCTATACTGTGCCAGAAAAAGAAAATAATCTTAGCCACCCGAGGTTTAATTCAATTTGAAACAGTGTTGTTCGCTCGCGCTGCGGTATTCCTATAGAGTGAGAAACCAATAAAAACTCTCTTGGAACTTAACACACCCTCACTTAGCCGGAATGCGACTGGAGAAGAAAAAGGCAAAGGTGGCTTATTCCCTACGCTCTTGTGAAGCTGGAGCTCGAGTCCTGAAATGCACAGGAGTCACATTTCAACGGAGCCATTCGAAGCCAAGTCTTGGATGTTGCTTCTCTATTCTGTCTCAACGACCGTCGTTTGAAGTCCTGCACCTCTATAAACAACATCGCACTTGACATGTGCGAGCGTATGTTGCGAATGGAAGAAGGTAAAGCACCAAGATCGAGAAGTTCGCTTTAAAGAAAGGAAATAGAAGATGGTATTGAAATTTAATTTATGTCGAAGATGAAACATGCTGTTGGATGTTTGTGAGTCAGATTTTGTCAATAGTAACAAATGAAGCTTAGAAAAGAACTTCATTAGAGTACTCGGTTTCATAATGATTTAGGTTTTACAGAATTTTCCACTAAGGTTTATTTATGCTGATTGTGAAAATTTCAGGAGTCAGGAGGAATAAAAGAAGTTTGCAGTACCGTAGTTAAAAGATGAAAACTATTCAAGGGTTGAAAATTCGATAAGATCTCCACTAATACATAGAGAAATCCATTACAGCTGAAAATGTGCGGTATTTCTAAAATTGTTTCAATGAGTCCCATTACGTTTTTTTCGAGGTGTTTTACTTTAGTCCGATGCATAAATTTAGTTTACAATCGCGTGTGCGTACAACTCACTTGAGGCGAGGGACCAGCTTTCTTTTTCGAAGTGTTTTTGAAAATCGTTATCATGTTTCGAGTCGCAGCCAGGCTCCAAAATCTACTAAATTTTCAACTTCGTACGTTATATTCATTGCTTTCTCATTTTGACTCTCGGAATGAAAAATTCAGAGTCGTGTGATTCACACGAGATACGTATGAAACCAGATAATCAACATTCCTTTTTCCAGGCAATCTCAAACGAGAAGCTTCGACCTATCACATCGGTCGATCCCGAGCCGACAAATTAGTTGAACAATCGGCGACTTCCACAGCCAATGGTTGCTCAAAACAAATGGAGCAGTCATCGCTCTGCTGTCAAGAGAACCGTAATGCGGGGCAAGTTCGGACAAATTTTTGTCATAAGTTTAATGATCGATTGTCTCGCAAAACCCGCAATAACAGCAAAAAATTAATACGACTAGAGCTATCATTCCACATTTTTGATGGGTGTTTTTAGACATCAGTAAACGAACAGTAATACTGTTTTTCTTTATTTGAGGTGAAGAGTTTATTTCATGGAATATTGCATCACATGGAAAGCGAAATTATATTACAAATTTCAATTGAACAAAGAAGTGTATTACATTTTCCACGAAGCAGTGCCATTTGTCATGGTTTACTTATGTGTTAAAATTGAGATACTAAAGTTGGCACAGTTAAAACGTTTGGCGGATGAATAATTGAATTCATGTTTCGTCCACGCTGATCTCTCATCAGAAGTATTAAGTACCGAATACTACAGCTTTTGCCTGCATTCAAGTTATGTATGATAGTGTTAGCTTGAATCTCATAGTTTTTATAGGGTTAATTTTGAAGCCAATTATGTCACCGGTTATTGACCCACGTAAAAGCAGTACTAATTTAATGTAATCTAATCTATCCTAACGTAATCTAATCTAATCAATTGTAGCCTTACATAACGTGACCATAAATATTTATTATTATTTTATATATAACTTGATATAACGTGACCATATTTTATATATAACGTGACCATAAATATTTATTATTATTTTATATATGTGGAACATTCAACATAAATGCTCGCTTATTGAATTTCTTGTAATTTTTTTTTTCAAATGTACATTAGAGAGATACAACTGATCAGGGATATCAACTGATAATACAACAGCCTGATGCCAGGGGTATACAACTGATGTATCAATTAGAATTTGCTCTTCCAGGGGAAAAAAATGAGGTCCCGATATTATGGTTAGATAGGCTTTCCTTTTCCTAAATTAATATATTTTTTCATTTCATCACAAACTATCTTTTTTTGATTCGCTTCTGCTGTATTTATCAGCACCTATTACTTTCTGCTTTAATTTTTTATCTTGTTTCATAAACTTGCTTCCTAACTTGCTGTTTCTGTGATCTTATTTGACAATACACCTTGTGCATACATCCCGCGTTCCCTTAACTCCATACTAAATGGTGCCTTCCTTCTCCCTCTCTTTGGAGCGCCTATTTTGTGGTTAAGGAGGCTGAAATTAGTTATAATCTAATCTTGCGCTAGTGTATTTTTTTAATTTTACAGCCGAGCGACAGTTCCGTCCCTATTCTGATGTCGGTGACAGCCAGATGCCAGTTCTAGTATAATGACGGCGGTTGATAACTAAGGTCAAACAAATACAAAATCTAACAGTCAAATGTTGATTGATCATTTACATGCGTATTGTATAGAAGCAATTTTTCGGTTAGAAGCTACGTTTAAATTGATTATGCGCTGACTGAAGAAGGTGAGTCTAATTCCCGGTTTCAGAGCTTGAGGTCATAGATAACTCGAAGAATACGAACAAATGATGGCTTAGCACCACACCAATTGTGCTCCAGGGTGATGTTGCTCAAATTGTTGTAATTTGATATACAATTGCTTGCTGGTGTAATTTATCTCATAAATTTGTTTTCGGAACAAATAATATTTTACTTCTTTCATTATGGTAATGGGCTTCACAAAATGCAGAGCTAGATCTTAAATTACAAAAATTTCTCATATTATGTTATTAAAACCTTCGAGTTGAACAAATTTTCAAGAGTATTTGCGCAATTTAGATCAATAGGTGATAAAAATGTAAGCAAATTTCTTTGTTGTCCAACCTATTAAATTCTGACGAAGTGCTTGATAAAAAATTTTAGTCTCTATTATCAGTAACCATAGTTGAATTTCCAGATGAACTCATTTCACTTGATGATGCGGGGTATTTCAGAGCGCTTGCCCTCACTAAAGATTTTTTTGTTCTTTTCTTCATTTCCTAGTACCGCTAAAAAGTAAAATTGAACTCACTTGCATTAATGCATCATGTTTTAAGTATCCATTTCCCAAACTTTTAAATAAATGTAGTTGTTTTTCTTCGTCGTGGGCGAACAGAATTCAAAGTAAACGAAAATGGACACCGGTATTTTGTTTTCGGTTTTTGTTATATTTTCCGTGCACCGGAATGATCATTCCAACAAACCTACGCATGGCATTTTATTGACTTACTGTGCTGCTGAAATATTGAGCATTCTTTCTATTTTGAGTTGCCCTGACTCAATTTAGAAAGCGCGTCAAAAAAAAACGTTTTTTTGCGCGCTTCAAGAATGTTCCATCGATCAATAAAATCATACCCCGCGTGAAATACTCCATTCATAGCTCAGCTGCACCTGAAGGTTAACTTTTCTCACCCTACAGATGATGGAAAAACTTCTGCTCTGAAATTAAAGCGTAGTGTGGCCGAAGACGATCGCGTGGCTAACGCCAGTATACGCAGAGGCTCTAGCTGCGCCAGACATGCGCCAACTGCTTGTGAGTGTCAACAAGTAGCGAATGTGTGTTGTAATGTTCCGTCACTAACACACTCTGGAAAATCCGTCATTAACACACAGTGAAAAATCCTTTACTTTGCTGTGAAAAATACGTCACCATATGCTCTGTAAAAATACACAAATGCTTAGTGTTTATTTGAGTAGTTTTGTCAAACAGACGAATTATAGCTTGAATGGCATGTTTTAATTTTTTACGTTCAATAGGACGTTCAGAAGCTGATGCGAGTTAAGATACATTTTCGACTCGTCTGTGGTTCTCATCATGGTTTTCGTAAATATTTATTATTCTGATACGTATATATTATTCGGAAAATATTTCGATACAATCAATCTGATGAAAAGTGTTTATTTGTGCACCGGTCTTAATTCTGAACAAAGAGTTAAATCAAGCAGGAAAATAACGAATGAGATGAATTATTTGTAGCATATATATATATATATATATATATATATATTCCTTTTTTTTAACGCAAAACGAAATTATTGCTCGGTAATTAGAGCCGTAAGCGTTTTTTAAATCTGTCTAATTCGTAATGGCTTGAACAAATATCCTCCTACTTTTGAAACCTTGATAATTTGATCGGAATGATTACCTGGTTTACACCGTCAATGTCTACTTTCAATTGCAATATTTGGGAAAATACATCATCCGTCGTTCATTGGGAAATGAAAAACTAAACATTTCAGAACTGGTTTACTGTGGATGTGACGTTTCAAATATTCATTCAATGGGAATATATAATGAATACTTTAAAAAGCACGTGACTCAAGAGGTCACGAGTAGTCTACTTTGTCATTAATTTAAATTCAAATCGAGAAATATCCGGCTAAAATTTCGATTTGGGTTTTGCTTGCTTTGAAAGATTTTCCAATTCGAAAATCATGTAACTAACTTCAATCGTCGAAGTTCTTGACACATTTTAATAATGATAAATCTGTGTTGTAATCAAATGTTCTTGTACAACGATGTACGTATTCTTGTATGAATAGTTTCTTATTCATGGCTATTAGCTCTCTCACTATAACTTGGTGGTAAAAAAAATTCGCATTAGAAAACGAAAATGCTTTAATAGCAGTCATTCCAAATGTGGCAATATTTACAAATCAGAATTGCGCAGCTGTAGATTTCAAAAATCAACCGTCATCCTTGAAATTATTTTGATTTTTTTAACTAGCGACATAGCCTTTACACGTACATTTATAACTTCTTGCTCGATGTAAAAATGTGCTTCATGCGCACAATAATTCCACATTTTCAAGATCATTTTTGAAGAAATGCAAATTTCACTGCCAGCCAAAAGTTCTTCTAGCAGGCCTGGAATTGTAAACGTCTCGCTTTGTTAACACGAGTATTACTACGGGATGGGCGTTTCCTTTGGTGCATCCCTTGTAGTTTTTTCGCCTTTGAAACGGGAAATTTGACCTAATAGCGAAAATAAAATTGAATCCCCCTATGTATGCAACAACACACAGTTTTGCTTGCTTTCTCGCTTGGTTGGTTCTTGCTCAGCCACACACCCTGCAAACTGAATCCTTGAACAATATCGATCGACCGTAGTTTTCAGTTTCAAACGTAGAATTTTCGTATCAATTGAAACTCTTCTGAAAGTTAACACAAAAAAGAAAAACTTAAAAATGAATTAACATACATGTAAACAGTTGTCATACTGAGTTACGTCCCTGTCTTGAAAATATTTCCGTCAGTTTTGACGGCGGGATATGCAAATAACAAATGGTTTGCCTAAATAATGAGCATTTAAGAAATTTGTGTCCAGGGCGCGTGCGAATGCTCTATTGATCGTGTAAGTTCAGTGCAGTATTTCATTGCTCAGCATAATTCGGTTATGTACTTGCGTGACCTACTATAATACTAACAAAAGATACTTATACTTTAAGCTACAAATATGAAAGGAAAATTGTTCTGTGAGGTATGATCCTATGACCGGCAGTTTATTTCTCGCTAAGTAAAATGAAATCACGGAAGCCGGACAAAAAGTAATGTTATTTGAAGAATGCATTTCCTATGATCTGCAGTTTCTTGTATAGAGTAATTTCACTCCTTCCAGATGATTTGTTCAATTTTTTCAACGCAGAGCTAAACAGGAAGTACTAAAAGTTTAGGTTTTCGACAATAGAGGTTGAGCTGTTTAAACACAGACACCGACTTAGACCTGAAGCTAACAAATGATAGCGCTGAAATGAAATGCTTCCTAATTTTCTAATTTTAATTTACTCGATTCAAAATTATTCAGCAATAATTATTGCTTACCACTCGACACTGGATTTTCATTCGATTCAAAACTAAAACACTCAAAGTTTTATTTCCATATTATTTCAAGACTACATGCTCTATACTTGCATTGTGCTGCTAAAGCTTCCAAAAAAACAAGACAAAGTGTTTCCATTCCGCAGCATCACAGAGTCAAACCCAACAATTGAGCTAAAGGATGCGTAATGCATTCAATTGTCCATACGGTATGGGTTTTATTTTGAGTTGGTCCGCAGTTAACTACGTTGCGTAGCCTGGAGCTGCAAAACGGCTCTAGGATGCTTGCTTTGTGCATTCCCGAACTCATGCTTCGTTATGCGCCATGTTTGCTTGAATCAACTTGTATCTCATCCACTTGCAGCAGAAGCACAATAGACCTCTGTCTTATAGATTATCTTTTTCCGCACGACGGCGTTTTCATCGTTCCCTTAGGGACAGGAAGTGCTTCTGCCGCAGCCCTGCTTCTCGGCATAAATCTGTGCATTGTTTCTGGCCTTATTCATGGACTCGGCGCCCGAATAAAATCAACGCTATATTGCAGGAGGGCAAGTCCAGTCTGCGATCAAGGAAGGCATGTAGTTATCATAACGCTAGAATTTCTGCTTACTAGTCTCGTACACAAATTCTGTGTTATATTAATTGCGTAGTGTTAGGGGTAAGCATAAACTGCAGCTGCGTTTGTAAATTAGCATCCGTTTTCCAAAGGCTTTTAAGTTTTATTTCGTATCTCAATTGTTGGAGTATGATTTAACTTTTTTTGTGCTCTTTAATTGAGAAAATAGGATTGCGTTTTCTTTGTAGTGTCTCTAATTGGAATAGAAAGATCTAAAATGTGGATTGTCACCCTTAAATTGAGAGTGGTTGGAGTGAAGAATTTATGTCTAACTTCCAGTTTCAAAGGCTGACCATTGAGAACCAGAAGAAAACAACAAATAATGACTTATTGGGGCATAATGTACAGGTTTTGGAAAATGTGAAAATATTTTTCAAGTTATCGCTTTCAATGAATCACTAGTTTTTCATTCGCAACCTCAGTATTCGTTACTTGACAGTTGATACGATGGGGGAAAAAACTTCACCTGTGTTTTGCCAGTATTCGCGGCACTTGCATCGAATTGAACTTTAACTTTCTGAAAATTTGGTTGCGGTGGCCAGACAAGAAAATATGACCAAGAGAGCGATATTGATTTCTTAATTTGCGAGCTTTGAACGATGCATAAGCAATAGAAGACGCCATTATGTGGTATATGGACGCCCTACAAAGGAGTCTTGGGAAGTGAAAAATACTAAAATATCGATCTTATAATGAATAAGAAATGCCGCGCATGTATTGAACATTATGTGCATTATTCATCCGAGTTGATGAAAAGAAGATTCGAAAACAGATGATACGGGATTCTGGGCTTTAGTAAGAAATTTCTCAACGGTCAACCTGAGAATACCAAAGGAATAATTTCAATTTGGTTATCATTTTTTCACGACAAAAAAAATTACTCCGCTAGTTCATGTTTCACCGTGATAAGTATCATATGTTTGCGTTTCCTACGCGTTGATACCTTATAGTGTCATCAACATATTTTTATAATCTACAACTCATGCTTCAATGTTTCGTACCTCATTAAAGTTCAATTGAATGTATGTGTGTAATTTGTAGCAAGGCCATCGTTGCTTAATCACGTGTTATGCTGGATAAATGATTACTGATTGTGTAAATCAATTGATTAAGGTGACATCTGCTAGGCTTCATTACGTTTTGCTTCCGAATTTTCCAAAATGTTTTGACTATATTTCAACGAATTACGTTTATTCGTGACAAAAAACTCAAATCAAAAACATTGGCCCTGTTCTCTAGAATTTGTTCTAGAATTTGATGGCAATACGGGGCTCCATTTACACTGATAGATAGATACAACAAGTTTTTCTGTAGAAATCAAGTTTTCAATAATGCCATAAGATCGACGCGTCATTTTTACTACGTCAGATTTACAACATAACCATTATGAGCAGCATCTTGTTTAAAAGACCTTTAAACCTAAATTTATTGAGGGTGTCAGCAAGACATAAGTATGTATTTCTACACTTTCTGTCTTTTTTGTGAAGCTTGTGTGTAGACTTTTAGCAAGGATTTCTTCAAATGAGATATTTTTCTGATTTCCCTTTTTTTGCATTAGTTCATGCACCTTTGTTCAAAAACTTCCTTCTTTATAGTCCCCACGTGAGTAACATTTCAGAAATGCATTGAATTTAATTCTTGCATTCTTGCACAACAAACTGACCAATGAAAGTAAATTATTTACCGCATTTCAAATTTTGCACATTTCTATTTTCAATAGCATGCACGGCGACCGTACAGCAATGTCTCCGTCAACTGAAAGCCCAGAGGCTGCAAAGGAATGAGTTTATTTATGAATTTATAGGTACTTTCGTTTTTATTAGGTTGGAACGCTACAATTTAAAGAATTTCTTACTCGGTAATTTGAACAACCTGAGGCGTCTCAAATAATTCCTTTATGCAGTCGTATGACTTTCCTACTCATTTAAAAAAAAATTCCAATATTGTTCAGTGTGTGCTAATTTTTGTGGGATTTTCAAATAGCTGGTATTGCTAGCACCAAATTTTTTTTAGCGGATTTTTTTCTTGTTATACTACCCTGATAAGTACGAGTTCATGTATCTTCAAGTGTTCATCGATTCTAACAGGAATGCAATTAGGATCTAGCGTACTAGTTATCTGAGTTTTGGTTTCAATTATCGCTTAAATTGTAGCGCGTTACTAACTTATATATAAGTTAGTTAACTTATACTAACTTTTTCTGATTTCACGAATCAATTTCACTCACTGGCCTATAGGTATTTTTATGGTTTCAAACCGTACAAGATATTCTCTGCCGTGTTTTCGAAGAAAGATATGGAATTAGTTAAATCATTCTCAACTAATAAAGATATCGTTGTGTCGCGCCCTGATAAGGGAAGGGGCGTAGTTGTTGTAGACAGGACCAGATACGTTAAAAGTATGTTAACCTTAATCTCTGATCAGGAAAAATTTGTTGAAATAACGGACCCTATTGCAAAGTTTACTTTGAAGATCGAAGACAGGATCAACAATTTCCTGCGCAAGTTAAAAAATAGTAATTATTTTTCCCAAGATCTTTACTCCAAATTATTTGTATCAGGGTCTGGTCCGGGCGTTTTGTATGGCCTTCCTAAAGTTCATAAGGCGGACTTCGCGGTTAATTTCCAGTACCGACCAATTTTTTCGGCCATTAATACTCCGAGCTATACTTTGTCTAAATTCCTTGTTCCGATATTGAACCCTATAACTCAAAATGAATACACGGTCATTAATTCTACGGAGTTTGTGAAGGATATAACTTCAGTACAAAATGCTAGTCAATTTTTTATGTGCTCTTTTGATGTTGAGAACCTTTTTACTAACGTTCCATTGCGTGAAACTATAGAAATATGCTTGCAACACTTGTTCACTACTCCTCAGTCTGTTGTCTTAGGGCTAACGAAAAAATTGTTTCATAATCTTTTAGAATTGGCAGTCATGAACACTTTTTTTATATTCAACGGGAAGTTTTACAAACAGTTAGAGGGTCTAGGCATGGGTCTGCCGCTTTCTCCAACCTTTGCTAATATTTTTATGTGTTTTGGGGAAAAGAAATGGTTGGAAGAATGTCCTGAATCATTTAAACCTGTTTTTTATAAGAGATACGTTGATGACACCTTTTTACTTTTTCGGGACCAGGCTCATGCTCCGCTCTTCTTAAACTACCTCAACAGCAAGCATAGAAACATAAAATTTACGATGGATTGTGAAGTGGGTGGCAAACTTTCATTTCTGGATTGTCTTGTGCATAAAGAGGGGGATAAATTTGAGTGTTCCGTGTTTAGAAAAAATTGTTTCACAAGTTTAGGTACTAGTTTTTACAGTTTTTCCTCCTTCATTTTTAAACTGAATTTCGTCAAAGTTTTATTATGCCGTGCTTTTAATGTGTGCAGCTCTTATCGGTTTCTACACGAGGAGTTTTCCTTTTTGAAAGTATTTTTTAGGAATAATGGCTTTTCTAGTGGTTTTGTTGATTCTCAAATTAGAAAATTTTTAGATAAGAAATATGCAAATGTTCCGGGCTTTCAACAAGCAGCAGACTCTGTACGAACGCTCTCTCTGTGTTTCCCTTACTTTGGTCCTCAATCAGAATTAATGAAAAAATAAATACTGGAGCTACTACAAAAATATTTCAGTAATGTAAAATTTAGAATAATACTGGTCAATAATCACAAAATTGAATCATTTTTTAGATTCAAGGATAGACTTCCTACTGAGATGCAGGCATCCCTAATATACAAATATAGTTGTGCACTTTGTGCATCTGAGTATGTGGGCATGACTACCCGTACTCTGGGATGTAGGATCGCCGAGCATCAAGGTAGGAGCTACCGGACGGGAAACATTTTAGCAAGCCCATCTAACTCAGCCATCCGTAATCACGCTTTTGAATGCGACACTGCTGTCAATAAAAATAGCTTCAAAGTCATAGCCAGGGCAAAGTTGTGTTCAGAATTGCGGATTTTAGAGTCTCTGTTCATTTTTAAAACGAAACCTGTTTTAAATAATCATCTTAGCTCATTTCCTTTATCCCTAGTCAATAAGTAATGTCATGCATTTTTTGAGTTGTTTTCTTTTTGTATTTTACAGATGACTTTTTTTCGAATTTGTACCTATTGCTGATGATGAGCGAAGGCTCGAAACGTCCTATTTTTTACAAGTCTTTTCACAGTCTCAAGAATACATTTTAATGAAAAATGTTTTATACCATTTTCCTGGTTCTCTCTTTTTTATTGAAAATTCGAAAACACCGAAATAGCTGCTTTTAACTTATATATATATATATATATATATATATATATATATATATATATATATATTATATATATATATACATGTATATATATGTATATATATATATATATATACATGTATATCAACCTCAATTTCAATTTTCAACGTTAAGATGTTGAAAAAAACTGGAATATGTCTTCATTGGATGAGCACCAATACATTTATAAATATTCAGTTCGTGTCCCGCAGCCCGGAAACCACCTCAGTGACCACCAGTGGGTCACCAAGCAATCGAAGTGTTAATCCGAAGTTCATTGACTGTTACATGAGCTTGCACTTTTGAGTTCTCATAAAATGATACTTTTCGTAAGCAGGCAAATTGTTGAACTTTCACGGGAAGGTGCTCGGAGACACTCCGCAGGTGGCTCATAATGGCGTTTCTAACTACATTATTATTTCCTTGAGCCATAACTGTCACAACACTGAGCTTTCATCTGAGCAGAAGGCGGGATGGTGTTCGAAAAGTTTGTTCTCAAAGGCATCCGCAACTCCCCTTGCAGAATGGAGGTGTGGGGCTTGTGCTCAAAGTTTGCCCTCGTCAGGCAGCATTGGGTGCAGAGAGCGGTGTGGTGGTGTGCTTCTGCTGGTGCTGTGCTGGCTGGTGCTGCACTGGTTGCAGTGGTGTGCTGGTTCTGCACTGGTTGCAGTGGTGTGCTGGTGCTGCACTGGTTGCAGTGGTGTGCTGGTTCTGCACTGGTTGCAGTGGTGTGCTGGTTCTGCACTGGCTGCTGTGGTGTGCTGGTGCTGCACTGGTTGCAGTGGTGTGCTGGTGCTGCACTGGTTGCAGTGGTGTGCTGGTGCTGCACTGGCTGCTGTGATGGGCTGGTGCTGCAATGGCTGTTGTGGTGTGCTGGTGCTGCACTGGGTGCAGTGTTGTGCTGGTGCTGCACTGGGTGCAGTGTTGTGCTAGTGCTGCACTGGGTGCAGTGTTGTGCTGGTGCTGCACTGGCTGCTGTGGTGTGCTGGTGCTGCACTGGCTGCTGTGTTGTGCTGGTGCTGCACTGGGTGCTGTCCCTATATCGTCCGTGCTGGTGCTGCATTTACTACGGTGCTAGCAAGTGCTACATTCACCACGGATCAGGCAAGTGCTACATTCACCACTGCACTAGCAAGTGCTACATTCTCCACAGTATTAGCAAATGCAAAACTCATCACAGTGTTAGCAATTGCTATATTCATTTCGATACTAACAAGTCCCAGCCACTGTGAATAAGCGTTGATTATTCTTAGTTTTTAATTTTGTTTTGCTTTCATTTGTGTCGCTTGTTAGAGAAAACAACTTATTGAACCAGTAATTTGGTTGGTCTTTCAGTAGCCACTCGCGCGGTGCTAACTGGACGCCTGAAAAATACCGGTTGACCGTAAATTTCAGTTTTCAACGGTAAATGTTCGTATTAATTATAAATATATTCACCTGGAAAGTCCAAGGCAGTGCGAGTGTGCAAGTACATGAGCCTCTAAATTCGCAGGTCATGTGTTTTCCAGATTTGGATTTTTGTAAGTCAGCACGTGATGGCTTTTCCTTTTTGCCTTGATGAAATTCATAGCCTAGTGATACCTCTTTCACGGCTCTCGCAGTAGTTTCTCCAATGGAATTATCAATGGCTGTTTTTTTGGAACTGTGTTCCGAATGCTTAATCGCATCTCGTTCCTTTTTTTCCTTTTCTACTACAAGGCGCATCAAGAAAGTAAGTTTTCTTTGCGGCTAACGGTAACAGATTGCAGGCCATGTGCTTGAGAAGGCCACCGCGCGTGTATTAGAGAGTGATGACATCATGACAGCCCTGTGCGCCAGGTAGCGATGCCTTCACAGTAAGACGAGTAAAGGAGGGGAAGGCGGCGACTGCAATTCTTTCCAAAATCGTCTGCGATATTCGGTTTGTGATAAAGTTTCACAGAACACAGAGCATGACATCGATCGAAATCCATCGTCAACCGCGTCAAGTGCATGGGCAGGGCGTTACGAGCTAGCAGATGGTTTACCTCGCTGGGGTATGGAAATGTCATGTGGACAAAATGTGCATGGTGTTGAGCGCATTGGTCGGCCTCTGACATTAACTTGAAACAGGTGCAAGCGTGCATTGTGGTGAACAGTCATTACACGGCTCGGAGGAGATGGCTCAATGGCCATCTCCTCCGTAGATATGCTTAGTAGTTCGGCATTGTGAGTATCACTGCGCTGCAAAGTTGAAAGTGGCTGCCAAACTCTGCTACCATTTTTAGACTGCATATTTCGTAAATGCTAGGAAGCAAATATACATTCTTGCGGTGCAATAAATGCTTCAATTCTGGAGGTGATTATGCAGAAAAATATTACAAGGTGAGCTGCATCTGCTACAATAATTTTTCCCTGTAAAATTAATTTTTTTCGTTGAAAATCGGGGAAACTTGCGTTCTCGAAGTTTATTTACTTTGGTATGCGCCTCGTAGTTTATTCACTTTAGTTTTTCCTGGCTTCTTATTTAATTACATTATTATTCCGCTGCGCCGACGCCAGTTGCAGCCACGCTATCTCTTCTCTAACAAAATATTTTTTTCTATTCCCAAACATTGAGCACTTCCTATTGCTCCTTTTCTCCTTTTTAGCGTACAATGAGTATTTCCCACTTTTCTAACGTACTATTTCACTTATCATTCGTTTATTACTATGCCTCTTTTCAGTTTTCCATCACCCTCTATCAATTCCAGGCAGCCGTTCTCTCCCACTCTTTACCTGACCTCCACGACTCATTATGCCGACTTTTCCTACGGAAGAATGAGACGACCTGCCACACACTACACCTTGCGCAGTTTATTCCTCTTGAGCGGAAAAGATTACTCTCGGCCTTTGGGTTTAAAATTGCAAAGGTCAACCTGCCCTGGTCGCTGGGATGACTGCCATTACTGGCGGCTAGCCAGGCCTCGTTAGGGGTAATCATCTGCTATTATTTGAGGATGTTCACGAGCGAATTTTACTAGGGATGCCCGTGAATCAACAACCTTGGATCACTCTTATATAGCAAGTCCACCTTGACGAACCACCATCATCATGATCAGGTCTTTGCGCGTTCCGTATTATGGCTACCAAAAATAGTAGCTATTTTGAGCCGTTGAAGCGAAGCAACGATGATTTTGTCAGCCGTGGTAACAGAGGACACATGTGTACTCGTGTTTGGAGAATTAATTGGGGCCGTAGATAGCATTTGATCTAAGATATTTATCTTCATTGCATGCATGCTATTGTTTGAGCGAACGAATATTTCTTGGGCTTTATGACATTAAACGTGCCGTGTCTCACGTAGGGGGTCTCGAATATCACTCTTGAGTGCATATGTTCTCAGAAAATTTTGAAACATCGCATCCCTTTGATGCATGAATGGATATGATTCATTCTTTTTGCGATTCATGATAGGAAAATTATTCTTGAGAAGGTAAACGCTTAATCGTATTCGACATAAGGTTCAAGTTTTGACATCAATCAATTTGAAATGTTTTGAAATAGGGAGAAAATAGAGCTCGAACGGAAGCAATCGTTTCTTAGGAAACAAATCGCGCGCTTCTCTTTTGGTAGCTGTACAAATGGTGTTCTACCTGCAGTTAAAAAAGCAAGTAACTTCAAACAACAAGTTAAAACAAGGAGCGTTCTGATTTCTGTGCTTTAGGGGGAATGTACTAGGTTTTCTAATTATATCAGTTCAAATCATTATACGTTAAAAGAACTGAGATATGTTCAAAACTATTACATGCTCCTCAACGTTTTTTGAGCAATAATTGTGACACAAATTAGTAGTGTGTATTTTTGCGTGGGGACATAGTCCTGGCTTGTGTATTAATTTGTATTGATTTGGACGATGATTGCTAAGCAAATCTTGCTCTCGAATACCCTCGTTCCTAATTCTTGTACTTTGGTTCATCTTCGCTCTCAGTTCTTTTCAAGATTTTATTTGCAACAGGCTGGGTATATCCCTTCGTATTATAATCATCTTCCTTTCCTGGTTACTCTTTAGAGCAAATTTGAATGAATCCTCAGCATAAAATCAGACTGATTGTTTACAATAAAACCTATAAAGCTACGCCGCGGATTTTTTTCGACCCTCTCACGTTATGGTTTGCATGATCTAAGGTTTCATTTGTTTATGAGAAATTGTTAATTTTTGAAAACCCTTACAAAGAGGTTCTAATAAATTTTATTCTCAACTTTACTACGTCTGTTTACAAATAGTTTGAAATTATTATTGTCCGTTACCGCTTCCCATTCACTCACTCTCCACTCTATCACCGCTTTCTAAAATTGATTTTGAGGCCCACGACGCACGCCCTTACATAACGTCAGTCTCTCTCGCCGAGTCATCATTTCGTTCGGGAAGCTATCGCCATTTTCATCACAACTTCTCTTGGGCCGATAGCGCGGTCGCCTTCATCTCTAATTGACTGGGAAAAATAGGGACCCGCATTACTGAGCACCGTCGAAGCGCATTAATAAAATATATATGCCCTCTCCCGCGCCTCCACAGAAGCCCAATCTCCAGACTGTAATTGACGCTAGCGAAAGGGAATCGAATGCCACAATGGAAGACGAGGGACGCTGCTTAATTCGGCAACTCCAGAAATGCGTGTTCCCTGAGCTGCACAGCACTAGAAATTATTGCAACGAATCTAATGGTTGTAAATTGCGTGTCTTTTCTATTCTGTGAAGCATGTGAATTCCACATGAAAGTTTTCTCGTCATTGCAGTGCTCGATGTAACGCTGGTAGCTGTCGACGAATAAATTAATTAAATAAATTAATAAATTAATCTAAAAGGTTAATAAACTGCAAATGAGAGAGTATTAGATTTTTATAAGAATTGCATAACATATATGAGTGTACGCAGATCTTAATATTTTACCAGCGTTGCTTTTACTGAAGGTTAATTCTCCCTTTATGCCACTTTCTCTGTGCCTTCCACGTGCTCTTGCGCTCTCCCTTCTGTTATTAATATTTTCTTCATTAATTGCCATGTTTCTCTAGGTTCGATAATTCTTTCCGTGCAGTCGGATGAACACAAAAAAAAAGTGACGAATTTAAGGCAAATAAAACATATCCGATGATTAAATAATCTCCAGAGAAATAATAATGACCCTTCCTTGTACAAAAATATCAGTCCATAATCGATCAGCGGCATTACCTGTACAATCGATTGGCCCACACTTGATAATTCCTCATGCAACGGATGGCTAGCAATTACCTCTCCATTCGCAGACACGCGTTCAGTCACATGCTCGCAGCAGGAGGGAATTAAAAGAACGCGAGAAATAAGCACTAAGGTCTTGTAATGTTCTGCTGCTGTGTGCCTCAGCAACTCGTCTTAAAATAGATGGGGGAAGATTCCAGTCACTGACACTTTTTGCATTGTATACACAGTTCTTTAATTTATGTTTATGTTTAACGCTCTTTAATTTATGTTTAGAATACGAGAACACTATTAATGTACAGTATTAGGTACATAGTTCATACACAGACTTGGTCTGGTTCTCAACGCTCTTTAATTTATGTTTAAAACGCGAGAACACTATTAATGCATTAGGCACACAGTTCAGGGCATTGATTTGTTCTGGTTCTTAACGCTCTTTTTTATATTTAGAATACGAGAACACTACTAATGTATTTTAGGCACACAATCTTGATCTGGTTCTAGCGCTCTTTAATTTATGTTTAGAATACGAGAACATTCCGTAAGAAGTTCTTGATCTTGTCCTTAGGAACGACAACTGCATTTCTTCTGAAGAAGGTTTGGCCACGCAGACTGTCGTCACGTCATTAGCCGAGGTCAGCTCCGGGTCTTCCTTGTCCCGTAATTGGGGATACTGAGACGTTAAGAGCTGAAACTAAGTCAGGCAATCTCTCAGGAAGCGTTTTCGGAGGCCGGTCCAACAAATTATGCACGAAGATAAGAGTTTACGTCGCAACTTAGGACGGTCAGTCGAGGTAAATGGTCCCGACCACCGGGAACTCTGGGCTTCTTTTGCGGAAAATGCATCTCTACTCGAGTGCACCAACAAGTTGCATGGTTTTGTGACTCGTTTTCCTGTTTCAATTTTTTTAGAATGAAATTTTTCGAGATTCATCAAACAAGTAGCATTTTTGAAAGCTCGCTCTTGCAAATTCATTCCAACCAGCGCCGAGTTCCGCCAGTGATTGAGTCAATCTACTAAAGCCTACGGACTCCTTTTCAGGCAACGAGTTTCCCTGAAGAACCGTTTGGAATTTTATATTAATTTAATTTTTTCTTTTAATTTTTTTAGAGAATTTGTCCAGTCGTCATCTATCGTACAATGAGATCAGCACTGATGCTCGAGTGTTTAATTTTGTGGCGTCATCATAGCGTGCAATAAAAGAACGCTTAACCGTTCTAATACAATTGCAAAGGCTAAAAAAACTATCGCATAACTGAATATAAAATCTTCGAAGCAACAGTTTCCTCTTATTCAAAATAATACAACGAAGCTTGTGCGTGAAAATCGATTGTCACGTAAGAGTGACTGTTTGTTTTTCTATTCTACCGCTACTCTGGGGTCTGTGTGTGATTGGAGTCTGACGACATGGAAAATTAGGGGAGCCAGAAAATAAGCAATTGGGGTTGTTTCCTTAGCATAGTTCCGTTTCATTGTGTTTTATTTGTAGACTTAGTTTCTGTAATCTATCACAGTGATTTACATCACCGAATACTTAATATATTTTTACAGTAAGTCAGTACGGCTCTTTTTCATTCTCACAGAACAATTCTTCGTTGAACAAATACTGAATCGTTTCCGGCGTAAATAGAAAAATTGATTTTTCCTCATATTTCAAAATTCAAAAAGTCGGGTCTCGTCCCATAGTTCCATTTGTTCCAGTTCGTCCTGGTATCTTGGTTATAAGCACTCAAGATATTCATAGGGAGTTTTGAGCATCTTTCGTGTTTGTTTTTCCGGTCTCGCTAAATTTTACCTTAATAATCTATTTAACAACAGTTAGGAACACGTTTGACGGGTAGCATTAAAACTGAGATAGGAAATTCACCATTACCAGAGCCCACCCTTGAGACGCAATCGCCGTTCAGAATCCGGCCAAGATTCCAAGTTATTAATGGTTATCTGATACCTTCCACGTGTAGAAAAAAGTAGCAAATATCACCTAGATCTCAATAGTAAAAAACCATACGTTTCACTGAGATCTTAATGCATGGTTGGGATCTTGTGAGCATTGATTACGAGTTAAAAGAATGCACCTATTGTACTAAGGAGCATCCTTTGAGATACGAATTTCACTTCATGGGTAAATGACCTTTCTTTTTATTAGTTGACATATGGTGAATCTGTTAATTTTTATTTCGTTTCAAACTGAAACGACGTCTTGGAACATGTCAGCGGTTAGGAATGGGAAAGTATATCGTAACATACATCTCCAGAACAGAGGAAACGTGCTTTCAGCAAGTGTGACAGTCTACCTGCTCATCTGAGGCTGACGGTAGACTGCGCCAACCACGAGCAGCGCGTGCAACAGGCGACGCTGCGCAACGGAATGTGAGCTTCTGTAGCTACTCACCGCATGGCATCCGCTGCTTGGCTGCGATGTAGAATTCAATTCCCTGAAAATCTGCGTTTTTTAGAACTTTTTCGTCTTAAAACAAGCTCTTCATATTGCAACGTACAGAGGAAAACTAAGGACCGCTTGATGTTATGCGATATGGAGAATTCTAAATTCTCTCTTGTAATTTTTTTTCAACTGGACGTATAGTGCACTTTAAAATACAACATTCAATGAAACGTCTTTTCTAAGAGAGCTTCCAAAATTCCAGTAAAATAACATCAATAGAACATTTACGTCAATTACACTACAGAGACGTTTCTCAGCTCCAGGAGCGAGGGTTTCCGATTTATGTAAACTTACCTTAGATGCATGAGTCTCCATTGTAACGACAGCGATGTAGGAGTTTTTACGTAATCAGACTTCATGAAAAATTAAAAATGGCACTTCCATGGCCATATACGCAATTAAATAAATTTGCAGGTCATGTTTGGGTCCATCCGAGTTTTTGCCGATTTGAATTTTCGCAGTTTTTTTTTTAGTTTGCACCGATGAGAATTAGAGCACCCAAGAGGATGATGATATGACATCTCGAGTTGAAAATAAGTGGGACTTCTCATTACTGAAATGATGTAAATATTTTTTTTAGTCACAGAATATTTTCTTCAGGTTCACTGCTATCTTTTCTCTTCGGACCTTCTCCCTTTCTTCTTCATATTTTATCTGGTTTTATTAACTGTTTTTGACTCTGTTATTTCAATGAACAGCGTGTTGGAAAATATCTTGTTTAAAAATTCTCCGTCATCTTAATTCCAATTTAAATAATGCCTTCCTCTTTCCTCTATTGAGAACACCTTTGCTGCGGTTAAAAATGCCTTATCTTGCTCACATTCTAATCTAGTTTAAACTAATCGTTGTTTTTTTTCAGTCCACATAAAGTTAGATTGTAATGAGAACAGGTATTTACTTTATTGCTGAATTTCAACTCAAATACATTGACTGCAAACTCAACTTTGGTTATGAACGCTTTCAAATTTACCATTCAAGATCGCCCTTTGGAGAAACTATTTTATCTCAGCTGAAGTTAACCTGCAGAGGAACAAAGTTGGCTCGATTACTTGCTGTAACCAACCACCAAACCCTGAGCGTGCACGGTTGCTTGCTCCATCTCATCTACGGCGCAACCATCGGCAGTCATGCGCATCTGAATTTCATGAACTTTGTTCCAAGTTCGTTTTCGCTTCAGCAAACTTGCAACAGTAACACTCGTGCTCTCTCCTTGTGTTGCCCCATAGCAATTGTGTTTTCTGCGAGGGTGACTATGCTTCTGCCCATCTTGTTTGGAGAGCCTTATTTATTTTCTTGCGCATACCTGAACACTGTCACCTGATGTGGTGAAACGTTGCGTTGGAAATTTTCATCGCCATGACACCAATTCCCCACTTCGAATAATAATAATGAAGTGATGCCCCCATAAATTACCATCACCAGCGTCATATACTCACCTAAAAATTTCCCCAGATACCCTTTAATCTGAATGAAATAGGGAAATTTCAAGCTGAATAAAAATTTAACGCAGTTTCCATCATCGGCACTATTTCAAAGCATTTTAATTGCAACTCAAATCTTGTGTCCTAATGAGTATCTCACATTTTTCTAACCCCGATTTCCCTGGGGAGCACAACTATTGTCTCTATGGGAATTAACGTTCACGTAATAAAGATAGGAGGTCATGGGCTGAGGATTGAGTAGGCCCTCTTATTTTAAAATAGAATAATTTTTTTTGCTACGGGCCGTGTATTTTCGGCTCATGCGGTTTTTTAACAGCTATTACTTGCTTAAGCGTTTATCTCTTATCCCAAACTTTTTCCCTCTTGTTTTTTTCTATGCGCTGAGTGTGAGAACACATAGAGAACTCGTTTCTAAACTCCATACTAAATGGTGCAATCTCTTGTGATGTCCTTGATTTTGGTTAGGAAGGCTCAAACTAACTTTCAATCTAATCTTACTTATTTTTGGAGCAGTTTCACAGTCCTAGAGGAAGGAAGAAGAGAATTGATTTAAGAAGAAATTTTATTTTTTGTGATACCACAAGGCCCTCGTCCAACGGAGCTGCGAGACCTCGTCTTCGTACACAGAGAGACATCAATGATAAACTGTTGATAAAGTCTCATTTTGGAGCACTGCCTCTACAGAGAGAATACCAAAAGTGCTATTGTTCATGAGGGTGTGTGTAAGGCTTCTTACTTTTAAGAGAATGAGTTGAATTTCTGAACATCTCTGTACAGTTATTTTGCTGTTACGTATTATTGTCTGACAGAGTTGAACGTTTAATTTGAGACATGAATGCCGCTCCTCAAAGCTGCATCTCTCAAATATCGGTGTAGTATTAGTAACCAATATTTCTCAGTTTCCCCTTTGCCAATCCTTTCGACAGCGTGACTGGTGAGCCACTGCAAATTCATTTTAAGTCGCTGTCTATTGAATTATTAGGTTTTTCTTTTTATCAACTTTTCATTCGAGATGAAGTCTTAATCTAAGGACTGGTGTAATGTATATTGTTCTGCTACTAAGTATAACAGTGAAAGCACATACAGTATCGTCTCGCGATAATGATCTGATAAAAAGTTATTTTTTCTATGTGTAAAATAGTGAACGTATATTCGGTAATTGAGAAACAGTAACAATAATGTCACCTTGACGTTCGTCCTATCTAAACCTAGAAAACACCAAAAACCCACACAGACACACGCTCATCCACATTGGGGCGCATTGTGTCGATAGCATCGCACTGCCACTCCTTATCACTGCGCAAAGCGATTGTCTGAACGCTACGTCATAATTCCTATGACCTCTCCTATAATTTTGGTTACTGTTATCTTCTCTACCAATTGAGGTGAAGTTAATTTAAAGGTAAGGAAGGAAGGTCACAACGGTATTGGTCTAACTTAGGAGCACGTTAGGTTAAGAGCCAAGTTCCGTTTCCGTGATAGGCGCTATATTGTGGTTGTTGTACTGTAAGGCTGTGTGTGATGTGCCATGAAATGATTTCATTGTTTTCATTTTATTATTAGTGATCGAAAAATGGATTAAACAAAATGTGATTAGGAGCCATGCGTATTATAAATTTAGCTACCTAACTTTGAAAGCGAATACTTGCTAAATATTGTTCTAGAAAGCTATACGATAAAAAGCTAAGAACTGCATCTGTATATGTAAAGACTGTATCCGTCGACAATACGTATATATTCTTCATCCAGTATTTTACAGATGATTAATAAATGCAATGGTACTAGCAAAGAGTCGTGAGCCCTTTTTGACTAATATTGCAGTGGTTGTATATTTCAACTTCTGTAGTCACTGTGAAATTCCAGTAGTTTGAATGTGCATGGGGAAGTTGTGAAGCAAATTTTAAGGAAAAACAAATTTCATGGAATTTTGAAGTATAAGTTGTGCAGCAAATCTTCAGTCTGCGATAAATACCATTAGTGCTCTCAGAATTTTTTTTTTTCACGATGTAATGGTGAAAGTTATGACTAATAACTAGTACTGCCAGATAGTTTTTCCAGCATAATATAGCAGTAATATTTGCATCTTGACGGTTTCATGCGCTAGCTTAATTAACATGCTTTCTCTGAGTACGCATCGCCGTCTGTTTCAGAAATCATTTACATTTGAGTGTTAAAATATGTCTTTGCCAGTTTTCCTAACGGCCTTGAGGTTATGAAATCGGAGACCCAACAAGTAAATTTGATTTAGAAACGGAAAATATTCAATTTCAAATTGTTTTAGAACGTTGCCGAAAACTTCCATTAAATGCATTGATCATGTCATATTACTTATGTATTATTCCAAACAAATGTAGCGTCTGCTTAAACTTCAACATGCCTACATACTTCACTGTAATTTTCACAACCTCGTTTATCACCTTGTCAAGTGCTTTCTTACATATACGTCCTCTCATCGGTTTTTCAACTGGTGCTCTTGATTTTTCGATCTGAGACGCTGTACCGTGCATACCATTGCCCCTCTTAAACTAAAATTTTATTGTATTTCGAAGACGATTAAAATGTTAATATTATGAGAGCTTTCCACGGTGAGTGGGGATAAAAACTAAAAGGAATGACAGAACGCAACTGAAAAAACTTTGGTCAAACGCAGTTAACAAATGCTCTTATTATTTAAACCATTCTCAAGGTTATTTTAATTGCTTCTGTGACTTTGTCTTTCAAATAATTTATTGTTTTCATTTTGAACAGCATGATACAGCTGTTCTTAAATTATGTATTTACTCTAATCGTTCTCAATTAGTCACTACACTTGCATGCGCGCAGTCGAAAATAAATTTTATTCTGAACTTTTTTCTGTACGATGCCACACCAAATCATTTTTAACTTTATTATTAATTCGTTATTAAGATGCTGCACCAAATCGTTTTTAAATTTATTAATGATTCGTCATTGAATAAGGGTTTCAAGAACAATGGTTGCGGAGTTTCATCAAGCGAATAACAATTTTATTCGTTGATTGTTCACTGCAATGAGTTGGTAAGAATTATCGTCTCTCCTCTTTGTTTCAGAATCTCTCTGTGACCTGAAAAATGTGCGCTCGAATGATTGAAGTTTAAAATCACTGGAGCTAAGCAGCTTTTACGAGTGGAGCCTCGCTCTTCTTTCATTTTTAAAACTAGTGCAAAAAGTGATGGGATTTTCAAAAGGTTGAAAGTGCCGTACGAAAAGTGAAAAGTTTCATTCTTGTCTTGAAATAGAAACTTCAAAAAAGATTTTTCAGTTGAATTTCAGGAAAAAACCGCACTCCAGGGTCGGCTGAAGTATTTTCCAGCAGCTGAAATATTTATTCATCGGAAAGCTCTCCTCTCCGCGGATTGAACGACGGTGATTCTAGTATATTGAGAAACAGTCCAGAATTCATCCGTGTCAACATGCCAAGCCGGGCAGCCAGCTCTAGCCTGTACCTGTTGCTGTTTTTGGTGCAATCTGGTGAGTACCCTAGTCCAGGAGGGCGTTTCATTTTATTGAACCTGCGTTGTATTTTGAATTACAATATGGCTTTCCCTCGCTCTCTTTCGAGCAAGTCTTTGGTATTTTTATACTTCTGCCACGGCAAATTATTCGCTGTCATTTCAGGTTTCATTCAACGCGACATAGAAGGAGCAGTGCCATCGTGCTCGCCTAAATGACTTTCTTTTTGAGCTTTTGTTTTGAATTTGAACTGAACTGAGCGTCATCCGGGGATTTTTTCACGTGGCTTTCAACATGTGCATGGAGGGATATGTTCTGAATATGTTTGTGGGCACCTGAGCTAGCACGTGATGGTTCACCCAGGTTCTGTTTCATGTGTCATCAAATATAGAGCATGGTGACGGTTTTTCAAAAGGCGGATAAGTTTTAGGTTATGTTTAAATTAATTCTTAAGTAAGCTCGTGTGACTAGCTTCTCCATGAACATTATTGAGATCGTTTCATTGGTCGATTTAATTTGTCGACGTCGTACGTTAGGAAATGTTTCAGAATAAAACTTACTTGGAGCAATCATCTCTCGAGAGCTTTCTTGTAAGTTGCCTGCAGATTAAATCATCCGTTTAGAAAAATTGCAAAAACCTCGTCATGTGAGGAATAGCAGAGTGTTCACTCTGGTGGACGCTTGCTCGAGAGATGCTGTCCAAACATGAGTTTGATCAATACGTCTTTAACACAGAATAGACCGTCCATTTACAACTCTTCCTTCTGGTTACGTTCAATGTGCAGTTTGAATACTTCGATTAACTTTTATGAACATTCCAATTGTTAGACAACCTTGAATGATAGAAATTAACGTGGCATTTGAATTTTTACTCATTTTCGCGTTCGAAATTCATTTACGGTTCGAAATGCCGGACATTGAAATATCGTAAAGGAAGGAATTAGTGAGTAGTTCAATACTACTTACGAGCTCTCCTCACACGTACAGCATGCGAATGGCTGATTGCATTTGTATTCTGAGTGGAAAAATATTGTATATAAGCTGGACTGTGTACAAACTTTTGAAGTTCTAGTGTTTTCTTAATTGCATACTGTGTGGAGTGTTGATATTTTCCTCTGTAGCTTTACTTTCTATTTTATGTAAGTATTAGTATTTCAAAACTGAAAAGGAAATTTCAAAATTATAAAATGCATGCGATTGAAATATTTTCTATCCTAGTCTTACAAATGGTTTAACATGTGAAAGTGTATAGAAAAATTGACTAAATAATTCCTACCTGGACCTCATATGAAACTTGGGTATGAAAACATTTCAACTCCTGGGCATAAATGTTGAAATACCAAGATCGATATTGAGTTTTTCTCCTGGCACGTAACAGATTCCAAAGAAAAAATACTTCATACCAAAATTGTAAACAATTGATCTGGAATTGGTATTGACGTGTACAAAAATGTTTTGCTTACCCGAGGCCCGTTAGGGCTTTGCTGCTACCTCGCGCGTTTGACTTACAACTCCGTTCCCGCTCCAGCTTGAAGTCCTGATACGATCATGATATGCTGCAGGGGTAAGGAAAATTACGTACAGAGTACGTGAATGAAGCCAGAGCTACTTCCTGCAGTGAACGCCAGAATTCATGGCCAACAATGCTAAAAATGAACACGGTCTCGATTCATTGTTGTTTTTCGTCAGAAGAATTCTATAAAAGTTTCTGATAGAAAGAAAAGCAAATTTCTGTGAAAACTTGTTCTTCACTTGAATTTTAGACGCATGTTCGCCAGCAGGAAAGTGCTACCCAATTCGAACGCTTGCATGTGAGAAAATGTAAGCAATCGCTTCGAAAACGAATCGAACTGTTTGTTCAAAAATAGGACACAACTAGTAAAATTTACTTCACATTCTTACATACTACGATGGATCATTTTCACATGTTTTTCCAAACTCTTGTAGTACGTAGAGTTGATGCAGCTGCGGCTTGTATCATTAAATGACACCATTTAGAACAGAAAACAAAATCCAAAGCCAGGGGCAGTTGAAGTCTGCAATCGCCATCAGGAAAGCTGAACTTTGACCATTAAGATTTGCATGGCACAAACTTGGCCGTGAGTGCAGCGAGAAAACGACTGTTGGCCGACAACTATAGGGGCTAGGATAGATCCCTTTGGAACCCCAAATCTTTTGTTGGTCTGCGCGTGAGGGTTAGCGTTATGGTGAGTAATTGTGTAGGTGGATGCCCCCAGTTGGAGCTGCAAAATAAAAGTTACTCTTCCTGAATCCGATGCATTCGTTGGAGCAGAGACCGACAGAGATGCATATATATTTTTCGTTATTTGAGGTTCTTTCAACGTGATCCGTTAGGCCATGACTTGAAATTGGAGATACTTGGAGATACCTGCACTACGGCGACAAAGGTTATTTTTTCTGAATCAGAGGCATGCATCGGAGAAAATAAAGGTAAGGACATACTTTCTTTTCACCTCCTTGGAGCGCTTTCAACGTGATGTATTTGGGCTTGGCGATAAATTGGAGATACAGCAGTGAGAACGCCGCAGCTAAAAAATAAAAGCATGAGGTGCGTGAGACCATGGTACACAAATAACTCACTTAAGTTGTCCTCAATTACAGCTTAAGCAAATGGGATTAGCAACAGCTTTGGAGAAAATTAAATGAACATTCTCTTTAATCGCTCAATTATATATATAGGGGTCACAAATTCATCGTATATCACGCATTCAATTTGACCGCACATCCAATACGAACTTAATCTGAGCGTGGAAATTTTCATTTTGTTGTTCTCATATAGGGGACCAATTTATAGTACATTTGCGGATATACCTTCGTAAGTTTTAGTGAGATTCTTCTTGTTTCATCTAAATCAAGTGATGTAGCTCCCCTCAGGAGATTTCTGAGCTTCTCTAAGAGCAGCATTCTTAACCTTTTCCTCCATCATTGACCGCCTCGGCTTTATGTAATAACTACATAAGACCGAAATTTACCTCAACAGGGGTGCATTTACCCTGGTAGAGAACCTCTGACACAGAGTGTATGTTGATGTGATAGTGGATCTCGTACCGCGCCTCATCTCACGAGGACTACAACTCGAAAGTAGACCACATATAGGCTCTTTCTTGTCGTCCTGTTCTAATGTATTTTTCTATTTTGTTCTTTTCTGTTCTGCTCCGTTCTTTTCCGTTGTATTATGATCCAGCCTATTTTCATCTATTCTGTTCTTATCCGTTCAGTTATAATCGAATCTGTTCCATTCTATTCTGCTTCTATTCTGTTACATAATATAAGCAGCTCATGGTGTAGTAATGTATATTGTAGAGAACGGTTAATAACAAATGGCATTGTGAAATCCAGAGAATAGTTTACACTGCAGTAAATAATAGTGTTCAGTTTATATTTCGATATGATTCAGCGGGTAATTTACAGTTCTAAAATACGCAATAAATAGCTTGAGGAACTATAAAGCATAGAATCAGAAGGTTGAGATGTGTAATAAAGAGTGCGGAACACTATGAGCTGTGTTTTGAGAATGCAATGAAACTGATACGTGTATTATATTTGACCTACATGTAGAAACTCCTAAAGGTATTTAAGGTGTGCAGATTTTTAATCGTAATAACCGTAGGTGCTATATAAGCTATGAGAGATTTTCATAGTAATTTTCGCAATATTTATAAAATGCAATTGCCATTTCATATTTTTTTCAAAAGATTTAATTCGATCCACTTGCATATTGTTGAAATTTTTAAAATTTTCAAACAATTTTTAATTTATTGTCCCCTTAAATTTCTTTGAAAATGAAAAACCTTTGTTTTCTTTCGGATATTGCAAAAGCTGAATCCACTGGCAGGGCTTCCCGTGGTTCTATGAGCTTTGGACCACTTCTATGATAGTGAAGAAAAACAAAGTGAATTATTCCTTTGTTCGAAGCTCCTCTTCATCCTTTTGGAAATTTCGCATCGTGTGACTGTGAAAGCTGAATGTGGCACCGTGCTATATTTCCGAGGAAAAGGATAGACATTGAGTTATTTTATTGGATATGCCAGTCTCTACCATGCCTCCAACGCACGTTTCCTTCGTAAATGATTCCCTTGCTTCTTAAATCTTCTATGCATCATACTTAAACTGTTAATGATCTCGTTATGCATGAAATTCTTGTGATACATATTTCATGCCGGAAAATGCGCGTAAATTTGAGTTATTTTCGTCCTAGAAACGCGGCGTTCGTTTGCAAAATTCAACGTAGAATATTTTGGTTGTTAGGAGCGAAGATATACCACTCAAACCGGATGGGCAGCGGTCTCAATGTTTTTATTAAGTTATCTCGTCAGGCTCCTCACTTAGCTCCATAAAATGGGAATGAATCAATATTTCGAATAATTGAACGGATTAGCAATTACTTCTTCTCGTCACGAAATCGTCGAGTGCTGAATGATGCTTCGTTTTAAAATTATCAACTTTATTTACTTAGAACTATTACCTGAAGCTTCTACTATGGGGAGATTAAGATATACTGTAAGTAACTCTGGGTCATTGACTATTGGGGCTATCTATGGGAACCTTATGATACGTATGCAATTTCAATCAATGTAGGACACTAAGCTGAGTGAATGGTTGTCTAAAGTTAGTAGATGGAAAATGATAATGATTTAATTTGTCGTATTAAGTAACGATAGAAACGAAAACTACATATTGAGGAACACTGAAGCGATTAGCGTTATATCAGCAAAATAGGCCTATCGTTTTGAACCATCATGATCAAATTTTGAACCATCGATGATTATGATGGCCAATTCGAAAAGATCCTTCACTTTTAGGCTCTTTCCAGCACATTTCGTTCAGAGTTTTTCACAATAAATAACGCAGGAAAAGCTGATAGGCAACTGACAACTGAAATATTTTTGAAATTTGATAAAATCGTTCGTATGGGAACTGTATTTCGAGTTGCTAATTGCTTCAATGTTTCTCTGCAGTAAAATATACAACCGTTGATCTTTTTGTCCGTCCCATGCCATGCTAAGGTTTCACATTTAGGAAATACGTTGACTTATGTCTTATGTCGTATTTATAAAGCTCCAGGTAATCCATCTTTTACTAGGTCGATTTATTGAGTTTTGAATTATGGATTTTATTATTAACATATTAAATATATTCTCTGGAACACAGATTTTTACCAGTGATAATTTCTAAGAATTTAGATAAAAAAAAAGTTCCGTCAATCGTACCATCGCATTTTTTTGAGTGAAAGAGATGCATTCTGCCTGTAAGAGCATGGGATACATTTAGTTTGATCAATACTGATCCGTTTTTTATATGCTTGAAGCCCCATCGAGACTTTTTCCAGCTCCCAATCTTTCAGTGCGCCATTGTATCAGCGTATTCACTAGAAGTGGCGGAGGAGAGAGTACTATCGTTAGAAAAATTAAAGGATGAAGTATAAATGAGAATGTCGTTGATGTAAACCGAAAACAAAATAGGCCTCAAAACCGATCCTTGTGGAACGCCATTGTTCGTATCTAGAAGTTTCGAGCAGAAGTTACTAATTACGACCCATTATATCCGGTGCATCATGTGTGATTTGAAGCATCTATAAATAACTCCTCTAACACCGTAGCAATGGAGCTTCGTAAGTAATATACTGTTATCAATACTCTCAAAGATTTACTTATGTACTAAATAGTGCTTTCCTTAAAGCTTTACAAATAGAAGCTGTGAAAAAATTATTCCTTTCGTCAAAATTGGAGTGAAGATATGGCACCTTATTCAGAATGGCTTACGTTGTCATTTTTGAATGAAGACCATAATGTTTTATGGTAAAGAAATGATTTTTGTTCGAAGTAAAAGTACACCACAACGTAAATGATTTTTGATTATTTTACTAAATTTAAAGGAAAAGAAACTTCTCTCTGATTCTTAACATTGATTTATTGGTTGATCTTCCAGCATTAATCATGTTTCGGTAATTCAAAAGCAATTAGACCGTGGTAGATTATATTTCCCATATATTTTAATGATTTTTAGTAATTGTATTTGAACTTTTCATTCTGAATGTTGTAGTAATCCCCCTCAGGGGGATACAATTATTGTATCTATGGGAAATAGCGCTCCCAGTGGTACAATGTGAGGGCCCGAGCTAAAGGTTAGGTAGGCTTTCTTTTGTTGAAATAGAATAGGTTTTGTTGTGTTACGGACCATCTTTTTTTCGGTTCACTGCTGTCCTGTTTTTCACCGCCTACTACTTTCTTCTTCAACTTTTTCTTGTTTCATGAACTTCTTTCTTAGCTTTCTGTTTCTGTGCCCTTTCTGCATAGATTCCACGTTCCCTTAACTCCATACTAAATGGTGCCTTCTTCCTTCCTCTCTTTACATCTCATTGTTGAGGATAGGGAGGCTTAAACTAACTAATAAACTAATCAACTAACTGTTGTAGTAATCGACAGCGTTCCGAGTGCGGCGTATGAGATCTTCAGTTGTCAAGCGTGTAACGTGTAGAACATGCCAGGAAAGTTTAACCCTTTAACGTCCGAATTTTTGTACTCATATTACCGTTAACACAACCACCGTCACTAAACTGGCGCTGGCATCTGGCAGTCACCGATATCAGGATGGGATAAGAACTGCCACTCGGCAGAGAACTTCAAAGAACACATTAGGAAACTAATTGAATAAGAAATAAAATATATTGAAGGGGAATTTTGAAAGAGGACACTGGTGTCCTCTGGGGCGTTAAAGGGTTAAAAGTTTCGTTGACACGAAATCAATGAGCCTTGTTTACTTCACAGTAAAAATACGGGAACCTGGAACAAATATATTAATCATTCATTACTTCCAACATTACGTGTCCATTTCATTGCTGCGAGGTAAAATGCTGTTACTTGCCAATAATAATGCGGCCTGGAATGCATGCCGAATGGTGATGGATCAATTTCACGGGCACTTCTGTCCACTTCAGTCGAGCTTTAATTCCAAGGCCGATAGTGATCAAAAGTTAGCAGTAGACATAATTTTTTTCGAGGAATAGGTTGATGTTTGATTCAAGGCTGCGACAAATCGAAAAAAAGTATTCGGTAAAGTGTTGCGAAAAAGAACTCAACGCTCGTTAAGGTCCTCCCGTCAAAATTAAATTTTGATCCGATTGGTCTGAAAGTTATCCACTATATGTATTTTTGCAAGAGAAACATACTTTATTCGAGAAGTTTACTGATTTAGTCCTTAGTTTTTTTTTTAACTCATTTTTTTGGTTCATTTTTAGGATGTTTTCAAAAGAATGGAAGTCAATGAATTTGTATGCTAGAACAAATACAAAGACAGTTTTGAAATCCTCGTAACATTGCATTGTAACAAACTGATAGGTATGAATTTTCTATTCGAAATTTTTTCTTATATATGAGATATTTTGATCAACACCTAAAATTTACAGAATTTTTAGGTTTTGAACTAGCAGAAAAAAAGACAACGTACAAATTGGAAAACCGAAAGCTATGAGTTTGTTAGAATTGTTTCAAGGATTCTAAAACTGTCTTTGTTTTCTTCCTAGCATAAAAACTCAATGACTTATATTCTTTTGAATTTTGAAAATAAGTAACTTTACAGTATAGGCCAAAAACCAAATTTTTTGTTGAAGTGTAATATAATGGAAAATCTATGTAATTAAATGCTGTTTCCAATTTTATTTCGATAATCTCCATGCATACCATCATATTCACACTGTGAATTGTAATTTACAAAAAAAGAAAAAGTACAAAAATGTTTACTTATTTCATAAAATTATGAAATTTTTTGTTTTCAGTCTGATTCTTATGAAATTTGACAATATTATGTAACCTTTGAAAGGAAACACAATTTCTCCTATACATTTTTTGATTCAGGCCTTATTTTTTTGAAAAAGTTAGACATATTGGTTTTTAGTCCACTGGTTTTGATATTTCAAAAAAATAGAACTCATTGAGTTTTTATGCTAGAAACAAAACAAAGACAGTTTTAGAATCCTTGGAACATATCTAACAAAAGTAAATTCGAAAATTTTCTATTTCTTCTTTTGTTTTCTTTTTATATGGGGTCGAAATGGGGTCGAAAATTTAAGATTTTGGTCCCCTTACCCCCCCTTGGGGGGGATCTATTGTCCACAGCGCCATAAAATTTTAGGACCGAATAGTCCACCACCTAATGGTGCTTTTCTAACAAAAACATGAAAAATGACCATCGGAGAGAAAATGGGCCTCGGAGGACCTCCTTAACGCAGTAAAACAGCTCTTATTACATTCGAATATCCAATACATTTGTGTATGTGTTCTCCATAGCTTATTACATGAGTAAATGGGAAAGGGATTCCCTTACAAATGCATGTTGTCGAAGCAGTTGCTCAAAGCTGCAAGCTATCGTAGCTGCAGCAAGTCGCTCGCTCCGTGTCTGCAGAGCGCTGTAAAGATAAAGCTCTCGTCTCACAGCTTTCCTTTAGCCGTGTTCGATCGCGTTAAAATTCGCAAACAAACACCGAATACTTGAGGCGCGAGTCTGTCAAGTTTTAAATTGTTTTTGGAAGAGAACCTGAACGCTGATATACGTTGCGATCAATGCCCAGTCTAGAGGCGGACGAATCGTTCGCTGGTACAAAGCGCGTCTGTTTTTTTGGTCGTGAATATTCGATTTTATACGCTTTTGTTTAGTGTCTTCTTTGAAAGAATTTTCCATCGAATAAATAATGCGTACCAGATGCGTGCGGCTTGGTCTAAACTTTTGCCCGAAGTTATTCCGTAAATTTGGTTCATTTGAACTACCTCTGTTATGCAGAGTTTCAAAGTTTCCCAGTTTATATCGGTAAGGCCCGGCGCTTTGTTCTCATACATGCGTGAACTCCTCGCACAAAAAATTGAGCAATTGTCAACTTTACGCGGAGATATCGAATTTACCTTCCATAATTAACAAGCAAAAAGCTTCTTTTAAAGCTTTGTAGATAATGCACAAAGCTTTTGTAATCACCTTGTAAAAACCTTCGAACTTCATTGTGCATGAATCAAAGGGGATCGGCTGTGCTTTGTTGCCTGCGAATATTCATTTTTTGAAGAGCTGAAACATTTCTCTTATTTTCCTGCATGTTTTTGAACTTGGAATTTTTAAAGACTTTCCTGTATAGATAGGCATATTTGAGTGCCAAGCAGCGGCTAGATACACAACATCTGAACATGCTGCTCGTCCCCAGACAATGCAGTCATACAAAGTGTGAATATTATTATTGTAGAAACTCAAATGTTTTCCCTCCTTCATGGAACTTTTGCAATCTTTGTATTGAAAGCAACTTCCCTATTAGTGCGCACCATCAATTCTTGTTAGCCATAGGCTTGTTCTAGCTAATTATTATCACCATTGTGTTTTGTTTCTCCTCATATGAAATCTCTAACATTCAGGGCTAAAACATCTAACTTGAACATTTTATGCTTATCTTATGAAGTTCTAAGTTACCTGTTGCACTGAATTACTGATTTATTTTCTTGCATGAACTTAGGCGTTGCTTTGTGTGGAAAAAACTGGATGCTAATCACAAGCAATCTTTAATTTGCTTATTATTAGCATGGTGAAGATCATTTTATTTCTTTAGTAGTTTCCTGGAAAGGAGGAGATAAAACGAGCCAAAATTGTTCACTAGAGTGTAAATGAATTGTTACAATTGAAAGTCTTGAAATTAGAAAAATAATTGACATTATTTGCACCCAATTTTTGGTGGTGTGCTTCATTTTAGGCCAACAAAATCAGTGTGTATACAGTGCACTCATAGACGCAGTCTTTACATTTTGTAAACAATTATTCAAGTCACTTGCACCAGAATACGTAATAGCAGACGTAAATGTAAAAATTTTTTCAAAAGCTGCCGTTATATTAGTTAGATTTTTTCATTAAACAATTTAAAATTTAAAATTTCACTCCTATCAAACGTGTTACTTAGATACGGAGAATATTCCATATGATGTGCTTTCTTTTCAAAATGCGTCATTTCCCGCCCCCAAAAAATAAACCGTCATCTTTGAAGAAACTGAATACTTGAATGCATCATCTGAGTTCAAACTCGAAAAGAATTCAGTTGACATCTTCAAAACACATGAATAATGAAAATACCGAGCGTTCAAATTCTTTGAACTCGGTCGGATGAACAGTTATTGAACGCAAGAGCCACGTTTGATGCACCGGCAGCGGAGTGGTGAGGTTATGCCTGTAGTTGACGGAAGCTATTTCATTTGGGCGCGTGTTCCTTATTGTCATCCGTTATGGGACGGCGCGGAGCTCCCCTATATAGCGCCGGATGTACACCTCGGCCATCTGAAATTCCAGCCAGGAATGCTCTGCAACAGATTCCCAGTAGAGCGGTGCCTAGTTTATTGGTGCCGGTAGGTCGCTTGGAGTCGCATTCCGGTCGTTCAGATGAAACTAAATTCCTGTAATTGGCACACATGCGATATCAGATCTGAGGGCAGTCTCAGTGGAGCCACAGCACGCAACGCGGAGTGAGGACTGCGTCCTCTTCGACGTATCGAGTCTGCTCTGTGAGTCAACGAGAGCTCTTCCACAGGCTCTCGAAATTCAGGTTTTGTTCTATAACAGAATAAAATACATTAAAGAAGATGGTTTCGGTTTTTTTCTAGCGTAACGATTCATTTTCGAATTAGTTTTTATGGAAGTACTTAGCTTTTATTTACCAGGAGTAAACTTTTTACCCTCTCGTGAACTTCTTTCTTAACTCACTGTTTTTATGCGCTGAGGATCTTGGGTGGGAACACACCATGAGTATAGATTCTTAACAAAGTAAATGGCGCTTTCCTTTTTCCGCTCTTTGAAAAACTTTTGCTGTGGATAGGGAAGCTCAAAATAACTAATCTAATCCAATTCACACAAGTTTGTAGGTTTATATATGACCATTTGACTTTAATAACGATTATCTTTATTCTTTAAGCAAATTTTCTACTAAGCTTGATTGTACTTCAATAAAACATTAATTTCCGCTCGTTTTGTGCTACATTGGGTATTTGATTGCTCTTCCTCGAGCTTCATCTTTCTCATTTTTGAAGTAGCTTATAGTAAAAAAGTTATGAATTATTGAATAAATCAACGTTCTGAGAATAAACGACGCTTCAATTTCTCCTAAAAACCAGTTCTTCTAGACAGAATATCTTATCCAACTGAAGTATTGCGTGCCACAACACTCACTAATACTACCTGGGAAACAAAATATAATCGTGAAAACTCTCGATATTCCGTGAAATTGGTTCAATTTTCAGGTATCACGAATACTCGATAAAGAAGCCATTCTCGTATCACAAGAAGTAAATTGTTCCTCTGCTAATTTAATATAAAGCGAAGTGATAGCATGTGACGGCGAGCGCACAGCTCTGATGTCAGCGCCTTTGTTTATTGTTCTGCTAACAAGATGCAAATACGGCACCGCTCAGCCCGTCACCAATTATTAGAATGCCCATCTCTTTCCGGGGAGCTTGAAGCGACATTTTGTGCACTCTTTGCATCATCCGAAATTCTGCATGCTTTGTTGGTCTGTTTCGAACAACATTAGAATGCCCTTCTCTTTCTAGGGTCTTTGACACGACATTTTGTGCACTCTTTGCATCATCCGAAATTGTGCATACTTTGTTGGTCTATTTCGAACAACATTAGAATGCCCTTCTCTTTCTAGGGTCTTTGACTCGAGATTTTGTGCACTCTTTGCATCATGAAAAATTTCTCATGGTTTATTGCTATGTTTTGGATCATATCATGTTAATTTCAAAATACGTCGAGGTCATAGAATTGTATAATTATTGTTTTTCTGCCTAGTGGGAATATTTTTCCAAATTTCCATGGCTGAAGATGACTACTGAGTATCAGATGAATGTTTCGAACTTGAATACTACATCATGTGCCTCAACTTTTGTTCCCATTCTGAAAACAGCTTCGTATTGGTGTGCAAATCGTTTTTTAACGAAAATTTCAATGCGCTTTTGTACAGTTTTTAGGCAGTATGTGTTTGTTTACTGATAGTTCGTACTGAGAGTTAAAGGTGATTTTAATAACATATATTGCATTCCTTTCGTTTTTATTAACAATAAAGTGTTGCTTTTTTGAATTTAGTATCATTCAATCATTATGCTTCGTTCAGGTAAATGAATGTCACTCACAGAATCGAAGCCATGAAAAAAGTAGAAGCTAAAAAACATTCTAAATTTCTTGGGAAGTATTCCACGGTTCCTCTGAAATGACAGTCGAATTCGAAGAAATTGCATTCGAGCTTTGATTAATCTTTCAGACGCACGTCTTGACGTCATCAAAAGAATAAAAAATGATGAAAAACGATGAGCAACCGAGCTCTGCACTGCTAAACAGATGTTCACTTTGTTTTACATCGCAGATTCACCAAGAATTTAAAAGCAAAGAAAAAGCTCCTAAAACTCCTAATTTTCCAAAGAAACATAAGATCAGAAAGGTTTCTGAGATCAGCTCCATCACCAGCTCAGTAAAATACCTAACATGATCAACGCTACGCCAAAGCTCCGCCTTCGCTACACTTCCGCTACGGACGCGAGCGTCAAGCGGCATTCGTACCCCACACCCCAGCACTGGTGACGAAAGCTATAACTTTCCGCAACCAATTGCGGTGAGGTCTTCCCATCGCACACAGGGTCACATCTTGGCTCCATCAACTCCGGAAATATCATAAGACCTTCCTCATATGGGATGATGAGATTGCTGTATAAATTCAATCACTAGAGCAGCCGCATTTGTCAGCTCAGATTTCAATTTTTATTCGCTGAATTTCTTTAGCCATTCACATTGATATTGATGGGGTTTGAAGGCTTCCAGCTTCCAATAAGCATTTCGGCGTCTCCAGCGATGCGCAGGGGTAGCTTCAACGATGGAATTGCGTCCTTGCGTCTCGATCATTTTCCTGTTGTGCACAGACTTGGAAATAAACGTGAAAATTTCATTTCAAAGTGTTAACACAGGGCGTTCAATCTGCTTGTTACCTTCATAACTTATTGAATCCATTATTATTGTGGAATAAGAAACGGCATTTATTACCATCATAGCTTATTCACTTGAATGCTATTTCGGAATAGGAACCGTCATTTGTTGCAATCATGGTATATTCGATCTCTTATTATTGCGAAATAGGAAACGTCATTTGTTACGATCATAGATTATTCCAGTCGATATTTTGTGGAAGAGAAAATATCATTCGGATCTTAACAAAACAAAGCTTTGTAACTACAATGGACGGGTCAGCGCACTTTGTTAAGTACTGCTATTCGTACGCCCTCATGAACCAGGTTTTTATCTACACAAAGAGACTTTTCAATTGAATCCAATTAGAATCAAAGACCCCGAATAATGAAAGGAAATTAAAATAGATCATTTTTGCTTGAATTGAGCACATAAGTTTTACTGCAGACTGACACAAAATGTAGAATCTAGCTCACTAGGGTCATGAAGTTAACATTTCCCGCGAAGCCAAGTTCTTAACGAAGTTTAGTTCGTTATTTTCTATTCTACCTAACTTTTTTCAGTAGATGTCGTTCTTGAAAAATTTTCATTTTGAAATTATTGCTCAGCGCCTGTTATATTTTCCGTCGCAGCCGCTGTTCGAAGATGAACTAGAAAAGAACTTTGTCTGCATGACAAATAAAGAACTTTATTCCCTGTAAATATATCGCTTAATCAATGTCTTCAAATGTTAAAATTTTGAATGGTTGAGCGTCTGCAGTCAAAAAACATGCTCTTTCATTGGACCTGTTATCAAGTTTTAGATTTAAGAGCATCGAGCATGTATACGTGAATGATTGGACGTATGAATTAAATGCGCGTTTATTTTAACAACGCCTATCACTCAGTTGTATTGACAATGAACAAATCTTTTTAAAACAAGTGCTCGATGACTGACTTTTTATAAATCAGCAATGAGGCGACAATCATGCAGTATTTTACTGTGATATCAAATCATCCAAGGGATGCTTATCACTTAAAAATACTCATCCAGCTGTGTCGATAGCAATTTTTTTCATTCGAATTAAGTCGCCAACGAACATTGCAAAGTTATAGCATGCATACGTTCTCATTTACTGAATTTCATTTCCTATACAGAATAAATTTTAGATGAGAATTCAATCTGGCAGTCAAAAAGTAAACTGCAAAAAGGCAGAAAAATATTAATGGTCAATCAAAATTAATAGCTTGAAAGCAGATAGGTTTAATTTGAAAACTGCCCGAGCGTTTTTCCCAAAGGTTCTGATTCGATTTCACAACCAATCACCATTTGGACGAGTGAATGACATCAACAAGCCACTGACTTGCACCGCCGTACGTAGCCGTGTCATGCGTTATCCCTGGCGCGACTGTTTGCTTGTGAACCAGGTAAGAATAATTCGATTATTCCCTAGTTAACTTTTATTTAGTTGTCTCTCAACTTTGAGATGATAATTTCCTTAATATCGTTCAAACTAAAGATGAATATTTAAGGCATCATCTTTCCTAATGCAAACAGTTACACTCGTATTCACTTTCAATTAATTTTTGTTTTGTTCTAAGTTGTATGTGAAATTCCGAGTAGATTTCTGAGACCATGTTGCATAAAACATTCGAGTATCTCTCACGGACCTTCACAACGTCGAATAAATCGACGAAAAATGCTTAAATTCATTTCCGAAACGTTATCCTGAACTAAGTGAACGGAGCACTCGTTTTCCATCGGAGTAAAATTAACTAATAATTTCTGTGGAATGCGAGCATTCTGTTATGCCGATAGATGAATTCGATAAATTAAGATCGAACTCTATTGGTTCCATAGCCGAGCTTGATGAAATGATTTCAGATATACGATCGTGGTCCTTTATATTCTGAATTGTATTAGTCGGACCATCAAAAGCCCGGCAATAAAAAAAAACATAGCGCAGTTCGCGGACACACAAAGAATATTCATTTCATAAAAATACAGAAAAATGTGTTCCGTATTGCATCGATTTTGCGGATGGAGTGATCCGAGATGGACTCATTTTTGGCTGGGGCTATTGTAACAACTCTAGCTAACTATATAGGCAGTATTACTTTATGAATTGGAGTTGAATTGCTGAACAACGGAAGTATTATCTTCTTGGAAAATGATAAGTTGTCTCATTTTCTCTGATAAATTTAATACTATTTTGTAACTAAATTGGACTAAAAAATCGTTATTCATCATTTCCTTGAATTTATGCAACGCATTCATCCCATCAGTTATGTTTTGAATTGCTCTGATTGTTTTTACGATGGATTCTTTTTACATAATATTTATATCAAGACATCCAAATCAGCAAGTGAATAAATTCACTGTTACTATCATTCAATAGCAAAAATTTATGAGGAATCTCTTCATCGTACACCATGAAAATTATCTGTCATTGAAAAATTGATTCACTGCATAAAACTGAATGCTATTGTCTGCAGAAATATTAGTTTTTTTAAATAGCTCATATATTTCTCCGTTTACCTGCTCCTGCTCTAAAATTTAGTTCACGATTTTTTTGCGATGAATGATAGCAATTTGAGATTTTTTGTCAACCCATTGAACACCAACCCTCAATTTACGCTCAGCATAGAATGTTCTGCTTACTTGTTGAAACCGATCATTCGTTGAAGTCATTCGTTTCACATCAGTTCAATAGATCTTTCGTGTTAGCTGTGACACGAAACATCCATCACCTTCAAGAGAAGTTGATTTTCTTTTCTTCAAGGAATGTTAGATTCGAATAACGCTTGTCAATAATCATAGAAAGAAAGCTATTAAACTTGTTCAAAATCCACTTCTGAGCCTCATGGCTACAGCACTTGTCTTTGCTCTGATTGTCGATGTCTTTTCAAAGTAAACTTTTTACCACAGTAAATGGTTATCTCTTTACGAATTCCAACTTCTGTCATTTTTTCATTGTTAAATTGTTAATTACTATCTTCGAGGAATCATCCGCTGAAAATATTTTACACTCAATTCATTCGTTTAAAATCCAGGGAATATGACCTCAAAATGCACCCCTGTTACGCGTATCTAATGTTACGTTTAGTTCCACGTTACGAAGTGCAATTGATACCTCGTCTACCATTTTGTTATGAGGGGAATATAGCTAATTTAGAACCACTTAATACTTCTTTCAATTCTAAAATAAACTTCCAGGCTCCCCCCGTAATGATTTTTATATTTTAACTTTTCGATGAGTATATACCCATGTTAAACGCTTTGTTAAGTAGGGTGCCTTTTGGCCTTCTGAATAAACTTTATTCTTTACACATTTTTGCAGTTTAGTTAATCCAATTACACTTTTCGAGAATGGCCATGGCTATGATTGCCTATGATTGAATACACTAACATGAGAACTGGCATTGAAAGCTAATTTTTTGCTTAGTTTGTCTTTGTAGTAATTTTTTTCTGGCACATAACCGCTTGCAATTGTTGAAGATGAATAACTTTTTACTTACATTTTACATTTTGTCGATCTATTTGAGAACCTGTAAAGGATGAAGTGGCAATTAGATATTCAGAGCTTAAATTTTGGTATTCGTATACTTTTTGGGCAAGTGAGAATTCCTAAATTTGGGTGCTCTTATACTAAACCTAGCTTTAGATGACTAACAATTACCTCTACGTAACCACTCCCGGTTTTGTTATTTCACATGATTCCTTTTCTCGGCACTTTTCATGGACTGAGATCGTTTCATTATACTTCTCCGCTGAGCATTTGAAGAACCCTCTCATCTCGACTGTTGTAAATTGCACATTTTTTTAAAAATTTAATGAAAGTTTGACATGTCTTCTTTTTCTCGAAATACAATGGGTGTTTAGTTTTGTAAAAACCATCTTTTCCGGATCATTAGTATTCTGTTTTAAAACAACTCTGGCTGGCTCTTCAAATTTTATATTGTTTAACACCCTTCCTTCTCAATTAAAAGTTCAAATGCGCAAGAGATATTGTGTGGGAACAAACTTTGTGTGTAAATTCCGCGTTTCCGTTACTCCATACTAAATGATACCTTCATATTTCCTCTCTTTGGGACACCTTGTTTAACTCACTAACAATCTGACATAATTGCTTTCAAATTTGCTTAAGATTCTGCATGCTTTGAAAATAACCGTACTTTTAAGCCAATATCCGATTTGTTGAAGTGATAGCAGCTCAACATGCTTCTGCTATCTATCCACTCAACTACATTAGAAATGTTTTAAAAAATTCTACACAAATGCATTCACAAATTCTTAGTGCAACCCCAGCAGAGAACCTACTCCGGCTGCAGAACAATTTGTGGGTGAAATAAATAGCAGTTGTGCATTTTTTGTTCTCATTCCATTGGATATCACTGATCTCCAATGATTTGGGCATCAGCTTTACGGTTTCTCAGCGAGATTCCACCCAAAGAAATTTTGTGCAGCGTGAAGGTTTGAAAAGCGGCGAGCTGGCCGTAGGTTTCTTTTATCTAGACCATCGACGATCAAAGGCCGCTTTGCCAGCAGTAATCGGCCGCGATCTTTAGCGCCACCTAACCGCCGCTAGGGACGAACAAAGCATCGAGTTTGGGTGGTCAGCAAATAACTTTAGCCATTAGTAACGATAGAAATTTAGAATAGGAGTACATTTTTGGGACGTAGCCAAAGTTCAAGACCCTGGATAAACTGCGAAGGATTGAACGACGCTCAGAGTTGCCTGTTATGAGATTGGATTACAAAACGCGTGGTGTCGACGAATTTCTTTTCGACTCTAAAAAGGAATGGGAAGTAGCCACGTCCACTGTCACTTTTACAGTCACTTCCACTGAATGGATTCCATTTCCGTTCCCAGGGAGCGGGGATTCGAAATTCAAAACGGTAGGTACTTTCGCGTTCTGCCGGCGAATTTATAATTAGCCAACTGAAAAGTGTAGAGTACGAAAACCAGAAAAATTTTAGGAAAAGAATGGGAAAGAAAATCGTTTTTCAGATAAATTCAGCAGTTTTATTTGAATGAGAACCGACGATGACAGTGTAATTTCCAATTTTAAACAAAGTAAACAGTTTCAACAATTAGATACGATTTTTTCTTTTAAATGACGTTGAGGGATCCATTGCGTTGTAGGATCCATTGCGTTGTGGGATCCATTGTATTGTGGGATCCATTGCGTTGTGGGATCCATTGCGTTGTGGGATCCATTGCGTTGTGGGATCCATTGTGATGTGGGATCCATTGCGTTGTGGGATTCATAACGTTGTGGGATCCATAGCGTTGTGGGATCCATTGCGTTGTAGGATCCATTGCGTTGTGGGATCCATTGTATTGTGGGATCCATTGCGTTGTGGGATCCATTGCGTTGTGGGATCCATTGCGTTGTGGGATTCATAACGTTGTGGGATCCATAGCGTTGTGGGATCCATTGCGTTGCCAGAAGAGGTGCCTCGAAAGGATCAGTTGAGCTCTGTTGGATGGTTATAGCGATCAGAAATTTCCTGCATGGAAATGAGAAAGCATGAACAGGCTTTACTGAAGGCCTATGACACGGGCCAAGTCCCGGAAATTTGACCACTGCCGACAAATAGCATCCTGGCCCCAATGATGATGATGGTATAGACCTCAGAGCTTGAATGCATCGACTCAACCTTAATATGGAAGTTGACATATCGAGCCAGAATGCCAGAAACTGAACGTTTTTGAGGACGTTTCATTGACGCTCTACATATCAACGGGATTGGATTGGGGTCAAGGTCCGAGCATTTAATACGAGGAATCATAAACGAAATGAAGTTTTCTCTGACACTCGAGTGTGATAGGAGGAGCTGATCTCATGTTCGTTTTCTGAAGGCTTGGTTTTCTTAAGGAAAAAAGAGTTCACGCTCACAATGGGAAGATTTTTTCTTAAAACCAGATAAGAAGTCGTCCTTCAATCACTGTTATAATTTGATTTCTTGAAATAAAATTCAAATTTTTCCAAAAACATTTTTGAACGTTAAATTCCTAGATATGAATGCACATTTGTTTAAAAATGAAGCTCAAGGCATACACCGTTTGCATCATAATTCGAATGTTTTCTGATGTTTTTTTGCTCAAATGCATGGGAATTTCCCGAGTTATTAGCTCGTGATGGATTATAGTAAACATAATAGGACGTAGGATAAACAACAGCCTTATAACTTGACATGAGTGTGATTAATTACAATGGATTTCGACTCTATTGAACACCTGGACGCAAATTTCTGGTACCTATCCTAAAAATAATGTATCCTTTGTTATTATCATTTCAGTTGATGCCACAAAAATGCCTACGGACTTTGAATAGCTTTCAATTTATTCAATTTCAAGCCCGTGATTTATTTTGTGTCTTTCATACAGCTCCTGATGCGTACATTCATTTCTGTACGGTTAATTGTAGTCTTTGGAATTTACTCATAAGTTTTTGTCTGCAGTTCACCGCTACTCTGGAATCTTCTGTACTTGCTCATGCAGTGCAATAATACTGTAGTAACTTGTCAGTTTTCCTTGCCAGGGCGAAGCGAATAGTATTTCACACCTCATAATAGCAAGGGTGAAAGCAATTTCTAAGGCCTGATGAGCTTATAACGTTCGCATTTCGAAGTATAGCCAAGAGCTTGTCTGCTCCGCTGTGGGGCGTTTGAGAGTGTGCGAAGGATTGCATTTTTATCCATCCAGTTTTCCATTTTCTGAAGCGCGCCTCATCTTGACTTGCACGGATAAGACTTGACTTGCACGTAAGAAGTGATTCGCACGGCGCACCCGTCTAGGCCGCATTACTTTTGATAAACTATGTGCCCGTATCGAAAAACATCGCTTTGCTTTTCAAAAATCTTGTAATTGCCTCTTTTTTGGTTATGTGTTTCCGACATTTATTTTCCCAAATTAATGAATTACAGTTTTTCGATAAAATTTAATAGTTCCGCGTATAAGAATACCCAGCTTGTTGCTTGCATGCTCCCGTAGTCCCCAGCCACACTCTGTGAAGTAAAAATTTGAGTATTATATAGTGACTGATAACTTTTGTTTACGAACTGCAATTATAACCATCAAGTAATTATAACAGCCGTTGGCATTTATTAGTAAGTTTTTGTACCTTTGTGCTTTTACATCCGTCTCTTTTAGGTTTATGTGTTCTTATTACACAGGAAAATAATAATACGCATCTCCTCTACAGGTTTGCTGCTCTAAAAATGTTTTTGCTAACATTCAAATAACTCGTGTACTGCCCTAAGCTTTAAGTAATAATGGAATTGTCGCTCAGAACATTTATTCAATTTTTTCATATCATTTCCGTATCCTGGACACAGGTCTTATAGTAAGACTATATATATAAGCCGTGGGAAATCCCGATTTTTAAAGTTTACCTTCCCAACAAAATCTTTTGGCTTCTGCTGCATGGAAGATCATTGAATGTCGATATAACCGTTGCAATAAAAGAATGACCGTTGTGTGTTTTTTGTGTGTTAGAATTTTTGTCCACGATGTCTATAAGAGGCTTGTTTTTAGATATATAGCTCATTTCTTTAGTTTAATTTGGACGATTTCGATTCTGTTCGTTGGATTGTAGCCGGAAATATGACTTCCGGAAATAAAGCAATTGTATGGATTTCATTTGAACAATGACCGCTCTTATATACGAGCACCTATACGAAACATCATAATTTTACTATTTCTCCAATCAAAAGTAAAAAAAGCTTTCGAGACAATAATTCAGTTACTTCTCCATGAGATAAAGAAAAGTAAAATGCAAGTAATCCATAAGTAATCCATGTGGTGCAAAAAATATTCAACATGCTCGCACGCAGCTGCACTCCACACACACCTACATGGGCCAGATCTCTTACTGCCTGCAATGCAGTTGTTGTATTCCCTATTTGTATTTTAGATCTATATATTTTTCGTTGGCCGATTTTTCCGAGGCAATTCTTTTCTCTGCATTATTTCTCGTTATTTCCTCGTCGCTTTCTTTTCTTAAGGTCGATAGTCGAGACAGAAGGCCTCAATTATTCTATTTTGTTTGTATTAAAGATCGAAGTAGATTGAGACTTTTCAATGTCATTAGTTACAATTAAATGTAATATTATAGCAAAGCGAATAGGGCCTCAATAAGGAAAGTGACGACACGGTTACAACGTAAATTTCTGTTAAAATAATGACGTCCTTCAAATAGCAATAGATTACATATTCAGATAGTGATTGACTCGCGATGTACATGTCATATTAATGAATTTAGATGATCGTGACACCATCAAATCTCAGAAACTATTCTAAACTATCAGAAAATACAGTTACAGGAGATCGCATCATGATCTCAAAATAAGCAGGTGAAGCCTTCATTACTCGAACATTAATACATTGATAATTACTATAAATACATTTTATATGAGGTGAATCCTCCGCGGAATCATTTGTCTTGCGAAATACAGAACATTCAACTCATCAATGAATCTAGCGCAATACATTTAAGGCACATAATCTAGACCTATCACACGAAGTAAAGGGAACGTGAGGGTGCGTATTACAAAGTCACATTGGGATACTTAGCTCAGTCCTGAATGGCGCCTATGAGTCAACACACGACTCATTGAATAACAAGTGAGTACCCTCACTGTCTGGCTGGCTCGCCAGGACAGCGAGGTAGGAGCGCACGAAATAGACACGACCGTGCTTCTCTATAGCTGGGCCGCTAATGCCGGATCGTCGTCTACCAAGCGTAGGAGTCTGCGATGCTGTTCGCAAAGAGAACAAACAGGTTCTCTTATAGACAATGCTTTACGTCAGCTGTTCCTATCGGAAACGGCAAGTATCATCATATAATTAGAAGAGAATAGATATACGATTGGATGACAGTTAATTTACCCAGAGTGAATAAGATCCTAAGTCTCTCTAAGGAAGGAAAGGAATATACGTTGAGCAAATGGAGGCATTAGGCAGTCCGGTAACCTATCGTTGCCTGTGACGTGGCACTCGTAGAGGGTGCGTATGTGCGCCTTCGAACGATGAGGTTGATGTTGTCAATGTTGGTAGAGCTGAAGGTGACGGTTGACGATGTCTGGGCGAAGTTCGTGGAGACAAGAATATGCAGCCTTTATTGACGAGAAGATATTTCTATGGAAGTCAGTCTTTTCGAAGGAATTTCAGTCGCTAGCTAGGCAGACTTTTCTTCTTAACGCCCATTCAAACACAGCGTAGAGTATAGTCACAGCAGAACCATGACACAGTGAGGGTTTTTTTACAAAGCTGCGGGCAGGTTTCCGGCGTTGTAGTGGTCAATCATTCCATTTTCGATTCCTTTTGTCTGCTGTTTGGCTTATTCTAATTTCTGGAGTATGTTTCCAGAAGTTTTCTATAACATTTGGTGCGAACGCGTTCGCATTTTTCCTGCGAATTTGAGGACACTATAAATTGGTTGCTCATTAGTTGGCTGCATTTTAGGGCTTTATCCAATCTGGAATTAATGACAGACTCGTGATTTTACGTCTATGTTGATTTTATTGCCGATCTAATATGTTGACATCTCGTTATTAAATTTAGTGTCACTACATAAATAAATTTACTTCTGTATAATAAATTCATAAGGTATAAATAAATTCATAACTTATAAGGAAAAATTCACCTCCGGTATAGGTCTTCTAAAGTTTGTTAATTCTTACTGATTATTCAACACTCACACACTGAAATGCCCATAGTTACACATGATAAACTTCCTAGAAATATGCAATAAACAGAATTGGAATATCCCAATTTTACCTCAAGATATGGCTTTCGAAAATGTTTTTTAGAACTCAGTGTATTTATACATCGCCTCACTCATTTATCGTTTACATAAGAAAATGAAAACATAAATATTTTCGACCATAAAACGTTTTGTTTGTAGCAGCGAAAAAGTGTTTGATGAGCGTATCAGTGATACAGAGGGTTTGCCTACCTCATCCATGGGAGTGCGTATTGACATCCCGGACGGTATTTGCAGAAATGGGTTCGCTCGAAATGTTCATCTGAACAATAAGTTTCGAATAAATTTGGGAGGTAATACACAGTGTTTTATGCAAAAATCATTTCGCGCTGTATCGAACATTGCCGGACACTGGCATTTTCTCACCGGGTCCTTTACCCGAGTTTATTTCTGTTGCTTTAAATTCCAACGAAAATTATCCGTGGACAAAAGTAGAAGGCGAAAAAAAAACGGAAATACTTGAACAGTTCTCTTGAAAACAGTTTTCACGAATAAATGGTAGCAAAAACTTGAAAAAATATGGTATTAATCATGGGGAGCAAAATTTGACAGCAATATACAGGTATAACATTAATTACAGGACAAATGAGTGATTCAACACCTCTCACCGCCTCCAATTAATGGTTTCAATCTTGAGCCAAATTTATCCTTGGAAAATAACGTCATAAAGTCATTAGCATTTTTTAAAGACTAGCGAACAGGTCGCATAAACTACAACGGAATAGGAAAATGTTCAGTGAGGCATATAAATCATTTCAACTGGATTTCACATAAAATAAAACTACACCCCTTGATTCCTTTGCCTATTGAAAGTCAGACATAACATTTCCATGACATAGTCATCCTATATCAATAATACCAGTGATTCGAGTGTTATTATAATTCCATTAAAGGCAATGAAACTCGTGCCACAAATACGCTAATCAAGCATTTCTCGCCGTTAAGGTCAAAAGTTTCCATGGTTACAGACCCGACGGCTTCAATGATATTGGATAACATTCATAATGCTTGGCACAGAGAAGAGGTAATTACAAATGGAAATGATCCTAGATACTGAATTCTTTCTGAAATGCTGAACAGTTTGAAGTTAAAGTTGATCTCAGAGCAATGATCTCGTCACTGACTAAGTACTAGGATTTTTAAATTTTGTAATTTCTGTCTGCAATTTTTTATGAGATATTCATGAGGTGTTGAATATTATTGTTGAACTTACAAATTTCATGTAATTCAAGAAAAAGGATTAATACACTTGGGTTTTTGATCATTTGGACAATATTCATCAAGCTATGAAAATATTCCTTGCAGAATTTTTTTTATATCTTAGAAGTTTCTGAGAAATATTCGCCTTGAACAATTTATAACGAAATGTTTGCGAGCAATGAATAATTGATTTAAATCATGCTCCAGAAATTTAATTCTTTATTCATCAAGGAACATTTCTGAGGGCATGACATTTTTCGAAATTGAGGTCGCTCGAGAAACTAAAGTCTATTCATTTATAAGTATAGAAAATATTGCATGCTAAATATGAATAATACATTTACTTTAAAAGATTGCGTTTACATTTTATATTAAGAATGCAGCGTGCCGCGTTTTTTGATCGTTTAAATTGTGATTTTTTAATATCTTAAAATAATTTAGCGTGAAATTTCAGACTGATTTGAGAGAAGCAAAACTTTTCCTTGAACAGATGCCACAAGTCGTTGAACGATATAATACGTAAGATTTCCATGAAAACTTAAAGAATTGAGAGGATTTTTTTGCATTTTCGTACAGATTGAAACTTCACCCCGGCATATTTTGGTAATTTCAATTTGAAGGAAAGAATTGTGCTTATTATTTAAAATGTAATAGCTCAACGATTGGCAGAAATTTTTCTATGAACATTTCATAGAAACTTAGAAAAATCTTTTTTTCTCAGAACGTTTACTATGATTGTAAGTTCCCTAAATAAGCTGTGTTCATCTTGAAAGTACGAACAGGTGCATCCAAGCTAAATTATTTAGTTGTACTCTGAAAAGGTATTTTTTGAATCATTCTGAATTTTCTAATTCTATTTTTTAACACCAAATGGGTGTTTGTATCGTGACTGTTTAATTCACAACGTTCTGTTGAGTAATAGCTATATTAAAATGCATTGACTATTTCGTAAGACTGAAACAAGTGGGGAATTCAAATTACGAAAAGATTAACTAAAAATCAATAGTTATCCTAGATACTTACTGACTTTGCAGGTATATTCGGTCCTAAAGCATTTGGTAACTTGAGCGTCGGAGAAGTCGCTCGGCAAAATCAGACCTCTATGTGGTGCAGTTTGTCAACAAATCACATTTCAAATCCTAAACCGATTATTTACAGACTAGACAACAAATACGTTTCTTAATAATTATAGATTTCATAATGACGTTCATTCTACTGTTTTTATTCCTTAGCAGACATTATTATTGGCGGGTGCATGTACATACATGGGTCAGTTTAACGCAATCTAAAGTGACCAAACTAATGTAGATGCTCGTTATTAAACGTTATGCGAGTAATATAACTGAAATAAACCCAAAAGTTTCCCATCGTGCTTGGCATAAAATTTGCAGTGAAACAAACAATTTTTTATCGAAAAAGGCTTCCTATTGCATCACTTAGTCACAAAGTCGGTTTCGAATTCACATCGTCTTTTTCACTCATGAAACTGAAGTTTCAATAGATGCGTTGGGAACCCTTCTTACGATCCCTTGTAATATGTAATGAGTAACGCTGAGAATTAGGTCAATTATAATATTTCTTTAAATTTCAGAAGTTTAATATGTTAGTTCGAATCATTAGCTCGAATCAGAGACACTAGCATTCATCATTTTTTAGTCCTTTGACAAAATCTTTGAGCTTAAGAATAAATGGAGGTGTTCATTAAATGGGCTGGCTTTTAAATTTTAGTACCGAATAATGGATAAGGTAAATGGTGTTTTCTCCGCCATGTTTTCTTCAACAAAATGTTCTTGTGGAAGTAATGTCGTCTGTCACTGGAGTACAACTACAGTTACTTGTTGTCCGTAGAGGAAATGTAGCTCAATAAACATATCGTAAAACTGATAACACCTCAAGCTTGCTTATAAAAGTCTAAGATTTAAATAGGGTATGTTTGACTTCCGTCCCTCGATCGCATCGCTTACCTCCCTCGCGAAAGGGCGTTTTTTGGCTGTCACAGCCACATTTCTACACTAACGTGCCTCACCCTCTCACTTCAGTGTTCAGTCCCTTAATTCAGTGCAAGCGAGTCCTTTCAACATTTGTTAAGTCCCTTCAACAAATACAAGTTGAATAACTTTGAGTATTTCGCACACGAGAAGTAATAGTCATAATAAAATTTTATCATGGTTTTGTATGGTCTTCAAAGCATCTAATTCCAGTTCTTCTAGAATATCAAGGTTAGAAATCATAACACAAAATTATCACTGGTCAACGAGTCATCCCATTCATGCAGAATTTTCTTGCAATTCCAATCAACTTCCCCTATTCTTCCGCCACCGATTGTAAACCGTAATGTTCATCGTGCACAACTTGTCCTACATCAGCTCTCTATCGCCCAATATTCATTTTCTGGGTATGAGAATCTGTGAGGCAGGAAATACTAGGAAGTGTTTCATTCAGATTTTCGCCGTTAGTATCCCTTAGGAACAAGTGATGCACAATTGCCTTCAAACATATTACTGCCTTCAAGCCATTTTACGTTCGAACATCCGTCGGCAATACGCCCCGTCAACGTCTGAAAGCACCAAGCATTCGTTTCAATTACGTCGTACAAATTGTCAGCTGTTCTCAGCGCTCCTATAAGCCCCTTGGCGCGAGTGTAACAATTGTCTGGAAAATGTCAGTGGCTGTCGACGCGGATCAGCAAGTGGACGCGTGCTCGTATATAAGTGGAGCGAGTCCATTTGCTGCAGCAATGCGCATCTCACCATATCGCGTCAGCGAAGATTTTGTCCAGCGCTTCGGCGGAAGACCTTTTGAGCCTTGAGAGGGACACACATCGGCAGGGATTTCGGCAAGATCTCCCCAAGCATTTTTGCAGCAATGCTCGAGAGGCTTTGTCAGTGCTCTGAATCAGGGCAATTGTAAGACGTTTACTGGCTAAAAAGATGCGCATGAACTCTCCAACAGACAGGTTTTAAATCTTGTTCTACAAGACTGAAGCCAATTCAGATGGGATTGTTTTTAATTATAACATGCAAGCTTGACCTCACATTTTTACAACTGTTTGAACGTTGTTGTCTATTATATTTTGCATATGGTTAACAAATGTTTGTGTTATATTAATAGGGTTGTGATGGGCAAGTGAGTACTTAAAAAAATGAGGGTCACAAGTGCGAGAAGGTAACTTCATAATTCGTACGAGCTCCTTTTTCATTTTGAGAGATAGTTCTGCAAGGTAATGATAAAAATAAAAAGCTAACACAGATAAATCGTCATTGCCTTAAAAAAGTAAGCAGGGACGTGCTGTCTGTTACATATTCCCTCATTTGAAAAATCGTCGAAAATTGTTCGTTGTTTTGATCTTTTGACGCAACCCAATTATTTAATTGTCCGATGAACATCTCAGGTACACAGCGAGCGCAAACCATTTCACCTCATTCCGCCCATTTATGCGTCATTGTTTGTTCTGACAGAATTATGACGCCCATGATGTTATTTTCTGCAATGGTGTTGAAAAATAAACTTTACTGGCGGCGATTACCAACAATACAATTTGTTCACATAACAGGTGGAGTTCATTTTCTCGGCACATTTCACTGTGTGCCCTGAATGAATTTAAAGACCTTTCATTAAATTAAACTAAATTTCACATTTTGAAAAGAGCCTATGCTCACGGTTATCCTATCTCGTACTTTTGAAAAAAATCACAAGATTTCACGAAGAAATTAGATCCGATCCTCCAATTCTAAGAACAGTAATTGTGTGTATGGTCAAATGACATTGAGTTCTTTCTGATATCTATGGTAAGTTGTCGTCCATACATCATCATAATTTTCAAAGAACTGAAAATTATGGTAGTGTTTACTGGCTCTAACAATGAACGCATGGGCCAGAACGGCAATGGAGAGCTCTCATTGCGCGAGTTGAAGGGCATAGCAAGCATTATAACAAATCATCATAGTTCATTATAAACGCTACTGGCAACTGATGCTCTCATTTGACACGAGATTGAAATATTTCCTTGTTTGCTAAAACAATATCGTATTGGTGTCTCTATTTGCTGAAATGACATCGTGTTGTTCTATCATTAGTGTTTGAAAAATTCCATTTGAATGACCAGGAACCTTTGATCAAGAGTAGGATGATTTAATGGGTTGATGCTATGATGCTACAATCGATACCAGATACACGCACTTTACGCTACGTGCAGATATTCATAAAGTTACAAGCGTAAAATTAATTAGCATCGTGGTTTATACCCTCTTGCGCTAATTAAGTTGCATTGCGTACTTGTTTACTGTACTCTGGTTATGTTTTAGAAGCTCTCGTAAGCTTAAGCACATGTTGTTCTATATGCGCACGAAATCAATGCGCCTGGAAATAATAGCAACAAATTAACATCTTATTTATAAATAACATAATTATAGAAGTAACGACTGACTGCTGTTGATGCGTGCATTATTTAATCACTCATGGTTTATTATTAATAATGTAGAACTGAACGTCCCGTTGACGCTCCAATGAAGCACATTTTCTGTATATTCGACAAAATTCTAAAACGTTGGAGGGTTACTGCTGCTCACGGCCGGTTTCTATTGCTGGAGTTGTCAGATGCAGGAAAAAAGTATGGTTGGTAATTATGCCTGCCCATTTTTGAGGGAAATTGAGAGCAGGCTTTGATAGCTTCCTTAGCACACACACGCTGTGATCGGCCTGCCTGTGTGCTCGTGGTTATGATATACAGATATGTTCTTCAATGTCTCTGCATAAGAAAACTGTAGTTTAACATTTCCAGCCTCTCTGCTTCTCTCTGTGGCTGAACATCAATAGTAACATTGCTGTACATCTCTAGTAATTCAAGGAGACGTTTAAGATAAACATTTTCAGTAACTCTATTGAACAAGATTGTTAGCTCTCTCTTGCATCTCTGTCGAGAATCATTTTCTTTAACTATTAAAGGTAACTCGGTTGACTCTCTCTAGCATCTTTGTCGGGTCTTTTTCATGAATAACCATTCTAGATTTTAAAACCAATCACCTGCATTGAATATTTGCGGTAGTTCTGATAATATTACTGCGATTTAATATCTCCAGCATTTTCACTGAACATATCCACTGGCTTTTTCAATCATTGCTTGCATGCCAAAATAGATTTACTTATGCAACCTTTGAGTTACCCCTATCTACCTCACGCCACGTCAGGTTTAGCTTTGCTATTGCAATTAGTACTTATGTATGTCACCAAGAAACTGATTTGGACTCAGTGGTGTTCCTGCTGGTGTATCTGCCCTCTCAAAAATTACGGTTTTGTTTTTACGTTAGAGGAACAATTCATTAGTCCTTGCTGTTTCTATACGAGCAAAAGAAACCTTCTTCATATGAGGTATCTTACAGCACCCTAATACGAGTACGAAGTAGGTTCGTCGCGTATCCGTGCTACGGGTGTAACGTTCTGTTCACAAAGCGTGAGAAGCAGTAAGTCGCACTTTTTGTTGTATTATTTGCTTTCTTTCTAACGGTGACATCATAAAGACTTTTTTAAAGCCACCTTGGAACAAAATTCCGGCGCCTTACAATATTCTTATTTTATTCAACCGAGTCATCCTTTGGTAACGCTGATACAGTGATTTAAAGAACTTTGCTCATATATACCATTCTTCTACATCTTCAGTCCGGAGCACGGAGTCAAACCCAATTTTCCTAGACAAAATTCACAATTTCGTTACTTTTCCAAAAACAATTGACACAAAAGCACCAGTCAATTTAACAGATGCTGAGAGGTGTTGTGACTAAATTTGATAATCATAAAATCCAATTTTGAAAATTTGGCCAGAAGACGGCGAATCGGAGCCATGGAGTCCTCGTCTCAGGAAGCGTCGCGTGAGAGCCGTAATTACGCCCGCCATATTTCTGCATGGCGAGTATTGATGTCTTCGACGAATTTAACCTGAAGTACACGCAGCTATCACCCATTATTTCTCGACGTGAAATGTTTTTGCTTCGTTTACGCCAAATTTTGCGTAATATTGCCGTGATGTATACCATAAAATGTTCGCTGTTTATGAATACGGACCACGTAGTGCTAGTTCTGTTGCTCAAATTGTATGGAAATTTTTCCAGTTCAGTCTCTTAACCACCATTGATAGCAAGTTCTTTGTGTAAGAACGAGATTGAAGTCTAATTTTCTCATGATATTTCGAATTTTGGTGAGCTGCTATGAGAGGGAGTACGTTTATTAAACAATTCTGTTCAGATGTGCCTAGTAAGACATGTTTTACCCTAAAATAACGAGCAAGACTTCGCTATTGATCATAATCCCATTAATTAGGGGGCTAAATCGCTCCAGTTTTTCTTCACATTTTTCTCCTATATTACTCAGCGAGCATTTCCAATCCTAAGCTCAATACAATGATCTGATGTCGTCGATAATTCTTTCGTTGGGAGCTCCATTGACTTATTATACTATCGTGACTTAGTGGTCCTATTGAATCGCTCCACAGATATCTTAACTCTTGGATTCCATGGGATCAAAGAAGCCGCTCTGCAATTATGGAGAAAGAACTTTTGTCGTCTATCAATAAGCGAGTCGAGAGTTAGAGGATGGATTTAGATAGAGCAGCCTTATACATTTTTAGTGTTCAGAGCACCGTTAAAAGTGTCATTGATTACTGATAGATAAAATTGCTGCGTCTCAATTACAGTTATTAATGTAAGAGTTTAATGAAAAATATAACGGCACGGATATTCGTTATTTGTTACAGCAGTAGTTGGAATCAATGGTATGATTTAATATCATGCGAAGTTCTTTACAAATAAGAGAAGCTATTAAAAAATTAAAATTATGCGATGCCACTTGAAAATGAGAGAACCTATAAAAATTTAAAATTTAAATTAAACCCTTGCGATGTGAGTTAACATTAAGAGGCGCTATTAAGAACATAATATACGGATATTTAAACGATCTAATCAAAAGCGCAGTTTTAACAAAAACTTTACAATTATGCAACGAAAACTTTCAGGGGGACACAACCAATGCATTGATGAGATTTAGTGCTTCGAGAGGAAGATGCGAGGTACCGAGCTCCAAGTTAGAAATGTCAAACATTCGTTGATATCGAATATTTTATTCTTTGTTAAGGACCGTCTCATTTCAGTTTGCTGTTGTTCCTTTTTTAAGCGCTATTATTTTATTTTCAACTTTTAATCTTTTTCAGTTGTCTTTTTGAATTTTTTTCAAATTATTGTTTCAATGACCAGGGTGTGGAGAAACACTGTCTTTACATTTCATAGTAAATGATGTCTTTCTCATTCTCTTCGTAAGAACACCATAATTTTGGTTTATGAGGCTTAAAATAACTCATAAACTAGTCTAATACACAAAATACTGAATTCCTGATTTTATTCGCACGTAAAACAAAAGATAATAACTCTCACTGCTGTTTAATTGAACGATTCATCTATTCAGTGAGACAGACACTAAAAATGAGTAAGCGTTCCAGCTTGAAATGTTTCCGACGCTATTGAAATGTTTTAAAAGTTTTCCCTTATAAAATAAGTTATAAGTCCTGTAAAATTTATTCCTAAGCACATCAAACGAAAGCCATTAACCAGAAGGCTCATAGAAAAGTTCTAAGTCAAATGAGCTGAGATCTGCTATTGAATCATTTTCCTAGTTGCATAAAAACCAAAACAGATAATTGTATGCGCTTTTCAAACTGCCCACATGTCTTTCGATCTTTCCATGAAGCGCTAATCATTCTAATTAACTAAATGAGATTCGCCTGAAACATTAAGTGTAATTCAAAGGGGAACTTTGAAACGTTCGACGTGCATGATTAAGTCCCTATCTGGATAAGAAAAATAAACGCATTTTGAAATGTGCAGTATTCAAATCTGCTCTTTTGAGCAATGGTAAAACCAAGACCATTTTAACGAGGCACGGCTCAGGTTAAACCCATTGTCCTGTTTCCCGAAGCCCTTCAGATGATAAAACGGTCATCCTTCATCGGTCATCCTTCATCCTTCATAAAACGGTCATCCTTCATCGGCAAACTTGTATTAGACTTCAAGTGTCCTTCGGACAACGATTTCTGCATGCCGATGGTTCAACAGAACCTAGCCTGATTGAGGATTAACTGAGGCAACGAGTGATTGCAGCGAGTGATCCAGTCGGCGATTTCGTGTTTGATGGGCGCAATCCACTTTTCATCAGTGATTCCAGCCTCGAGCATAGGGGATCCGAGCGGCGGAAGTTACGCGTCCTGCCGAACTTCAGCATTGGTCAAAATTCAGTTCTCGCGCTCTTTTCCTAACGCGAAGTCCGAGCAATGGGAATGACACGCGGTTGAGAATATGGGGAAAAGTATTTTCTACGAATTAAAGTAATTATCGAAAATATTTCTATCAGTGTTAAATTGTTTTTATTGCAATCGTTGTTACTTATGGTGCGCAATTCACTCAACACCGCACTCATTTTTGATTTGGTGTTTTACTTGAATTTGTTGTATGAAGCAATAATAATTCAATACTTACACATTCGGGTTGATTTACTTGAAAACTTTTCAAACACTAGCTGTACGGATCGTTAGAACAATTCATGTATGATGATCATGTAATTATATTGTCATGAACTGTAAATTTTGGTGAAGAATTACAAATCTCAAGTCCCTATCTTGATAAAACAAATTACTCACTTTCAAAAACAGTGCTATTAAAACTAAGTTTAGTAATATAATTGACTTGACAAGTTTCCTCCAATGAAAATCATTTACTTCAACTGCTCATAGGCAATGGATTTTACTACTCTTATTACTGTAATGTTGAATGTAACATTAAGAGCTTACGTCAATGAAATGAAGATCAGGTCAAACGTCGGTTCCTTGCTCATACCGGTCGTTCATCACTCATTCCAGGCTGTGGCTGTCAATCAGTTTTCTGTCAGTGCTCAATCAGTGTTCAGAAAGTGAGTCAAGTGTGAGTTGATTAGTCCTTCTATTAAGCGCGATACTCGCGCCGCTGACTGGTCATGACGCTTTACCTAGTCCTTTAACTTCTTGAGGGTGACTGGCTCTGGGACAATTCCACTACGTTCTCCAAACACTTGCAATAGAAACGAGGTGTGAAGTTTTCTCTTTGTCCGTCTCAAAAAGATCCAAGAGGATTTTGGAAGGCTTCTTCCCAGAGCTATGATGCCTTAAACTTACCGTTCTGTCACCTCGCTCGTATCTCCGTTATGGAATGCATCTAAACTTTTCGAATGTCCAGTCGGCATTTCAGCAATGACGTTATTAACACATTGAACGCGCACTGGGACATGTGTACCACTGGATACATTTTTCATTCATGTATCAGTATAAATAAATAGCATTTCAACTATTTTGTGACCTTCTACTACATAAATGTTATCATACGAAGTAAAATGGCATCTTGCCATTATTTTTTCATGTTTTTTTTAAATAATAGAAATTTATTCTCCAAGAAAATTCGATTTCCCAATTGTGCTACCTACAATTACATCAAGCCGATCGTAACAACCGCAAAAATGTCGTCTACGTGTCAAGTCATTGTTGAGAGCTGGAAGATACTGCAAATGCTTCTCTCTTTTAACGTGTAACTAGATCTAATAACTTAACTCTTTGATTGTAATTTGTTAAACTAAAGTTCAATATTCAACTCAAATTTAAAGTCAACTGAAGAAAGCAATTTTGAAAATAGCAAAAATTAACTGTGTTATACCTTCATTTAGCATCAATTACGCAATTATGAAAATTGAACTTGTGACTACCGATCCGTCAGCAGCATTGTGAGAATCCCTCCGTGCCCACCGGAGGCGTACTTTGCGATCAAAGTATTAAAGGAAATACCTCAAGGCAACCTGACCTCTGTCTTGGACTGATCTTCGATAAATAAACAAATGCGCTTATTTTTGTCGTACCCAGTGCAAGATGGAATTATGAAGTATGAATTATGATGAAATAGATATTTAATTCGTAATTTTGGTGAGTCAAATTTGCGATCTATTTTCGCCAAAGCACTCCATTCATTATTCAATTGTTGTACTTAAGATAATTCTTAAGAAAACACGTCACTTTAGGTATACTTTAGAATGATAGATCATCATTTTTTAGGATTTTCGAAAGTTATAATTCAATTTTGAATCATTCAAATTGTTATTTTTCGATTTCGACAAATTGAGCTCTCAAATCAATTGCATCCCTTATCGCTATAAACCAATTATTGAACTCAATGAACAGAAATTGCCATGATACTTTGTGTAGAAACCCTCGACCAATTTTCAATTTTTAGTAATTAATTTCGTTGTTTACTTGAACCTTTATCTTAAAGGTGGACTTTGAAATCCACTGGTATTAACAGCTTATATGTATTTTATTTTTCAAATGGATTTTTATCCAATTTGCAACCTAATGCGTTCTCTGAAGTTCACAAACGGAAGGGAGTTTCTTCCTCATTTTGACATCAATAACATCTTATGCGGTGGTTGCATAAGAGGTGCGAGGAAAAATCAGGTGGTATCTGATTTATTGGCTGCGAAGCGTCAGTAAAATTCTAATTATTTTTGTGGTCCACAACTCAATCGTTCATGTCACCAAGGCCCGCTTGAAAACAGCAGTTTTACATAAAATTAGTAGTATAAAAAAGGGTCAGTAATGTCAGCAGCGATGCAAGTAACAGCATTAATAAAATAAATGGAATTTTTTACAAAATACCGATCACGATACTAATTCCAAAAACAATAATTACCATTTAATAATGAGCACCGATGGACACAAGGGTGCTTATTTTTTATTCATCTATTTTTATAGATTCAGCTCTGAATTCTATATTCAGCATTGAATCCAGAATTCAGATCTACAGCTCGTAAAAATCTTGATTTATCGTAATTATACAAAGCGTATAAAATGTTATTGATTAAATCTACTCAGCTCAATTTGTATCACTATTACTTACATTCAATAGAATCATAATAATTCGGAATTTTTTCAAGGACTGGCTTTGGATTAAATCAAAAATTCAGGAGTAAATTAATTACACGCTACAATTTTTAATAAAGAGAAGCATAGTACCTCAAAAGTGCATTAAAAACCTTGAAAGGAGGCTGCCCGAGTCAGCTCTAAGCCCTGGCCGCTCGCTGAGTTGTGTAGATCTTGAGGCCACGTCTAAACAAATCGCGTCTTGTGTTAGTACAAACTCGAAACTTCCGGTGTGGGTCAACTACATCATCCTCCCACCCCAAATTTGAGCGAAGAAGTTCCCTTCTTCTTAAGATGACCTCACGTTTTTATTCGGCAGTTGAAAGTGACTTAAAGGGCCACAAATAAATATTTCGCTCGCTGTGCTTGAATTTAGTGGCTCATTTTGTCTTAATCTTTCCTTGGTGAGCTCTCTGAAGGCGCTTATGGCCTTCCCGTGTTAGGGCTCCGCCGGCTCCCTAAGTTGGGGCTTTTTTGCGGGCCCAATTTTTATAAATTTAAAATCCAGGTTGTCTTTCTTCATGAATTTCTCCCACGGAAATTTTAAAAATATCCATGCAAATCAGTGGGAATAAAGCTATAAAATTTGACCCTATAGTCACTTAGCGGAATTTCAATTGCTACTTAGCGGATTTTTTGAAGAAAAAATTGTCTTTGCGGATCTGAGATAGCATCAAAACAGGGTTTTGCGCTTGAAATTTAGCTGCGTGAATAGGTTTAGAAATTTTCTCTATAATTTAGGGGAGTGAGGTGGAAAATGGTTGCACATCATTTTCAAACTTAACCATAAAACTGCGTGCTATGTAATGTGAGACGCATGAATGAAAATTTAAGGGTAAAATTTCAAATACATTTCAGATAGAAAATTAGTAAGATTAAAATTTATATTTAGTTTAAATTAAAAAACTCTCAATGATTATAAAAATTTCAATATGAACAGAATTGAATGGAAACATAAATTTAATGAAAACAAACTAATGAAAATCTTTCATTGCAAATCTTTTCAATGATATTGAGGTACGTATCTCCAGACCAAGTTGCACTACTCAAGACGAGATGACCCGGGAGATTGGAGGGAAAATTATCTCGCTCAATATGCAATAAATATCTACAACATAAAACCTTATGGTTTAATAATTCATCTATCACTTCATTCGACCTATACATGATAAATGTTGGATATGTGTGAAAAAAGCTATAATTAACATATATAGTTTTAATACCAAAAGTTCATAAAAAATTTCTCATTTGTTCATAACTAATATTTGAACATTTATCATTTCGTCAACAGTGCGCGCAGACTCAAAAAACATGAAAGTTTCACACGCCATTAGATTACTCATGGACTCATACTTGCTGGTGCTGCTATTTAGGGTCCAAGGTTATTATATTATAAGAGTACAACCGAGATTATGAAAGTATTACTAGAGATTATAATCTCTTATACTCTTATAATCTCTTGTAATACTTTTATAATCTCGGTCGTACTCTTATAATATAATAATCTTGACCTCTAATAGCAGCACTCAGTATAGTGAAGCATTCTTGCTCAAAGTTCCCGTTACCTGCCTCCTCTACAGTGCACGGTTCTTTCTTTGGCTACACTGCTTCTCATTTCATTACTTCAACCAAATGGAATGTTTATTTTTTAACTTTCCAAAGAGAAGATTGTGAGGTCCCGAGCTGATCGATGGCATTGGCTTGTCTTGGATCAAAATACATGATAAAGTAATTGGATTTTATTGAGGTGCGGGAAAAGTTTTTAAAAATATTGGATCTCATGGTGTTAGATATTTGAACATGGTGTTAACAGCGAGTAATTTGAGGCGTTATTCTTCCCTGAATGAGTGTAACGCAAGGGAATGTTGGAGCCCAACTCGTGTTGAGGGGAAGTGCTGAGGGTTTCGGTGCCGTAACTCGTGTGAGGTTGTTCAAGTTACAGCGTTTTGATTGAGTATGATAGGATAGTACTGTTGTATGGGTGTGTCACAGTTGTGTGAATGTGTCACAGTTGAATGGGTGTGGCATAATTGTAAGGGTGTATCACCATTGAGTGGGCATTCCACAGTTGTGTGGGTGTGCCATAGTTGTGTGGGTGTGTCACAGTTCTTTAGGTGTGTCATAGTTGTGAGGAAGTGTCACAGTTGTGTGGGTGTGTCATTGTTGTGTGGGTGCATGCGACTGGAGTGTTATGAATAAATCACAGTCGTGTGATTTAGATCCTGATCTGGCACACAATGTACATTAAATTATTTTCAATTCTAGGCATCGAAGCAATAAAAACGCTAACTGGATCTTGTGTTAAAATTCATTCCTCGGTTTGAACATGCTGTTACTGTAAATTATTTTGCACGCAAAGGCAATATTTTCTATACATGGCTTTGGAATCCGATTACAAAATGTACTAATGTCACAATAAAATTCTAGGGTATTATACTTGATAATAAAATATTCTCCAGCATAAAATATTCTTCAATTTAAAATTCATGAAGTATTCTTTAGTGGAGAGTAATTGGAACTGTGGACTCAACTGAACCGCACTTGAAGTTTGTTCAACATGATCACGAAGTTCACGAGAATCATGCACTTGGGGTAAATTACATCAAAGCAAAATTTCAGAGTGTTATTGCGCGACAATTTCTCGTACATATCGTGATGATTCATGTGCAGATCGAAGATCATCGTTCTCCGCAGTCTTACATGCAGTCACAGAATGTGAACCTTGACATCCCTGAGAGTTGCAACACAATAATTTACAGCGGATTATTCCTAAGGGGATTAAAAAATTCTAAAAAAGTTCGTGTGAAGGTCCTCCTGATGACAGCACGAGGTCTGACTTTAACTCGCTAATCAATATTTCAATTTAAATCAAAGGACAATATGTCAATTAAAATCAAAGGACAATGTGTCAATTCAAATCAAAGGACAATGTGTCAATTCAAATCAAAGGACAATATGTCAGTTCAAATCAAAGGACAATGTGTCAATTCAAATCAAAGGACAACATGTCAATTCAAATCAAAGGACAATATGTTAATTCAAATCAAAGGACAATATTTCAATTCAAATCAAAGGACAATACGTCAATTCAAATCAAAGGACGATATTTCAATTCAAATCAAAGGACAATATGTCAATTCAAATCGAAGGACGATATTTCAATTCAAATCAAAGGACGATATTTCAATTCAAATCAAAGGACAATATGTCAATTCAAATCAAAGGACGATATTTCAATTCAAATCAAAGGACAATATGTCAATTCAAATCGAAGGACGATATTTCAATTCAAATCAAAGGACAATATGTCAATTCAAATCAAAGGACGTGATATTTCAATTCAAATCAAAGGACAATATGTCAATTCAAATCAAAGGACAATATGTCAATTCAAATCAAAGGACGATATTTCAATTCAAATCAAAGGACAATATGTCAATTCAAATCAAAGGACAATATGTCAATTCAAATCAAAGGACAATATGTCAATTCAAATCGAAGGACGATATTTCAATTCAAATCAAAGGACAATATGTCAATTCAAATCAAAGGACGTGATATTTCAAATCAAATCAAAGGACAATATGTCAATTTAAATCAAAGGACAATATGTCAATTCAAATCAAAGGACGATATTTCAATTCAAATCAAAGGACAATATGTCAATTCAAATCAAAGGACAATATGTCAATTCAAATCAAAGGACAATATGTCAATTCAAATCAAAGGACAATATGTCAATTCAAATCAAAGGAATGGTTATAATTTTTTAGCTCAATTCAAGTGCTCTGCAGTATTAGAAAAAACGTTGGTTGAATACAATATTAATTGTTTTCAGAGTGAAACATTTAGAATGTTTAGAATTAATTTCATTCTCTTGCGAAAGTTGAAAAAATCAGAACACACTGACTGTTTTCTGAGTCGTCAACGATGCGCTGAAGGGCATAGAAATTATATTTGATATACAATAGCGTTTGTACATCGGTATTTGAGGATCATTCTGATATCAATTTCAATCTTAGACGAACCCAATTTGGATTTGACTGAAAGCAGATTGCTTTGCCTGCTCAGCAAGGAGGGCCAACAGACGACAAAGCTTCTCAGCCCGTCAGAAGTTTATGAATTTCGGCCCGAAAAGTGCTACATGAAAGCGAGTTTTCGTCGCTGGCTGTCACGATTTATGCATAACGACATGTCCCTCCGAAGTATTTTTTTTTTTCGAATGAAAACTCTTAGCAAAACTAGATTTTATTCAGCGAACAATGGGTGTAAACAACATTAGCACAGCGGCAACGGAACTTCATTCATGTTCGTTCCTAGCATTCCCGTAAGAAATATTTGTCTCCTTTGGCTTTTTTAAGGCCTTGAATAAGAACTTTTATGATAGAATAATTTTCCCAATTTTTTCTCTTTACAGTTTGTTTCTTTGATTTTTTATAGTTTAGATGTGGTATTTACATTAACTTCGACCAAATCACATTTATTTATCGCTTGATTTTTTTGCTTTTTGTATAACCCCTTCTTAATATCAAGTTTTCCATAACTCGGCTTGAATTCTCTCCCACTTTATAGCCCCGTTTCTTGCTGCTAACGCTTATTGGTTCCTAGTTTTCGCTCTGAATTATAGCCTTCTTGTCTTCGATAACATATATACGTGACTGGCTTCTGCGAAATGATCTATTAAATTCTTAGTTCTGCCAGTTTTATCTTAATTTCACTTGCGAAGTGGTATCTTTATGATCTCTTCAAAACGATGAAAACATTTTTTCAGCATTTAGGAAGTTATTTGTTTTTTGGTCCTTTGTAGCTACATCTGAGTGTACGTTTAGGTTCATGAATTACGTATTTCAAATACGTGCGCATTCATTTATATTTGATCGATTTGTGGAGAAGTTTCGTAGTTTGAATTTGTTTTCAGATCGCTTCAACGCTTCTGTACGAGCAATTTGAATATATTGTTTAATGACATTTATTTCTTCCATTGACAACTTTGATACTGTTGGCTTTTGTTATTTCTGTTTTTTCATTTTCCTCCCTTCCGCTCATGCCCTTCAATCGCTATCTCTTTTTCGTTTCTACGTTTTTCATCTGGCTCCATTTCTTGAGGTACAATAGCCATCTTTTGACTCGTTGCCTTCTCCTTTCAGTGGAACAGCCGACGATATTCCGGGCCTCGGAGCTCGGTTGAAATTTATCTGCAGTCTGGGATTGGTTTGCTATGATTTGGCCGACGACACATTTTGTGGTGCTCGCTTAGGAAATGATCTGCGAGCGAGAGTAACTCCAAGCCTGGCTCCGGTTGTCCAACTTTAATATGTGCGAATTCAAGTGAACTCGCAGCCTCTCTCTGCGGAGAATTAGTTGGCCTGCTGCTGTGCATTTGTTACTGGGTTATTACAATTGCTTTCGCCTTTTACTATGGTCTGAGAAATTACCCACTTATTGCATCTAATACTTCTTACAAAGCCTCCCGTGAAATTGGTCATCGACTTGCTGTGTCCTACGCTGAATGCTTGTAAGTGGGTGTCTTTATTCAGATTAAGAAGGCAATTTACGCTAGTTACTAGCAGTTGTTCGGAGTGGTAATCGTCTGGAGAAGAATTATGCAGTGAACGAGAATGTGCTCTGTATGGCGGCGGATAGCGAGAGAAGGAACAGCAAAAGCGTAAGTTCTAAAGTTATACGCGTGCGTGCATCTGTTGGGCGATGTTCGAAACAAGTTTCGCTTGTGTGGAGTTGCGCTCAGGCTATTCCTGTAGAATGATGGCATTGAACAGGGGATATGTGTTTAGTTATTCAGACCTGTGGCTGGGGATAAGGGATTTAATATGCTTTAAAAACATTTTCATAGAGTGAGGTTGATTAGATGAAGGTAACCAAAAATTAGGTAGAGGGAAAGAAAGTGAAGTGACTGGGAATATTCATTTTTTGGGGATCTTAGACAGACTTGAAAATCTTTCTCGCTAAAATAGAATAGCTTTTTCTCAGCGGAAATCTGCATTTGAAAACTACACGTTTTACTCACGGTGACTCAGTATTTGAAAATATTTCACGGGCTTTTTTTTATTGCATTGAGAGTTCAGTGCATGGAACTGTTTCGAATTCTTGTCCGTTCTTGCTCTAATCTCATGTTTCCTGATATTCCATCTCAAAATTACTTCTGACGATAGTTCGGGTTGAAAAGAAAGTGTTTCTAAAATAATTTTATAAGCTGATCGTTCACCATTATAGGTTTTAGAATACATGAAATCATAACACTTTTTTAAAAGAGGTAGTGTTTTGAACTGAAGTGATTTCCAACGTCCACGTCGCATTCAGAAGCGCTCATTGTGGTTCCTTGCATACACTTGTTTCCCGCCACGCTACTCGACTCTGTCGTAATATCTTTACTTTTATAGTCGTCCATGTACTTTGTAGACTCCGTAGGCCTCTTGACGAGCAGATATTAACATCAAGCTTTAATAAAAGCGCAGTGAGTAGAAAAAATGACTAGACAATTTTTCAAGAAAATGCCATTTCATTTCGTATGTAATATTCTGCAAGTTTTTTAAGCAGACAAATAGTGTATCTTTACCTCAATTTATTTTTCGTGTAATCTTTACCAATATATTGTCGTTAACTTCCGTGTAACATGTCGAAGTATATGTGTCCTCGTATGGTCACATGGACGAATTCAACATCCTCTTACTAAGATACCTCCTTCACTGATTAACTTGTTGACAGCGTTGGGTTGAACTGAAGTTCAATAATCAACTCAAATTTAAAATCAATTGTTATAGGCAATTTTAAAAGTATCAAGCATTAACTGGATAACATCTTCGTTAGGTTTTGATTCATTATTGACGAAAATTGATTTAATGGTTCCTGGTCGTTCAACAAAATTATAAAAATTCCCTCTGTGTACACCGGCGGCTCATGTCGCGCTCAAAGTGTTAAGCACCATCTACATGTTCTGCTGAAGAATTCCAGCTCCATATTAGGTATATTTTTCACTCTGTTGTTTCCTCTCGAAGATGGGTTTTATTAACTTTATTTGAATTACGGAGGCCTGGCTGCAGGATGATTTGCAGCTGTAGGCTAGAGCGAGCACGCGATGTGGGGATCCTTTTCTTTTCGAAGGAGGGACGCAACTATCTGCTGGTTGTCAGAATCTGTCATCGTATGGTATGTCCTTCCAAAAATTTTGGTTCACAAAATCTGTCTTCGTTGAATATGGCCTTACAAAAATTTGACTATTTGTTTAATTTTATTTTTGAAGGTTTTCTGTTTTTCTCGAATATGGACCAAAATTTTCTCGTGTTGTACCTGTTTAGAGAAAATGTTTGTGCCTCGCACTATTGGCTTACATGAGATGAACATTTATTATGGAAAAAAACACGTACATTTTATTCCCACGCATCCGCATGAACGCCAACGATGGCCGTATTTTACTTCTCTCATAGAAAACAAATAAGGTTTTATTTACCTCTTATAGAGTGTTCAATATTAGTCTAGCTCTGCCGTTCGGAAAACTGATACTTCATCAAAATTGCAACCGACGAATTGGTATAATTTTCTCGTCAAACTGAAGAATTAAGGTAATCAATTCCACGTTTTATTTTCACAGCAAAAAGACTACATTTTCCCATCCTGCTTGCGTTAGGAACTCGACTGCAAACAAGCTTCTCAAATTATTGTTATAATTTACTGTACGAATTGCAAACGAGGCTGATTGGTATGTAATTAGATCAGACCTGACGCACTCGACCTGTGCAGTGACTTCATTAATTGAGCGTTTCCTGAATATTTTATCGTGTCGAGAGCTCAAGTTCATCGAGGATCCACATTGAAATCCATTCATGAATGCAGAACTTTGCTCTATTGATGCGCAGCGAACTTTTGGTCCGGTGGATTTGTGTGTAAAGCGCTCATGTTATCTAATGCTTTGCAAAGTTGCCGGTATCTGCGGCTTAGTGTATTTGCATGTGTTTGTAAATGCGAGGTTAATTTTTCAAACTTGAGTTTTTACCTTTGATCTTAAATATGAAGCAAGACGATGGAACACTCCATTGAAAAGTATGAGTTACGGTCTGTTCGTGGCAGAAATAATTCAATAAGGATAAGTTGCTTCAAACTCGGCTTCACATTGAATCCGATTAGCAAAAAGGAAATAAGTACTTCACATTCTTCAGTATTGCACCAATACATCTAATCCCTGAAGACTCCACTTTAGTATGTTGTGTAAAAATTTCATCAGCAATAACTGAATGTCCCGAAAGAAAGTTAACGATGTGTTTGGTGTCGAAATTATTTTTCCCACAGCAATGAGTTTACAATTAGGCTCATAAGCCCCATGCTCTTCCTTTCTTACCTTCCAAACTGTCTAAAACTCTTTTTACTTGTCTTGCTTCAGCTTACGTAACCGAGTAAGGAAATTCTACCTATGGATCAATATTTTTTCATCGCAGTGAGTGCGATAGCGTAATCGCCCCGCTATCGATACAATCGTTACGATGGGCAAAAATGACGGGTTCTTCACAAAGGAGCTTTGTCTCTCACAACTCGCTTCGAAATTGCCTGCTAAAGCGATCGCTTGATGACTGCAGTCACGTCACCCGCCGAACAAGGAGCGTGTGTGTGCTGCAGAGTGTATATAACTCTCAAGTTTACGCAAGCCTTCAATGTATTACAATCTTTCTTTCCCGATGAAAAGCGTGGACACAAGCTGAGGGATCGTTCTTTTAAAATTTGCTAAGCTCCGTATGTTTTTCAGTTATTTCAAGCTTATGATATTTTGGAGCTTCATGAACGCTCTAGTTTAATGAAGAAGTCCGTGACTGAACGCGAAGACGGTGTTTAGATTTCACCATTCATCCTTTCCAGGAACTCATTCCATGATTAAGGAGTGCGTTGAATAGTTCGTTCGAGATCGCTAGGTAACCTGACTCACGTGACTAGAAAAGTGAATGCATATTTTCCCCTAGTTGGTTCTGTTTTTATTTACACTGATTTTGCGTATGCCGAGACTGGATAGCGTTAATGCAGAGACAGGCTTCTGACAGCGCCACAACATTGTTTTAGCACGCGTCTCACATGCGTAAATTGCTCCCCATGTTGACTACAGTTTGTAATGACCACCAATGATTTAATTTTTTATAAGTAACTTCAGAATTTTAGTTTGAAGATGCGTTCTTGGGATGTGGTGTTTTAGTTCCGCAATCGAGGCATAAGGTTATTATTGCTTCTCTGTTTATATCATTTTTAAATTGATGCTGTTCAACAGACTTTTCTTTTGAAACAATCATGCGCATCTCTAAAATACCGTCATAAAGCTCGTAAAGCCTAATTTTCTTCGAAATTTGAGCGTCTCCCTCAAGTGGAGCGCTTTGGTTGCACTCAAAATCCAGTTGCGTACTTCAAGAGACAAGTATGAAGATTTTGACTTTTTACTGCCTCCCTCTGTCCAAGTAGGTGTTGCTCTCAAGAAATGACACACCCAAAGCAGCCACGCCTCTCGTTCTATCCAAATGAATAGAGCTTCTGTTTTCAGAGGAAAACAAGGAACCTGACTCACAGCACAAATGTAAGTTATCGCCAGCTTATTTCTGCGAGAGACGGGCGATCACTTTAACACGTTTCCGGCGAAGGGACCAACTGGTAGCCACTGAGGGGATTTTCATAATGTACTGACCGACCGAGGTCAGATCTCAATTTTCATAAATGCTTAATGAACACTAAATGAAGGAACCATCTGTTTTATGCTCGTTGGTTCGAAAGTTGATCCCTACAATTAACTCTAATTTGAGTTGAATGTTAAACTTCAGTTCAACCTGCCGCAGTTAACGTGTTAAGTGCACCCAGTTATAAGGCTTTAGACATGTCGTTAAACCTGGAAAACAATCTCGCTGCAACTAAAAAGATAGACGTGGCACGAAAGCGACTATTTTTCTGCGGTGGGTAATTTTGAAGCTAATCTCGTAGTGGTTATTTATGCATGTTATTTCGATTTAAAGTATTTATTTTCGGAGCGGAGATATGTTTCGGTCAGTGATATTTCCTCGTGCTGAAATTTCTGCGAAATAAATGGAGCATTATTTTCTATTCATTCAAGTATGGCTCTCATGAAGCATATCTATTTCGATGTCTCGACGGTTTCCTTTTCATATGTCATTAGTAGAGTGTAGAGGTATTATTTTTCCCTTTTTTTAAGTAGTAGCAAATAAAAAGGGTGCATTTTCGCTGCTCTACTCTTAGTCGGTTCAACCTCTATTATAAATATTAAAACACTCATTGTGATATTTCCACTCTTTAGATTGAGGGACTTTTAAAGTAAGAAATTTCTTAATACCGCGGTACTGAACTTTGTGCCTCAACTTTTAGAAAGTACAATGTTTTCCTTTCTTCAATGTGTGCACGGAAAGTTATTTACCAATTTTTGAGCAGTCAAATTTTGTGCATCTTTCGTTTGCGCGCACTGTCGCTTATTTCCGCTCCTTATATTTTAAGTGGCTGTTGCTATCGCAGAAGTCGTTAATCTGCGGCGTTAATGCGAATGGAATGTATGTCTTCAAGGCTTACTTTTTCGACCTTACACCGTTACCTTTGTGACCCATAATTATTAGTCTTTTAGAACCTATCAAAAAATATTCAATGGCATAAGTTTAAAAAATTTTCTTTTCACTTTTTATTCAAGCACAGAGATGGCTATTATTTATTTTTTATGGTTTGTTTATCATTATATAATATTTATGTCATGAAATACTTAAAAACTAATTAGTTGCGATGCACCTAACGAGTATGTATAAGCATTTTTTACAAAGAAACTGTTTTTCTTTTTTTACAATTAAAACCGAAGATAATTCTTCGATTTCTGATTCGGATAAGACAATCAGAACACCTTTTATGATCATGAAATCCCTAACGAAACTCTCAATTTACTACATTTTATTTCCCAGAGATATAGATCAATCGAATGACATGTCTTTGTTTTGCCTACTCAATTGCAATCCCTATTTGTGAGTTCACTAACTTCCTGCCGGTGTTATTAATCTTGTTCATAATTATACGCAGCGCACTCTGACTTTAACATTATTATCCTCATGATTTGTTTGCTTGTGTTATTGAGAAGTATGGAAACTTGAAACTAGTTTTTATTAGTTTTTGTTTACAATTAGCAACCAACTGAGCTAAGGGGTTTGCGATTGCAGCAGTTACGTTTTGAGCAAAACTGAAGCTCTTTTACCTAATTGATTGCTTTCTTCATCTGAGTATTTGTTTTATCCAATTCTAAACGCAGATGATAAAAGAACAATAATACATTCAGCGTGGGAAGAAGCTTACATGATTTTATCTTATAGGTAATCTCGTAATTGTTATCGACCATCATCATAAGCATCATGACAATTTTATTTCTTCCTAAACCTAAATCCCATCTGTCTATTCCACTTGAAAAAGGTTATCCTAAACTTTTCATTTCGAAATTGAAATTGTAAATATACATTTTTAACTAATTCATTACTTCATCAAGCCTCTAACTTTCTATGAATCTATGACCTATTAATTGTCAATTAGCATCCAACATCGTGTAATAAAAGCCTCGTATTCTTCTGGATGATGATCCAAAACCAACACCACTGCAAATCTGCGAATCTTTTGCTAGAGAGAACGAAGAGGCTCCTCTTCATAGCACCCTTAATTGGTGAAATTTTCGCGCGGTATTCTTGGGTAAATTATCAGGACATCATTCATGCGTCGCAAATTTCCTCTTACTCTGATTTGGAGACGAAGATGCGTCATCGGATCCAATTTTCCGTGGCTCTGCCCCAAGGGACCTTGCGAGACCGACGTGGTCGAAGGCGCGCTTGGTAACGGCGGTGGCGCCTCATATCGCAAGCTGGTCTGTTTACTGAAACTGAGATTGCATCTGCTTGGGAATGCGCGGAGTCTTCTTTCAAGAGGCTAAATTATTTATTCCGTAGCTAGAATTAGTCCCAAAAATGCTCGGAAAATGTGGGAACATCTTGACCTTGCATGTTGTTAGTGCGCCGCTTCTTCTCATCCGATTGCCTTTGAATCGGTGACTCCACTCCTCTGATATCTACAGTTCAATGGCACGCTGTGTTAGTTATCGAAACATATTTGGCTTTAAAAACATGTTCGAGGAACCGTCATCAAGTTAAAAAAAATTGAATGTGATTTTTTTTGTGTTGCGATACAGAGAAGAGGGTGGGTTTAGGACCCCCTTTCCATACGCTGAGGGACTCTCAACCCCCGCAAAATTTAAAATATTGTCCTTCATGCTTGCGTACACCTGCATACCAGACATGGAGAATAAAAGAATTTGAAGATTTACATGAATTTATTTTTGGGTAACACGTGGGAAAAGTACACAAGGCATTGGAACGAAATGATTTAAAAGGGCACAATTGCGTTAAATAAAGGCACACACATATCTACCGTCATAAGGCTTTGAACACGACCTGATATAAACGTGATGCTTACCGAGAATTCAAGTTACCAATACTCCATCGCTGACAACAAATTACGCATCCACAAAATCGCGGGCTCCACAGCAACACAAGCATAATATTTACGAGAATGACACATCACGATTTAACCTGTAATTGTGACAAGGTGTCGAATCATATGAAGCGTCGCACCATTCACAACGTGAATTCGATCCTCGACTAAATAAACACAGGAAACCGATTGCCTATAATTTATATGATTTTGCACAACACTTTGAAAAGCACTTTTCTGGGTGCTGTTCTACATCTGAAATTGAACTTTTATCACCACCTAATAGAGCTCTCACAACCATAAAACACTCGCCATTTCTGATAATAAGTGGTTCACTGATAGACATTTACTGCCGATGTGCTGTCGCTCACTGCTGATTTTCTTCGTCATTGCTGAGAATATCTGCTGTTCTGGACTGATCTCTCGCTGACGCGCTGCCGCGGTGCCTTCCCCGCTCCATCTTGACGCTGAAGTTGCCCGTGAGAGCGGTCCCGATGCAGAGATGTCTGAATGATCCGTCGCTGACGACATTTACGCTTGCCGATTACCGCTGCCTCGCTGCTGTGCTACGAATGACTCCTGACGCACGTCAGTACTTTGAAGTTTGTTGCTCCACTGGACGCCTCCTCTCGAAACTTCGATGGTTAACTTTCACTTTAGATGTTGGATTTTGGCTGCTCATGTCGAAAGTGTGCCGGCGGCGCTCTTCACTTGCAGTCAACACCGGACTTGGTATAATGCCGGGTAATACCGGCGTCTGCCGGTATTCCGGCTGCAAAACCCCTCCTTGATTATGCGTCTCTCTCGTAGCGTCACCGAGCGGAAAATCCCTCTCGAGGCTTCATCCCAACCCCTTATAAGTATTTCCCTTTCTTCCTTCGAGATTGATCTCGAACATTCCATTCTACAGAGGCCGTATTTGCATCCTGATTGGCGGGATCCTTGTTTGTTCTGACGTCTGGGACTCCCATTGGTGTGTGCTCAGACACACCTTCTCGCGTCATTCCTTTGGCGAGCGGTGATTGGCTCAGGTCGTGTGGGACTCTGTCCCTACGTCACGTCCGCCTCTTGCCCTCCGAAGTCTCGCCCTGTGTGCCATGTGTGCGCTTGTGTTGTGTGTGTGTGTGTGTGCTTCGATGTGTGTTGTGTGTTTGAGTCGTTCACGATGCCTGCGCTCTCAGTCTGGTGAAGTGCTGGTCACAAGGTTGGCATTTATCAATGTTGGGCTCTTGAGGCCGTGAAATATTATACACCTCTATCCCGGCTCAGCTTTTCGCTCGAACAATCGCTGCTTGTTTTCCGACAGAACATTGAAGAATTGACCTTATACACACGGATAAACTTTGGTCCACATTCTCACGCTCAAGAATACCAGTGATAACGGTTTTGACATTTTCTTGAAGTGAAGTATTTTCCCAAAAAACATTTTACAAGCCTGTTTCCCCCCAAAAAATATTTTACGAGAGTATTTCTCAAAAGTTCCCCAAAAAACATCTTATGAGAGTAGTATTTCCTCACAATACCCGCTTCGCCCCAGAAAAAAATTGTGCCAACTTGCAAAGTTGGTGCAAATTTTCACCCGTTAATTTCAATTATAACCGTGACGTACCCCTTACGTTAGAAATTTAGAAAATATTCGCCCCCCTTATTCAATATCTTCGCTTTTCCCGACATCAAACTATCCTTACATATCACCTCACGATTTACCTTCTTGCAACACGCCGATGTTGACGCATTTATACCAAATTCATTAATACCTGACACACACTAAATAATTGAAACGCACATTTCTCATACACATTATTATAAGAACGCAAGGAGAAAAGAACACATAAAGATAACGCATAAATCGGACAACATGAACGCACAAAATAAAACGCACCCGTTATCTTATTATTTCCGGCTTGTTCTCGACAAGTTCATGGACATAAATAAACATACAAATTAGAGATCGTAAAGTAGGCGAATGTGGTACACGCAGAGACATCCTTTCAGCTTTCTCGGTTGCAATCCACCTAAAAAACAAAATCTCAAAATGGAGGTGATTTTCCAACCTCAAGTTTTCTTCCTCATGATTATCATTTCATCCTGTGTCGCAAAATTTGCCGCCGTTTTCTCCTGGACAAAACTTGCTGTTGCTCCTCCTGTGCGCCTAGCTACAGCTTGTTCTTGTTGTTCTTCTGACGTGCTACTGCTCTTCGGCTTGCTACTGATCCTGGGCTTGCTACTGCTCCTGGGCTTGCTACTGCTCCTGGGCTTGCTACTGATCCTGGGCTTGCAACTGCTCCTGGGCTTGTTACTGATCCTGGGGAGGGCCCCCTGCTGAGAATCGAGGTATTCTGAAGCTTTTCCATTAAAAATTCATCCTTGGCGTCACGTGAACTCGTGGACAATTCCGTAGATCCTCGTTGCATCAAATCGCGGAAAAATCCTGTAGATTACTGCGTCAAATGCGCGTTGGACTCCCACGTAGGAGCTCATCAGCTCTTTCATCATAATTGTAGAAAATGAAGTACATTTATTTGCGAAGACCATCAGGTTTTGGTTCTCAGTCCGCTCGTCGACTAGCATAACATTGACCCCTGAGGTTCGCGTTAAATTGCTAATGATCTCCTTCCGTACATACGCGTTAAATTGTCAAACCTGGTCCATTTGTACTCGAGAGACAGCGCATTACATGGTCGATCAACGTAAGAATTGTTCCTCGGTTTCCTTCAAATCTGCCTTGAGTGAGGCGGAAGTGATATCATCCAGGACTTTCCTACATTCCTACATAAAATAGGTAATTTCCGGTATCCTCAACCAACTCTAGACAAAAGCCAAAATTCGTTCGACGGTGTCACTAATCAGTTGAATCACCTAAGTATTTCGAAGAAAATAATACATCTCATTCCCGGCTCAGCTTTTCGCTCGAACAAACGCTGCTTGTTTTCCGACAGAACATTGAAGAATTGACCCCATACACACGGGTAAACTTTGGTCCACATTCTCACGCTCAAGAATACCAGTGATAACGGTTTTGACATTTTCTTGAAGTGAAGTATTTTCCCAAAAAACATTTTACAAGCCTGTTTCCCCCAAAAAAAATATTTTACGAGAGTATTTCTCAAAAATTCCCCAAAAAACATCTTATGAGAGTAGTATTTCCTCACATTTGCTTCTTCATTTAATCTTTGTAACTGCTCTCTTTTAACATCTGAGAAATGGTTCGTATCTACTTTCCACGTTTTTAAAATGCTTGGACAATCCAGAGCGCGCTTTTTCAACGCTTGACTTGAAGAGCTTGGCTTTATTTTTTCATTATTGAATATTTCAAATTCATCCCTATATTTTTCTTTGGTAAGGTACTTGAAAAAATTCCCGATACACCTGTTTTAAAAAACCAATAACTGATTCAATGAGGCAACAATTGAATGAATAATCAGGGTGTTCAAGACAGGTGGTTCCATTTTGGACTGAAGGCAGGAACGAGCAAAATAAACACATCTACCCGAATACCAAATACTTTGAAACTCGTAGTTTTCAAGACACTGAGGCTTAAGGCTTAAAGTTTTACTTCTATGTCTAATTAATGACATTTCTGTTTCTGACAGATGTCTTTATAGAAAAGAAGCGAATATTAGTGAAAATATATTTTATTAAGCAAAATTTACTATGTCTGTTCGAAATATCTGCCCAATTGATCAGTGTCGATTTAGTACCTCTTCCGTTTAGATCGCTGGACACGATATAAAAGTTTTATTCTTCTGTAGTGTTATGTACTGTATACGCTATTTTTGCAACTTTATCCATCGCTGACTATACCGTTGTTTTGCAAACCAATAATTTCACAGGGCTCTAGAGAAAGAAGTCTTTAAGGACTCATATCTGGAGATCTTGGAGGCCCAACCTCTGGTCCGTTGAGCCCTGTACACGCACTCGAAATATCATTCGTTACGTATTGAGAGTATTCCTGTTGGAATGGGCCGTAGCTACGTCGTGCTTCAACCAAATTCGACGGTGAAGGCTTAGAGGCACATCCTCCAGCAGTTCAGGCCACAAATCCTTTGGAAACCGGACATAAACTGGTCTAGTCACGAGACACGGGCATCAGATATGGCCCAATAAGATGGTCTTCGACAATATCAAGTCACGTGGACGCTAAGTTGATGTTGGTAGCGAACCGATGCACTTCATGAGGGTTACCCTCAAGCCATTTGAACAAGTTAAGTTTGTTAAGCGTTCCGTTGCATGCAAAAGTGACATCGTGAGAGAAGAGAACATGTTTTAAGAAATTTTCACAGTCCTATTCTTGCCTCAAGCCCAAATGATGATGTCGGTAGAGAGCATTGCGAACTTTCTGAAAATGGTAAGGATGTAAGTCATCGTCATTGAAAACATGCCGACCGTTGACGTGGTTTGTTATTGTGGAGTCACGAGCTGTTGCAGCTCGGATGCTTGCATGAGGCCTGTCGGTATAGCAGCACGTTGTCCCCCGCTGCATCACGTAATTACTGGCTCACTGTAACCGCTCCTATTCACGTTCCATGTTCTCGTACAAGACGAAGTACGTTTGTAAACATGTGATTTTTAATTATTTATCTAGTAAGAACACGCTCCTGATACAATTTAACACGTTGACTGCGATGGGTTAACCTGAAGTTTTATTTTCAACTCAAATTTCAAGTCAAAAGTGATTGGCAATTTTAAAAACACCAAACATTAACTGGGTCATTTAAACACTATTAATTCAAAAAAGGTGGTATGAATATTTTTCAAACGACCCATCTATGCGTGCTTACAGCGCCTCCAGCATTGCTATTGACCGCTTCTGAAGCTATTAGAATTTCCGATATTTCTTCATTTGATAAACGTAACACGGTGTAAACGCCATCGCGCAGCGTAAAGTGATTCGTAAACACCTTTCAGTCGTGTGCTGTCAGATTTAAATATAACTTTGAATTTAAATTCACATTCTAGAGACCCAAAATTATCACTAATAGAGTCCGAAACTAGAAACCATCAACCTCAGTATTTTAGAAACTTAGATGTTTTGAAATATACAGTATTCGGAAAAGTGTTTACTTTGCATTTTTCTGCCTGCAGACAAAGTATGTACCTCTCGTGTTTCAACACCCTGTACGTAGCGAATAGTATTCGAATGACGAATTTTAAGATGTTCAAACTAGCACTGCGGGTGTTCAAACTTCTGATTGTATTTTCGTCCATCCATCTTTTACGTGGACCAAAACGTAGGGCTCTGAAACGTCTCACAGTTGTCTTCTTCTTTAACATTTATGTCACATGAGTACCAAGAAATCTGCTCAACGCAGTAACTATAAATGGTTTGGATGCATTGATGACTCGTGTCTAGGCCACGATTTATGCAAGATTCCTCTCTAAATTTAAGATTATCACAGTGCAAACTCTGCCTATGGTAATGCAAATCGGTGTTCTTCACCTATGATCATAATGTCAATGATTTATTTCAAGAATTTTCGTCTCTTAGCCTTTTTTTCGCATATAATCTCATAAGACAGAAGGAAAAACATGAACACAGTTGGCAATCAAGGAACAATCAAAGCATCCATGAGAAGGAGGGTGCCTGCTCTCAACTGGTACTCTGAATTATTTTTTAAATGATTTAATGAAATCGTAATTTCAGAATTCCAATGTGTTAATACATTTTTCAAATATACCATTTGTAAGTCTGTAGGCGTCTCTCGGATGCGTGTGACGGACTCGTGTATAGTACGGACTCCTACATGCACCTTGAGGCATGTAACTCAGTTCAGGGTCGGGACTTCACGTGTTATCAGTCTCACTCTTGTGCTACGTGGGACAGAGCATGTGCAATTGAAATAGTAGCAAAATTGCAAAACAAAAATTGCATGAAAAGATAGCCTTGCAGTTCATAGCCTTCTTTAGGTGTGTCGACTTCGGCGAGGTTGTAGCTTCACATTCTACAGCAGGGGCACAAGTGGAGCCTACGATACTTCTGCCCTCATTTGCGGTATGATTAATGAGGCCTGACCAGCACCCTGTCACACACGAGCAAGACCGATGGAATCTTCCTCTCAGTAATCTGCTGCCTCAGAATCTAATTTTTTTCAAGTTCTAGCGTCTAAGGGCTTCTCATCCGTCAGGTCCTGAACTTGACTTTTGAATATTAGGATAGGCAGGGAATTTAGAGTGCATGTAAAAATCTCATACATCGCTGTACCTCTGTAATCTCATATAATCTGCTTGTAATCTCATATTTACCATATATCTCTTCGTGTTTGTGTGGAAACTTCTTTTTTACTACCACTGCGTCTCATAATGTTTGCTGTCACAAAAGTTTTTGTGCAATCCACTTTGAAAACTCGAGCTTTACTATTTGATCAGTCGTGCACTTGACAGTGAGTTTTTCATTTATGAATGCGAAACACTGAGCGTATTTGACCTGTTTCGATTTCATTTATAACCATAACCAGGTGTAGAAACCAATTGTATGTAGTAATTTTCTAAAATGATGTAGTTCGATCGTGAGCAAACGAAGTTGTAGTAATAAGCCGTGTCCCAATCGAACAATTTTTTTTGACAAACGTGCCATGGTGTCAACGCTGAGGTGCAGCGTGAACTGATTCGAGAATTTCAATCCCTTCTTAAAAATCAATAAATAAAGTGAAGTAAATTTGTGTTCTCATTGATGGTGTTCTCATTGATGATTTGTATTATGTCTGTTTTTTTTATTTTTGTTTGAAAGCTTTTATATTGCTCAAAACATCAATTGATGAGTGTTGCTTGGAGATGAAGTGGTATGATATGGCATTGAATTTTACCCTTCAGCAGAAGGATAGCCATGCACGTTATAGTTCGTCCAGAGTGAATATCGAGTAGTAGTACTCCAGTCATGCTGCCTCCCTTGCTGCGCGGCGTAATATTTTTAAAAGAAAGAGTGATTGATTAACTTTTTTCTTGACAAAATTTTGGAGAGAAAAATAAAATAAATTTGGTTGCATTGGTACAAAACTAAAACTGAAATTTTTCACTGAATTTTTACGTACTGAATAGTCTTCATGCCTAAATTGCGTTTCCAAGAGGCACATTTGATGATTTTGGCGTAAGACAGGTCGATCTTACCTTATTAATAGATAGACGTGGACATCTCCTGTCACAACATTTACTATACGGAAATACTACGCTGAATTTCATTCGAAATAAGCCTGTTGCTGTCCCGAATAGCTCGTAGAATACCCGATATGAATCTGAATCCTAACCATCGACAGTTGTTTCGTAATTACGTGCAAAAGACGCATAGTATTTCCTGTATCCAATTTACACGCAAGTCAAACTGTCGAAGAGCGAGATACAGTTCAATTCCTTGTCGTGTCAACGAATTATTAACGCTCGTTTGCCTCCTCGATAAGCCGCTTTCGCTGCTTCATTTTGCGAGCTAAACTGTATTAAAATATATAAGGAGCCAGGGAAATTTTGCCCCTTGAAAGTCCACTTAGAACAAATCGACCGAGGATTACCGTCGTTTTGTCAGTTATTGGAAGTGAACAGTAATTTAAGTCTGAATTAAATGTATTAAATATGATTCAGTGTCTCAATTGTTTGTTTATGTTAAGAGTCAATTAATGCATCTCCTCTACTGCTTGTAACTGGAATTTTTTGCTGAGCTTCTACTTCACGAATTTTTTAACGTCTTCTAAACTAGCATTTCTAGCAATTTGCTTCGTGTTTAGTTTTGTAGGCAAGTGCCTTGTGCGTGCCGCAATTCTGGACTTATGCCGCATACCACCAAATACTTTGTATAGCAATTTGGAGTAAGAAATCAGACTCTCAGCAGCATGGCGTCGGTTTTGAAACACCATGTCTCTAGACCACGCAACGCCTCTCTGGATCATGAACATCGTACTCTCAAACGCACAGAAGGAAATTATGTTCTTCCTTCAGTTTAAATTGCTTAATATTTTGTTAAACTGTCGTGTACTCTCGGATTATAGTTCGCATTTTCTTTTAATCTTTGTTTTTTCAAATTTATTATACGGGTCAAGGCTTATGATTTTTACGCCTTTAAGTTACCAAATTTTTACCTGATCACTTTAGAAATATTAGGTATTTTACAAAATTCGTACGAGTATTCGGAAATATTAGTTCCTTACTAGGCTTTTTTCAACACTGGAGAAATTCAGCATTCATTGTTAAGATTTCTTCCAATAATAACACAAAGATATATCGGAGACTGATTTCACCCATCATAAGTACATTAAAAGCCCAAGATGCTTTAATGTGCTACTGATTATTTCAATAAATGGCCTCGATGTTTGTACAATTGAATTCTGATAACAATGCCTGTCCTTCCCGAGGCTTTAGAATACATTGCGAGGTCTTAGACACTATACACTATGCCTCGAAAGCTGCCGCATCTGCAAATGGACTTGCTAAATTGCTGGCTTTACTCCTACGTTCTGCGAACGTTCCGAGCTCTGGTGAGATTCACGCTAGCTGTCTTCAACGTTTCTCTTATCTCCCTGTTTTCATTCACATGTGAAATATAAAACTTTGTGGATAGTTGTTTTATGATAGCAGGCAACCATGCTCTCAGACACGTTCTCTCAGCATGCAAGATTTACTGTCGCGTTGTATTTGGCATATTCTATTATTTCATTTTCAATTCATTTCAACTTTACATATTTGTGATTTATTTGTGATTTTCGTATGACTGCAGCAAAAAATTAAAAATGCTAAATTTGATCAATATTTCTTGAGTACGCATTTTAATTATTCATTCCTGAATGTTTCAAGCCCAATTAAGTATACATTGGACCCTATTATACAAGTTATACGATTGTTCACTTCGAGCCATCAGCAATTTAAGGATTGTTCTCGAGAAATTTTCTACTAGTGTCTATTTTCGTTTAATTCTTTTGAGCAAAAACATGAGCGTTCTGCAGTGCCATTCTAATGTACTCACCACTCAAAATACTGAGTCACATTTCATAGAAAAAATAAATCTCAACAGTAACAAAGGACATGGTACATTAGGGCACCGAAAGAATTTTATTATTTTCTCATAATGTTCTTGAATGTGGACTCCAGAAACGTTCGTAAATAGTGACAGTAAGTCCTTTAGAAGCATTGGAGAGGTAAACTTTAACTTTAAATATGAACGGAACCAAAAATTGCAACAGATACCTTTATATGGAACACTGATGAAATTGGCACTTTGATGATGTAGGGAGCTTTCATCTTGTTTCATTCCTACTGGAATACAGGAGCTTGAGACATAGTTTATTGGGACACAATAATTATAACGTGCAAATAAAGAGGAAAATATTTCTCTCTACGACTTATTTTTAATGCTCGCATTGCTTTTAAGAGGTCTGATAGTAATTCTTTTATACAATTCATTCATTTTAATGATTTTGATAAATTTTCGAGTTCATTGCAAAATTTATTTCAAGTAAGTGCTAATTTCAGAATTTAGAGTATGTCTCCCCTCAGTGCAAATATGAATTAAAATGTCAATACTAACACAAACCGTGTAATTAGTAGCCAACGAGTTCTTGACTTTCTTAAGTTGAAATTTATAATAGCGAAAAAGTCAAGCAGTAAGCCAGGTCACCCTTCGAAAGCTCATTTTTTAAAGACTCCTTTGTCCACGAGACACTGTGACTCGGTGACATAGTGCATTGGTACTCATCGTATGGGTAGTGTACCTAGGCTTTTCAACAGGTGATGTAAGCGCTTCTCCAGGTAATACAAGCGCTTCTACCTATTCGTCATTTTGCACAACTCTTTTCCAGTGAAACTTAAAAACACATGATCTAGTGAACTAAAAAAAATAACTTCGTTGTACGAAAATGCGAACTCACTTCTCAAATCTAGAACGTTTACTCTGCGATTCAAGGGCGTAAAAAACTTGCACGGCTGTAATAGCTCCGCGTTTCAAGCGTCTCTTCTAAATGTGTTCGGAATGGAACACCAATTATTAGCATGCCGAGTGGCACTGCTCCGCTCTGCTCCGCTCGAGAAACGCGTGTTCCGCCAAGTAAAAAGTTCATCAGTTCAGTGCGAGGGTCAGAGGCAGCGGCAACTTCAGGGCGCATCGGTGAAATAATGAGGCGCAAAATTCGTCATTTCTCTGAGCCGTGAGAACGGCGTGTTGTCAGGTTTGGCGAACTTGTGCTTGGTGAGTGAAGGAATTTTGTGGCGCGTGTACAGTATACGTGTTGAGTTTTGTGTGCCACATGTCTACGTGTTGGGTGACTTTTGTTAGGCACATATATACGTGTTGTGTGAGTTTGGCGTAGCGTATGTAAGTCCTTAATGAATTTTGTGGAACACAAGTGCATATTCAGTGATTTTTAGATTGAAAGGGAATGCGTCTCGAATTTCATCAAACACTGCAGGTTAAAAAAAATTGAGGTACCTACATTTTATAGATAACGTTCAAGTGCTGATGTTAGTGTTAAATATGTGTGCAAAGCTAGGGATATATCACCTCAGGGAGATATTACTGCTGTGTCTATAGAGAGTGGTGCTCTTAGTGGGAAAATGTGAGGCCCGAGCTCGAGGCACGTAAGCCTTACTTTGGTGTAAGTACAAACAATTTTTTTGGTTACGGACTACCCTTTTTCGGTTCCCTGCTGTCCTAATTTTCAGCACCTACTACTTCCTTCTTCAACTCTCATCTCGTTCCACAAAGTTCGTATTCACGGGGAATCTTTTGTGGGAACCGACCTTGCGCTTAGATTCCCCGTTCCGTTAGCTCCGTACTCAATTGGCCTTCCTTCTTCTTCCATTTGGGACACATTTGTTGTGATACGAGGGGCTTAAACTGACTTATTAAACGTAATATGAAAAAAATATTTAAATGGATAGATACACACATTCAAACACGAAGTAACTGCACAGAAAAAAAATCCATAGACAAATGTATATACATGTATTCAAAGACATTTAAATATGGGCATATGTATAATTATACCGATATGTATAATTACTTGGACATATGTATAATTATATAGACATTTGCATGATTACACGGACATATGTATAATTATACGCAAATATACGTGCAGGTGTAATTTTATGATCTTCGAGAAGCCTGTTTTCCGAGCAGAAGTAGACAATTTTAACTGAGTTGGGCGAGTGAAAGCAATCCGTCTTTGTCAGGAATTTTCAATATTAAATGGGAATTTTGCACAAAAAAAAGATTATCTTCCACTGCTCATGAAAAGGCAAAACTTTGAAGTCTACCCGACGGCAATTGATTTATCGTCAGCTTGTGTAGTACATTTGTCATACGACTCGGTTGTGCTACACCTCGCTTCGCTCCCTACAGTGGTGATCACCTCGCCACACTCCCTACAGTGGTGATCTTCTCGCTTCACTACTTACAGGGGGGATCACCTCGCTACACTCCCTACAGTGGTGATCACCTCGCTTCACTCCCTACAGTGGTGATCACCTCGCTGCACATCCTGCAGTGGGGATCACCTCGAAACCCTCCCTACACACGAATTAATCTCCAAAATTTACCATTTTTCTCCACCTTGGCAATGCACTTTCAGTATTTCATTGATTATTTCATTGTGAAGAGCCTCGATTTTTGTTGCGATGTAACTCTGACACTTAACAATTCCCTCTAAATATTGTTTTGGTATTGCTTTTATTTACACTTTATTTCAGCTATTGATACTCCTTTACGAAATGTTTCGGTGAAATATATCTCCCATTTTCACTTATGACAGCTGCCGATACTCGCTTAACCCTAACTCTACGAGGCATTCTTGACCCAATGAAATTTTTTTAATTTAAGCCGCTGCACATTTGCGGCTACCTTCACGGTCCCATTTTACTTAACCGCTCTCGTTTTCTCATCAGTTCTCAGTGTGCGGTAAATAGACTTATTTCATTTAACTCCCCTCTGGGCACTTGAATTTTGATCAAATCACTGCCCTCACGGCAGCTAATTTCAAACTTCTATACCCACGACTCCTCAATTTGAGACCATTTGCTCCACTAAACCTGCACGCCAATTTCCCATTGAACAATAAATTACTCAAGAAAAGAGGGATGAGCGTGTCCGCGATCGCTTGCTTGGCCTAGCCACTCAACACGTTTCAGCGGCGGCCAATAATTCAGGGCCAGTCGGGTTTTATTCTCAGTGTCATAGGCAATATCGAAGTTTGTTTTCTCTAAGATTCAGGCTTCGAAGATCTGTCGCTCGGTAATGGTAACCTGAGCCTAGTATCTTTGCTGCTGAATGGACTAGAGTGTCCATTAGGGTGAAGAAGGCCTTGCTTAGTTGTTTCACAAACGTATTTTTAAATTTTCATGGGATTATTTTGCCATGGATGAACATTTCTTCACATTTCATCACTGAGTTTTTTAATTGAATACTTAAATTCGTAATTTCAAGTCGAACTTACTCGATGCAAAACCGAAAATGTTTAACAGGAATGGGAGGGAAGGTCAAACCCTGAGTCTGATTTATGCTCATTATTCAGCACTCGTTTTTAAGCAAATTTCTTAGAACACACGATAATTATTGGGGATTCTGATTGGAATGTTAAACTGTGTGCGGTCACTTAGCCGAACCTCAAATTCTTATTTGAGGTCATTTGGATGGTTGAACTTTGCGTCAATTCCGTCGAAATTTTTAACAAATTTTCGGCATTCGGTTTGGTAGCATAATTTCTGTGCAGCGTGGCGGGCTGAATGTGTCCTGCAGGGATTTGGCCTCATTAACTTTACAGTCCCGACATGCCGGCCTCGTTATGAATGCAATGCGTAGAGTGAGAGCAGAAACCTGAGAATAATTCCCCGCTGAAGCGACTGCTTTAGGGTTACCTGGCTGCATTTTTTCTGGAGAATATTTTCAAATTTGGCTTTCGCTTATGTAAATTTAGTCGTGAAGACCACTTTGTTGGACTATAAGTGATCGTTAAAGAGAAATAAACGTTCATTATTTATATCTGACGTTCGAGGATCATTCGAATAGTTAATGCCCGTTGGAGTAGTCTACATATTTCTTCGAAGAAAAGATTGTTTGATGAGAATTATCAGAAAAACGAGAACTTGTCCGAAGCAAGGGAAGAAACGGTTCCGAAGGTGAAAGATAGAGTTTTAGCTTCAGTAATCTATTTAAAATAGGCAAGGCTATTTTTGTCGAACTTATACTTGCGAAGCACTTCTTATAAATTTCCTGTAAGTGAATTTCAAACTTTTTGTCTATACCGAACCAATTTGAAACAATATGTTGATAGCTTCGGCTTTGACGAATCTACTTAGCATTACATATAATGCTCAGTATAAGGAAAGACATCCCTGTAAATAAATATACATTACAAATCACTTCGTTCTCATTCAAGCCTGCAAGTTCCCAATGTGCCAGTGCAGGAAACTCTTCATATCAAACACTTCATATTCAGCTGCCGCAGTGCAAATGCGCAGTAAAAAGCCACCATCCCTTTTTCAGGAGTCCAAATGTGCGATGAATAAAAAAATTGGGCGAAATGTGTTCGGCGCAAATCTAATTTGCACGCCTTCTTCTGGCCGTAACATCAAACGCTTCTTTGCTGCTGTAAATTGGCATCGTTTACAGGAGGGCAGCAATTATCTTCTTACAGGCACTTCCATTGTGTCTTTTTGGTAGACTCAGGCAGACGTAGATGAATTTCGAGTCATGTTCAACTCACTGAGAAACATCGTTTGCTCGATGTCTTTGAGGCTTTCTGTGTGAGGAGTAAAAATTCAATCAACGTAGGTAGCGATAATTATGAGAGTGATTGTTGTTTTCACGATTCGGAGTTTATTTGACAGATCTCAATCTTAGTTAGCACTTGAAATCAACAAATTTTGATGTCCTTCGTTTCTTCGTACATCATAAAAGCGTTGAAACAAATTTCTTTTATCATCAAACAATTACTGCTAAGTCCGGACCAAATTCTTGAACTGATAAACAAGTGTTCGTGTTTCTACGTGAATTGAAACAAAGTACCCATTTTGACCTAAATTTTTACGGTGCAGTTTCCAACTCAAAAGTTTAAAAAGTGTTCTGCCCCCGACGCAAAGGTTAAGCGAAGATTCTCTCGCCGACGGAATAATCACAAATCCCGGGAAGTCATAGCAGAATACTCTGCCGCCAACTTAACATCGTACATCATTCTAGTCAGTAGCGCAATGGCCGCAAAATAAAAAATAACACAATAAATAATGCAAATAACTTGAGCGTCGAGCCATGATCTAGTGACGCTAATCTTGCTGGGAGCCACTAAACTGATTTACATTTTTACCGTTCATCTTCAAGATTTACACTTGGGTGCGCCAACGAACCGAAGAAGAACAGATAAATGAAATCGAGCTGAACCTTTGCAGTCACATTAAGTACCCCTAAAATGTCCTCGAATTTGTATTGGCTGAATTTCTGGGAATGTGATACTGTCAAACTTCAACATGATTTCACCGACGATGGCTTTACAAACGTTTTAGTTTAAATTCATTTTTAATTTTTCAGTGGCAAACCTGAATATGATATCGCTGACGTTTCTATGGTTTGCGATTTTTTTCTCAATTTGCTAGTGTACACATGGTCATTGAATTGGTTACGGCTATGTTTTTCTTCTAATCTTTTATTGCCAAAATTGTCAGTTTGAGACTGAACATGAAAATTTAAGAAGGGTTCACCAAATCAAGAACTAATATTAAACAACTTCTTCTTACCTTTCAAATTAAAGCAATGATATTTCCATTAAATATCATTTTTTGGCCTCGTATTCCTGAATAATTCCTTACGATAGTTTACGTATATGTATATATGCATTGTAATTGTATCCAGTGGCTACTGCAACTTCGCGGTGATTTAACATAGCTCCTGTTCAAAAAATTCCTTCACATGATTTTCAAAAGCCTTCCACTAAGAAACAAATACGCGCGAGGAAGCTTCATATAGCGTTATGAACTGTGGCATCGTTAAATTCGCTAATTTGTCCACTAATCGAATCTCCATTATGGAAATCGGTTAATGTGCTGCGTAAATTTTAGGCCCGAAGCATTAAAAATAAGCTCTGTGGAAACATGTGAATAAAACCACTTCTAGTATTCCTTTTAAATAAATTTCCTGCGGAGAAAAATAAGTCCTCGACAAATTTCCCATAAAAATTGAAACCATCATTTTATTTTGCACGGGGCTTATTTGAATGTTCTTTAGAAGATCAGCTTTCCGTCGTGCGGTGAGCATATTCTGTAAAATGAAGGCACAAGAGACATAAATGTATTCCCATAGCAAGAACAGGCGTGCGACAGCACACCAGGAAACACGAAGAAAACTTCGATCCAAGACTAAGTATTTCCCAGTCCACGCAAGCGGCTTATGTTGTTCTCCGGCAACCAGCCCTTCACGACATCCTGCTCTCTTGCAGGTGCCAGGCTGCTGTTCTGTTAAAAATTTCAGGAAATGTTGCGGATAGTGTTTTCTAGTTCAGCAAAAATCCAGCTTGCGCTGACTGTCAATTATTTTTAGTTTCTTGCTTGTGTCTCACGAGGTAATTTACGTACTTTCTTCACACGAAGGTTATAATAATTTTTTGAGCAAAGACATTTACGGTATCTGCAGGAATTGGCTATCCCATGAAGAAAATGTGAGGTTCCGAGTTGAATGTTTTAAGACATTCTTTTTTTTTGATGTAACAGAATATGCTTCTCGTTTTGCTACGAATTAATTTTTTTCGGTTCGTTGCTGTCCTGTGTTTCAGCTTCTAATTCTTTTTTTATGTTTTTCATAAACGTCCGATCCTAGCTTGATATTTTTGCACGCTGGAGTTCTCGTAAGGGTACATACCTTGTGGATAGATTTTCTGTTTTCCTTCACTCCTGACTAAACGGTGCCTTCATCCTTCCTTTCTTTGGAACACCGTTATTGTGGTTAGAGAAACTTAAACTATTTTATAATTTTGTGAAATTGCAGCTTGTTAACGATTTTTGTTACGCGTATGGGAAATAAGTAAGCTGTTTTCCATAGTGCATAAGAATGTGATTTAGCATTCAATATTCAAAATGGAGTTGGTAAGCAGAAGGTGAACAGCTAAGAAATGCTTTGAGTTTTCGGGTCGATTGAATCACTTCTCTGAACTTAACACCGCTCGTAAACATTGTCTCGATTTGCTATCGGAGGAAATAGATAATTTTTTTAATTTTCTTCATCTTCATGGTACGAATGCTTTAAAGATATCATATTCGAAGTGTAAGTGTAAAGTTAAGCTTTTACTTGAACCTGATTGTTGCACCACGCAATATGTCCGTGAGAAGTTAAAATGAATGCAAACATATTTTTTCTTCCAAGAAATTCATTTTCTTTCAGTTACCTCTGTCTTATGAACTCTTTTGCGTCAGTTGTGCACTAAAGATAAACGTGTCTAAATGTTCCGGCTTTCCAGCTTGTGAAGAAGGTAATTCCTCCTCGACGATGTATGACAAAAATGATGCAGTTATTATTAGCGACTGACTGTATTGTCCTGACTAATCGTTGGGCAGTTACTTTTTAGCCAAGTTTTTTAAAATAAATCAGGTTATTTTGATGGTGTTTCACTCTCAGAATTTCCATTAATATGGTTTCGTGATTCCGTAATAAGGCTGCTAATTCAACAGCGGTGGACCTAGGTGATCAATTATATTTCTACGGAAATGCCATCTTTTTACCTTAAATAATTTTTAAACACCGTATTAGGCACCTGAGTGCACTGAAAGATTCAGTTGAAGCAGAAAGCGAGAACAGCGGGATGCTAGCTGTAAAACTGCGGTTTTTTACGAGTGGAAACCTGCGATTGCGAAAGCGATACCTAGAAAATTAAAGGGAGGCCGCCGGCCGCATCTACCCGCCACACACGAGAACATTAATTCCAGCTCTCCATAAACATCCAGCTCGTTAGTGACCGTTAAAGGAGCTCCTCCATAATTACAGAGGCTAGACGCCGCTCCTAATGCTCTGCCTGTACTTGCCCTCGCGCTATTTTTCCAAAATAATGTAGAATTTCACGCAGGTTTAGCTTGCATCTCCAACTGGGTCGCAGTTTTTATGGATTCTGATCCCGAGACCGACCCACATCGTCTAGTTCTTTTCCTTTCTCTTTTTGAAGTCAAGTGGATTTTCTGGCAAGCTAAGCATGCATCTCAGCCAGAGTTAGCTGATAATTTTTCAAGCTAATCTGGTTTTTCGCTTACGTCCACCGAGACCTGTGGTTTGTGTACTATGTTGACGTTCTTCTTATGAGTTCGACTTGCGACTTGCGTTACTGGGGGCGTTAGAACGTATGACGGTAGTTAGAAACGTTGTATAGCTCTTGAAACAGATGCCATTGTCACAGATCACACTACTGGGCGTAAAGTAATGGCGATATTTGATAACAAATGCGTTCTGTTATATTTGATTAGAAATCATTTTATACAGTTCATGAAATAAAATATCCGTAACAATATCAGTTGAACAATATTTGTAGTAAAACACTGAATGTCAGAAAATGGTACGATGAATACAGAAAGAAACTGATTTATTTTTTTATTCAGGTACAGAACTCATGGGTAATGAATGACTATGTTGCTGCACTGGACCGAGTGCATTTTTTAATTTAGTGGAGGTAAATTAAATTAGATTCTCAGTTCAATCAGTTTTGTAAATTTTAGTCCTACAATTTCAAATTATTTACGGTAGATTTTACTATTCACATAACTATTTGCATCTAGTGTTTGATAAAGTCTATTGGCAAATTTTTATTTTATTATTTTTCAATGTTTTCATCTTTCTGCGCTTTTGTTTTTAGCTGCTTGAAACCTTATCATGTATGCTAAAATATTCAAATAATTTTTGTGAACCTGAATACAAGTCTTCCTTGGTATGGTTTCTCGTACTATTCTGCAGCCAGCACGTGTAGCTCTGCCATTTTTACGACAGGTGGCTACTTCAAATTTGCAAGGTAAAGACTCGGTCTTTATATACCAATTCAGTCGGATGAAGGTTTTTAAATCCACCACGTGAAATCGGTTTTTCTTTCAAGTTTTCCCTCCTGTGCTCTGCTCGGTGCTCGTTCGCACGCCCTTCAAGTTGAGTAAACTGGGTTGGATTCGACTGGTTGCGTTTTTTGGCGCTATGTGGATTCAACAGACTGAGAGAGTATTGATTCTTCACAGGAGTGAGTTGGCGAACAGTTTTTCGAGCATGTGCAGTCCCTGGTGACTTTTGCTTTCATCTTGAATTATGCTTTTGCTCTCCGTGCCCTTAACCCTTAACCGTGCTCTCCGTGGCACAGCGGTTAAGGGATCGGACTTGTATGCTGGAAGTCGCGGGTTCGTTCCCAGCGCTGGCGCGGAGATTTTCCCCGTTGGGTATAAGGGAAAGCTCAAGCACAATACCCCACTCAACCCAGGTGTCGGAAATGGGTACCGGCTTTACGGGGGAACCGTCATGGTGTCCTATGTATAGGGTTAGTTATAAGACATTTGAAAAACCAATGCTAAGATCATATGTATCAGGCTTGATTGGAAATAAAGCATCCAAAAGATGCCGATGTTAACCTTTAACCTTTTGAAAATTGTAAGGGGAAATTAAATTTTCGAATTTTGTGCTTTCACCCGAGTTCCGCCGAGTTGCCCTTATTTTTGGTTTTGAACTACAACGTTGAAACGTGGATAGCTTTTGATGGAGCACTCGACCCTGGCGCAAATAGCTCGAGAGAAATAAGTGCTTGAACTCTTTAATCGTGATAGCTTCCGACGTATTCAAACCTTTGGTTCCATTTTAATTAAACATGTACATTATATGGAATAGTTTTGATGTTATCACTTGCATCGTTTTATGGGCTTTGTAACGGAAATTTTTCTAGGTAAGGGCATTTGTTAATCACATGGTGGTGCGACCTTTTCGCGGTAAATTGTAATTCTCTTCGAGCGGTTTAAAACTTCATACAGTTGTGATTCGTCTTGCGTACCCTACACTAAGTAGTCATTTGCCAGCATTTTCGAATATTTATTTATGGCTTATTTTGTGCACCTAATAAATTTTTGAGAACTAAAGTTATAGAAACTTTGCCACTGGTTACTTACATAAAGTTCTGTCAATGTTTTTTCTCCTTTGTTTCAGGTTGGATAATTAGGTTTGGCCTGCCAAGTACCACACTGTTTTTATTTTTTTGCTAGAAATCCAAAGCAAACTGTTAAACTTGAAATCCCAGTAATATTCTCTATGCTCTGTTCTTTCTACTTCTTAAGTTATCTCTGTACATCCAATTAGTTACTATTTATTTTTATTTTTTTGAATTATAGGCAGCTATTTTTTCATTCTTCCGTAATAATTATATAATAGAAGTGTTCTGTTTCTTTTACCTTAATCCCCAATAAATAAAGAACCTGGTATCCTGACGCGCTTAGTTCAATATTTGAAGGAAATGTCAAAGAATTACTTGATCAAGTTACCATTTAACATTTATGACTTGTTACTTGCCCCTGTTAGTTTGAGTAGTAAGCCGGCAATTGAGCAAAGTATAGGGAGTAAAAGAGGATTAACTCACCTAGCGATATTGCCCAACGTCATTACGAGCAGAAAAGTTAACACTTTGATTGCGGCGTGCGCCACGACCGGTCACTTAGGGAGTTTTCATAATGCTGCTGACCGACCAGCAGACACAAACTCGATTTTCATAAATACTAAATCAAGGCAAATTGAAAGCTCTATCAAATCCAGCTAAAGTTTGCTATTTTCAATATAGCTTACTACAATTGAGTTCAAACTTGAGTTGAGTATTAAACTTAATTTTTACCAGCTCAGCCAAAATGTGGAGAACTCTACGTTTCTAACAGCTTTATTTTCGCACCCACAATGTCTTCCAGGGGCAGAAAAATCATTAGAGCCAATGATGTTAAATGAATATTCTGCTCCATGATGGAATTGAATAGCATTTACATCGTTTTAAGTTCACTTTTTAACGCAATTGTTAAAAAATTAAGGTGTTTTTATAATTCCGGTATCGTTAATTTCACCGGAAATTAATTTGTTTCTAAAATTAAAGATATTTATGTCTTTTTTTTAATTTCGTTATATCTAGGTTCCTCGTAAAAATTTATTATGGCCCGACTACCTTTCCAAAATAACTATACATTCAGCAGTTATACTCTGTATAGGTGTTTATTGTGTAATGGTGAAGAAGAACGAAAAAAAACTTGAGAAATACGTTGAATTTAAGATTTTTATTGGTTCAAATAATTGATTTTGTCGTTCTATTGTCACACAACAATTGCAAGAAATATACCTTACTTATTTTGATTGGTTACGCGTGATGCAGTCACCCGAATAATATGTATGTATTATCAGCCATAAGGAAAAGTGACGAACACCTGGCTAACAATATTTTTACCCCTAAAATATACAGCATTAGAGAATAAAAACACAATTTAATCTTACTTCACGACGCCTTGTCAGATACATAATGTACACGATTTTATGGGTGTGAAATGTCCCCCAAGTCATGGACCAACGTTTTTTTCTCCTTTAAAGTCACTCCGTGACTGGATAGGTCGGCTGTCCTTTTGAAGCCTCTTCCACTTGACTGCAGGTATCCGTGCTACTGCGCCTGTAGAGTGGGGCTTGAAATGCAATACAAGGTTTGTATTAATACGGCAATCCGAACGTTCCAATGGATTTTTTTGCAGTTTCGAGGGTAAATTCACGGTTGATAGGGCGAGGTTAAGTCGAGTAGAGTTATGTTTGGATAGTAGAGTCTGTTCGGTTTCACTTTATACGAAGTGTACTGCTCAGAATCTTAATCTCAATACATCTCCGAAGGTCTTGTTTCAAGCGTTTCCAGCCGAAACGATGCAATACCATTTCAAAATTCCTTGCGAGTGGCCACGATACTTTTGAAGTCAAATAATAGCATGGGTCTCTCGTTGAATGTTCCTTCTACTATTGCATTTCTTTCATGAGAAAAGTTCTTATTTTAATTCATCTTGGGTATTAATTCAGTCACTAGCTGAGAATGAATGTGGAATTTTCATAATTGCATTCAATCGCACATGTCTATTTTAGGGGATGTAGCATTTATGGTAGCTGATCTGAGACTGCGCTAATGTCCTTAGCAGCACAGTTGGCTGGTAACGTTTGCACATGATGTGATCAACGAATGCATAGAAGGAATGGAACAAAAAAAAATTAATTTTTCATGTATAAAGTCAGCGATTCTAACCCTGCTGTACTATCTAACTTTTCTTAAGCGCTAAATTCGGTAGGACATTACTCTCAATGCCCACATTTATACCATGAGCGGAAAGGACGTTCTACTATTTTATAGAGAAATGGTGCGCGAATTCTAACTCCAATATGACCACGTTTCCGAAGACCTTCTATCTACTTACAAGATTGAACTGTGCGACGCAAGCTCAGCCTATGAATTTTTCTGTGGCACTGGAGGTCGATATGGAGCAACAACTTTAACGTACAGCATGGCGACATCCGCAATTTTATTTTACGAGCATAGGGACGAATAGTTCATTAATTTATTATTTTTACAGTGACTTTAATTTCTCACTCTAGCGATCCATGGTGGAGCCTTCACGCAAGCAATATAGTAAATGTTGGGATACTTCTGCCCCGCGTGATGTATCTGCTGTTTTATGCTCCGACATCCGTAGGTTCAGCAGTAATACTGTCATGCCTGACATTGTTTTCAAGAACCCGACACCGCACACTTCGGACAACTATATTCACTTGCAGCTTATGTTATCTGGCGCCGAATAAACGATTATTCTGTGGGCTTAGAGCGCGTAATTGTAGATCAAGTCTTAGTGCTCGGTGACGGCGCTCTGTCCAGGAACCATAAGGTCTCATTCAATTTTCGTGTCATTATTGCGGCCATCGTAGTTTTTTCATGTGTGCGGAACTGAGAGCATCGTTCAAGCCAGTGTTTGACGTGGCAATTTTGTTGAATATTTTAGAGGCCTGAGTCTCAGGCCGCATAATGTGTTCATGTTTCTAGACCACACAAGCGCGGTTTTCTCCGCTCCCTCCCGCGCTGCATGTTCTTTGCATTTTGAACCCTTTGTCTCAGGAGAGATGAAGACTTTAGAGCTGTTCGCTGTTCACTATTTTGCGACATTTTTGCCGTAAAATATCATGTGTACGGCTGCTTGCACAACATACATGTAATGTAATTTTTTGCTTGATATTTCCACTGCAAAAGTGTCTCATTCTCCTGCTCTATAGGCATACATACAAAAGACCGGTCCGTGCCGAACTTAAAAGCCAGAGTTACTTCTTGTAAACGAATTAATATTCCTCTAATGTACTTTTTTTCACTTCATTTTAATGCATGAAGAACTGTGTGCTCTATAGACTGCTAATTTCATTTGACTCGCTTTCAGCGGTCAAAAAAGTGTGCAATGTTCATAAAGTTTTTAGACCCGAGTTCCGACGCAGATGTTCGTTCATTGATAACGCGCCTCTCGTGCTTCTTCCACGTACCGGAACCGGGTATTCTGGTTTCGCATTATATATCTGTAAAAGTCAACTCTATTTAGAAAGCTCTATTTTACCAACGTTAAATGTTTCAGGCCGTATGATTATTGACAATTACAAGTGAACGACGTACTTTCCGAGACATCTGTTTACTATCAACATGCACATTCGTTCACGCGCTTGCCGACTTCTGTTTTTAGTGCAGTTGACGGTTTGAAAATATGATTGCCATTATTAAAAAATATTCATGTTGACACGATTCGCACTTTAACCTTACCTGCTACCCCAAATTTTAAGGTTCGCAATGACAAGCCTTGCACCCAAGTGCGCTAGTGAAAAGCGTCTTAAAATGTAATACCAAGGCTTATATCAACTAGCAATCCTGGCTTTTGCCTGGGTATGTTTTCATGATTGTTTCAATGGTATACAGGACAAATAAGGCAAGGCTTACTCGAGATAAGTTAGGTTAGAATGAAGTAGAGAGAATAGGAAAAAATATGTGAAAAAAACTTTTAAAAATTGACAGTATTGGGAGTGAGATTGAATCTAAATAAAAATAATTTTCATTCAACATCATTGAACGCTAAAGAAAAACCATCATGAACGTTGAAATTAAAAAATTGTCAAAGTTATGAGGATGGTTAATTAGCTAAACTAGCTTTGAGCACGTTTAAAGATAGTCCTGTTTTAGAAGCTAGTATTATTACACAGCAACATTAGGAACAAAGTAATTAATTGGCCCCTATAAAATATGATAATTAAGCTGGCGTGCTTGTCCGTAATTCTGGAAGCTTTATTATTCAACTTTCATGCACAGACTCTCTCGCACTCATATGAAGATTCTTCGATTTTGTATAATTATTTCACCTTACGATTCCACGGAATTGTTCTTCGTATTACTTAGGGAAACGAACCTCTCATTTCATCTTATAGGGTTAAGTAAATTTGTTATTGTATCATTGTAAATCGGGGAAATGTGATTACAGAAATACTCAATCTCGTTTCGCATATGTGCTTTAGATACATACATGAAGATATATCGCTTTGAACTCATGTTATCGAAATGTAACCGAACTATTCTGAAATTTATGATTAAATAAATGTGAGCGGCATTTGATCGGTTCGAAAACACATCGGAAAAAGCAATATATACCACTTCGTCCACATTTCTCTAAATTCCTCTGCACAAAGTTAATAAGCTTAGCCGTTGAACAATTCAAACATGCAAAGATAATAATAATTTCTCCCGGCTTATTCATTTGCCATAAAAGTCTTTCCCTTGGTTTGAACGCTGGAATAATTTCTCAATTTCTTCATTTGCATGTATGCAGGAAGAATTTATCAGAATACGTCGTGCTTTGTAGAGCACAATGGCTTAAAGGCTAAAAAAATACTTTTAATTTCAGAGCTTGAACACTCTTACACGAAGAAGTACCAGTGTCATCATCATCTCACGTCATTTAATGAAAAGGGAAATTTTTTGTTAACTAACTGTGCTAAAATGAGTCGAATTTCGTTATTGATTTTTCTGTATCATTGATTGCTAGGTCATATTTCTAACGCTCTCTGCATTTCCAGTTCACTTTGAATTGGACTGTGTGATTAAAAATGTATGGCTTACTGTGAAGTTGAAATTTAAGTGAACAGTTAACTAAGTTTAATAGATTGAATTGTATGGTTGATATTTCTCTAACATTTCTTACTTTAAATTTAAACTTCTGTAAATTTATACGCAAGGGAAGCTTCAAAATTAAATTCATTGGAGGAAAATTAAAGTATTTTTTATAATAATTTCCTTAACTCAATTGACAGTGTGATGCATCGAGTGCCGCTATAATTTGTTAATAATAAATTCCTATGCTCAGAACTCAAGCTCCTTAAAAGAACGAGTAAGGGACGAACTACAGCTTTATACTACAATCTGTGAAAAATATACTAGGCGTTTTTATTTTTTATTTTAGGGAATTGAGTTTACTGTTTTCTGAGACACTCTTGACCAAATTTCAGGAGACGAAACGTTTGGATTTCCTTTTTATTTGCTCTCATGAACGTCTTTAATAATGCCAGGCTCGCTTAAAACATTTATTTCCACGCACTCAATTATTGACTAAATCACCGATATAAACCAGCTATCTAACTGTCCTGTAGAAAGTGTAATTCTATCACAAATGTCACATTTTTCGATCATTAACAAGCAATAAGTTGAGGTGGTCATTCTTGCTCAGATCGTTGTTCTACCACCTCACTCTGATTCGTCACTTACGAGCATCGCCCTTTGTGATCAACGTATGAATTAAGATCTTGTTCCTCACGTTAAGACGGTGGAATAGAAGTTTATTCCCAATGGATTTCATTATTTGTTGATAACATGTTGCTCGGCGGAACTACCAAATAAAATTTTCAACTTTTTCGTGTCCATTTATATCAAAATAATTAATGGGTCACCTTTCACAAAAAAATTTCATTCACTGACGTCTTAAATCAAAACACAAATAGTGCTAGAAATAGTGCACTAACATACCTGCGCAAGCCAAAATGTCAGCTAAAGCTCTGTTTCCTTCAGCAACATTTAATTGTACGTGATGTAAATCATTTGATACATTCAGTATTCATGGTCAACATTTTTACTCATTTATTACTTAGACAACTATAAGTGAGCTTAGGCTCTTTAGTTCCCCTACAGCACGGTAGAGGAAACAAGGTAGGTTCAAACCAGTCTTTCTTTCGTTGACGGTGTGGTTTTGCTGACGTCACGGCAACAAACCAATAGCAGCGCTCATATTGCATTTTGTAGCACTGCTATCCTCAAATTTGGCTCAACTATTGGCCTAACGACATTGCATTTTTGTGACGTCATGAAGTTTGTTTGAAATGAAGTCTTTCTATTGGCAAGCCGAACAAAAGGAGGTGTATTTTCTCCCATAGAAATGACCCTACCTTGTTTCCTATACCGTCCCCTACATCCATCCCATAGAAGTAGACACGAAAAGCATGCACCAGTGAGAATGAATAGCAATCTTACCAAGAAAATATCAGTCAATAGGGTGAGGCATCCACTTAACTCGCTCCATATTTTGCGCCTTTTCATCATGACTCTAAAACCTCCTAATATTTTCCTTTCTGCCACAACGAGTCCCATATTTCTCTTGCCCTCGCATTGATTTTTGTTCAACACCGCCACCGCCGCTGCATGCATCGTTCTCTGACAGCCCTCCACCTTGGCCAAGAACACGTTTTTAAAGAGCAACTTTTTTCCCAGTCAGCCCAAAATCTTCTCAAGTCCCCGATACTCATAAACCTGACGGACAGTGTGTTGACATTATTTTCAGTACGTATCTAGGATACAGGTTCCCAAAATGAATGTTTAAATCAGCGCTCTCCTTGCAGCCTCCAATGTTGGATGAGCTCGGCTTATTTACAGCGTGGCCGCATCTGTCGCTCTAAAATGCTCGATAAGCTCGCCCTGACCGATGCGCGGCTGGCGTTAACAAGTCATCCTGGCTGACAGACGGTCAACGTGCGGGCAATTAAGACGAGTTCCCTCAGCTGTGCCGAGTGAGGGAAAGGGGCTTCGTCTCCTCATTACCTGCACCGGAACAGACGTCGAGGAAGGTAATGAATGAAGAACACTGCGTCACTCTCATGACCTGCACTGCAGCAGAGGTCATGAGGTGTACTCTTTCCTAATTCCACTGAGACTGGCCTTGCCACAGAGGTAACATGAAGCCCACTTCGCTCATCCTTCATTGCCAAGCTTCATTTCTGACCTTCGTGCGAAGTTTTACCTGCATGCTGGAAAGAAGGCTTGTGGACTGCATGCTGCATGTTGGCAGAATGCAGCATCTGTCGAAGCTTAAGTTGTAGGTTCTACTTATGCTAGTTTGTCTTCGAATAATGACTTTTCTTCTTATTTGTCTGTATAAAAAATATGGTTTTCACTTGCGCACGAGCGTTGACTTCAATGATTTTGGTAAAAATTTGAGCGCACCCATGACGATGAGAGCAACATACTCGTTCTTGTTGTGCGAAATGAAAGGCTGGACTTTTGTCGCGTTTTAGGTATGTGCGCACGACCTTTGCCTCGAGTGTTGGCCGAAAAAATTTCGTTCTTGATAGTGACCCTATAATTTCAAAAGCACTTCTTCGCTCACTGGTACACGCGTCTCGTTAAAAGTGACAGCATCTAAGAATAATCGATGAAGCATCCTGATCGCTTAATTTAGGTTGGTTCAAAAAATTGTATTTTTGGTTTTTGTTTGGCTGTACAACTCGGAGTGAGCGATAAGGTACCTACGGCACAACCTTCATTACATTGGAAATTTTCAGTATGTAAATCCATTACAAATAAAAATAAAATAGATTTATTTAGCGTAATTACACCTGGGATTTAAATATATTTATACCAGCGTGCTAGTAAAACCCGTATCTCTGATACACTCGTCAAAAACTTCAAAACGTTTGACTGAAAAGGTTCGGTAGTTCTAAATAAAAAATATATATGTGTGCAAGTACACATAAAATCGTATTAACTTTAAATGTTAATGTTACATATCATATTTGCTGCTGTATTATCATCATGGTTGAAACCGAACATAAAGCACATGTTTTAACGTAAGTTTTTGCTCAGCATTCAGGGCATAAACCCGTGCCAGTAAAAAGTGTCGTAAACTGAATCGACGCATACTTTACCCTAAAATAAGCGGCACAAGGGCGTTTTATTTGTTCAACACGTTACTTGGAAAAGAGCGTTACTTCTCTAGTCATATTTTCGCCGCAAGAAATCCCTGAGCTCTCGCTGCATTAGAAATTCACGCGCCTGATGTCTTAACAAGGAGTGCACGTCGGCCTTATTTCTGGTGTACTGTGGGCTGCTGCTTTTGGTGCGGTGACCGTCGGGCAATGGTGTGACTCGACTCGTTAGTGAAGTGAAGTCACTTCATTCATGAAGTTACGGAACTTTGTTCCTGTAATAAAATAACTTTGTTCATGAAATGAAGTAACTTTGTTCATTAAATGAAGTAAGTTTGTTCATGAAATGAAGTGACTTCATGAATGGAGTCATGGAACTTTGTTCCTGAAATAAAATAACTTTTTTTATGAAATGAAGTAAATTTGTTCATGAAATGAAGTAACTTTGAAATGAAATATAGTACCTTTGTTCGAGTTATGGATTAGCTTTGTTCGTGCAATGAACTAACTTTGTTCGTGCAATGAACTAACTTTGTTCGCGAAATATACTAACTTTGTTCCTGAAATGACCAACTTCGTTTATGAAATGGATTCATTTGAGTCTAATGGAGAATTAATGGAGCATAAGAAACTTTGTTTGAGAAAAGAATTAGCTTTTATTCATTCAATATCGAGAGCTTGCACACCCGCTTGAGCTTTTCACTACTCATAATAAAGTGCAGTCCAGTCGATGTTAGAAATTGGTATTATTGTTCACGAAGCCGAGGAGACCGTATTACATGAAACACTGATTACAACTTGAAAAACATTTTGAGAACCTCAAATCCTATGAAGGATGGAATCCTACGAACGACGTGTCAATGCATCAGCAAAATATGCTCTTCACTCCTGAATAAGAAGAACTAATTAAATGTTAGCCCGAAATATACTGACATAGTCCCACTAAATTCAAGAAAAAATTCTAATAAACGCAAAAATCATTTTCTCAAACTGAGAATACTCATTTCAGTGATGTTATAATTATGAGATGTGAGACACGGTTCTGGCCTAGTTAACTTCAACGTAAAATTCAAAGCTTAAACTCTACGACCAAAAAAAGCTGAAATTTGTTATTGAAAACATTATTTCCAATGTAAAGTTCATCTGCTGAATAAGCCCCAACTTCATTTATCCCTCTTTAGCAAGCACTTTCAAAGTTTCAATGAAATATCTGCATTTTTTTCGTTGTCTATAGAAATGTCCATTACCATTTTAAATTCCTCTCATACATATATCTTCCAGGTCTCCCGATGGTCGTCAAAAATCCCAGACTTTAGGCTATTGTGAAAATAATGCAAAGATGTTAATCAGGAGACCTTGGAGGCCAGTCAGAATAATGACTTAATACAATGACATCCATACAAAAAAAGTTCTGTAAAGTCTCACTATACCATGCTAATGACAAGGAACGCTCTCTTACACACCCATCCAATTCGGTTTCAGCCCCAGCCAAATACTTTACGAAGTTCAAGTACGATAATATCTGCTGGGAACAAAAGATATTGCTTCTAGTCGAGATTTGTGAATCAGAAATCCGAACCAATAACGGCGGTGGCGGCAGAGGGTTCTACTCTCACAGGAATCTTGTTTCCAGCGCAAGTCTTGCGTGGCGTGGCCTGGTGTGCTCAGGAGATGTGGGTATACAACTAGGTGCTGCTATAGCGTGAGGTCTACCACTTCAATTTTCCCAGTATCAATCAGTTAAATATGCGCAAAAAACAAATATATTTATCCTAATAATACATGCGATCAAATTATTTGTACACCGTACTGGATTGAAACCCGTATCACAAATGTAGTAAAACCCACTTACCGCGACAACACCTTCGTCTAGCCATGCCTATCTGGTGCAGTGACCGGGCAACATGTTGGTGCGCGTCGATACTGGTGAACTAATATCAGTTTTCCTCCTGCCAAATGAACTTAATCTGATTTTTTTTTTGTACGCATTGCATCACCTAAAAGGGCTTGTAATAGGTTTTCATCGTAGGCTACCCGTTTTTTACAATTGTGACTATTAATTTGTGTAGTCAATTTCGAATTGAACATCATTTTTCTAGTTATTTTACAATTTTTTTTTTAATTTTGACACAATGTGAGCATAGAGAGTTAAAATATTTACTCTGTGACCAACTTTTATTTAAATCATTTTGGAAAATGAATTTTTTAGGTTGGAAATTGTGTTTCGGAATAAAAATTGAAAACGGTGTAACTTCTTCAAAAAACTGAGTTTTGTCAAAAAATACAACACTGTGTACTGCTATGATAACCAAACTTGTGGCTAAAATATTTGCACTGAATTTTCCAACACGCTGTATATATAAATATATATATTTATTCTTGAAGCAAATTATTATAGTGGAGATTCTTCACGACTGAAACAAGTCGAACTTTAGTATTTCAATACACTTCTTGCATAATTATGAATTGGAAGCGATCATTTCAGTTGTGTAGGTAATTACATTTAATTTTTAGCGAGGTTGAACCTTCAAGTTCCAGAGCTCAGGAACAGCTGCGCTAAAAATGAGCTCCAGTTTAATAGGCCATTACTCAGCAATTAAAATTTGGCGGGCCATGGTTGTGAATTTCGTGAGAGATCCTTTGATAAGTTTTTTATCATGTTTTTTTAGCTGCGGGGGTGTTTTTTTGCAAAAACACTGATGCCTTGCATACATTCGCAATAACTTGTTCCATATTGAAATCTATTATACAACCATTTCGAAAGTTTTTGTTGTTTAAGTCGGGAGATGAAATTCTTTCACAGGTTTGAAATAGCTGCTTCTATTTTTAAACTGTACGACAACCATTGTGAAAGTTTATAATTTTCTAATGCTGGGAAATGAAATTTTTCCTCGACGTATGTGATCAAAAACACTTCATACATATTCTATTTTACTCGCACAAGTGTGAAGATTAAAAAACGCCTGTCGTGCTGAAATTAAAACGAAGAACGACAAAAAAGGCTCAATTCGAACCGTTTTTGCTAATTTAAATATCCCCTTCAATGAGCTTAACATACAGTACACGATAACTAATCATTAATTTAACTTCAGCTTTTTTGTACTCATACCACCGTAATTACAACCGCCATCACTGGCATCCAGTATTCACTGAAATCAGGATGAGTATTGAGGAGGGAACTGCCTCTCGGCAAAGGACTCCAAAGAACACATTACCCAACAAATTTAACAAGAAATGCAATATTGCGAGAATATTTTCAAGAGGACCGTATAGTCCTCTATAGGGCGTGGAAGTGTTAGCCATGACCATAAGTGTTTATTGACTATTTTTATTGACCACAAATGACCTGATGAATCGCCGGAGACGACCATACACTTCGTTGACAGCCCATCGAGCGCGATTCACTTAATCATAATATCGACCTTTTATTTTACATCATCTTTGTTCTATTCCTGTGTAAAAAGCTCTAAGTACAGTACGTTCGAGCTTCAGAGAAGAAAAATATTAGTTTCGCTTTCAGGCGACAGCGATTTCGTCATTAACATGACGACTAAAAGCCGGATTCAGTTGATACTGCCATGCAAGTGCAAGAGGACGATCAAAATTAATATCGAAAACGATGGTAACTTAATTCGGATGTTCTTCAGCGCAATGAAACAGACATATATGTGTTCATAGCTCATCTTTTCTATGCTGGAAATGGAAACGTTCAAAAGGGGCAGATTTTTCCCGAGTTGAATGATGAAATTACAATCTCTATTCTGATAACACGATTTTTGTGCTCTGTTGAAAATCATCGCCTTGTAAATTTGGTCATGTCTATCTATAAAATTGCGTGCACATAAGAACTTGTGTTTCAGCGTACCATTCCTTAACATTTCTATCAATAACGAATATTTGCAATTATTCAAAGCAAGACATTGCTTAATGATGGTATCGATCACGCGTTCTATGTATATTCATGATCGAGCTTCGTGCGGTGTTTCTCGTCATCCCTCGTACAAACAATATTTTAGATTAAAAAACTTACGTCTGTGTGCACCTAATTTTCGTACACGAAATTAACTGATGAAAGATCATCAACTAAATTGCATCTTTTCTCGTTTTGTTTAGCCCGCAATGTCTAACTCAAACTGCAGGGAACCAATCCGTTCGAAAAACTTACAAGAAAAAAATAGGATATTTCTCAGTTCTCTATCCGGTGTTGTATCCTTACGCACGATCAAAAGCGTAACTCACACCCACAAGTGCATAAATTGTTAACTCAAAATCTGCAACTCGGCAGGCAAAAGAACCCTGCTCTCGATCAGCCTGCATGTATAGAAAGTCGTACAAGGGACTGCTTCGACCTTATAAACATTTTATACGTACACACGGTAAGCATTGAAGCGTGGAAATCAGGTTGGAGTAGTGTGCAGTCATCCTGAAAATCACGCATGACTGTTACAATCCAAGTTAACTTTCATTGTCGGAGTCCAAATGAAGTCAATTAAAGCGATGGAATTGGCTCTCGGAGCTGTCACGGTCTCACTACAGAGTCAAATGGAACTGTACAGCTGACAAAACTGCGCGCTCCATTCCGAACATTTCTATCCTCTTCTTTAGATGAGATGTACATAATTTCCCCAGACATAATGCTGTAATGTGGAGAGGGTGTTTCCATCTTTTCATTTTTGACGTGCAACTCTCGGTTATACACAGCAAAACATTGTGACAAATATTTTGCGGCTCGTTTCTGTAAAAGCTCGAATGAAAAAACCGTGAGTGATGTATCATCGTAAAATGTCTAACTGCATGGGCATACAGTTCAAATATAACTACTTTTTTGAGGTGAGGACGTCATTCTTGTTCATTTGAGGTATGTCAACAAGATAAAACCTAAATAAAAACCATGTTATCTTACGATGAGTTCACTGACGGATTTGTATTGACGAATGAGTTCATTGACTCACGTCTCATAACCATGAATTCATTCAATATTTCAAATGTACTCGACAGGTTCTATTTCCCTAACCATTAATGATCAATTAATGGGTTGAATTACAGTGAATTATTTGCATCATTCTGAGAGGGTACTAAAGACCATCTCAGTGAGTCGTACCTTCAATTAACTTCGTGTGAAATCAATAAAACAAAAAGAATGGCTTCTTAGACTATCAGTCATGGTAACGATGTAAGACAACGTCTTCTGTTGGAATAACTGGAAAATATCGAATACTCCTGTACACGGCTCTTTAAAAATGACAAGGTTAATTATTTTCTTCAAATAGATCTTCCAGATATGGATGACAAACAAAAATACCTATTCTAATAGTAACCGCGAAAAATATATCTTGCATTTGTACGCTGGCGAACCTCACATCACATATACGGTCATTAAGCATCCTTAAAGAGCATGACAGAGATCAACCAATCAAGGAACAACTGTGTACGTTTTATTATATAGAAGATGGCCATCCCGAATGCATTGCTTGGAGTAAAGCTCACGAGTAGACGAACACTCGCCCTATCCCGTACTCGCACAAGTTATGATCTAATCATCGAAACTATCCGCTAGCACAAGGGACAGAGCAGAAGGTAATCTAACCGTTAATGGAACCATAGACGAGCGTTGCTCCCATTGAGTCAATTAAGACAGACCGGAGTACGGAGGACCGTGGGATCATCGCCTGACCGCAGCCATCGGTCAGGTGAGCCCTCATCGATATGTCAGGGCGGCCGCCAAACGCCGAGGGTCAATGATGAACACACGCCCTTGATTAAAAACTGCCTCATTAGCTCCTTTGGAACCGTTTGTGTTTGAGGTGAATTTTTGAATACCGTTTGGCGATAAAGAAATGTGTTTAAAATGGAAGTGGATGCTTGATCAGCTTTTTCCTAAACCAAATTCAAAAGTTTGAGTTTTTTTAATAAAATTTCACAGTAAAATATCCGTGCCAAACGGGGTTGAGTAATTCGCGTGGGTTAAGCTCATTCGAAAACAGTGCAAGCATAAGACTGTTGGCCTAAAGAAGGTCAATCTTACAACCCAGTTATGCACAAGTTATGATTCTGATTTTTCGGTAGTTCCGTCGCAGTTCTACGAACGTCTTCACAAGTTGTTTCAGCCAATCTACAGGTCAAAAATCCAAATTTTTCTGTGCATCATGTTTCAAATGCTGTTTTATTTGAAAACTTTTCTAAAACTATTGCTGAAAATAATTTCAACGATGTAATGCAAGGGTAATCAACGATTCTTGTAGCAAGTTTTTAACACGTGCTCTATCGTTGAACGTCCATCGTATCCCAAGTCCAACCAAATGCTTGTGCCTAAATTTTATCCATTTAACCTAGGCTGCTGAAGAAATCATCAAATAACCAGAACTGCCTCTTTTTTTATGAACTATGGGAGTTCCGGCAATAACAAACGGTTCAATGAGTACGGGAATCCGAAGAAGTAATCTTTATGAAATTCCCTAAAATCTGACACATCTACGTTATGTAAAGCAGCAGTTAGACGAGCGTCTCAGTATTTGCGTGACAATGATGAGTGTACATATTATCCAGTTTAGGATAAAAGGAACAGAACACATGAGAATGGTCACCCTGTCTACCATTGTTCGTATGCCTTTCACTTGCACGACTTCTTCATTTCAGCCCCTGAATAGAAGCGATTAATTTACTGCGGTATTAAACAGGAATCGGTAACCCTTCCTAAATCAAAAGTCTCTTGGAACTAAGGGACCAGGCAGAGTAACTTGGTTTCAGCGCATACAATCCTTCCAGAACAGAGCGTTGTGAGCAAGCTCGATTGCAGTTTATTGGCTGGAATCTGCAGCGTGTTAATTACTGTCTACACTCTGCAGGTTTCCTGTCACCAAAAGCGGCCTGTCCGTCAAACGGAGCTACTGTGTGGCTTTCCGGTTATTGGTTTGAGATCCAAGAAAAGGACTGACGCTCTTTTATTCCATCAAAGCCCCTTCGCGCTCGCTTCCTCACGCAAGAAAAGAGCCTGTTGAATAAGTGAAATCCAAGCTCTGCCTCGCAGTGAAACCATGTCATTCGTAGTGGGATCTAGAATCATTGATTCGTAAATATAACCATATTAAGAATTCACCTGCTTGTGTGGAGAGACGATGTTGAATTTGTCGTGGAAATCAGGTAGCTTATTTGACTTTCTCTAATATTATTTTGTTGCACCAATGTGAAAATGGTTATCCACTCCAATAAACGATAATTTACAGATGGTATGCATGATACGTATTTCAAAATAGTTTTTGCTAACGTTAAAGTCTATATTGTCATTTGCAATATTGTTCTTTTTCTTGCGTGAATGTTTCTTGTTTTTAAAATTTGCTTTCAACAGTTTTTGCTCTTTTTATTTTCCTGAATTATTACATAGAACATTTTTCAAGCCACTGCAAAGAACAAGAAACCAACTTAGAAGAGTAAAATGACCTCTATAGAGTACTGATGCGTCGCACGTTTGCAACTTTTCGTTGCAATGACTAATTTAACTACCAAGGACTAAACCTTAAAATTTGTTCTTATTTTCGCAATATTGCAGTAAATTTTCATCACGAACTGTATCTTATCTTAAAATCAAGTGTCACAGAAATCGTTGATATCTTCATTGCACAAGTTCTAACACTCAAATTCAAACATGAGATTGAAAATGCAACCCTAAATCCCGAAAATCATACAACACCATTATAACTATTTCTTTAAAAAATCTAATGAATGAAAAAAACATGCGAAATCGTTTCTTTCTAAGGTAAATTAATTTTAAGATGAGACTCACTTCCTCTCTGTCTAAATTTAAATATAAATTCGACAATACGTCGTATCTAAAGTGCTTTTCATGTTATTAAGAACAACTTTCAGCCAGGCCTAAGTTTCTGCTTTAAACTCCTCACGTTATAAACCAGAACAATAGCAATTACTCTCCACAAGATTTATGAAATTGAAACCCAACAAAATTTAAAAGACGTTTCTGTCCACGAGGAGCGCGTCTGTAGGCTCTAAAGTACAAGTCATAACCTTCGTTTTTATTCAGAATCCTGCCAAAAAGCTGAAGCTTCGGACTTGGAGGTCGCATCTTTGCCGGCGCCGCATTTTGGGCTTGGGTTCGATAGCGCATACATAATGCAAGGCAACGTTCAAACGCTTAAAGCGAAGCTTGTTTTCCCAATCTCTTATTCAGAACGCCATGAACATCGATTGCACCTAGAAACTGTAAAGGTAAACTTACCTATTCGCTCTGATATTTTCAGGACATTTTAGCTGACGAAATGTTAGAAGCGCTTTAAAGATCCTTACTTCATTTTCTAAATCAGTTGCATGGGATTTCCTATTTTAAATGAAGACAAACATCATTTCAATGGGAGAGTGTGAAAAAAATGTTTACCAGATTTATTTCTTTGGAAGCTTTGTCATCACAATTGAAACGCAAGGCTTAATTTTAGTTTTCTTTTCTCTCCGTAACAAATTCCCTCATTGCCCCAAATGAGCAAACTGCGGTCGAGTTAACCTCTCAGAGAGAGCACTGAACTTTTCCCCACTCGGTCACCAGGGTGCAACGATAAGCCTGGACTGAATGTAACATGGCCTTTGCTTCTTCTTGTATTAAATAGAGAATAGAAATCCGTGATGCAAAATTCAGACGGAGTTAAGCACGTAGTTGCTCAAGAATGTCCTAACTTGAAAGGCATGGTTCTTTTTTATAAAATAAATCTTTTTCCTTTAAAAGTCAGTCTTTAAACTGAAGCGTCATGCAAATTGGAGTCAGGTGTACTTCACCGACGCGATTTTTTGCGTGACGAACGCGATTTATTTATCACAGCTCTCACTAATCTACGAGCAATATTGATTCAACAATCATAAATACACACAACTTTCCCCGTTCCTATTTGTTATGAAAATGCACTTCAATAAAACTATGCATTCCCATCGACATTCCAAACGCTTATTTCACTTTATCATTGGTACGCATTGGAAAAAAATATCATAGCTACAACGGACATCCAGCCGTGAAAAAGATGGAAGTTCAGTGTAGTAAGCCTCTATAATGACTGTGTGAGCAACTTTGGACCTGATGAATGATTATGCAGCTGTATCGACTCGGGGCTCGAGTCAATTTATTCCAGTTTCATTTGCCTCCTCAGTGCGCGAGAATTTTTGAGTCTTCTTAATAGAAATGTAGCCCACTTTCTCTAACGTGAAGCGTGCAGTGACGAATGAGAAGTGTTACATTGTGTTATAATGCGGTGCTGCTTGCATCCACTCATTACCCCGTCCGACAGACTGGATCACCTCATTTCAAAAGGAGTGCTGGCTAAATCTTGTGCGTGGTATTGATCGTGTTCAAATTTCAAATTCACTGGTCATTATTATGCTCCCACGAGGTAGGTATGGAAGACTAAGTGCAGGCGCGTGCTGGCTCTGCTTGGTAACTCAAGTGAAGGCTTGGTATTGCATCCAATGCTTGAGTAGTGCTAAAAATTCAATAACATAGTCATGAATGAAAGTTCAGGTATGAAGTAAAAGTTAATTGTATGAATAATGTTCAGGTAATGACTGCATTGAGCTTCACTGGGCCGTACTAAATTTGTAGTTCTCTGAAACATTTAAACGCAAGAGGACTTTTCTTCTTGCGTTGGGCATTGCAAAGAGCTCAGGCCATTAAAGCTTTAAACAATTAGTTTTTATCTCTTGTAAAGAAACACTGAGATGCCACACCAGTACCCTGATCGAGTAAAACGAAATAAACTGATTTCGGCACGTAGAAAATTAATTGGATTGAGAAAATATTCATTTTTTGAAAATTAATTGGATTGAGAAAATATTCATTTTTTGAAAATTAATTGGATTGAAGCATGAATAATTTTCATTTATGGAAGCAAATTGGATGATATTTCGAATTTACCCAATATTTGGACATGAACTGGAAGTATCCTTTTTAAAAAGATCTCTGACTGATCATTCGCACATCAGCAGCTCACTAATTTGCATCATAATTCAGCCTGAAATTCATGCTGTGAAATTATACCGGGATCCAATGCTCGTGATTTAAAATTTTTAAGCGCGAACAGACACGTGATGCATGTGCCAGAAAATGAAACTCGTGCATGAAAACCTTCTCTTAAAGGCACGCTCCGTACTCAGTAAGAGGAAAAACGTTAGGATTTTCCATTGATGATGCAATAATTTTTCTCCAAAATAATATGAACCAGGAAAAAGGCATTGAACAAAAGCTGATCTGGTTCATTTCCACCACTTAACTTGCCAGGACACAAAAAAGTAATTTCCTGCATTTTCTTTGGCAACATAATGCTGTAAATTATGAAAACATTGTAAGAAAGATTAGGTAAATTTATTCCTAAGATTTTTTAATTTTTTACTCTTAAAATTTATTCTTAAGATTTCAATTCTAAGCCGACTGAATTTTATTTCAAAAGAATTGAAAATTTACGCTCTGAATATCAAGAACTGATTCGCAAATTTTTTTGACGTATCTTAGATAAAAATAGTTCAATTTTTCTGACGTTTATAAAAGTATTTTCTCAAACGTTATTTACTTTATACCTGAAACAAAGCAAGTAAGCGCTTGAATAGAGCCTCGACACAGTACGTGCTCGTAAAGCACCGAATTCGTTTGCCTCTGATGAGCAGTGGAAAAGAAGATGAAAACAATGGTGATCAAAATAGTGCTTATGATACTTAGCTAGGAAGGAGACGTGAAGTAACCTCAGCGAATAACGATTCAAAAAGAAAATAACGCCCGTTTATCTACTCATAAACATTGCGTTCTTAACCTATTCTTTCTCCAGATATTCCGTATGATTTGCCTCGTTCTAATGGTATCGCTTGAATTCAGTTCAAATCCATTGCATTGGCCCTGGAATTATGGATTCGAGCCTATCGGTTTTCTGTACAAACGCTCAGTCTTGGAATTTATTCATCTGCATGCATCGCATCCAGGTCTTTTGATTTCATGTGAAAGCATTGAAACTAAAGGTCGAATTTTGTGAAGGGAACGCGTGGTTCAGATGAGTTTGAAACATCTTCTCAACTTATTGCCAGATGAATGAAATGACATTAGAATCTAAATGCAAAATCCTTGAATTTTGAGAGGTTATTTAAAATCAATCTGTATTATATAGTTCAATAGTGGGCCCAGTCTGTCAGAAATGTTGAATGAAGCTCTGTTGAATAAAAATAAATTTGCTTAGCGCGTAAATGATTTGAGTAGGGAACGATAAAATACCTATACATTTTGAGTTTTGAACAACTAAAAGCTGTGAGTAATGAACGTTTATGCGTTATTAAAGCTTTATTTCTTCGTTATCAATATTTTGGATACGAGTGCCAAACAAATTGAAAGGAAGAACCCTTTGGAATGAAAGATAAAACGCATTTATAAGTACTGTACATAAGGCTGAGGTAGCTCGCTGCAAACCACACACGTGTCAACAGGCATACGTGAATAGATGTTTACCCATATATGTGCATACCCACACACATACACACGTAGGAATTATTTGCGTATCCCGGCATGTTTTCGTACACATGAACACCAACAAACCAACCTGCACCCATCAAACACACACCCGTCCCGTTCGGTCGGAACCAGCGGTGATGAATTCGCGACTATGGATGGCGGTTGAGTCGCGTTGTGTTGTCCGAGCGCCTCAAAAAACGCCCTGTTTGGCATGCAGGGAAGAAAGCTCTTATCGTGCAGGCCAGACTCGCCCTGAGCTACATCTTAAGCTGCCTAATTAATAGAATCCTCGCTTAGGCCGCGGCCAGTGGTTTTCATAAATGCTGCTCCAGCTCGCGGTTACCTTGCGGTCGGGGAAACAATGTGCATGCATTTCCGTCTACTCCAGAGCGTGTATATGATACATCATACAGAATGTCGAGATTTGGTGCGAAATTATGCCCTCTAATATTACAATCACGTTGGTTTAACCTTCGAGATAGAAAATACGTCTACTTTGCAGACAGCGCAGACGGAGTGTTGCCAAAGATGCTCCTTGTGTACCGTAGCGACTTAAAATTTGCGGACACCAGTAAAACATTGAATCGCTGTATAGGAAGTAACTCAAGATTCATGGTTTGTAAATTCGTTCAACACTGATGAATGTATGGTGTGCTGGCACTAAATTTTCCCTTGTGTCCCGCTCTGTGCCAGACTCTGGTTGATCACAACAGTTGCTGTTCTAAATTTAAATTAACGGCAATCGCATGTTCGATACGAAGTGTGAAATATTCGTGTGCTCAGGAACGCAATTTCAGAGTAGCAGGAGTATTAATTTGTCTTGAATTTATTGTCAATCAAATTTACTTCACTGATTTATCTATTCATGGCAATTGACACACTTTCTTCCAGGATGACGAATGAAAATTACTCGGAAAATTTTTCAGCTGGTATTTGGTCAATCGTCACTTGGTGAACCGCACTTAATGCTCAAAGGTCGAATTATCGTATCTTTTAAAATTCTTAGTGCTTACATCGCCTGCCCGATGTTACTACTACTACTACTACTACTACTACTATTACATCGCCTGAAATTTGTATCACATCTATAACTCTGCCGTATTCTACGAACGTGTCGCTACTGAAATGAGAAGAAAATCGTGTCTGCCGAATACATTGCTGAATCAAAGTACAAATGTTTTGTCGGCATAAATATTTTTAAATATAATAATGCAGCCCTTGACAACACCACAATAATTCTTATTTCTCAAGTTCGTCCATTGGTTACACTGGTAAGGGTAAAGCTCTTCTGTGAGTCGCTTTGTCGATCTCGTGTAATGCAATTTTGGAGCTTCTCTAAATAATATTATTAATGATCGAATTGATTAGAATCAAATTCTCACTCCTGCATACGTTGAAATAAACGAAAAATATACTTCGTATTGTGAAGAGCTGTTCACGCGCAATAATTAAAGCAATATCTATGATAATTGTATAAACATTTTATCCTGATGTATTATAAGATTTAAATTTTTTTTCTAATTTTATCATTATATTTTATCCATCACCATTTTAAACAAAAGTCTGAACCAAAGTTTTTCAACTTCATTCTCGTTGAAAATTCAAACCAGTCCTTTCCTGTTTATGAGACTAATTTTTATAATTTTCAATTTGCCAAAACACACTAAGGAGCATACATATACCGTAAATCTCGAACTCCTATGCCAGGAGATAACAAATTTTCAGGGGAACTTCTCTGTTTCAGTTTATAAAAGCCAACCCTTACTTCATCTTTTGGGCTAGCTTTGCTTTTGTAGAAGCGGTTGCAAAGCTTGTTTATCGATTCCTTGAGGCAATCAGGAGTGTTGGGATTCTGGGCGGTTTTTTGACCGCGGTCGCCATTCGCTCTCAAAGTGCGGGGTCAAATCCAATCATTCGGTGCAATTCTGTGTCCGTCTTTTTGCTGAGTCTATTTCAATAGGCAACTGTGGCCACAATTGAGGCGTGATTCTATTACAAAGGAGTGGGATATACGGACTTGGCAACTCTCCCTCGGACTCGACCTTTCGCAAGGTTTGCTCGTATTGTGAGACGCCATACTTGCGTCCAAGTGACTTGCTCGTATGTGAGGCGTCATATATGCGTCAGAGTGACTTGCTCATATTGGGAGACTCCATACTTGCGTCAGAGTGACTTGCTCGTCGTATGTGAGACACTATACTTGCGATACACTATATACTTGCGACAGACACTATACTTACTCATATTGTGAGACGCCACACTGGCGTCAAAGTGACTAGCTCGTACTGTGAGACGTCATGCTTGCGTCAGCGTGACTTGCTTGTTTTGTGAGACGCCATATTTGCTTCAAAGCGACTTCGGTTTACCTAAAAATGCTCTTGCAAACATTGTTCTCAATTTCCATGACTGCAGTATTTTCATTTTCACCCTCTGCCCCTCAGTTAGAAGGTATTTTTTCAGTTTTTAACAAAGGCTTTTTTATTCGTTAGCGTCAGAATTGGGCACTACAAAGGCCTTAGATTCTTCTTATTTTTCTGTGTAATATATCACAAATGATAGTGGAATTTGAGCAAAAGCGTCAGTTTTTCATTCACACACCCTAATCCAGTTTTCAGCTTTTCATTTTAATGAAATTGTACCAAAAGAGGAATTAGTTTAATGAGTTTGACTTCTTAGAAAACTGGGAGTAAAATATTACAAATATTGCTAATGTATCTCATTCCCCATGAGAATCGAGCCTCGATGTGCTTTTAACACTACAGACTGAGAATGTCGTGCACTTGAACTTCAGATCAATTCTAGTGGGTTTTTCGCTTAAATTGCTCATGAAGGATTCAATTTTGGGATTGCCTTTTTCGACTCAATAATCATCTTAAGAATGACTGCTTGATTTCGCCCGCATGAAAATTCAATTGATACAACGCACCTGCTGCTATAACACCAGCTAATCGATGACAATCAGAGTTCAGAGTTTCCAGAGTTTAAACTAAGTCAATAAATTAATGAGTATAATAAAGCACACACTTCTGGTTATTTGTTTTTTTTTATTCATTGCATATTTTCTTCATTCGTATCAATTTGGGTTGAGATTTTAATTTGCCGTTATGCACAACATTTTTTTATTGCATTTCTCAACATGGGATTTTGATCATCGTAATTCAAGTGTGCAACCAATGCGCAACCTCCTCATTCACGAGCATGGGTCTCACACGGGCACCTGCAGCAACAGTTGGTGCACTGCACAGCGTCGGCTGCTGTGCACATCACAACATTGGTCTCACACATTGATAGTGTGTCTTTAAAAGTTTTCGTAGTTTCTGACCAGTTCCGTGCTTAAACGTTCAGAATTCATTTATAATATCATGAATTGTTCACTAATTATTAACTTATTCGAAGCACTAGAATGCATGTTTTCCCAAGAATCACTGATTCAGTTTCATAGCCTGACGGTGTAAGAGTTTTTCAATTGCTGTACTGCATGTGGAAAATCTATGTGTCTCCAAAAGAAAGTCATATGTACAATTTTTTTCAGGTATTAGTTACACATGCTAAAATCTTTAGTCCTATGTGAGTTATTTAATAATTTATTTTATTCTAAACTCAAGTTCAGTAAATATTCCTGCGTTCTACCTCCATTCCATAACGCTTCGTTCGAGCTCTGCCCAAAAGAGTTTCGTCTCTCTCTTTTTATCAATACCCGGGAGCGTTCGGGAGCATTGGTGCTTATTAATACTTTTATTGGTAACTTGGCGAGTAATAAAAAAGACTCTGGAGGCTTTAGAAGCCCCAAGAGTGATCCCTCTTCTCCTCAAGACGACCACTAAAGGCGTTAGAGATGCGCCCGAGCGACGTTACCTGGAGAACAGACCGTGCTGTCGCATAGATGTGGACGGGCGCGTCTTCACAATGATGGTGCGCAACAGCACCAAATTTATGCAGCATTGCACGATGTTTGTCAGGAACTGCACAATAACTGCGCGCTTGCTATCATATCGACCGGATGTCACATACAGTGAGCTTTTCTTTGTCTTCTGCCGCAGAACACTTGCTGGCGATAAAAGCCTGGTCTCTTCGGAGAACAACTGCAGTTATCGCGATCAGTTAACTTGACAATGACAGTTGTCTGGGGGAGCAGCCTATCCACAGCTCAACACACATCCTTCCCTCTTGCTAATTTTCTCCCTTTCATTTCTGTTACTCAAATAATATCGGAATGTATGCCAAGAAGCTTGGGATGGAGGGGAAGCAATGAGTAATTGTGTAATGCGTAAAATTATGTGAAGCTTTACAGTTTTCCTAGATTAATACATGAACTAGCGGAAATTACCGAAACGTATGTTAGTTTAAATTTCTTTAACCACCATACAAGTGTTCCGAAGAGAGGAAGGATTGAAGGCACTATTTAGCAGGAGTTTAGGGAACGGGAAATTTGTGCCCCAAGTGAACTTCCACACAAAATTTCCTGGACACAGAAATAGAAAGCTGGAAAGGAAATTTATGAAATGAGGTAAAAATTAAAGAAAAAAGTTATATGAGCTGAAAAACAAGGCAGCAGTAGACCGAAAAAAGATGGTTCACAACAACAACAAAAAATATTCTCTTTCAACAAAACGAAATCATACTTTACCCTCAGCTCGGGATCTCACATTTTCCCCCTGGGTGTGCCAATTTTCCGTAGATGAATTAGTTACTTCCCCCGGAGAGGCCAGCAGAAAAGAACTATGGTCTATAAACTCGTATAATCCTATACTTTGTGAGTCTACTCATAAAAAGGAAATACTCTGGTCTATTTTATACAATATCAGTTTAAAGTAAATTAGTATGTTAATGACGATATTAGAACATACAAGTTTAGTTAAATGCTTAATTAAATGATTCAATGCTTTTTTTCTTTATTCCTTTCAATTTAGGTTGAGATATAAATTTGCGTTGATGTACAATATTTTTCAATTAACTTCTCAACATGCGGTTGTGACCGTCGTTTATTCAAATAGCGCAAACTGCGTTCAATTCGAATTAAAATAACGTAATAACATTTCTTCATGATTTAATTCAATGTTTTGCCGTTTGCAAAGTCTAACTACAAATAAAATAGCAAGGATAGTCACTTTTAAAATAGACATTATTTCTTAGAGAGTTTAATAGGTCAGCACTAAAAACATAAATGAGAAAATGAACGTTTCGACCACAAGGGTCATCTTCAGCATCTGGGAAAATACAAGAGATTTTTTACAGACAAAAAAAAAATATACACACATATGAATAACATTTGTAATTGCTAACAGGAAATTTGCAAGGGGAAGGAAGATTGGGCATCATTTAAAACCGGTTTGTCTTTCATGATAAAAAGAGACTCTAAAATTCGAAGATCTGTTTGACTAGAAGATGTTGCAATTATCTGGAAATCATCTAAGCGAACAGGCAAGTCGCACTTTTCTGCATGTGCACGCACAGAGGATTGAGAGGGAGAAGCGAGAGGCCTATTTGTTCGAAAGCTTCGTCCAGCATGCTCTGCTACACGAGTACGCAAGGCCCTTTTTGTGGACCCCACGTACTCAGACGCACACAGTGCGCAACGATACTTGTAGACGACTGAAGAGAGCAAAGCCTTCGGAAGCTTATCTTTGTAATTGAAAAAAGAATTGATTTTGTATGCGTTCACTAAAATTATTCCTCAATCAAAAAGTTTTTAAATTCAAAATTTTGTGACCGCCCACCTATGACAACCGTACGGAAAAAAGATTTTTATTTTGTTATACCATATTTTGGCTACCAATCTGAAAAATTGAAAAAAGATTTGCTGACGCTTTTATCAAAACATTTAATACATATTAATTTTCGAATAATTTTAGTGAACGCATACAAAATCAATTCTTTTTTCAATTACAAAGATAAGCTTCCGAAGGCTTTGCTCTCTTCAGTCGTCTACAAGTATCGTTGCGCACTGTGTGCGTCTGAGTACGTGGGGTCCACAAAAAGGGCCTTGCGTACTCGTGTAGCAGAGCATGCTGGACGAAGCTTTCGAACAAATAGGCCTCTCGCTTCTCCCTCTCAATCCTCTGTGCGTGCACATGCAGAAAAGTGCGACTTGCCTGTTCGCTTAGATGATTTCCAGATAATTGCAACATCTTCTAGTCAAACAGATCTTCGAATTTTAGAGTCTCTTTTTATCATGAAAGACAAACCGGTTTTAAATGATGCCCAATCTTCCTTCCCCTTGCAAATTTCCTGTTAGCAATTACAAATGTTATTCATATGTGTGTATATTTTTTTTTTTGTCTGTAAAAAATCTCTTGTATTTTCCCAGATGCTGAAGATGACCCTTGTGGTCGAAACGTTCATTTTCTCATTTATGTTTTTAGTGCTGACCTATTAAACTCTCTAAGAAATAATGTCTATTTTAAAAGTGACTATCCTTGCTATTTTATTTGTAGTAACATTTCTTCATCTCTGTTACATCGACATATTATAAAATTAACAATTCTTGGAAATGAACAGCGTTGTTATGAGAAAATCAATAGAAATTGAAGTTTCTGTTTACTTTTACAATCATTAGAAACTGAACGCTCTGTTTATTTTCAAAATCGTTAGAAACTGAACTTTCTGTTTGTTTTCAAAGTAATTAGAAACTAAACTTTCTGTTAATTTTAAAATCATTAGAAACTGGATTTTATGTTTATTTTCAAAATAACTACAAACTGAATGTTCTGTTTATTTTCAAAATCGTTTAATACTGAACTTTCTGTTTATTTTCAAAATCGTTTAATACTGAACTTTCTGTTCATTTTCAAAATCAGTAGAAACCGAAATTTACTATGTTCATTTTCACAATCATTAGAAACTGAACTTTCTGTTTATTTTCAAAATCATTAGAAACTGAATTTTCTGTTTATTTTCAAAGTCATTGTTTATTTTTAGACAGTATTCCTGTCAGCGAGGCCAGCTTCAAGGCTGACTGTAGCATCATCTCTTTGCTTTGTTCCTCCAGATGTTCAACTGGCTTTGTTGTTCTTTGAACTGCCAGAATTGTTGGTTTTAACGCTAGGAATATTCGGACATGAAGCATCCGCGCCTCAATGCCACGCACGTTCATTTGCCTCGAGATATAATGCCCGCCAGGCATGCCCTTGTGCTCGAAACATTGTTCTGAAACACTAATTTGAAACTTGGTTAGCCCTAATATTCGTCATCATATTGTTCTGAAACGTTAATTTGAAACTTGGTTTAGCGCTAATATCCGGCATCACGTTGTTCTGAAACACTGATCTGAAACTTGGTTTGCGCTAATATCCGTCATAAAATTGTTCTGAAACATTGATTTGAAAGTTAGCATCACATCTTTGGAGTTGATATTCAGCATAACATTGATCTAAAACACTACTTTGATGTTTATTCAGCAACATTAATAATTATATTCAGGTACATTTTCTCAACTCAGAACGATGCTCGATGCACTAGGAAAAGTTTCATGGATACACTTGAAATATACTTCAATGATTTTGTTTTGTCATGAAATATCTGTTCGGGAATGTATCTGTTGCACGTCCGAATGTAAACCAAAATCGTTAAGCGACAAATTATAATTATAAAACTTCTAAAATGGAAACAAGTATTTCCGCGAAATTTAACCTACGAGAGTGCGACTAACTTGATGCAAGCACCATGTCACTAAAAGTTTTTAATAGTAAAACTAAATTATCAGGTTACTGGTATTCAGTTCGATTTCCATCAATGGACTTGAGACAGCAAACGGATGTTGCGTGTCTGAAGACTTTACGGATTCTTTTCAATGGAAACACAAGCTAATAAATTCCTCATCACGACTCGGCATCTCCTCGCTCTGCGCTCGGGGACTCTCGAGGAAGACAGAACGCTCGTGTAGCGGCCAGATTTACCCCAGGTGCAGGTTACGACATCGTCGTGTTTACTATGCAATTCTCGGAATTTTATGACGGAGCACGCGGACACGCATCCTCTGTCTACAAATAATAGCAAATCTTTATCAGCCGTGGCACTTTCCATGCCTAAACTTGTGGGTTATCTTCACCGATTTTAATTTATGGTTTCCTTTTGATGTTTAGGTAAGGTTAGGTTAGCTTAATTAAGTTATTATTACTCTTTATTTTTGTAAATTTTTGTTTTGATTCAAGCCAAAATGAATCTCAGGGGCCTTCCAAGAACTGAAGTGGAAGGTCCCAGAGATTCATTATATTTATTTGGAAAGTTGATAGATTGCATTAGAAATAAATATGAATCAACAAGGATACCTTCTTACGTGAAAAAGCCATTCATACTTTCCAGAACATCAATACAATACTCATAAAGCAATTACATTTTTCACTTTTTCCCCAAAAAACACTTATTCCCTAAACAAGTGATGACAGATAACCCACACGTACCGTTGCTCGCTTGCTACATTTGTTTAGTGTCTCTACTCCTCGTAACAGTAGCACAAATCAGAAAATTAGCGGCTCTTAAATGATAATATGTGAATAACATGGATGTGTTTGTGACTATGATGTTGCAGTTTTGCTATTCTTTCTTTAAAAATTCCATTCATGTGTTTTTTTTTTAAACGCAAGTTAACCGAGACTAAGCAATGTTGCATACGCTTTATTTTATCTTCGAATTAAAAGCGTCTTTCTGTGCATTAACCCTGCAAATGTTCTCCTTGCTATCATAGACAGAGGGAATCGTAACAAATGTTCGTCGACTTCCTACGCACACCGTTTCCACGAATTCAGTTTCTACAGGAGCCCAATTTTCGTTCTCAAGGGAGCGATAACGGCTTCCCCCAGAGCTCCACTGCCTTCAATATTCCAAGTACAAACTCTTTTTGCCTTGGCTTTTCCTGGTGGGCGACCGAGTGCAGATTTCTTAAACTACTCATCACGTTTCTCCTTCGTACGAATCAGAGGCCGTAAAAAGATATCGTAGGCAACGTTCTAGTCTAGATTTACTGCATGTACGCCATCACACTTGGCGTTTGTGTAGTGCTAAAGTACACGTGTCTTATCTTTGTAGGTCGTTCTTTTGAATTATTCCTCATTAATTTCAAGTTAGATGTGACGAACGTATATAGAGTTCTTATTAAGATCCTAAATTATTCTAAAAAACTTTCGCTCTGTTAAAGCTTAATTTCAGCTCGCAGTTCCACACAATATGAGATATCGTGAAGGTCAAATGAAATCTAAAATAATCCATTCTGTGAAAAAAGTTCATGCCGATAATTGAGGGCAAATTATCTTCATATGCCATTTAAGACCAAGGAAATCAGGGCTTTAAAAAAAGGAATAATATACTTTAACATTTTAATAAATGTAATTTTAAAGCTAAAAGGTGCTATCCAAATATCACCTTAATTTCAAACTTAATCCCGTGACTTTGAACATTTCTTGGAGCGCCAATTCAAACACCTCCAGATCTAAAATTTAAAATGCAAATTACCAGTTTTGGCAAGTTTATCCATTAGTTTTCGGTGTCTCTTCAGAGCACGAAGGAATATTCCAAATTCAGCTGTCCGTGAAGTCAATGCCATGTCAGACGCTTGAAGTTCCGTGTGGAGTAGCGGACGCAGCAGCTTCAGCGTAATCTGACAAAGTTCCTGTAACGTGAAATGCTATTGTCTGCAATGGCTTCTGGAGACCACTTAAAACTAAGCGAGCGGCCGACGCAATGATCGAGAATGGTGAAGTCGTCGAAGTTTCATGACACTGCTCTGCAGTTGCTTGGCGTCTTGCATACTGAAAACACGAACCCTTGTCAAGAAGATAAAGGAACACGGTCATTTTTTGGTGCACAGATGGCGTTGACTAGGAAGGCCTGGCGAATTTCTCAAGTTAATTGACTCCTATATGCCAGGTTGAAGTAGTACTCTATAGTTCGTGGCTGTACAAATGATATGCATCAGGGGAAAAATTGTTGTTCTTCACAGACACGTGCTCAGGAGGGTACTATGGTCGATGGCGTAACAGCCTACTCTCCTGTTGACTAGTTGTAGATGACTGGAGTATTTGTTAGAGAAGCCCTTGTATAGTGAATGACCGGCTGTTCGTGATGAAGACAATGTCACAAGGGTTGTTATGGTATTACACCCCCACTTTTCCATTTACGAGTGGTAAATAATTGAAGTATTTGTTAGAGAAGCCCCAGTGCACTGAGTTGTTGTTCTTATGGACACGATCTCACTAAGATCGAGTGGATGTAACAGCCAAATCTCTCATTGAATGTTGGTAGGTGACTGGAGAATTGAAATATAATTATTTGATGAAATACATAACAATAATTCAATAATAAATTATTGAAGTATCTACCTACAGAACTGCGCGATGTTATCGAGGAAAGTTAGTTCACCTACGAGCGGTCAGAAAACTAGTCTAGTTGAACGTTGTTCAACGCTAATGCAAAGAACGTTTTTTAGGTGAGCTATATCTATAAAATAATAAAATGCCTTAAATATTCAAAAATATATAAGAAGAGAATTCACTGGCTCTGAATACTTAGCTGTGAAATAAATAATAATTCACTGACAGAAAGCAAGATGAGTTTTTAGTAATTTCAATTCGTTGCAATATATTTGCATAAACATTATTCAAATTATGAGCATACTCATATGTATTTAAGTCCAGAAACCTCCGTTTGATATGATTAAAGAGCATTGGTAACTTGAATTGTGAATTGTCAGGTATTAATTACAAATTATGAATTGTGTTATTATAGATTGCTCGTTGTTGCGAGCACTTGTGACTTGAGTGTCATAGGTTCCCGTGATTTCTTAATCAAGACCCCATGGTTCTGAAACACTTGTTTCATACTTGGTCTAGCGCTAATATTCGGCGTCACATTGTTCTGAAATACTAATTTGAAACTTAGCATCACATCTTTGGAGTTGATATGCGGCGTCACATCGTTCTGAAACACTGCTTTTATGTTTTTATTCAGCAACAGTAATTATTATATTAATTAACCTTTTTTCATTTCAGAACGATGCTCGAACCAAGAAATGCATAAGCAGTCATTCAAACTCAGGGCACAAAATCCAGCCTCTCTCGTGGTTGACAAATGTCTTTCTCCATAAAACATGATACAAACACAGAATGATAATGTGTTTGTATGATACGAACACAGATATGGCATTATGACTGCCGGCTTGTCTACAAGAAACTATACTAGTCAGTAAAATAACTGTGCTTATCTCCAGAAATTAGGCTTTTCTGTAGAAAACTAGTCTACTCTAGATGAAACAAGGCTATGCTGTAAGAAACAAGAAATGAGTGTATGAAACTAATCTCGTTTAAGAGGAATTTGATTCACTAAAAGGAAAGTAGGCTAAACTGTTGAGAATCGGACTGTTCAAAAGGAAATTAAGCTTACCTCGAAGATGCTAATCTTCCTAGTAAGAAATAGAGGTTGACTGTTGGAAATTAAGTCTTGTGTACACACAGATTAACAGAAAATAGATAAGCAATCGTGAATAAATAAAAATTTACATAAATTAAACTACGAGAGAAATGCTCTCTCAATTTTTATTGATAGTGTATCACGTTCTGAAGGCTGTAAATTCTTACTCTGCTAATAAAGGCTACCACATCCGTGCAACCTAATACATCGAATGTATAAGTGAAATGTGAAACCCTCAATTTTAAAAAGTTGTTTCTGGGAGATGGGTCATTCCAAGTATCACATTTGTTCCGATCAGCTATCATTAGCTTGAGAATGACGCTTTAATCCTCAAAACTCAGCGATTAGTAAGTATTTGTTAAACGAGACCTCATTAAAACAGAGCTTCAAACAGTTCTGGTCATTCTGATCAATTCAGGTAGCGCAAATGTAGCATTGTCTTATGTGGTCATGAACTTAGAAGACTCATATTGTCCTAAAAATGGAATATCCCTCATATTTTGGATATTATGATTCGCCTTTACTGCTTCACACACGAAGAGATTTTTCTTCAATTTACAAGATCGTGTGTAATTCTATTTTGTTTAGTATTTGAGTAACACTTCAGTTTTAATTGGCGATGAAAATTCTTCGTCGCTTATTCCTTTTCATCGTTTCATCGAAGCCGCCATTGTGTCTATTAACTTTCGCCTCCAAAAACTGTTCATTTCATCTGGTCTGGAAATACAATTTCGTTAAAATCCTCTTCATTCCCATTAAAAGCAAGTTTTGGCTTGCATTCTATTTTGTGAAGATAAAATGGAAACAACTTGTTTCGTTACTTCATTCAATTTTATCGAGCAAAAACACATTTCCATTTCATCGCAATCAACGAACAAAAATTGGTATCAGACTTCGGTTCACCACATTCAACAAAAACGCGTTATTTATTCTTCAGATTCCGCTCCACATCATTTGAAAAAAAGCAACGCATTCGTGTTCAGAGTCCATTTCATCTGACTGATCCAAAACTCCTTTATTGTGACGCGCAACTCTTTGATTCTGGCTTGCAACTCGTTGATTGTGATTCCGATAGCAGTTGAGTCATAATTTTCCGTGGTTTATCGTTCAGTGGACACGCAAACGGCGCTAAAAACCAATAATGAACAGGCCGCTTGCGGTTGGTAAACCGATCACGATAGGTCACTTCTCTTGCATCCCTTGGCTTGTATCGAACTCCCATAGTAATCAAGTTCAGTGGAATAACTCATCGTCAATAAAGTTTAATGGAGCGAGCGTATATACTGCTCATTATGAGCCGTGCCTCCTCGATAAGACCAATAAAATGACGGGCGCAATGCTCCGTCATATAAACTGTCAAGACGACTTCCGAATATCGAACCCGGATATTGCAGTTCGTTCCGCGGGACGTTTCGATCGTGTTTACGATCCCCCAGTTCTTATATTGCGCTGCGGCTCCGTTGTCGCCGTGCTGAATCAGCGATGCGAGCAGGCTTATTAATTTTTCGGCCATTGTTATGGGGCCAATAAACACATTTTAATCATCTGCTAGTTCCACAAAAGCTCCATGAATCAGCCGAGTCAGGAAACGAAATATTCTTTGATATTGTCAGGCTTACATCCTTCGAAGACGAGTGGGTTCATAGTATTCGAGCGTTCGTTTCGGTCCGACAAAGATTCGTTTCATTGTTTGCTACATTTATTGCGCTTGTATTACTCTAACTCGCAGATATCGGCGAGTGAACCGTTAGTTTGTACTACTGGTAAGCCGTACATAGTCTTTCAAGAGTTGATCAAGGTTGGAACACATGTTCCGATCATTTATCCGGGTGTGTCAAAGTTATTTAGAGCGAATTTCAAATAGAATTCGTCGCTGGTATTCATTAATTTTTCATCACCGTTCCGAAATTCTCACCTTTCACTATTTCTGGCCTGAAACAAAACGTTCCTAGCTGTTTCAGCTCAGTGGCAGATACGCATTCACTGAAATATTTTATGGCAATTTCTTGAATATTTTCGTCGCGAAATACTCCATCCAACCACGGAAAAAATGCCAGCGATCCCGCTCGCCGCGTGGGAGACTCGGGAAGATGCAGGAACACTCCAAAAAATCGAGGGACGGAAGCCATATTTTACGATCCTTCGCTGGTACTAAAAATGTCTTCAGAAGGTCAGGTAGGCAGTGCAGCAGACCTCTTCGCGACAGGCACAGGACATCGTTTCATGCCTAGAGCTCCAGGCCTCCGCGCGACTGTATGTTTACCCTCTGTGTAAACACTTTGTTATGAAGGGGCATCTGGTGGACTTAACCGTAGAGCTCGAAAAATCCAAATGTTGCTTGAAATGAGTACGGGCCATAAAACTTCCTGCTTTCACTTCAGTAAATATTTGTAGAATGCCGTTATTGGAGGCGTGTCTCTCACTGCTGCTCGGAATACTGAACCTTTTACTTGGGAAACGTATTCGGCAAACGCTAAGTAAAAACTCGTGAGAAATTTTATGATCAAAGGTAAAAATTCTTTGTGTTGCGAAAGCTGTATTATTAACTGTACGATATAGCAATCTCACTAACCAGGAAAATTATGGCAAAAGTATCAAGAAATCAAGAAAAATAAATTCGAAATAATTGTTTTTGTCATCAAATGTCCCTATCTGATCCTAACTGATCCTAAAAGGTTTCTCTTCACCGTTTCTCTTATCAATTTATTCAGTTTATCTTTAATAATATGAGAATAAATGAAGAACTTGTTTTACAGATAACTAGCAAGAATGAGAGTGAAATATGATGAGTAATATGCCCACAAAAGATATGAACTAGTCGCCCTTTAAGTTCTAACAGCTTCGCGAACACTAGTATCACTAAAGAAAAAAGACTGGCTTCGGTAGGAGTTTCCTAGAGCACATTCGAGAGGAGATCGCTGACACATGACATCGTGTCTCCAAATGAAAACCTTCCGCAGCTGAGGTAAAGATCACCTGCCAGAACGACGACGTTATACGAGAGCTCCTTGGAGGCGTCACAGACTTCAAAGTTTTCTGACGTCAAGAACCCACGTTCGTGGTGTGAAGTTGTCATTCCCCAAACATGGAAATTTTCCATCCCATTTGTAGACTAAAGAGGGAAAATGAACGAGACTAAGCTCATCGAAAAAATTTGTCGCTGAAGCTTAATGAAGCTCAATGGCATATCGAAACCAAAGCGTTCACTTTCTAACAAGACAGTGGGCCTCCTCACATGTCAAAAAAAAGTGGTAGGTAGTAACACTATTTTCCAAGGTTTGAAGCAAAGAAATCAACTGATTTCCACACGATTGATTTTTGTGTAAATTCGTAAGAGTAGAAAGCCGGTCCTTCCTCCCCACCAACAATGATTGTTTAAAACAATTCCTAGCCAAAAAATACCATTCCTCAAGTAATGAAGGAAACTAAGTTAGAGAGTGTTAAAAGTGAGTTTTTTATCAAGGCTTGAAGGTGTTTATCATTATAATCATTATAGGCAGCAAAGTAGATCTATTTTAAATCGGTGATCTATTATTTATTTCGTTTTTACCTCTGTATTGGAAATAAACTTTACCATTTCTTTAGTTCAAGGGCTGTACCCGGAACATGTAAGAACAAAACTTATCACATATTTGAAAAGTCTTTTATTAATTAAAGAAATTATTACACTTTTATCAATTTCTTTTGTCCATATGAAATGTCATCATGGATTTATGGAAAATAAGAGTAACTTTAGTTCTTCGTCCCCATGAATATTTCGCTGACCCGCTCTTCAACTGCCTCCCAAATCCTCATTAGCAGCATTCATAGTTTTAAAACTGTTTAAACAATTTGTTTACCACGAGCGATACAACAGTAGATTATTCTTAAGCCTATTTCTACTCCATATGATGGTCGAGACGAAAGGGCCCTATTGTTCCGTCAAGTGAGCCTCTTCTAAACTTGAAAATAGCAGGGAACAAAATTTTTCATTTGTAACCCAAGGATTATGCCATCACCGACGCTAACTGCTGTGGTGCGCACGAAAAGAAATTTAAGCCTCGACCCTGTACCTGACGCAGTGATGGCAGCTGCTACGTGTCTGCTGCTCGGTCTGGTTGTATGCCACATGTTAAATTATTGTGCAACAGAAACAGAACAACAGCTTTAATTATTTTGGGGAGTCATAGAGATTCCTGAAACTCATAGTGTTTTCGATCACGCGCTGCAATCATAGCACCAGCATTTGAACGCCTTAAGCCGGTGAGTGTCATGTTCAAACTGATATTTTACCAGCCTGGTGTACAACGCTAGTGTTAAGTGTTAGCATTGATTGTCTGTGTTGCAATTAATGAACAGTAGGTGACTTGGCAAAGAGAAACTATTATTTTATGTCAGATATATCTTTCAACACCAATAACGAATTAGAAATGTTCGAAATTTTCTATTATCTCCTTTGAAATGTGAAAGAACCTGATACAATGGTGGCAGCTGCTACATATCTGCAGCTTGGTCTAGTTGTATCCCACATGTGATATTATTATTAAACAGAAGCAGAACAACAGCTTTAATTATTATGAGGATTAATAAAGATTCGTGATACTTCAGGTGTCTTCGATCGCGCACTGCAATCATTGCACCCGCGTTTGAACGCCTTTGACAGAGGGGCGTCATGTTAAACATCTTTTGTAATTACGTAACCTAATTTAAAATTCTGTTTCTGTGTTCATAACAATAAAGGCTGTTATTCTGTTTCTTGTTTTCATAATAAAAATGTCGTTCTTAGCACCTACATTTCATTTCCTGCAACAATCAGAGTACGAATATTTATTTAGCATGTTTCAAATTTTAATTTCTAGTAACTCTCTAACGAATCATTTTCAATCACACGGTTATTGAGTAAAAAGTGTTTATTACAACGGTCTTACTCGTCCATAAAAGTTCGTTCAAATATCCGGTTACTCTGCAGATTTTCAGCTGCGTTGATTATGCCTTTCGCGTTAAATTATTGTTCTTCGTAATAATTCTGTGCCACGATCGAAAATAATTAAAATTCATATAACTTTATTAGAAATCATAACCACCCACGCTTGCAACAAACGGTTTTGAATGCTTTCTGGTTTTGTATGTATTTATTTGTGCCAAAAATTTTTATTACCGAATGAACTGTCTGTGAAATTAAGCAATTTGGAGTACAGCGTTTCGATGCCCTAAAAATTGCGTTCTTTTGCGCTTTGAAGCTCTCAAGGACGAGTATTTTTACACAAATTAAGCAATGCTGGTCAATGCCTATCATATTCCCGCCATGAAATTCGAGCGTAATTGGATGATCGGGAACGGGTGTTTTTAGATTAAAACATTTTTTAAATAACATAGCACAAAAAGTTCAATAGCTTCGAATCTATCGCAGAGTCTAATTAAATATTTTTGTGGTTTCTACACCCTCTTGCTTGTGCATGCTGGATTTATACCGCAACATTATTCCTGAGTATAAATTTGTCTAGCTTCACCACATTGTTATAGGAGACTCTGAATAATATAACTCGATCGCTGAATTTTTGCATTTTATACTTCTTAAAATACTTCAACAATTACCCACACCAATTCTCGAACATTTTCTGAGCAAATTGTTTCGCAACTTTCTGGGAGAGTTTTTTCTGGAGTACAAAAGTATTTTTTGTATTGGCTTGAGTTTGACGCCAGATTTGACACTGGGTCTTAATAATGCTTTGAATTTTACGAAAACTTTTACGGTTAAAAATATTACTGGATCCAATTTGTTTTTAGGATGCAGATAAAATCTCCCTATCCAGTAATCAATTGAATTTTTTTGCTGACGACACCATTCGTACTGTATATACATAAAGGTGATCGTATCGAATGGTCCTTTCAATTTTTTGTCGTAAATTTTAAATGTTTTTCACTAGGGCACGTCAAATAAGTTCAATTATAAATATAGCCTCCCAATAACAGAAAAAAATCCATACGCATGAAAAAACTCGAGTATTCTCCTTGTTTTTTGTGCTCCTCATTGCACTTTCACAGTTGTTCCGACTGGTTTCCTCAAAATGATACTCGATGATGACCGGAATTTTGGAGCGGCCAGTAGGTGCTATAATGGGTCAATTACGAACCAATTGGTCTCCTTTAGCTGTTGTGTTTGGAAAATGATGGTGACCAGCTTTGAACATTCACGAACACGTGTGTATAAACATGAGAGACTAGAAGAGAATAGTGAAACTTCCGTTTATCGTTACATTTGGCTGCTTATCTAACATTTCTAAAAGTTTAACTTTGTAGATTTCTATTTATTTCTCGTAATATTTCAATTGGAATGAAATACTTGAGCAATGGGCTGTGCAAAAGTGAATGAACTTTAATTTAGGGCACTCTGTATTACACTGCAATGCAAGTTCCCTTTCATACCTGAACCGAGCAAGAAAATAAAGGCCATTCCGAATACTTTTGTTGTTTTCTTACAATATTGCGTCCTTAAATTTCGAACAATTATTATTGAAATCTCAACTTATCCGTTCTACTGATATTTTTAAGCTCTAAAAATGAACTTTTATGTCTTGAATCGCTCGTATAAGCTGCTTTGTGTCCTCTGTAAATTAATGGTGCGGCATCACAACCGTTTTTTGGTAAAGCTGAACAAACAAGAAAATGGAAAACATAAACTGACTTTACGTACGCTTGAATTTGTTACCTCATAAGTTAGGGTGGGCGCGAGAAAATTGATACAATGATTTTCGGCTCGAATGATTTTTAGAAATTTTAGCCAATTATCTCCTGTAAAGATTTCTTTATTCTGGGCTCTGGTGACAGATAACTTACCATGTTCAGAAAACCACACTGACCGATGTTATGCTAGATTCATTTTCGTTGAAGTCAAGTTTATAATGCAACACTCGAAGGTAGCAAAACAGCTTCTATTCTCATCTTCACACACAAAGCTCCCAGACACCACCTATATCGCGATTAATATTTATTTTACAATAGGCAGAGATAAATGGAGTGCTTACTAGCGTTTTTGACACGTTCCCAGTGATGCCATCAAATGATTTCTCGAGCACTAAATGAGGCCAAATAAAGCGCGGCACTATAATATGTATTATTCCTAGTGTGTTACATTGTTGCATTTTCTGCGACACAGGATTACATGCTACAATATTGACTCTTAATGACTCCTTAAATAAATTTGTGTGAAAACTGAACCTATGAATATTTCGAAGATTTCTATTTCATTATTGGTGCTGTAAGCACCAGTATGAAATATATGACCAGAGATGTTTGTGACTCGGGTTCACAAACCTCACTAACCAAAATCTATTGCCAGTCCGGTTACATAATTTTACAACTCAAGTTTCAGGTATGAGAACGAAAGTCAGTCTTTGTAATGAATTCTTATAGTGAAGATTGATTTATTTCGTACGCCGGAGAAAGAAGAATGGACACAAAGTAAGCCATGGATGTTGTCCTAAACCAAAGAAAAGGAGGTTGGAGTGGATCATAGGATGCACCTGTCCGTTATTACTAACAATGCGTCACAGGGTTTGGTTTGACAATGCATTCTAATTCCCAGCGATCTCAAACTTCCACTCTTCAGTTCTGTACAATGGTCATCGGTGCTTTCAACTTTCGTCAAAGCACTGTTTTCAAAGTGAGCCCTTTTGTAAGAAAATAAATGAAATTAAAGGATGTGTTTATAACAGCAGCCATCAAGCGTATCTCTATCATTAAAATACGGTACATGAAGTGGCCCTGATTACGTACGTTTATTTTTCCATAATACATTTGTTTACAAAGAAGATCAGTGCATGTTCATATCCCACGAAGAACTACACATGAACGCAACCGTAACTTTAAACATGTAAATCATTGCGACAGTTTTACAGCTTAATCACCCTGCAACATGCGATGTGTCCGACGGCTTGAGAGTGTTCTAAACTGAGTATTGGCTTTGGAGTATCGCAAACTGAGTGTTGGCTAGTGAATGACGTAAACTGGATATTTGTTAAAGAGTTTTGCAAACTGAGTGTTGGCTAAAGTGAATGTCGTAAACTGATTGTTGGTTTAAGAGTTTCGTTAACAGAGTTAAATTGAGAGCGTTGAAAGAACATGTAATTATTTATGAGTGATTTTCGTCATCACCCGAG